>JAVQMF010000033.1:11737500-12937500 GCA_032878935.1 Erythrophleum fordii
GGTGCTAAAGCATGGGTGTTTTGTATCCATTGAGCAATTACAAAAATTTAGAAAGAAATTTCTAAAAAAGGTTATCCAAAATAAGAAAGATGCAAATAAGGTCTAAATAAAATAAGTATACGATTTAGTGTAAAAGTCAAAAAGATTACCGGGGAATTGTCAAAAAAATAGGAAAGAGATCCATCTAAAAGATCTTTTTCCTATTTTTCCTAAAAAGACTCTTTCTTTGACCAATTTATACTTCCCTCCAATGAATATTCTTTTTCTATTGTTTTGGATTTGGATTGTTTTGTTGTATTTTGTTTTGTTCATTCAATTCTAACATTTTATTAAATAAAAATGAAATAATCTTATATATTATATAATTATATATAAAAGATTATTTATTAAGATTATATATTATATATGGGCCATAATTTGAATAAGAATTTGTATGGTATCCCCATTTACGACGTGTGATTAAAAAAAAAATGTTATATAGAACGGATTCCCCTTTCATTTGTAACACCTTATTACTTTAGCCTTGCTTTCCCATATATTATACTCCACACATGCTTTATACATGGGTTTCCAAAAGAAAATGGATTAAGTCATGGCTCATAATAGCATATATAGAGTTTTAACTGTTCAAATTTTTCTCCGTGGACCTCATGGACTCTCCAACATCATCTCCTACTCATAATCTATTAATACGAGTCATAAACATCATAAAACATCTCATGCAACTTGTATTTGGAGGCCACACATCAGAAAAATGGGAGTTCCATTTCGGGTCCAGAATCCAGTTTTCTGGGACAGAATTTGGAAATTCATAATTAAATCTAGAAAAATCAAAATCTAACAAATCATAGCTTTCTGGAAATCTCTTCATGTTAACTTGATGCTAAAAATATTTTAGGCCATAAAAACTGCGTTTGGACTGTATTTGACAACAAGAAACCGACATAGGTCCAGCTGTCCGGAGTTGTGCTACAGTTTACTGATATGGATTTCAAAAATTTATAACTAATTCCAAAAAAATCCAAATCAAGTACATTATACCACTATAGAAAGATACAGATGTCTAATTTAAGGGAAAAATAGCTCTAGAACCATAAAATGATATTAAGGTAACGAAAAAAGATGGAACAATGCTCGAGGTCCTGCTGCACTACTGACAGTAAATTCCAACTTCAAAAATGCATATCTCTCTCTACACAACTCCAAATGAGGTGATTCCAGTGGCTATAACTCACTGTGAGTGTTTAGTTTCTCCATATAAAATTTTAGAACCATTGGACCTCATTTGGCCCACATATAACACAAAAACTTTTCAGACCAAGTGAACAGTAACTGATACCAAAATGCAAAATTTTCCGAACTTTGAAAAATCATAATAAATTATATGGATCTCCAAATATTACGATTCTTGGACCAACAAAAATCTCCATATGAGATCTATATGCATGTAAAATCTTAGCCTCAAAATCGTTCATTTGGTCACTTTGTGACATAAGGTGCCAAAATGAGCTTTATAAGCACCAAAATGGGTCAAAATGTGTCCAAATGCCTTCCTACCCTAATTATGACTTCTTGAGCACGTGGGAAAGCATCAAAAAAGACCTCTAAACATGCCAAAAGGGTTCAAAAACCCAGATCTCACAAATTCACTACCCCACTTGTTGATATACATAAGAGCACACAATGCATTCTTGCCATACAATGTCAAAAACATTCATTCTCATTCATATACCCTTAGTTTCCATACATACATCATGTATACATATATCTACATATGTCTAAGGGGTTATACATTATTTACATCATTGCATTACATCACTTGACATCTATATGGCTATAATACAAACATTTTCCAACTTCTTTGCTAACCTCCATGTCTTCAAGTGGAGTGGCTCCCAAATTCCTTGCTATTTTACTCTACCTGGACATGTTAAGTGATGGGGAGGGAGTGAGATTCAAAGAATCTCAATAGCCCTATACACTTTCAGTCATACATGATGGATGCATTATCATGCAATGGATGCTATGCATGGTCTATGAGCTACATGTGCATATCAAGAGCATAATTTTCATTTCATAAAGTCTCAATTACATCAAAAGAGACTCTGAAGACCTTGGTTAGCCTTACCCATTTCTCTTGGGACTTTTGACTAAGTCTCACTTTTCTTGAGACTTTTGGCTTGTCTTACCTATGCTATAGGACTTTTAGCTCATCCTCACCCTTATCAAGGGACTTTTAGCCTCACTAAGTCTATTCAAGTCTTATGCACACATAAAGTCAATTTAATACACATAAGTGGCACCACATATATTCTTAGTAGCTAGACATACTTTTCATAATTTCAACATACATATAAGCATCCCAAGTAAGAAAACATCCATACATATACATGAGAGAAAGGTTAAAGGGCTACCTTATAATGGATCACATTACTTTTCTCTTAGAATTCCCTTCCCCTTTATGGTCACACTCTTACAAGGAGGTGGAACTCATTTCTCTTAGCCTATAAATACAAATGGAGCATAACTAAGTCATTGAAATAAAACTTAGCTCCTTACACCTCAAGACTAGGCTACTTGACTCACAATGCCTCTTTGTTCTCTAATATGGACCCTACAAGTCCATCCTAACTTCATTCTAAGACTTCCTTTAATGTTTCTTACTCATAATTAGCCCATTTATAGCTTTAGAACAATTTAAATTATTCCCTAGATGTTTTAGCTCCCTTGAGGCTATGATATGTACATAAAAGGAGCCCATGGAGCTGCTTGCTTTTTCCCTTGAGGGAATGGCTCTTTACAATCTTCCTAGAGGTCTAATAGACTCGTGCAAGCTCTTAGAGAAGGTAGAATAGCTCTAGGAAAATTAAACTTAAGCATTTGTCTTAAAACCCTAAGATTCTCAATCTTGGACTTCATTGTTTCCCATATGATTCCAAGGAACTATTCTTAATTCTCACACTCTCAAGCACTTATTTCTCTCTTGCTAAGGTCAGAATTCATCTTCCTCTAAGTGGCTAGGTCTGACCCAAATTTTACTAAAGAGAAACATCCAAGAAGAAGCCATTAAGACTCAAGAAGCTTACCTTGTTTGTGAGCTTTTCCAAGAGTCTTCCACTTGCAACGAGCCTCTCCTTCCAAGACTTCTTTCTTCTACTTGGGCTAACCTCAAAACAAAACTATATCAACCTCTAGATTCAAGGAAAAGAGAATAGAAGGTGAAGAAGAGACTTGGCATGAGAAGAAGCAAGGAAAGGAGCAAGGTTTCTCACCTTTTTAAAACTTCTTCTTCCTCTCTTGGCTCTCCCTCCTCCCGTGTGCCCTTCTCTCTGGCCTATCTCTTTACTTTCGGCCAGCTAAAAGTCTATCCAGAGGTGGGGTAAAGTTCTGGATGTTTTAAGAAGTGATATCTCTTTTTTCACACTTTTTCATACTAAATCTCGCTATAGCGGGAAACCACCCTCGCTACGCGCGAGCTCTTATCAGTCCCAGATACCCCCATGCTTGCCACATCTCGTGCTATTGTGAAAAACTCTCTGGATTTTGTATCAACCCCTGAACTTACTAAAGATAAATGGCTTTTTGTTATAGCGAACAGGTACACTCAACAACATTCTCGCTATAGCAAACAGGTACACTCGCTATAGCCAGCAAACTTAGAAAAAATTCAACAACCTTAGTTCTTATGTCTATGAAAATTTGGATGTTACATTATTCATTCAATTCAACGATTGACCAAATTGGAATAAATAATAAAATAAAATTACATGAACTTAGATCACTCAAATGCTGATATTTCTATGCAAATTCCTTATTACCAAAATTTTCCTTTCATATCCATAATTAGATATTGGTGGGGGACTCATAATAGGATTTTTCAATGAAAAAAATGTAAGAATAAGGAAATGAGATGGTCCAAAATTTTCTTGTCTATAAAAAATTTCAATATTTGAATCCAGGATTCACACTGTAAAACTTATCTGATCTTATAAATTGAAATTGTTAAAATGTTCGAATTTTTTTCGAATAAATTTTGAATTCTTCTAGGACAGTATTCAAATTAAGGATCTCATCGAAAACTTACAGCAGCTTGCCAAACAAAAGCTAAGAGAAAAAAGAGTACAGGTATTACTGGCATAATATCTACAATTGGATTCAAAAAAGCGTAGGCTTCAGGTAATTTCGCGAAGAAAAAACTACTTGAATAAAGGGAAAAGTTAATACAAATACAAACCAAACTAAAGATATTAAGCATAACAAACATTTTGTTCTTTAAGATAATTGTATTTTTTTTCTTTTTGTGAGTTAAATTAATTAAAATTAAGTTAATATTATTAATATATTCTAAATTTTATAATAAAGGAGTTTTTAATTTATTTTATTAATTAGATACTGAGAAAAAAAGTAAGACTTATCAACGGACTCTCTCTACTCGCTTTTTCCATCTAATTGTTTTATGTTCGTTCTAGGATAACAAGATAGTTAGAAATCCTTTATTTTCTCAACCCAATCGCTCTTTTGATTTTGGAAAAAAAAAAATATCTTTATCAATATACTCTTTCTTCTACACATTTATCGCCACCCCATAATATAATGGAGAATAACTAATAGTTAGGACTCATAACAAAAATCAATAATCCATTCATGGGAAAAGCTTTTCCCGCATCAAGTACTAATATATTGATTTTTAACGTATAATTAGATGGGGTAATCATTCAAATTCAAAACGAAAGCTCGTTGCTTTTTGTTTCCCTATAATTGGAGCCGCCAAACTCTATCCATTTATTAATTCAACCCAACTGTGAATTTATTTTGTTCCGAGCCAAGAATTCAAACAAGGATTTGGGCCCGATCCAATAACAATGAAATATTCTTAGAATTCTCCATTGATACGACATGCTGCTTTTTCCATTCATTCCTTTCTGGATCAGTCGTGGTCTTACAAACTCTACCGATGGTATGGACGAATCCATTGCTTCATAGAAATTTCAGAATCTCCCTATCGAATGGCCTATTCTCCATGATCGAAATAGGTGAGTAAATTCCCTTCCCTTAGAACCGTACTTGAGAGTTTCCTGCCTCATACGGCTCAGCAGTCAATTCTTTTCGTGTCCCATTTCTTTTTTTAATTGACCATATCTAATTGAATGAGATTTCTTATACTTATAGATTAGATCTATTCCATTTTTTTTCTCGAGTTAACCAAAAGAAAAAGAGAAGAGGATAATTACATGAGTTTCAAACTTGAATTTGGATTAATAAATAATTTAATCCGCTTTATAGTTTTATCTTTTCTCCTACCTTCAGAAGAATAAAGCATCGGCATTTACACTCTCATTAAAATTTTCTGAAAGGTAACTATCTCGGTTTCATATATCATATACTTTCATATATGATATATCAATTTCTATAGAATCCGTGAAAAAGACTTTTCTTCATAAAAAAGAAAAGACTTACTATCTTTGGGATCTGATACTACACCGCTGCTCAAAACCTTAGGGGATCGACTCTATTACATAAGTGGATTCCTAACTTTTCTATCATGATATAAGTAAGCAGTTCTTATTGTATTGGCCCAAAACCTCGCTAATTGATCTTTACGGTGCTTTCTCTATCAATTAGATCTTTTATCCATAGAAAAAAAGTATCTAGGCATATCTATTTCTTCATATTTCGACTTCTATGAAGTTTCTTTCTTTGCTACAGCTAATAACTTGATATTGTAGTAATAGAATTTCTATTCCATTTTTATTTACTTTTTATTTTTTAGCAAAATAGAAATTCAAAATATTCTTATTCTTAAACTTAAGAAATAGTAATAAATAGAAGATAGAAGAATTAGAATTCAATTCTAATTCATAATTCAAATTATTATAAATTAATATTCTTATAAATTAATATTCTAATAAATAATTAATATATTCAATTATATTCAATATTCAGATTCTAATTATAGAAAAGATTCTATTTCTATTTTATATTAAATAGAAATTTATATTGAATTTCTATATTTCTATTTATATTTAGAATATATTTTTATTAATACTTAATATATTTTTATTAGTTTTTATTAGAATAATTATTAGAATTTTTTTTCTTCTCTAAATTTTTTATATTTTATAATGCATATATGAGTAACCCATGGATCATACCAATCAAATTACTTTTTTTCAATTTTAATGTAAATAAAAATGTTCCGTCTATGATTTGGTATTTTACTTACCTTTTGAATAGATCCTCTTTTGTTTCTTTGTTTGATTGATTTTTTATTTATATTTATCCTTATACCTGTAATAGGTATTGGTATTTATCCGGATTTCATTTTCTCATTATCAGTTGACAAGGTCGAAGCTATTCTATCTAATTTTTTATAGATAGTTTTCATGAATAAATGACTAAAACCAAAAAATCAAAGAGAGCAAGAAATCCTATTTCTTTTTAATAGTTTTCATTGTACAATGAAAAAAAAAAATCTTTTTTCTTCTCTGGATTAACTTTAAAAAAATGAATTGGAATTGTAACAAGATTTGTTTGGCGTTTGTGAGAACCCCTTGAATCTCTACATTACTTTATTTAAAGGGTTCTCGACAGTTTATGCAAAGTTTTCTTATACTTTCTTATACTTATATTATATATGCTTATTATGTTTGTATTTGTCAGGCCCTTTACTCACTTTAATTCAATTAGATGTAAATGAACCATAACTATGTAGTCCTATTCCTAATAGATTGATCCCAAAATAACATATCCAAATTATAAGAAAGCCCATAGAGGCCACTATTGAAGAATTTACACCTTCCAATCTTTTATTTTTTCTAGTATGTAAATAAATCGCGAATATGGTCCAAGTAATAAACGCCCAAGTTTCCTTTGGATCCCAATTCCAATATGATCCCCAGGCCTCATTAGCCTATACTACTCTCGAAAGAATACCTATGGTCAATAAAACCTAGACTAATAATACAATAACTCCAATGATCCAATTGTTGAATAAATTGAGTCCTGTAATAATTTCTATAAGAAGGAAAAGAAGTGTAAGGCTAATCCAATAACTAAAGTTTCATAAGGGAACTGGAGCAGGCTACCATGAGACAAAAGATCTTCTTTCTAAAGAGATTCGATTTGGAACTATGATATTTCCAAGATCCAATATTGAAATAATTTCATAGGTTTTCCTTGACTTTGTCTGTGTTAACAAACAATTCGAAATGCCTCGACTTTTTTAGAGCAGGTCCGAGTCAAATAGCAATGATTCGAAGCACTTCTTTTTACACTATTTCGGAAACCCAAGGACTCAATCGTATGGATATGTAAAATACAGGATTTCCAATCCTAGCAGGAAAAGGAGGGAAACTGTAACACCCTAACTTCTAGCTCTATTACATGCCATTTATAAGCTTCACATCATGATTTCCATGAGGGCACATAAAAAAGGGGATAGAAATAATCGACTTTTTTCGCATTGCGTTCGGTGTCACGTGGACCGTGTGAGCTTAGACTATACTTCCTCATATTTAATTGTATTATTACAACTCATTTTCATCATAAAAACATGCCTACAATTCATGGAAACCGAAATGGAGCTCAAAATAAGCAAGCATATTTTCGGCCAGATTTGCTCCATTTTCTGACCCAACTTTGGAAAATCATAACTAAATCTAGAAAATTCGAAATCATACAATCTTTGTCACTCTGGAAAGCTTAGGATTTCTGCTTCACACTAAAAATACGTCCAAGTTACAGCATTCACCACACAGGACGTTTGACATCCAAAAAGCTACAGACTCGCTGGCTGCCTGGGCTGTGATTCAGGTTACTGATGCAAACTTCTGAAATTCGTAACTAATTCTACAAACATCGAAACCACACACATTCAGTCATTCTGGAAAGCTACAAATGTTAAATTGACACTAAAAATAATTCCAGAATGAAACAGATACTTTTAGGCATCTGGAACTGATGGAACAGTGATTGAGCTCTGGAGATGCCACTGTTACTGACAGCAAAATTCAAAAATTCATAACTCTCTGCTCAGACCTCCAAATGAGGTGATCTCGGTGGCCACAGAAAGATTATGACCTCTATTTTATGCATATAAAATTTCATAAACATTGGATACCATTTGGCCATCAAGTGACACGAAAATCAAATCTGCCAGTATGAACAGTGCACATACCAGAAACCATGGAAAATCCCAACTTTGAAAATTCATAAAATATTCTCTAGGTCTCAGAAAATTATGATCTTTAGCTTCCCAGAAAGCTCTTGATGAGACCTAATTGTATGACAAATTTCAGGGCAAGACTAACTCATTTGGCTAAAAAGTGGCATAGGGTTCCATTATGGTCAATTTTGACTCCATATTGGGTACCAAAATTGCCAAATGGATTTCCTTTGGTCTTGGCACCTTTTGGGCAAGTTTAAAAGTATGTTTAACACTTGGGGAAGCTGCCCAAATGGTTCCAAACCATTTGCATCTCATTTTGGCCTTTTCACCCTCACTTATACACATTACACCAAGCTTTTCTCAGTGCATACATTAGCATAAACACTCAATTTATGTTCTAGAATACATACACCATACTCATTCATTTATCTATCACATAATATCATTTTTACATTTGTCCAAGGGGTCATAGACTATTTACAATAATAATATACATCATGAAGTCTCCTTATGAATCAAAAGACCAAAAATCAAGCATAAGGATGGCAATCTTCTTTCTTCAAGGTGGTTGGCTCCCATTGCCATGTCCACTTGGCCCACCTAGCATATTAGGACATTTAAGAGGAGGGAGTGAGATTCAAGAATCTCAATAGCTCATCTCCCATTCCATCACACATAATACATGCAAGCAAGTTTCACAAATGCATGCATAGAGAAAGTATAAATCATAGGCATTTTAAAAGCAACCTTAGCATGTGAATCAATCATACAAGACATTCAAGAGCTCACTAAGTGTTTGGATTGGCCTCACCAAACAACCTACAGAGCCTCCAGAGGTATTGTCCCGTCCTTCCCGGTTCGAGGGTCACAGACCCAGCCTTCCCGGTTCAGTGAGTTTTGTCCCTTGCCCGCTTAACTCACGGGAAAAGGCGCCTCTGGTGGAGAGCGCTTTGCACCCACTTATAAGCGCTCAGCACAGGCCCTTCCAGCCGATGTGGGACTTTACAATCCACCCCCCTTTTTGGGGCCGACCCGTCCTCGGGTCACACATAGGCCAGGATTGCTCTGATACCAAACAACCTACAGAGCCTCCAGAGGTATTGTCCCATCCTTCTCGGTTCGAGGGTCACAGACCTAGCCTTCCCAGTTCAGTGGGTTTTGTCCCTTGCCTGCTTAACTCACGGGAAAAGGCGCATCTGGTGGGGAGCGCTTCGCACCCACTTATAAGTGCTCAGCACAGGCCCTTCCAGCCGATGTGGGACTTTACAATCCACCCCCCTTTTTGGGGCCGGCCCGTCCTCGGGTCACACATAGGCCAGGATTGCTCTGATACCAAACAACCTACAGAGCCTCCAGAGGTATTGTCCCATCCTTCTCGGTTCGAGGGTCACAGACCTAGCCTTCCCAGTTCAGTGGGTTTTGTCCCTTGCCTGCTTAACTCACGGGAAAAGGCGCATCTGGTGGGGAGCGCTTCGCACCCACTTATAAGCGCTCAGCACAGGCCCCTTCCAGCCGATGTGGGACTTTACAGAAACGAATACTCAATTTCAAGTGAGTAAACAGAATTCCATACTCGATCTCATAGATACATATAGAATTCTGTGGAAAGCCGTATTCGATGAAAGTCGTATGTACGGCTTGGAGGGAGATCTTTCATATCTTTCGAGATCCACCCTACAATATGGGGTCAAAAAGCCAAAATAAATGATTCTAGCCCTTATAAAAATAAAAAGAACATGGATTCTTGAACCCCTTTCATGCTTATGTCACGTTAAGGTAATATAGTCAAAACAGGGTATTCTATTCTAATAAAAATTCCCTCTCGGGATTCAAGATCGGAGTGAGCCTTCAAAGAGCAGTGTCTTCAACAGATTCTCTCTACTCGCTTTTTCCATCTAATTGTTTTATGTTCATTCTAGGATAACAAGATAGGTAGAAATTCTTTATTTTCTTAACCCAATCGCTCTTTTGATTTTGGAAAAAAAAAAATATCTTTATCAATATACTCTTTCTTCTACACATTTATCGCCACCCCATAATATAATGGAGAATAACTAATAGTTAGGACTCATAACAAAAATCAATAATCCATTCATGGGAAAAGCTTTTCCCGCATCAAGTACTAATATATTGATTTTTAACGTATAATTAGATGGGGTAATAAATCATTTATTAAGAAAAATACATAAGCTTAACACAAAAGTAGAAAAAGAAATAATAGTAACTTGGTCCCAAGCATCTATCATTATACCCACAATGATTGGGCATACAATTGTTATCCATAATGGAAAAGAACATTTACCTATTTATATAACAGATCATATGGTAGGCTATAAATTAGGTGAATTTTCACCTATTCTAAACTTATGGGGACATGGGAAAAATGATAATAGATCCCGTCGTTAATTTAATGATTAAGAAATTACTAAAAAAGAATTCATTATTCATTAAAATGAAAAAAAAATCTAATTTAAATTCTTATTATATTATATATTATTAATATTATATATTATATTTTATATTTTTTTATATATTTCTTTATTTTTATTTTATTATATATATTATTATATAAATTAAAAAAATAAAAAAGAATATTATATAAATAAAAAAGAGTAAAGTAAAAAGGTAAATAAGTGAAAGTAAAACCTCATGATAAAGAAGAACCAATATACAGAAGTATACCCTTTAGGTCAACATATATGCATGTCTGCTCACAACACAAAGCACGAATAGTAATTGATGAGATTTGTGAACGGAAACACTTATGATACTCGAACTCATGCCTTATCGAGTATCTTATTCCATTTTTGAATTGATTTATTCTGCAACAACAAATGCTAGTCACAATATGGGTTTCAAGGAAACAAGTTGAGTCATTAGCAAAAGTGAAGAAGTTAATAAGGGTACTACTATGAAAAAATCAAAACTTTGAACTCGAAGACAAAGTTATCTGCTAAATTGTCATATAACTATTGTATTGAAAGATATATCTATAGATTGAAGAAGAGTATGAAAGACGCAAATATGCCATACATATTATGCTTCAAAAGAACCGGATCGATAAAGATAAATAAAAAAAAAATACACAGATACGAAGTGTCATTTTATGTATAATAGTGGGGGATTATGGGACAAAAAATAAATCCGCTCGGTTTCAGACTTGGTACAACCCAAAGTCATCATTCTCTTTGGTTTGCACAACCAAAAAATTAAAAGATTGCACCAGACCTGCACGACCTTCCTGGTAATATCCATAAATGACTTGTGATAGACATAAAAAAAACTAATTAATTTAAAGTTATTTCTTTGGCCAAATTATTGATTAGAAGATTTAGCTTGTATGAATCACTATTGGTTTGATACCAATAATGGCAACTGTTTCTTGAGATTCTCATAAGCTCTAAAAACTATAGGAACCCCTAGAATGGTCCAAAACCTTCATGTTTACATTTTAGAAAATCAGTTGACCCAAACTTTGACTAGTTCATTTGATAAGGTTTTAAATCCAAATTTAGTAAAATCAAATGCATTTGATAGGTCAGAGGACTTAAATTTTATGATGGAAAAGACGATTTTCAAAAAGGAGTTAAAATGAACCCAAATGGAAGAAACCAAGAATGAAGGATAAAATTAGAATTTTGAAAAAGCTTTAATGAACCCCTTGCTACATATACCCCACGTCCTCCCTTCTCCCTTATTCTAACTAACCTAACTTTTGGCTAAAACCAAGGGAGAGACCAGAAAAGAAGGGCGCACAAGAGAAGGGGAAGAAGGAGAAGAAAAACCTAGGAAAAAGGTAAGAAATCTTTGGTTTTTAATGCTCCTTCCTTTAGAAAACTTGTTCTCCTCATTCTCTTATTTTTTTCTATGATTTTAGTGTTTGAGTTGGGACTATTTTGGGACATGTTTAGAGGGAGGAAGTTAGAATTTGAAGGAGAAGCTTGTAGCAAGTGAAAAGCTCTTAAAAAGGCTAAGAAACAAGGTAAACTTCATGGCTTTTCTTGCTTCCTTCTCTTTGCTCCTCCATGGGTGTATTTTGTTCAAGCATAGAACACATAAGAGGGAGTAATTTCTGACCAAAATCAAACAAGAAACCTAGGTTTTAGAGCATGAGAAGCAAGTACACGTAAAGGAATTTAATTAAGAAGCATTAGAAATTAAGTTACCAAAACCTAGGGATTTTGTTGCACCTTGATATGTATAAAACTTCCTAGTGGTAGTTTTAGTTGTATAAAAGTGTATATGTGTTTTCAAGACACCTAGGAAGCCTCACACATGCCAACTCTATAAAGAAAAAGAAGCAAACCGTAATGTCTGGTTTTTGTTAAATGACAAAAATGGGCACGTTTTCAAAGCAAGTCCTTTGAAATGCATTAGTTAAGATCCCAAAAAATTTGAGTAACATTCTAGACTCTTAAAAATAAGAATTCTACCCTCAGATAGAAGGAAAAATGGAGCTAGAATGAAGAAATAAATTTTGACAGAAATCTTACGAAACATAATGGCATTTTCATAATTTTGAGCAAATTTTGGAATTCACACAGGAGGGCTTTTTAAATGAAAGTTTTAAATTCTCCAAGATTCTCAAAAGCCCTAAAAACCATGGGAAGCCCCAGGACAGTTAAATCCCCTTTAGTGGATGTTTTCCAACGTCGATGTACTCAAACTTTGATGGATTCGTTCGGGAAGGTTTTAGCTCCGATTTGAGTGATTCCAAAGGCATTTTATTAAATTGGGAACCTAAATTTTATAATGGAAAAGATAGTTCTAAAAAAGGAGCTAAGATGAAGAAGAAACAAAAATGCAAAAAACAAAGGGCAAAATAGAAATTTTTGAAAAATACTTCCTCCTCCCCCTATGTATAGGTAGTGCCCCACTTTCTCCCTCATTTAGACTCAGAATTTTTTGCCCAATTTCAGAGAAGGGAGCTAGGGTTTTAGGCACACAAGAGAGGAAGAAGAAGAAGAAGAAATCCAAACTTAAAGGTATGCTTCCATGGTAGTCTTTCATGCTTTCTTCCATCCACACCTCCTCTTCTTCATTCTCCTTTGTTTCCTTTGATTAAAATGAAGTTTAAAAATCTGATTTCAGGGAGAAACTTGAGGAAAATTTTGGATTTAAAGAAAGAAGCTTGGAGAAAGCAAGAAAAAGCAAGGAAACTAGGTAATTTCTCTTCCTATAGTTGCTATCCTTGGTTCCTCTTCTTCTCCAATTCTACAACCTAAGGAGCCCTAGGAGGAATTTATTTTTAGGTAGAACCAAGGATGAATATAAGGAAAAAGGATGTGGAGATTAAGAATTTTTAAAGGAAATTAACAAACAACTATTAGATTTCAAAATGCAAATTCTAGGGTTTTGTGTGCACCTTGTAAAATCTGATTTTGTATGATGATTCCTAGGCCTAAATAAGAGTTTAAATGAGTTCCTAAGATCCCTAAGATGCTCCCCACATGCTTCCTCCTTCAAGAAAACTAAGCAAAATCCATGAAGACCAATAAGCCTCATGGTCTCAGTCTAAGGAGGTTGGGATAGTTAAGGAGAGTTTTAAATTTTTTCAAACCTATTTTTGAGTCATATTTTATGAATAAAAATAAGGGGAGGCCTTGGGAAAAAAATTTAGAACCCATAGAAAGTGAATTGGTGCTTTAGGTTCCATATTATGACCTAAAGAAGTTACATGTAGTTAGGCTCTTTGTTTTAATTGTGTGATGACTCTAAGAGGTTTAAAAGGAGTCAAGAATCATATTTGGAAAGAAAGAATGGAGCCTATAATTTATTTAAAGGGTGTTGCTTCACTAGGTGCAATTATAGAACCATAATAAGGTTATAAGCTAACCTAGTGTCTAAATAAATTGTATGACCTTAGAATTGAGTTCATGAACCTAATTGGCTTCCATAAATTATGTCTAGGCCAAGAGAAGGCATCCCCACACTTCTGTGTGTGTGTGGCCAAAACAGGGAGCATTCTTTCAAAAGGAAAAGTGTGTGATTGTGTACAAGGTAGCTCTTTCCACCTTCTCTCATGCATGGATGTGTGTTTAGCTTGTCTTAGAATGTGTGTATTTGTATTTCAAGCTATAAAAAATATGTTAGCATAATTTTATATGCCATGATTTTATGATGACATATTATGTTTTAAATGATGTTATGATGTTTGTTTGAGTTTATTTGAGTGTGATGAGGCCAAGAACTCTTAACCATGGTGAGGATGAGCCAAGAACCCTTAAAATTGGTTGAGACAAAGCAAAGAGTCTCCCTAAAGCAAAGTGGGCTCCTAAGAGTATGGTTAAGTCCAAGAATCTCTTAAAGAATGGGTGAGGCAAGTCCAAAATCCATGAGGAAAAGGGTGAGGCCAATCCATCCACTTGGCAAGCTCTTGAATGTCTTGTATGACTTATTTACATGCCAAGCTTGCTTCTTGAATGTTTATGACATCTATTATATCTATGCATGCATTTTCAAGACTTGCTTTGCATCCATTATGTATGATTGAATAGGAGATGAGCTATTGGGATTCTTTGAATCTATTCCTTCCTTTCCAATAATCTAATATGCTAGGTGGACTAAGTGGACAAGGTAATAGAAGCCAACCACCTTGAGGATGAGAGGATGACAACATAATGCAAAGCTTTTAGTTCTTTAAGGCCATATTTATGTAAAATGATGTAATCCATTGATGTATATGGTCCATGACCTTTTGGACATGTGTAATATGATAATATGTGATGTATAAATAAAAGAATATGATGTGTGAATGCTAGAATATAAATTGAGTATATAATGCCAAGTTATGTTTCTTGGAAAGTTGATGTAAGTGAGCATATGTATGGATGAAATGGCCAAAATGAGATATATGAGGTTTGAGACCATTTGGGTAGCTCACATAAGTTCTAATTATGCTTTTAGACTTGCCCAAAGGGTGCCAAAACTCAAGGAAAACCATTTGGACATTTTGGTACCCTATGTAGAGGCAAAATTGGCTATAATGGAACCCTATGTCACTTTTTAGCCAAATGAGCTCTTCTTGATCTGATATTTAGCATGCAATTAAAGCTTGTTGAGATCTTTTTGGGAAGCTAAAGAAAAATTTTTTTAAAGGTCTACAGAATATTTGATGAATTTTCAAAGTTGGCAAATTTTTTGGTTTTGGTCATGTCACTGTTCATACTGGTCCGAAAATGAAATCTGTCCCATAGGGCCCAAATGATGTCCAATTGCCATGAAATTTTATAAAAAGAAACTAGACATTCCCAGTGAGTTGTTTCAGCTATAAGTTGAGTCTAGAGAGGGAGATATGAATTTTTTAAGAATCTATCCAGTATCAAGAGCTTCACTCGACCTCAGTTACTGTTTGATTGGATTTCGAGGTCTAGGCATGCCTGAGCTGGTCTAGAGTTATTTTTTCCCTCTAGCTAATATCCACAAATTTCAGATTGGTATCATTTATATGGATTGGATGTTTTTGGAATTAATTAAAAAATTTTGAAATTTGTTGCAGAAATATATGACAACACCAATGGGTAGTTTGACCTCTGGACTATTTCGAATGTCAAATATTCTCTGTGATAAATGTTATAGTCTGAACATATTTTTAGTATGAAGTAGACATCTGTAGCTTTCCAGAATGGCTAAGAATGCATGATTTCAATTTTTCTAGAATTAGTTGTGAATTTCCAAAGTTGTGACAGAAATGGGCCAAATTCTGGCCGAAAATATGTATGAATATTCTAAGCTTTTCTTTGAGTTCCATGGGTTAGGGGCTACATTTTATGATGCAAATGAATTGTACTCATGTAATTAAATATGAGAATGTGTTGTATAAGCTCACACAGTCCATGTAACACCAAATGAAAATTTTATATATGACGCAACCCAAAGAAATGTATTATTTTAATGGATTTTCTTACTTCCCCTCATGTAATGCACTATATGAACATGCAAATGTGATAGAAATGAGCTAGAAATTATGGTGTTACACAAACTCAATAGGTCTTCTTCCTTACCCATGTCTCGGCCTAGACTATCCCATGCACTTAGGGAAAGTTTTAAATTTTTCTAAGGCTAGAAAGGGACTAAATATGATAGATGAACGTCAAAGGAAGTCTTAGAATAAATTTAGAAACCTTGGTTTGTGAGATGAATGTGTAGGTTCCATTTTAAGACTTAAAGAAACAACTTATATCTAGGCTCTTGGGAATAAAATTGTAAGGATTCCAAGGAGTCTAAATGTAGTCAAGGGATCTAGATAGAAGGAGAAAATGGAGCCAAGATCATAAATTCCAATAGTTGCTTCATTAGGTTTTGTATGGAACTATAATGAAGCCATATGATAAGGTAGCCTTACATAGAGTGTGCGTGATGCTAAAACTTGCTTCAATATGTAATTGTGTCCCATTTAATGTGTTTAAGCCAAAAGAATCAAGCTACACCTAGTTGCAAGTGTTTGGCTGAGAGAGGGGAAGAATAATCAATGAGAAAAGTGTGTGAATCTTGCTTCAAGGTAGCTCTCTAACCTTTTTCACATGCATAGCTTGGATGTTTACTTGTCTTTGAGTGCTTGTGTGAATGTTTGAACCATGAATTGTGTTTCTAGCCATTGCTTATATGTGTGATACTATTATGTTTATTGAAAGATGTTTATGCATTTAATATGGCTTGAATGAGTATGGTTGTGCCAAAAGTCCTTTAACATGGGTGAGGATGAGCCAAAAGTCCCTAGGAATGGGTGATACAAGGCTAAAAGTCTCAAGAAGAGTGAGGCTATGTCAAAAGTCCCTTAAACATAGATGAGGCAAATCCAAAAGTCCTAAGAAAGTTGGGTGAGGCTAAACCAATGCCCTTGAGAGCTTATGTTTGTTATGTATAAGTTTATGTACCAAGGAAAATGCTTTATGTATGTTCACCAGTAGCTTGAATGTCATACATACATTCCTTGACATGAATTTGCATCCATTATGTATGTTTGAAAGAGTTAAGAGCTATTAAGATTCTTTGAATCTCACTCTTCCCTCACAAATGTCTAACTATGTCTAGATGAGCCAAGCAGAGCAAGAAATAGAGGCCAACAACCTTGAAGACCAAGACTTTGACAACAGAGTAGTTAAATAGCATTTTGATGACATATTGATGCCAAAATATGTAACCCTGTATTGTATATACGATGTAGACCTTTGACCAAATTCAAATGTATGTAAACATGATGTATGTATCCATTTTGGAACCAAATGAATGAATGTGTGAGTTTTTGCCACCTATGTGCTATGATATCCATGTGTATGAATGCAAGTGGCATAGTGAGAATAAGCTCCATGATGATTTGTGTAACATCCAATACCTCTGTAAACGTGAGGAATGTAATGCCTGTTTCTTTGTAAATATACATAATTTACCAGATACAAAAGGAAGTCTCCTGGATAGAATGATTTGAGGTCCAATAAAATTAGAGTGATAATCTAGACCTTAAATAATGAGGATCCAAGGTCAAAGGTTTCGTGAAAATAGAGCCAGAATGACCAGATGAAATTCAACAAAAATGTAATGACATGTTCATAATTTTGGGCACTCTTCAGAAAAATCATAAAAGGGACTTTTAAATGGAAAAAATGAGTTTCTCGAGTTCTCAAAGGCCTTGAAAACTATAGGAACCCCTAGAATAGTTAGAACCTCTCTAGTTTATGTTTTAGAATGATGGTGACCCCAAACTCTAACCTTTTTGTTCGGGAAGGTTTTAGATCCAATTTGAGTGATTCCAAAGGTATTTTATACATTAGAGAACCTAAATTTTATGATAGAAAAGACAATTCTCGAGAAGGAGTTGAAATGAGCCTAAAACAAAAAAGCCAAGAACGAAAGGTAAAATTGAAAATTTGAAATGTCTTAAATGGGTCCCTAACCTATATATATCATGCCCTATTTCTTCCTATCACTTTGGCTAACTTTCCTCTGCACCAAAACAGAACCCTAAGCTCCTTGAAGTGGCATACCAAGTGGGAGGAAGAAGGGAAGAGAAAACTAAACAAAAAGGTAAGAAAATCCATGGTTTTTCATATTTCTTCCTTCACCAATCTTGCTCTCCTCCTTCCCTTCTTTCTTTCTATGGATTTAGAGATGTATTTGGGTCTGTTTTAAGGTCAGACCAAGGGGGGAAATTTTGAATTTCAAGAGGAGAATCTAGGCAAAGGAAGAAGCATCCAAGAAAGGCTAGGAAATCAAGGTAATTTGCTATGTTTCAAGCTTGCTCTTTCCTTGTTCTCTTCTTGTGAATTTTGCCCTATATATAGACAACAAAGAGGAGGTTATTTTTGAACCAAACCAAGGATGAATCCTAAGATTTAGAGTGTGGGAAACAAGAATATACAAAGAAATCTAAGAAAGAACCATTGATTTGCAAGATGTCTAGCCTAAGGTTTCACTTGCACCTTGGTTTGTAGGAAGTTTTCTAGCCATAATTTAAGGTGTCTAAGAGTTTGTGTGAGTTCTTAAGACACCAAGAGAGCCTCCCACATGCTTCTCCCATCAAAGAAATCAAAACAAATCCTTCAGTGTCCTTGAGAAGCATAGCCTCGGCCTAAAAGGGTTCATGCACCTAGGGAGTGTTTTAATTTCTTCCAAACTTAGTTTTGCATCATACATGATGAGAGAATATGAGAAGAAGCCTTGGAAAAATTTTAGAAAACTTAGAAAGTGTAATGGAGATATAGGTTTCATATTATAGCTAAAGAAGCAACACCTAGCTAGGCTCCTTAAATTAATTGTGTGATAACTCCAAGAGGCTTAAATGGAGTCATGAACCTTAGATGGATGGAAAGAATGGAGCCACGATCATGTTTTTCTAAGGTTGCTTCATTAGGTGCATTATGGAACTATAAAAGAGCCATAGGAGCCACCTAGCTTTTGTAATGAATATGTAGCTTTAGAAATTGTTCCAAGAGTGTAATTGACTTCCACATTATGTGTCTAAGCCAAAGGAAACAAGTCCCACCTTCTTGTGAGTGTGTGGCCATAGGAGAGGAACCAAGTCCAAGGAGAAAAGTGTGCAAGTGTGACAAAGGTAGCTCTCTCTTCTTTCTCTCATGCATGAGTGGATGTTTATCTTGTCTTTAAATATGTGTATGTATATTTTGAGCCATGAAAAATGTTTTAGCAAGTTTCTAAATGCTATGGTACCATGATATTATGTTATGCATTCAAATGATGCTTTGTGAAATTGCTTTGGTTTGCTTGAGTGTGGTAAAGCCAAAAGCCTCCTAGCTATGGTGAGGATGAGTCAAGAACCCCCAAGAATGGTTAAGACTTGGATTTGCATTCTTTATGTCTGGTTGAAAGAGAGAAGAGCTATTAGGATTCCTAGAATCTCATCCCTTCCTCCCCATTCGTTTAACATGATTAGGTGGACCAAGTGAGCCAAGAAATAGAAGCCACCAAGCATAAATAAAGGAAGGAAATTGACAACAAAGTGTGCGGTTTTGCCTATTTTACAGCTATATGAGTGGCATTTGATGTAATCCAATATTATATATATTGCATGAGTCCATGAACAATTGTAAATATATGAATATATTGTGTATGTATGAGATTGGATGCCATATGTATGATATAGCAACTTTTGAGTATAGAATGGCAAGATGGAGCATATGTGTTCTTGTGTATGCCTTGGGGTGAGAGTGTGAGTTTGTGCACCTTTGAGACATATTTAGTAGACTATTTTACTACTTTCCCACATGCTCAAGTGGCTATGGATGTCTTAGAAGTGAATTTGGACCATTTGAGACCCTTATAAGACACAGAGTGCCATTTTGTAGCCCTATAGCACAATCTAACCAAATGAACGAATTTGCTCATGAAATTTGGCATATATATAGATCTCATCTTTTGGGAAGCTAAAGAACATATGGTCATATGGTCAGTTTCTTATGCTATGCCATTCGAGGGTCAAATAGTGTCCAATGCTCATGAAATTTTACATACATAAACTAGACATGATAAGCTTTCTATGGGATCACCCCAATTGGATGTCTAAGCAGGAAGATATGAATTTTTGAAGTTCGGTGATAGTACCAGTAACGACAGGCAACCTTGGTTACTATTCTATCAATTTCTGGTGGCCAGACGTCCCTGTTGTAGTCTGGAATTATTTTTTGCATAAATTCAACATCTGTAGCTTTCTAGAATGATATAGTGTGCTTGATTTTGATATTTCTAGAATTAGTTATGATTTTTCAAAGTTCAGGACAAATGCTAAAATACCAACCCGAGGCTGCACATGCTATTTTTATGTAGATACTCTATTAGTTCGAGTTCTTGGCCACTCCTTGAGATGGTTATGAGTATGATAATGAGATGGATGAGTTCATATGGTCCACGGGACATGGAATGAAAATTTTATCTACGACGTAACGTAAAATAATATAATATTTTAATACCCCTTTCTTGGAAATCTTGTGTAATTTATGTAAGGGAGCCTAGAAATAATATGAGATGGCCTAATTGAATATGGTGTTACATTTATTGGTATCAAAGCAGAGTTCCAAGCCTTTTAGGGATGTATATGGCTTGAGGAAGCAACATTACAAGTATGCATGAGCTTGTTTTGGACATTTTGGGTGTGTGAATGTGGCATATGTCTATGTTTATGTTGAATAAGTTGTTAGAATGGTCTTTGAATAGGTAGTGAAAATTAAGAGAGGTAGGCCTCTAAGGTTGAGCCAGTAAGGCTAGAACAGAGTAGATTGATCTTATGGCTAGAGCTCTATAAGCTATGGTAGCTCACTAGGATCCGCGACAAGCTATGTTTGTTTACAGCAAGAGGTTATTATCATGTAGTTGGAAGAGAGGCTTATTGAAAGAGACCATGAGAGGCTTAATCCTCCCTAGTTGTCCTACTTTGACCATTCTAAGATATTTTACCTAAGGCAGAGGCAGGCAGTACTACAACGCAGTATGAGTTGAAATTGCTGTTGCCAAGGAATCAGTTAGAGGGGAAACGAGAGAGATCTATTTTCCCTCAGCCATGATGCCTAAATGTCTAGATGAATTAGAAAGTTTAGAAAGTTATTCCTCAAGCCAGAGGCCAGAGCCTATAGGTAATGCTCCAGCAAGCCTGACAGCCCAGATGTACTAGTTGGCTATACATGAATAGTGCAAAAGGCAGAATTCTTTAGCCTTAATGAAGGGCTGAACACAAAGGTAGTTGATGCTTGAATCATGTAGCCAGACCGTAAGTACTAGTGATGATGAAATGTATTGCCATATGGAAGGCCTTGTTGGTCATATTTAGATTAATATGAGAAATGACCTGTTAAAGGGTCGAATAAAGTACAGAGTAAGACCCCTAATGTCAGCGAGATAAAGAGAGATAAATGACCCATTAGCAGATGTCGAGAATAATTAATCAATAGATGGGCAGTGGGCCTAGTACACGAGTTTAAGAAGGAGACTAGCCAAGCTTATGAATGAGCTGAGTTAACACCCAAAGTTAATTGATTAGATACGTTAGTAGTAAGGTTGTTGAGATTCGCCTACAAGGCATTGATTTCAACTTAGAATGCTATTCTATGTGCCAGTGAATGACGGGTTTTTACTGTGAGCTTTAGAGATGCAAAGCATGCTACAGTTATAGGTGTAAAGTGAGGATACATCTATGCAAGAGAACAAGTGTAATACCCTCATATATAATATGCTATTACTTGTTATTAAAAGATCTTGTACTCACTAGCCGGAAAACCTTATTGACAAGATCTCAAAATTTACATTGCAAAATGCAAGACCTTGTCAACAAGATCCTAAATCTTGTTTGCCAACTTTGAAAATTTATCAAATATTCTGTAGACCTTCGAAAATTCTGTTCTTTAGCTTCCCAAAAATCTTTCAACAAGCGATAATTGCATACCAAATCTCAGATCAAGAAGAGTTCATTTGGACAAAAAGTGACATAGGGTTCTATTATGGTCAATTTTGGCTCCATATAGGATGCCAAAATGTCCAAATGGCTTTCCTTAGGGTTTGGCATCTCTTTGGTAAGTCTAAAAGCATAATTAAGACTTGTGTGAGCTGCCCAAATGGTCACAAACTCCATGCATCTCATTTTGACCAGTTCAACCACACTTGTATACATTTATATGATGTCATCCAAGAAGCCATTTGCCAAAACATGTTCAAATCACATTCTAAGGGTCACATAATATATTCTCTCATTTATACATGACATATTATCATAATTACACATATTCATGACATCACAATACATATACATCCATTAGTTACATCAATTGCCTTTTTCATGGCTTTAAAGTAATAAAATTCAAGCACTTTGTTGTCAAACTCTTTTCTTCAAGGTCGTTGGCTTCCATTACCTTGCTCTCTTGGTCCACCTAGCATGTTATAACATTAGAGAAAAGGGGATGAGACTCAAAGAATCTGAATAGCTCATCTCCCATTCAATCATACATAATGAATGCAAACAAGTCTCATAAATGCATATATAGTCATGTTGACATATGCAAACATTCAAGAGGCATTTTCATCATTTGAGAAAGTCATAAATAGCATACGAAGGCTTGCCAAGCAAGTAGATTGGCCTCACCCAATTTCTTGTGGATGTTAGACTTGCCTCACCTATTCTTTAAAGAGATTCTTGGACTTAACCATGCTCTTGGGAGTCCATCTTACTTTTGAGAGACTCTTTGCTTTGTCTTAACCAATCTTAAGGGTTCTTGGCTCATCCTCACCATGGCTAAGTGTTCTTGGCCTCACCACACTCAAACAAACCCAAACAAACATCATAAAATTATTTAGAAACATAATATGTCATCATGAAACCATAGCATATGAAATCATGCTATCATAATTTTCATGGCTTGAAAATACACATACACACATTCTAAGACAAACTAAGCACATATCTATGCATGATAGAAGGTGGAGAGAGCTACCTTAGATACAATTACATACTTTTTCCCTTGAATCCAAGCTCCCTTTCTCAGCCACATACACACAAAAGTGTGGAGATGATTTCTCTTGGCCTAAACACAATTTATGGAAGCCAATTAGGTTCATGAAATTAATTCTAAGGCCACACAACTTGCTTGAACTCTAGTTTGATCTATGAATCTCATTATGGTTCCATAATTGCACCTAATGAAGCAACACCCCTCAAATAAATTCTAGGCTCTATTCTTTCTTTTCAAATATGATTCTTGACTCCTTTTAAGCCTCTTGGAGTCATCACACAATCAAAACTAAGAGCCTAACTATATGTTACTTCTTTAGGTCATAATATGGAACATAAGGCACCAACTCACTTTCTATGGTTTCTAAATTTTTTCCAAGGATTCCTCTCATATTTATTCATCATATATGACTCAAAAATGGGTTTAGAAAAATTTAAATCTCTCCCTAGCTATGGAAACCCTTCTTGGCTGAGACAATAAAGCATATTGGGTTCCATGGAGCTTTCTCTGTTTTCTCAAGGGAAGATGCATATGGGGGAAAGTCTAGGGATCTCAGGAGCTCAATTAAACTTTTATTTAGGCCTAGAAATCATTATACAAAGTTAGATTTTACTAAGTGCACTTGAAACCCTAGAATTTGCATCTTGAAATCTAATGATTTTTTGTTAATTCCCTTTGCATATTATTAATCTCCACACCCTTTTTCCTTAGATTCACCTTTGGTTCTGCCTAAAAATCAAATCCCCCTAGGGTTCCTTAGGTTAGGCGAAATGGAGAAGGAGGGGAACCAAAGATAGCAACCATAGGAAGAGAAATTACTTTATTTTTTTGCTTTTTCTCACTTGAATCTTGCTTTCTCCAAGCTCCTCTCTTCAAATCCGAAATTTCTCCTAAGTTTCTACCTTAAATCAGATTTGTAAACTTCATTTTAATCAAAAGAAACAAAGGAGAATGAATGAGAGGAGGTTTGGATGGAAGAAAGTATGAAAAGCTACCAAGAAACCATACCTTAAAGCTTGGATTTCTCCTTCTTCTTCTCTCCCTTTGATATGCCTAAACCCTAGCCTTCTTCTCTAAAATTGGGCAGAAAAATCTGAGACTAAATGAAGGAGAGAATGGGGCACCTCCTATTTATAAGGGAAGGAAGATGACTTTTTCAAAAATTTTCATTTTGCCCTTCATTTTTGGCATTTTTGTTTTTCCTTCATTTTAGCTCCTTTTTTATAACCATCTTATCCATTATAAAATTTAGGTTCCCAATTTATTAAAATGCCTTTGGAATCACTCAAATCGGAGTTAAAACCTTTTCAAACGAATCCGTCAAAGTACGGGTACACTGACATTAGAAAACGTCTACCAGAGGAGATTTAACTATCCCAAAGCTTCCCATGGTTTTCAAGGCCTCTGAGAACCCTGGAGAACTCAAAATTTTCATTTAAGAAGCCCTTCTATGTGAATTCCAAAAATTACTCAAAATTACGAAAATGTCATTACGTTTTGTAAGATTTCCGTCAAAATTTGTTTCTTCATTCTAGTTCCATTTTCCTTCCTTCTGAGGCTAAGATTCTCATTTTTAGGAGTCTAGAATATTACTCAAATTTTTTGGGACCTTAACTAATTCATTTCAGGGGACTTGCTTTAAAAACTTAACCGTTTCTATCGTTTAATGAAAACCTGACATTACAATTCACACATACATTCATGGCATATACATATCAAAGCATATGTATGGAAAGCTTGATAGTCATAAAGTATGCAAAGTCACAATTTTCATGCCACTTATTCACATTCAAGCCAAGAACATGCTCTAGGGACTTTTGGTTTTGCCTCACCCCATTTCTAGGACTTTTGGATTTGCCTCACCCTTGGCCTAGGGACTTTTGACTTGGCCTCACTCTTCCAAGAGACTTTTGGCCTTGTTTCACCCATACCATGAGACTTTTGGCATCTTCTCACCTTCATTAAGAGAATTTTGGCATTACCTCACCCTTATAAGCCATTTCCACAACGAAGGCCATTCAATGAAACACATTGGTACCAATGTAATGTCAAGACATCAAGTGGCATGTCATCAAGTCACAAGATCATACACAAGCATACAATAACATACATATGCACACAAGAATGCAAGGAGAATGAGGTGGAGAGCTACCTTAAATCTTACAAGCTTTACTTGGTCTCATTCCTCCCTCTTTTCGACCTCACAAGTGCACCTACGTGGTTGGATGTTCTCTTGGCCTAAACATTATAAGTAGCACACAATCACATACTTGAAATAAGCCAAGACACTAATTATGTTCTTAAATACACACTTGATTCCATAAGTGGCCTAATGGTACCATAAATGGCCTATTGAAGCAACCTTCACAAATGAAGCTCTAGGCTCTCATTTCTTTCCATCTCTAGGTCTCTTGGTCTCATTCAAAGTCCTTGGAGCCCTTACACAATCATTTGCACAAGCTTAGAATGAAGTTGCTTCACAAAGCACCATTGTGGACACCATTATCCCATCTCCCAATCTATGGGTCTTAAATTTTTTCCAATGGTTCCTTTCATTTCTAACATCATATAAAGTCCCAAACCAAGGCTAGAACAAATTAAACATTTTCTAGCCCAATGAACCTAGCTTGGTCAAACTTATGGACAAGAATGGGGTTCATAGGGCTCTTGATTTTTCATTAATGGGAGAGCCACTTGGGGAGGTTTCTAGGAGTCTTAGTGTTACATTCGGTTCTCTGAAAACAAGAGAAAACATGAGAAACATAACGTACGATTTCTCTGTAAACAAACAAAACTCACTGGATACAAAAGAAAGTTCCCCAAAATGAGATAGTTAAGGTCCCAAAAAATTTGGGAAGCATCCTAGACTCCTAAAAAAGAGAATTCCAAGCTCAGACGGAAAAAAATGGAGCTAAAATGAAGAAACAATTTCTTATGAAAAGCCTATGAAACATAATGGCATTTTTGTAATTTTGAGAAAATTTTGGAATTCACATAGGAGGGCTTTTGAATTGAATTTTTTGAGTTCTCCAGGGTTCTCAAAGACCCTGAAAAACCATGGGAAGCCCTGGGATAGTTAAATCCCCTCCGATAGATGTTTTTCAATGTCAGTGTGCCCGAACTTTGACGGGTTTGTTGGAGAAGGTTTTAGCTCTGATTTGAGTGATTCCAAAGGCATTTTATTTAATTGGGAATCTAAATTTTATGATGGAAAAGACGGTTCTCAAAAAGGAACTAAAACAAAGGAGAAACAAAAATGCAAAGTATGAAGGAAAAAATTGAAATTTTTGAAAAAGTCACTTTCCTACACCTATATATAGGTGGCGCCTCACACTTGCCCTCATTTAACTTCAGATTTCTCAGCCCCAAACCAGAAGCAAAACCCTAGGAGAGAGGCGCCCAAGAGAGGAAGAAGAAGGAGGAAGAAATCCAAGCTTAAGGTATGTCTTCATGGTAATTTTCCTTGCTTTTCTTCATCCACACCTCCTCTCCTCCCTTCTCCTTTGTTTCCTTAGATTAAAATGAAGTTTATAAATCTGATTCAAGGGAGAAATTCAAGGAAAATTTCGGATTTGAAAAGAGAAGCTTGGAGAAAGTAAGATTTAAGCCAAATTAAGCAAGGAAACAAGGTAAAATTACATCCTATGGTTGATATCTTCCATCACCCTTCTTCTCCATTTCGCCTAACCCTAAGAGCTATAGGAGGATCTGATTTTCAAGCCCAATCATGCATGAATCTTAGGTATTTGATAGAGAAGAACAAGAATATGTAAAGAAAACAACAAAATAACCATTAGATTTCAAGATACAAATTCTAGGGTTTTGTGTGCACCTTCCAAATTCTGATTTTGTGTGATGATTCCTAGGTTTAATTAAGAGTATAAATGAGTTCTTAAGACACCTAAGATGCTCCCCACAAGCTTCCTCCTTCAAGAAAATAAAGAAATCTCCATGTAGGCCAAAGATGCCCTATGTCTCAACCAAAGGGGGTTCTTGTAGTTGGGGAGAGTTAAATTTTTTTAAGGCCATTCTTGAGTCATATTTGATGAATGAAAGTGAGGGGAGGCCTCGAAAAAAATGTAGAACTCATAGAAAGTGATTTGGTGTCTTAGGTTCCATATTATGACCTATAGAAGCAACATGAGGTTAGCCCTTTGTTTTAATTGTGTAATGACTCCAAAAAGCTTAAAAGGAGTTAAGAATCATATTTGAAAGGAAAGAATGGGGCCTAGAAATTATTTGAGGGGTGTTGCTTCATTAGGTGCATTTATGGACCATAATGGAACTTATAGAGCAATCTAGTATCTAAGTAAGTTGTATGGCTTTAGAGATTATTTCATGAACCTAATTAGCTCCCATAAATTGTATCTAGACCAAGAGAAACCATCTCCACAAATTTGTGGGTGTGTGATGAAAAGAGGAGGCTTGAATTCTAAGAGAAAAGTGTGTAATTGTGTGTAAGGTAGCTCTCTCCACCTTCTCTCATGCATGGATGTGTGTTTAGCTTATCTTAGAATGTGTGTATGTGTATTTTCAAGCCATGAAAAGTATGCCAGTATGACTTTATATGCCATGATTCATGATGACATAATATGTTTTCAAATGAATATATGATGTTTGTTTGAGTTTACTTGAGTGTGGAGAGGCCAAGAACTATTGACTATGGTGAAGATGAGCCAAGAACCCTTAGAAATAGTTGAGACAAAGTAAAGAGTCTCTCAAAAGCAAAGTAAGCTCCCAAGAGCATGGTTAAGTCCAAAGTTCTTAAAGAATGGGTGAGGCAAGTCTAAAATCCATATGGAAAAGTGTGAGGCCAATCCAAACACTTGGTGAGCTCTTGAATGACTCGTATGACTTGTTCACATGCTAAGTTTGCTTCTTCAATGTTCATGACTTCCATTTCATCCATGCATGCATTTTAAGGCTTGCTTTGCATATATTATGTATGATTAAATGGGAGATGAGTTATCGGGATTGTTTGAATCTCATTCCCTCCTCTCCGATGATCTAATATGCTAGGTGGACCAAGTGGCTATGGTAATAGGAGCCAACAACATTGAAGAAAGGAGATTAACAATCAAATGCTTAAGTTTTGCCACTTTAAGACCATAATTATGTCATATGATGTAACCCTTTGATGTATATGTTCAATGACCCTTTAGACATGTGTAATCATGATATTATGTGATGTATAAATGTATGGATATGATGTATGAACTTTAGAAATGAATTTGGGTATGTAATGCCAAGTTATGCAAATTGGAAGTTTGATGCAAATATGTATAAGTGTGGATGAAAAACCCAAAATGAGATGCATGAGGTTTAGGACCATTTGGACAGCTCACACAAGTTCTAAATATGCTTTTAGACTTGCCCAAAAGGTGCCAAGGCTAAGGGAAAACTATTTGGTCACTTTGGTACCCTATATGGAGCTGAAAATGACCATAATAGAACCTTATATCACTTTTTAGCCAAATGAGCTCTTCTTGATCTGAGATTTGGCAGAAATTTAAACCTTGTTGAGAGCTTTTTGGAAAGCTAAAGACCATAATTTTTGGAGGTCTACAGAATATTGGATAAATTTTC
Source organism: Erythrophleum fordii (assembly GCA_032878935.1). Lineage (NCBI taxonomy): Eukaryota > Viridiplantae > Streptophyta > Magnoliopsida > Fabales > Fabaceae > Erythrophleum > Erythrophleum fordii. Next base: position 11,766,202 of record JAVQMF010000033.1, read on the forward strand.
AAAGTTAGCAATTTTCTAGTTTTGGTCTGCTGCACTATTCATTTGGTCCAAAAATGTATTCTATCACATATGGCTCAAATGATGTCTAATTGCCATGAAATTTTATACAAAGAAACTAGACATTCACAAAGACTCATGCCAACTGGAAGCACCCCATTTGGAGTCTAAAGAGGGAGATATGAATTTTTGAACATTCTGTCCAGAATCAGGATCCTTACTCGACCTGAGTAACTGGTCCATTGAATTCCAAGGTTTGGGTTGCCTAAGCTAGTCTGGAAATATTTTTTCCCTCTAACTAACATCCATAGCTTTCTATATTGGTATTTTTTGCATGGATTGTATTTTTTTGGAATTAATTGAACATTTTCAAAGTTTCCTGCAAAATCTGTGGCAGCATCAGGAGGCTGCTTAACCTCTGAATCTTTTTGGATGTCAAGAGCCCTTTGTGATGGATGTTATGGTCTGGTCATATTTTTAGTGTAAATTAGTAATCCATAACTTTCCAAAATGGCCAAGAATGTGTGATTTCAATTTTTTTAGAATTAGTTATGATTTTTGCCAGAAAAGAGGCCAAATCTGGCTGAGAATGAACCTCCATATTCTATACTCCATTTCGGTTCCCATAAGTTGTAGGCATGATTTTATGATGCAAATGAGTTGTATTGATATATTTAAATATGAGAATATATAGTATGAGTTCACACGATTCACGTGACACTGAATGAAAATTTTAAACATGACGCAACGCGAAAATACTCATTATTCTAGTCCATTTTTCTTTACATTCTCATGGAATTGATCAAGTGGAGCTTATGAATGTCATGAATGAGCTAGAATTTATGGTGTTATACTTAGAAGCTCAAGGGAACACTTAGATAGTCATGGAAACACTCACACAAAATTAGATTTCACAAAACCCTAAAGAACACCATACTTTTCTATCCTAGTTTCTATTAGTTTTTCTTGGAATTTCTTACCATATTCCTCTTCTTCATGGTCTAAAACCCTAGTTCCTCTCTTGTTTTTGAACAAAACTCCTTCCCCTCTGATGGTTCTATATGAGGTGGTCCTTTTTTGTATTTTGGGTAGAAAAAAGTCGGCCTAAATGAGAGGAGAAAAAGGAGGAGAAGTGTGTGGAACATTCAATAAACTCACTTTTTCAAAAATTCTAATTTTGTCCTTCTGCAATGGAAATTTTGTTTTGGTTTTGTTTTAACTCCATTTTGAGAACTGTCTTTTCCATTATAAAATTTAGGATCTCATTTTAATAAAATACCTTTGGAATCACTCAAATTGGAGCTAAAACCTTCTCAAATGAATCCGTCAAAGTTCAGGCTCACCGACATTAGAAAACGTACACCGAAGGGGCTTTACCAATCCTTGGGATTTCCATGATTTTCGTGGCCTCTAAGAACCCTGAGAAACTTAAATTTTCCATTTAAAAAGCCCTCCTGTGTGTTTTTTCAAAAGTTGCACTTATTCACGAAAATGCCATTACGTTTCGTCAATTTTCGTCACAAGTTGTTTCAACATCCTAACTCTATTTTTCTTTTCGTTTGAGCCTGGAATTACCACTTTTAGGAGCCTAGGACCCTACCCAAATTTTTTGGGACATTATCTAGCTTATTTCAGAGGATTTGCTTTTATATAGCTCATTTCATCGTTTTACAGAAATTACGTTCGTTACAATTTAAGCCATAAAATGTCCCTCTACCATTGATAGACCAAATGGATAAGTCTTAGGATGAAATTTGGCAACCAATTAAAGGACATTAAGAGCTTTTCAAAGAGTCAAAGATCACAATTTGTAGAACTCTATAAAATATTTTATGAATTTTCACAATTGGCTTAATTATGTAGAAAATTTTAGTTTACTATTCATATGATCAGTTTTGAATTTCTAGATTTTTTAGAGACCAAATGAACTCTTTTTGACCTGAAATTTTAATGGTAGATAGCTCTCATTATGAGCTTTTCGTAGGCACTAAGTTTGCCTAAATCGAAATTTTGTAACTCAAATAATGATTTTTCAAAGTTTGATCCCTATTTTGTATTAAAATAGTCAAATTGTGCATATGGCCAAACCAAGAAAGTTCATGCCTCTTTTTATGATATCTTAAACCTAACAAATTGGTTTAGTATGAAATTGAAGAAAGAAATGACCAAAATCCTTGTTATGTTAAAATTATGTCATTGATGCTTCTAATAACAAAAAATTCTGCTATCAAAAGTGTGAATATGACTATTTATTTTTAAAAGACAAACATAACATGAGCTTTTTGTATAACCTTTAATCGTATGACAATATCATTGAAATTGTATGCACTTTCAGGGACTAGGGATACATCCCAAAGAGTCTAAATTGTACCTTCATAGCTTTAATCCCAAAAAGTAATAGACCTCTATCCTTGCAAGACTTCAAGCTCATCAGGCTTTGTAATGTGATCTACAAGATCATCTCCAAAGTTCATTGCAATAGAATTAAGGAAGTTTTGTATGATGTCATTGCCCCCAATCAGAGTGCTTTTTTTTTTTAAAGGAGACTTATTTGTAATGTGATCTACAAGATCATCTCCAAAGTTCATTGCAATAGAATTAAGGAAGTTTTGTATGATGTCATTGCCCCCAATTAGAGTGCTTTTTTTTTTAAAGGAGACTTATTTTAAATAATATCTTGCTCAAAGTGGAACTTTTATACCAAGTCTAAAATGCAAAAAAGAGGAAGAAAAAATAGGGTGTGCTCAAAATTGATTTTGCAAAAGTCTATAATAAAATCTCATGGAATTTTATCAAGGCAATTCTACAAAGGATGCATTTCCCCCTAATATAAATGATCATGTAGTGCATTAGTACAGTATCCTACTAGGTTGTTTTCAATGGTTATCCTACTTCTCCATTTTATTTGCTAAAAAGAATTAGACAAGGACATCCACTCTCCTAAAACATCTACATCGTAATATCATGTTTTCGTTAAATGATGAAAACGAGGGCGTTTTCAAAGCAAGTCCCCCAGAAATGAATCAGTTAAAGTCCCAAAAAATTTAAGTAGCATTCTAGACTCCTAAAAATAAGAATCTCAGGCTCAAATGGAAAGAAAAACAGAGCTAGAATGAAGAAACGAAATTTGACGAAAGACTTACGAAACGTAATGGCATTTTCGTATTTTTGAACAAATTTTGAAATTCTCATAGGAGGGCTTTTTAAATGAAAGTTTTGAGTTCTCCAAGGTTCTTAGAGGTCTTAAAAACCATGAGAAGCCCTGGGACAGTTAAAACCCCTTCCTATGGACGTTTTCTAATGATGGTGAACCTGAACTTTGACGAATTCATTCGGGAAAGTTTTAGCTCCAATTTGAGTGATTCCAAAGATATTTTACTAAATTGGGAACCTAAATTTCATAATGGAAAAGATAGTTCTCAAAAAGAAGTTAAAACGAATCGAAAACAAAAATACCAAGACGAAAGGGCAAAATTGGAATTTTTAAAAAGTCTTTCTTCCCACCTATATATAGGGTGCCCCACCTCCTCAATCATTTAGACATAATTGTTTTTGCCCTAAACTAGAGGAGAGAGCTGGGGTTTAAGGCACACCAAAGGGAGAAGAAGAGAAGGAGAAATCCAAGGTAGAAAGGTATGGAATTTTCTGCACTCAAAAATTTCATTTAAAAAGCCCTCCTGTGTATTTTTCAAAAAGTACCCATATTTACAAAAATGCTATTGGCTTTTTGACAAATTTTTTGAATCACTCTGGTCTTGATTTCTGAGCAACTTAAGGCTCAAATCTTCATTTTCTAATATTTAAAATTTTATCGTATTTTATTTGACCCCAATTCCTTCTATTTTAGGGACTTCCTTTTATATCTAATCCATTTTTACCGTTTACGAAAAAATCAAACATTACGTTTCTCACATTTACGGAGGGACCGGATGTTACAACATGCTTCCTTGTGCAGCTCTATTCACGTTCTACTCTCCTTTCATCACTAACCCATAACTTCTTTCACTTTAGCTCATGCTTCTTCTCCTCAAGAAGTCTTACCATGTGGAATGTTTGTGTCTTTATGCATGTGACGTGAAGGAATATGCCACAATGTGTTTGTGAGCTAGACTCGTGGATATATCTCTTCCTTAGATGCGTATGTGTGACATGTAGGAGTGTGGAATGGATAGCTACGTGGAGGTGTGCTTGAGTTGTGGCTTGCTTTCTTGATGTGAACCTGTGGCTTCCCTACGTGCTAAATGAAGTGGGTGCAACATAAGTGTATGGATTTAACATATGTGTGAGATGAGCTCGAGTGTTGCATGAGAGTGGAGTGTATAGAGGTGCAACCTATGCATGAGCTAAGGGAGAAGGAAATGTGTGAGGTTTGGAGGTGACTCATGAGAGATGTGCTGCATGTGTGTGTTAGTTACGTGGAGTGTGAATGATTGTGAATGATGTGAGATGAATGGAATGGATGCATGGCTTCCTACGTGTGACTTAGTGAGAGAGCCTGTGTGTGTATGAGTGAGCTGAAAGTTTACATGGATGAGTGAGTTGTGCATCTTCTTCCATCCAAAAATCCTTCAACTCGTAGCTTTGCCCTTCTATACTTCCTTTCCATGAATGCTCCCCTCTCACATGCTCTCTTAATGTTGCTTCCCTAGACTTGGAAAGCTTCCACCTCTTCTCCAAACCAATCTCTTATTCAAATGCTATTTTATTCCTCCATTCCAATTTTAATTGCCTAACAAAAAGTATAATTGAAGCCTAACTCTTCTCCTCTTCTTTAAATCAAATTCTCATTCAAGCTTCATTTGCCCGTTAAAATCTCCATAAAAGAATGAGAAAAATTCTATTAGAAAAAATTTACAAAATTATTTTAAGAAATTTATGCATTAATATTCTAAAATTTTGTAAATAATTTCCTTGAGGGCAAAAATGGCTACTAAAATCAAATTCCAAATAATTAAACCTCTAAATCCATATTTAATCATCAAAATGCCTAAGTTTAAGAGGATTAATATATCTAAAATTAGCATTTATTAGTTATACCTCAAATGAAGCCAAACAAGCAGAAACTAGATAAGCAGACTAGTAGACTATGTGTTGTAGACTATGTGTTGTTCTTATAACTAGTTTTGTAAATCCTTTTTGTAGCATACAATGTTAAAGGATGATTTTAGTTTTAAGAATGTAAAGTTTTTTTGTAATCCCCTATTGTGCATCTGTAGGATAATTATACATGTATAACTTCTTATGCAATCTGACGATGATATCTAACAGAAGTATTACTTTATATGGAAAAGTAACTTTAATTAATTTTTGCATGAAATTGATTATCATTCTCATGGGATTTCTGAGTCCAAATTTTTATAATGAGTTCCTCCATCCTTTGGACTTAAGATTTAGAAAATTATAGGATTGTTGGAACAAGTTAGATAAGGAAAACAGTGTACTAATTTAACTTAGCCTTTATATGGGACAAGTTTGAGTAAGTTTCATGACAAATTTTGTTATATTGGTAAATGAATGAATTACTACACAAAATTTTATGGGAAGATACTAAGACATATATACTTAGGACTTGAAAGTTTTGGAATTTTTGGAGTTCGTTTAATAAGGTAATGAAATTAGAAATGGAAGGGATAGTGTGCAACGAGTCCACACATGGTAGTAGTCTAAATGGTGTTGGTTAAGGGGTCATCTATGGGAGCTTTTGAAAACTGTTTTAGTAGCTTATAATTAACATAATAAGGAGTCATTCTACCAATTTTTATAATTTTTGGATGTCATTTGATGGGGGAAAGAAATTTCACAAAAATAGATCTAGAAACTTAGACAAATGGTAACTAAGGTAGCTTCCATTTCTTCACAATGGGACACGAATTGGTATGGTTTATAGAAGAACAAAGTTATGAACTTGTGTTTCATTGTAGATGAGATAGAAATCCCCTAGGTATGCCAATAAAGATCTCCTAAGTCTAGGATCTTGTTGACAAGATCTTGGATTTTACATTATGAAATTCGAAACTTTGTCAATAGAGTCTTCTATTAGTAGTATAAGGTCCTTCAACATTATAAGTTATAGCACATGATAAATATAGGTATGACAATATACAAATTAGGGAATTAACATGGGGGATTTGGGAAAATTAAAGAAAATAAGGATTTCTAAAGAGATGGATTTATTTTGGGCATTTTAAGATAATAATTATTTTTAGCCATTATTAGGTGGAGATATATTAATTATGGTTATGGGTTTAATTAGTGAACTTAATTGAGGCAAGATGGATACTTAATTTAAGCCTTACAATTAATTCATTAATGTCATGAGCCAAGTAAAAAAGCCCAACATTAGTCTTCTTACATGCCCAACCCTCATTTAATCCACTTAACCCTTAAACACATGGCTCAATAAGCACATATCTAAACCCACTTGGATTTTGAGGGTTTGGGTTAGCCCAAACCCACCTAAAACCCTAACATAATCAGTCTCCACTCCCCTATTCTATAGACCCACTTTTTTCTCAGCTAAAGAAGACTTCATTTTCCCACCTCGAGAGATGAGGTTAGGGTTTTATGCATATTTCCACTATTTCTCACTTCTAAAGGAAGATTTAGCCTAGGTAATCTATATAAAACTTGTTTTACTCATTCTCCTCTGCATTTTGGTCCAATAGTTTCTAGTTTAATGAATTTTTCTCCATCACCCAAATTTGAAACTTTCTCTTTTGGTGGTTTTTAGATGATTTTTAGAGGTTGAGGCTAGGAAGGTTAAGTAAGTATCTTCTCCTCATTTTAATGTATTCTCTACTGAATATTGGCCTCAATAGTTAACTTGTATAGTGGATTATGATTTTGCATGAAAATATCAAGATTTTATTGTAGCACACTAAAGTTTCTAGTATAAGAAGGCTCACATCCGAAATTGGATTCATTAGAGGTTAGGTGAGTGCTTCTTAAATGCTTAAGATGTTAGGAATGATAGTGAATAATTTTGGTGTTTGGTGTTAACTAAGAAATTGAATTTTGATCCATTAGGACCTCTAGAGTGTGGGCATTTATTTTTGACTTCAAAGTTAGCTTAATTAAGCAAGGTAACCAGGGTTTGAACTTTAATTCATTGCATATGTGCTTTACTAATATGATATCTGTTGTATAAATATGTTTTACTGTGCTAAATGATTGGTTGGCTACTTGATTGTTGTTATGGACCATGAGCATATCCTTGGTGGAGCAGTGGTATGCTACCACCTATCATTGTGCTTCAATTGAGCACCAAGTTATGATTAAACTCATGAATGCACTAAGCCCAAAGTATGCTTAATAGGGAGTTGGTGCCATGGATGAGCCATTCTCCTGTGTTATTGGCCATTAACATGATGAATGTGATTGCTAGTATGAGATAGTAGTCACTGATAGTCTAATTACTTCATTTATTGATTATGATGATGTCTCTGGTAATTATGTTTAATATGCACTTATGCTAATTATATTGTACATAAGGGTGGAATTATCCTTCAATTACTAAGATTCATATCTCACCCCATTTTATGGGCTAACAATTTCAGGTAAAGGTTTTTTGGGTAAAGAAAAGGGGAAACAAGTGGAAAAGCACCCCTAATCTAAGGCCATATGTGGAACTTCTACACTTGGACCATTTTGTTTTAGAGTAGATGCTATCATTTTTGTACTTCATTTTATATAGCATCATGATGCACTCATATTGCCAAGTGCATGCTCTTTAATAAGAAGTTAGACCCTGTAATACTTGGAATCTGATGTATGTACTTAATTATTATCTTATATTATTGCCAATGAGGAACCATCATTTAATCACTTGAGATTATGATCATGCAATGCAATGAATGGTTATCTGGATTGGTGTTGTAAGGTAGCTCAGCTGGAATGTATATTGATAAGCATGATTTTTATACACTTTATTCCTCTTAACTTAACCTTTTTAATAATTAAATGTGGCTTAATAAAGGTAATTGAATGGAATTTGATTTTAATAGGCTATTTTTACATTTAAGGAATTAAGTTGCAAACTATTGGTTCTTAATGCATGAATTTCTTTTAAATAATTTTGTGGATAATTCCATTTGATTTTTACCACTCTTTTGTGCAGATTTTAATATGAAAATTAAAGCTTGAATGGTAAATTGATTTTGAAAAGGGATGAGCTTTGAGCACCATGAAATTCTGAAATGAAGGACTAAACACTTAAGGTAGCTCGTGTGAAGAGTGAAGAGAAATGAATCATACAAAGGCTACATGCTTAGAAGCTTTTACGGGTTGAAAGAACGAGAAACTTCCAACTGAAGGTCACAAGAGAGAAGCACACTCATATGAATGTGATTTTGGAGGCTTGAGTTAATGGTTCCACGGGTTCCATGTTGGAAAGAAAGAAAACTTAAGAGGATGGGTTGAGGATAAGAAGCTACATGCAGAAGTTGCATGGCTGGCAGCTGAAACGGGAAGCCTGTGAGCAGAATCTGCACGAAGGAGAAAACAACACACAAGAACAGAACACGTTTTCATGAAGAAAGTAAGCTGGATCTAGCTACTGGTTGAGCAGAAACAGAGAAAAACATGCACGAAGAAGGCTGGAACTGCAGTAGAAACAAACAAACCAGCAGAGACCAGAAGCAACGTGGCTGGAGCTTGAGAAAAGAGGAAGAAACATATACAAACCACGGGTTTAGAGCTGAAATGCAAGTTACACTAGCAGGAGCATGAGAAAGAAAACGAGCAGAACGACAGGGCAGAACTAGAGCAACGCATGAAGAGAGAGAGCTGGAAATCACGTCTGGACGAAACATGCAGAAGCTACAGTTTGCATATGGATTATTATATCTACAATGGGGCCCACACTCAATAATAAAAGAAGGAAAATACATTCGGGCAAAGAAGGAACAAAGAAGCTGCAGGGAATTTAAATAAGAGCTGGGCACGTGACTTTTAATGAGGAAGGGATTCGCACAATCATGCCATTCATGCACACCCGTCCAGATTCATTCACAACCTCGCACACTCCAGCCCATTCACGTCTTCTCCCCATCCCATCGTCTTTTTATTGATATACAAGCCCTAGCCGTCATTCAGCCATGAACCACACGCCCTTCGCCTTCACGCCTCCATCCACACATCCATCTCTCCATTCTCTCCATCTCCATCCACGATGAAGCTTTAATTCATCCATCTTGAGGCTAGCTAGGAGGAAGCTCTTGGAGAAGCTTGAATTCTTGGAGAAAAAGCATAATTTTGGCTAAGATTTCTTGAATTTTCCTACATCTTTTTCTTTTTCTTGTATAATCTCGGTTGAGTTATATTTGATTAGGAAATTGTATAATTAATTGGTGGCTGGTTAGACACTGATTAGGAAACCTTTTTTGTTGATTAATTGGTTGGATTTAAATATGATTTTTCATTATTCTCTCTAATCTCCCATGTATGCCACAAAGGTGTTCGATGAAATACATGAGTGAGGTTATGTGCTTAAATGTCTATCTGAGAATTCCTTGGTGTTTAGTTGGTTAATTAAACATTTTTGGATGATGAATCAGAGGCTAATTAATCAGTTAATCAATCAAATTGGATGTTCATTGATCTTAAGGACAAAAGTTAACGGTTTAATGCGGGATTGAGGTCTCAATTCAACATTAGATTGTTAATCTCTTGATTCTTGTGTGGTAACTCAAGATAACTTGTAATGAACATAATTAGGAATTCTTAGGCCAGAATTAATCACAATTGAAATAGGATAAGGATAGTGGATACCAAGAGATGATTCCTAAGCTAGTCACAAGACCATCATTCACCATAATTCATCCAATTAGGTAGTAATTAGGAATTTTAATTCAATTTAGTTTTAGATTAGTTTAATTCAATCACAAACCCCCAAATTAGATAATTCTAGGATCTTAGAACACTTAGAAAATCCAATTGAACATTGAACTCTATTTCCAAGGGAGATGACCTAGGTTGTGCCACTTGCTATATTTTTATTCAACCTAGTTTTATTTTGAGGGTTGCGCGACAAGCCCGTCATATATATATGCATAATGAATTATGTTATTAGTGGCCTTGGTTACCAATTGTTGTCATAATATGTTCATGTGCTTATATGTATGGTATTACTCAATGATTATAAATTCCCCTTAAGCTTATGAACAATATAGAGTATTAATTGAGGTATTTGGGAGTTAAGAGGTCTAGAAAAGCATGTGTGATAGCTAGGGAGGCTCTATAATTCACCTAGAATTAGTGGAATATGGCTAGAAAGTGAGAAAGTGAGAGAATGGGATCAAAAGGGATTGAAGTTGCAGCTAAAACTACTTAAGTCAAGGCCAAAACTATTTAAGTTGCGGCCAAGAGTCATATAATGGCCTAGAGTGCTGCAGCGCAAGGTGGCAAATCATGGCTCAAAATGAGTAAACTAAGTTTAGAGGGTACCTGAGAGCAATCTTGTTATGGCATGAGGGGAGCTTGCCGCAACGAGCGTTGGGTGACAAGATTGGGAGAGATCTAAAAGAGACTCTCATTACAACAAGAATTGGGTTCTTAGAAATAGTAACTTCCCTAAAGCACTCTCGCTATGGCAAGAAAGGGGTTTGCCATGGCAAGGATCATATATTTTAGCTTTTTAAGCTCCAATATTCACTTAAGTCATGGCCCAAGTAAACCAAGTTGTAACACAAGTCTAGAAATTTAGTTTTTAAGTTCCAATAGCCAACTTAGCCATAATAAAGATGTCTAAGTCATAGCCTAAAATAACAAACTCTTATTTTTGGCCTCTAGAACATAGTTTTCATGATATTAATGGTATGTCTTGACATGGGAGCAATTATAAAAGGATTGGTGAGTATAGAATCAATGGTAAAATGAATTGAAGGACTTAATTGATAACTTAAATCTTCTATAGGCTTAAGTTATTTTGTTTTCTAATTAATAAAGCCTAAGGATAATGAGGTTTAAATTTCCTCTATATTTCCACTTCTAACAAATTAATAATAATATTTCACTTAAAGCATAAGAGGTTAAGACTTAATTATGATTAATTAAGGTGTTTAGAAGTTAGGGTTATTACATTTGGTATCAAAGCAATGGTTTAGGAAATTATGCTAGATTTTGGACTTTATGGTTAGGAAACTTGGCAATTATCATTCATGCATTCTAGGAATAAGAACATTATGGTTTAGGGATGCTCCTTATATCTATATATACCTATTACGGGTGGAGTTGTATTTGGAATACCCTTGGATTATAACTTAATAAGGAAGCCTCTAGTGGTGATTATGGCATTGCAGGGTATTATGGCTACACATAGGGAAACTCTTGAAATGTTGAGAAAGGTGTAAAAGGCCATGGCTGCATTGGCCAACTATATGAGGGAACAAGCTGAGGCCTATGAGGCTACTATGAGGGCAATGACTTATTGGCTTAAAGAGCAAGCCCAGGCCCATATAACTATTGTTCAAGTACATAAGATCATCAACAAATAAAATTAGAAAGTGTCGGTTGAAAATCGGGTTAGTGCTGGTCAAAACCTTGGTGCGAGGTATTAAGGGGAAAATGGTGGCATCTTAGTTGTGTTGGCCAAGTTCCAAAAAGTTGATCCTCCATCATTTATTGGAGAGTTGGACACTGAGAAAGCTAAGAGATAGCTAATGCAACTAGAGAAGATTTTTGAAGTTATGACATACACCACCGAGTAAAAGGCTAGTTAGCCATTTACAAGTTGAAAGGTGAGGTGAAACATTGGTGGCAGAGCACCTCTAGGTTACTGACTTTAAGGAGGATACCCTTGACTTAGGAGATTTTCCAAACTATTTTTTAGAGCAAATATTTACCACCATCAGTGAAGGCTAATAAGGAAGCTGAGTTCAACTTCCTTAAGCAAGGAGAAATGAATATGGACTAGTATGCAACAAAGTTTATTCAATTGTCCCATTTTTCCTCATACCTGAAATGGATTGATGATGAGCCATGGAAAGTCAACAAGTTTGAAAGAAGCCTTAAACCTAAGTTGAAGGACAATATTACACCCCTCCAGATCTGCAACTTTAATAAGTTAGTGGAAAAATGTAGGGTAATTGAAAGGGCCTTAATGGAGAGTGAGGCCAAAAGAAAAAAGACTATGGAGGTTAAAAGTGATCGAGGCACAGAGCCTTTTAAGGGTAAAAACAAGAAAGAAACTAGTAGCGGTAATGGCTTCTGGGGTATGAGGCCACCCCCATGAAGTGTTCCTAAAAGAAAGAATATGGGACCCCTAAAGAGTTCAGTGAGTGTCCCATCAATATGTAGCAAATATGGAAAGAATCATAAGAGTTGACCATACTCCGTGTGCTATAATTATGGAAAGTCTTGACACTATGCACAGACTTGCACAGTGTCACAGGAGTTGGTTTCATCTGTCAAACTACCTGCACAAGGATAGGTATTTGCACTTATGCAATAAAAGGTAAGTAGGTCCCCTAGTCTGATTTAAGGTACTATTTTTGTCTATAATCATATTATAGATGCATTGTTTAATTTAGGTGTGACCGACTTATTCATTTTATATGACTGTGTTAAGCGTCTAGGTCTTAAAATTAACTAGTTGCCATTTAAGTTATCTATATCTAGCCCTACTAGATATTTCATGATTACATTTGATGTGTGCTTAAATTGTGTTGTACAATTGGATAGTCATTGTACTACCATGGACCTAATTTGTATTCCTTTGCATTACTTTAATGTGATCTTTGGTATGGATTGATTGTTAACTAATAATGTGATACTTGATTGTAACCATAAGACTATTTCCTTACCTACTAAATTACTGAAATCTTGTCCTAGGACTAAGCTTGCTTGTGTGTCTACTGCCCAAGTCAAGAGCTACCTTAGGCATAGTTGCTAAGGGTTTCTAGTATTTTTTTTCCTTTCATGTTAAGGTTGAGGATGGTTTGGAGGATATACATGTGACTAGGGAATTCTTGGAAGTTTCCCTAAAAAGATTAGTGGTCTATCCTAAGAGAAAGTGTTAGAGTTTTCCATTGACTTAGTTGCTAGTACAGGACTAATTTCCAAGGCTCCATATAGAATGGCACCTACTGAACTAGTTGAGTTGAAGAGTCAAATAGAAGAGTTGCTTCAAAAAAGGTTCATTAGGCTGAGTGTGTCTCCACGAGGAGCACTGGTGTTGTTTGTTAAGAAAAAGGATGGCAGTCTTAGGCTTTGCATTAATTATAGGCAACTAAACCAAGAGATCATCAAGAATAAAGACCCTCTGCCTAGAATTCATGACTTACTTAACCAATTAGCTAAAGCATCAATCTTTTCAAAGATTGACTTTAGGTCAAGATACCATTAGCTTAGAGTGAAAGCAAAAGACATACCTAAGATTGCTTTTAGAACTCAGTACAACCATTATGAGTTCCTAGTCATACCATTTGGGTTAACCAATACCTTTACGATTTTTATGGACTACATGAATAGAATCTTTAAGCCCTATTTTAACTAGTTTTTAGTAGTATTTATTGATAATATCCTTGTTTATTCTAGTAGTAAGGAGTATGAAGAGTATCATAGGATAATCCTTTAGAACTTAAGGAAGCACCAGTTGTATGCCAAACTCAGCAAGTGTAAGTTTTGTCATACCTTACTATATAACACTTTTCCTACTATAAATATCTCATATAGAACTTAGAAGAGTTGATAGAAACCTGAACTAATTAAAATTTTCCTTTTAAAAAACTTCCTCATACAATTTTACTATCCATTGGTCATTCCCAGAATTTTGTCTAAATTTGAAAATACATAATTAATTATAAAAAAATTGTATAAAGTCGATTTAAAGCTCTAATTCAAGCTATCTAAGTCCTTTATAAGGGAAAAATACTTACTCAATGGAATACATATAAAATTCATATAAAATTGCCCCTAAAACAAACTGGATGATCTTACCCCTCATTTGTCATATTATTATTATTTTGCCTTTATATAAGCACATGCATCCTTGCATTTTAGGCATGCTAGTCATATTCTTTTTACTTAAGGTTTGAGTATATACATGACTTTCTATTACATACCCTATTACCTTACAGTATCATAACATAACTCATATGCACAGCAATCCAAAATATTTAATTACATGACAAAATGTGATGCATAAAAGTAAAGTCCTCGATTTATGCCTCCACACCCTTTGCCCTTACTTTGCTTGAACCCAGACCTAGCATAGGTTATATTTGGGGTGAGATTATGAAATCTCAATAGTAATAAACCAATCTCATTCACAAGCAAGCATGTAAGTACATAATATAATGCTAATCAAGGTACCATATACCATATAGTAATGTAAGGAATTTTATACAAGGCCAAGCACAATCCAAGCGTACATGTCTCATCTTATAGCATAATAACTTGATATAGCATAACACTCATCATTATACAAACATACAAGCTTAAAGAAAGAAAAAGGGAAACTATAACCTTAGCAAAATTTGCTCTTCGAGCCTTGGAACTCGGTCCACTTGCTCTTAGAGTTCCCAAACAAATATCAAACCCTATAATCATAATGATAATTCATTACAATCAATACATAGACCTTAATCGAAGGTAATATGACCCTTTTAAACTCACTGGAACCATTGGAATTGGAAAAATCCAACTCCTTCCCTTCCAATCCACTATGGGCGAATAGTATGCATTTCTTGGCCAAAAATTAGTAATTTTATTCCATGAGTTTTAGGGACTTTCCCATAGGTATTCCTAGCTAAAAACACCCTTTTGAATCTATTGGAATGCTCAAAATTATCAAATTCTAGCACCAACAACATCTTTTGGTCATAACATAACCTAGCTCCGTTTTTTGCCCAAAATTAAGTTTCTTTGGTTCAAAAACTTCCATAGCCTCTTCTTTTATGTTTTAGGACTTGAAATTTGGTATACATGACTCTAGGAGATTAAGAAAACACATAAAAAGTTTAAGGAAATTTGGACAGCATCTCTCCATGATTTCTATTTTCCCAAAAATTACAATCTCTGTGTTTTTCAAAGTTCCAGCACATAACAACAATGAATAAGCTCATATGGTCTTCATGGCCAATATATATATTCCATTCCTAGGCCTTCATATTCAACATATAAAATCCATTTCTAATCATTCATATGCTATCCAAAAGTGACCCATAACTAGGGTTTAACAAAACTAACTTAAACTATGTGATTTTCAAATGCAAAGTGGAGAAAACTTACTCTTTAAGCTTAATCCTTGCTTTCTTTGCTTTTCTCACACTAACGTCCCTTCTTTTCCTAGGACAAAAAAAGCAAATTGACATAAAATTTTATACAGAGAAACTAGGTAATCATAGTGACTCGTGCCAACTAGAAGCACCTCATTTGGAGGTCTAGAAAGGGAGATATTAATTTTTGAAATTTCTATCTAGTATCAGTAAATTTGCCCCGACTAGAAGTACTGTTCCATTGAATTTCAGAGTTTGGGCTTAATGAACTGATCTAGAGATATTTTTCCTATCTAGTTAACATCCACAACTTCCAGATTGGTATCATTTGCATGGATTGGATGTTTGTGGAATTAATTGGACATTTTCAAAGTTTTCTGTAGAATTCTGTGATAGTTCCATATGAGAATGTGATACATGAGTCCATATGGCCCATGGGACTCCGAAAGAAAAATTTTTGCATAGTGCAATGCAAGGAAACTCAATATTTTAATTCCATTTTTCTTGTGTAATGCTTGGCATGAGACTTAAAATTAGCATGAGGCAAAGCCATGAGATTTAAAATTAGCATGAGATGTAATATCTAGTTCTCCGAAAACCAAAAAAAAATGTGAAAAACATAACGTACAATTTCTCCGTAAATGAACAAAATTCACCGGATACAAAAGGAAGTCCTTCGAAATGGGATAGTTAAAGTCCCAAAAAAATTTAGAAAGTATTCTAGACTCCTAAAAATGGGAATCCCAAGTTCAGATGAAAAGAAAAACAGAGCTAGAATGAAGAAAAAATTTCTTACGAAAAGCCTATGAAATGTAATGGCTTTTTAAATTAAAGTTTTGAGTTCTCTGGGGTTCTCAGAGGCCCTAAAAACCATGGAATGCCCCAAGACAGTTAAAACCCTTCCGGTAGATGTTTTTCAATGTCGATTGACCCAAACTTTGATTGATTCGTTTGGGAAGGTTTTAACTTCAAATTGAGTGATTCTAAAGGCATTTTATTAAATTAGGAACCTAAATTTTATAACAGAAAAGACAGTTCTAAAAAAGGAGCTAAAACGAAGGAGAAACAAAAATGCAAAGTATGAAGGGCAAAATTAGAATTTTTGAAAAAGTCACTTTTCTCGACCTATATATAGGTGGCGCCTCACACTTGCCCTCATTCAACTTCAGAAAATTCAGCCATAAACCAAAAGCAAAACCCTAAGGGAGAGGCACCCAAGAGAGGAAGAAGAAGGAGGAAGAAAATCCAAGTTTAAGGTATGTTTTCATAGTGTTTTTCCTTGCTTTTCTTCATCTCCACCACCTCTCCTTTATTCTCCTTTCTTCCCTTGGATTAAGATGAGGTTTATAAATCTGATTCAATGGAGATATTCAAGGGAAAGTTCGGATTTAAAGAGAGGAGCTTGGAGAAATCAAGATTCAAGCCAAACTAAGTAAGGAAACAAGGTAAAAATGCATCTTATGGTTGATACCTTTCATCCCACTCCTTCTCCATTTCGACCTACACTAGGAACCCTATGAGGATTTGATTTCTAAGCCCAACCAAGCATGAATCTTAGGTATTTGATGGAGAAGAACAAGAATATATAAAGAAAATAACAAAATAACCATTAGATTTCAAGATGCAAAATCTAGGGTTTCAAGTGTACCTTCCAATTTCTGAATTTATCTGATGCTTCCTAAGTTTAATTAAGAGTATAAATGAGTTCTTGAGACACCTAAGATGCTCCCCACAACCTTCTTCCTTCAAGAAAACAAAGACATCTCCAAGAAGCCCAATTGATGTCATAGTCTCAGCCTAGGCATGTTTGTGTAGCTAGGGAGAGTTTAAAGTTTTCTAAGGCCATTCTTGAGTCATATTTGATGAATGAAAATGAAGGGAGGCCTTGGGAAAAATTTAGAACTTATGGAAAGTGATTTGGTGCCTTAGGTTCCATATTATGACCTAAAGAAGCAACATGGTGCTAGGCCTTTTGTTTTAATGATGTGATGACTCTAAAAAACTTAAAAGGAGTTAAGAATCATATTTGAAAGGAAAGAATGAGGCCTAGAAGTCATTTGAGGGGTGTTGCTTCATTAGGTGTAAATATGGACCATAATGAGGGTTATAAAGCCAACTAGTATTTAAGCACATTGCATAGCCTTATAAATTATTTCATGAACCTAATTGGCTCCCATAAATTGTATTTAGGCCAAGAGAAACCATCTCCACCAATTTGTGGGTGTGTGGCCGAAAGAGGAGGCTTGGATCTTAAAGGAAAAGTGTGTGTTTGTGTGTAATGTAGCTCTCTCCACCTCCTCTCATGTATAGATGTGTGTTTAGCTTGTTTTAGAATGTGTGTAGGTGTATTTTCAAGTTATGGAAAGTATGCTAGCATGCCTTTACATGTCATGATCCTTGATACCATGTTATGTTTTAAATGAATCCATGATGTTTGTATGAATTTGCTTGAGTGTGAAGAGGCCAAGAACTCTTCCCTTTAGTGAAGATGAGCCAAGAATCCTTGAGCTTGGTTGAGACAAAGTAAAGAGTCTCCCAAAAGCAAAGTGGGCTCCCAAGAGTATGGTTGAGTCCAAAGTGCTCAAAGAATGGGTGAGACAAGTCCAAAATCTATAAGGGGAAGTGTGAGGCCAATCTAAACACTTAGTAAGCTCTTGAATGTCTTGTATGATTGATTCACATGTGAAGGTTGCTTTTAAAATGTCTATGATTTGTAATTTCTCTATACATGCATTTGTAAAGCTTGCTTTGCATATATTATGTATGATTGAATGGGAGATGAGCTATTGGGATTCTTTGAATCTCATCCCCTCCTTTCCAATGATTTAACATGCTAGGTGGACCAAGTAATTATGATGAAGGGAGCCAACAATGATGAAGAAAAGAGATTGACAACCTTGTGCCTTATTTTGTCTATTTTGGAACCATAATGATAGTTCATAATGTATATGATGTTATGTATGTACCATGAACCTTGAGACATGTGTAAATATACTATTATGTAAATTTTAGATGTATGAAAATGATATATGACCTCCAGCATTTATTTTGACTATGTAATGCCAAAGTGTGCAATATGGAAGTTTAATGGAAATATACATAAGTGTGGGTTAAATGGCCAAAATGAAGTGCATGAGGTTTAGGACCATTTGGGCAACTCACATAAGTCTTAAATATGCTTTTAGACTTGCCTAAAAGGTGCCAACACTAAGGGAAGACTATTTGGCAAGTTTGGTATCTCATATGGAGCCAAATTTGACCATAATGGAACCCTATGTCACTTTTTGTCCAAATGAGCTAGTCTTGATCTGAAATTTAGCATGCAATTAGGTCTCATTGAGAGATTTCTGGGAAGCTAAAGATCATAATTTTTAGAGGTCTACAGAATATTTGATGATTTTTCAAAGTTGGCAAAATTTATAGTTTTGGTCTGCTGCACTATTCACTTGGTCTGAAATTGTTTTTTGTCTGAAGGAGGGTAGTGGCGGTAGCGCATCCTACTACTGAGGGCACTCACTTCACACTATTTAGACTTGATGGGCAACTGGATGAGAGTTGATGATGTCCTTTCAGTCAAAAAAATCTTGCCTTCAGGGATTAATAAGTCAAGCCAGGTTGACTGCCTTTTCTTTCCTTGAGCCTCTTACTAGACCGGCAGCCCTGCAAGCATTCCACTCCCATTTATACACTAATGCATTAAGCCATTAAAAAGCCGAATCTTCCATTTTTATTGATTTCATACCACATATAGTCTATACAAGATTCATACATTATTTTACATTCATACATGAGCTTACATCTCAAGAATAATATATACAAAGCCACTTTATCATTCATATGGCCATAATAAGTAAAATCTAGACACTTTTTTGTCATATTCTTAACTTCCAAGTTGTTAGCTCTCATTACCTTGTCCACTTGGTCCACCTAGCATGTTAGAACATTGGAGAGGAGGGAATGAGATTTAAAGAATCCCAATAGCTCATCTCACTTTAATCATACATAAAGTATACAAACCAAGTCTTACAAATGTATGCATGAGTATATTGACATGTGCAATCATTCAAGAGACATCTTTAACATTTGAACAAGTCATACATAGCATACATAGGCTTGCCAAGTAAGTGGATTAGCTTTACCCATTCACTTGTGGATTTTGGACTTGCCTCACCTATTTCTTTAAGAGGTTTTTGACTCAATCTTACGCTTGGGAGTTAATCTCACTCTTAGGAGACTCTTTACTTTGTATCAACCAATTTCAAGGGTTCTTGGCTCATCCTCACTGTGGTTAGAGGGTTCTTAGCTTATCCATACTCAAGCAAACCCAAGAACACATATTAGACATTATTTGAAAACATAATGTAACATTATGGTACCATGGAATAAAAGTTCATGCTAGAATACTTTTTATAACTTAAAAGACACATACACACATTCAAAGACAATGTAAGCACACATTCATGCATGAGAGAAGGTGGAGAGAGCTACCTTGCTTGCATTTACACACTTTTTTCTTAAGCCTTGAGTCCTCTCCCTTGACCTCACACACCCAAGAAGGTGGAGATCATTTCTCTTAGCCTAGACACATCATATGGAAGCCAATTAGATTCATGGAATAAATTCTAAGACCACATATCTTCCTTAAACACTAACTTAGCCTATTAACCTCTTTATAGTGCTAAGAATGCACCTAATGAAGCAACACCTATCAAGTGAGTTCTAGGCTCCATTCTTTCCTTTCATTTATGATTCTTGACTCTTTTTAATCCTCTTGGAGTCATCATACAATTAAAATAAAGAGCTTAACTACATGTTGCTTCTTTAAGTCATATTATGGAACCTAAGACACCAACTCATTCTCTAGGCCTCCTAAATTCTTCCCAAGGTTTCCCCTCATTTTCATTCATTATATATGACTCAAAATTGGGTTTGGAAAATTTTAAAACTCTCCATAGGTGTCTTATCCCCTTTAGGCCGAGACTATGTAGCATTTGGCCTCCATGGATGTTTCCTTTGTTTTCTTGATGGAGGATGCATATGAGGAGACTTCTAGGGATTTAGAAACTCATTTAAACATTCATTTAGGCCTAAGAATAATTACAGCAAATCAAATTTTCAAGGGAACCCATGAAACCCTAGGTTTGCCACCTTGAAAATCAATGGCCTTTTCTTGAATTTCTTTGCATATTCTTACTCCCATCCCTTAAATTCATAGAATTCACTCTTGATTTTGCCCAAAATTCAAGCCCTGTTACAGTGACATATATGGGGTGAAATAGGGAGAAGAAGGGGGAAAGCATAGCTACCATGGGATGGAGATTTTACCTTGTTTTTCCTTATTTTCTTACTTGATTCTTGTAACACCACAATTTTATATCTCATTTCATGCTATATCTATACTTCACATCATACAACTCATATAAGAGGCAAAAAAATGGCATTAAAATAATGCATTATTTAGCGTTATGTCATGTATAGAATTTTTGTTCAGTATCCCATGGACCATATGAACTCATGTATCACATTCTCATATTTAATTACATGGATAAAACTCATTTACATCATCAAAATTAGCCCACAACTCGTGGAAACCAAAAGGAAGCATAAAACACATATGCATTTTCGGCCAGAATTTCCTCACTTCTGTTACAAATTTTAGAAAATCATAACTAATTCTAAAAAAATTGAAATCATGCATTCTTGGCCATTCTAGAAAGCTACACATGTCTACTTTATGGTAACAATATGTACAAACCATGAAATACAACACAAAAGGTGTTTAACATTTGAAAAGGTCTAGAGGTCACTGGTATTATCATAGGTTCTTGTAGCAAATTTCAAAAATGTCCAATTAATTCCAAAAAAATCTAATCTATGTAAATGATACCAATCTAGAAAGTTATGGATGTTAGCTAGAAGCAAAAAATAACTCCAGACCAATTCAAGCATGCCTAGACCTCGAAAACCAATCAAACAATACCTGAGGTCAATTGGGGCTCCTAATACTAGGTAGAATCTTTAAAAATTCATATCTCCCTCTCTAGACCTCCAAATGAGGTTCTTCTAGTTGGAACAAGTCACTGGAAAAGTTCAGTTTCTTCATATAAAATTTCATGGCAATTGGACCCCATTTGAGCCTTATGTGATAGAAATCATTTTCGGACCAAGTGAACAGTACATCAGACCAAAACCAAAATTTTTGCCAACTTTAAAAATTTATCAAATATTCTTTAGACCTCTAAAAATTGTATTCTTTAGCTTCTCAAAAATATCTCAACAAGTTCTAATTACATGGCAAATCTTAAATTAAGAAGAGCTCATTTGGACAAAAAGAGGTATAGGTTTCCATTATAGTCAATTTATGCTCCATATAGGATACCAAAATATCCAAATGGTTTTCCTTTATGTTTGGCACCTTTTAGGTAAATCTAAAAGCATAATTAGAACTTATATGAGCTGCCCAAATGGTCCAAATCTTATGCATCTCAATTTGGCCATTCCACTTCTATTTATACATGCATGTCCAAGATGCTAGTTGGCCAATACATGTCCCAAACGCACATTCTCATACATATAACTTTAACTCTCATTCATATATGATACATTAACATATTTACACATGCTCATATGGTTACATAACAATTCCATCAATGGATTACATCATATGCCATGTATATGACCAAAAAAGAAGTAAAACTATGCATATTCATATACTTTGATATCAATCTTCTTCTTCTAGGCTTGGTGGCCTCTATTACCTTGCTTAATTGTTTTACCTAGCATGTTAAGACATTGGAGAGGGGGGATGAGATTCAAAGAATCTCAATAGCTCATCTCTCATTCAATCATACATAAAGCATGCAAAATAAGTCTTATAAATGTATGCATGGGCATATTAACATGTGAAAACATTCAAGAAGCATTTTCAACATTTGAACAAGTCATACATAGCATACAAAGGCTTGCCAAGCAAGTGGATTAGCCTCACCTATTCACTTGTGGATTTTGGACTTGCTGCACCTATTCTTTAAAAGGTTCTTAGACTTAACCTTGGGAGTCAACGTCACTTTTGGGAGACTCTTTACTCTATCTTAACTAATCTTAAAAGTTCTTGGCTCATCCTCACCATGGCTAAGGGTTCTTGGCCTCACCATGCTTAAGATAACCAAAACAAACATCATAAATATCATTTAGAAACATAATGCATTATCATAGTACCATGGAGTAAGAGCTCATGTTAGAACATTTTTCATGGCTTGAAATACACAAACACACATTCAAAGATAAGTAAAGCAAGCAATCATGCATGAGAGAAGGTGGAGAGAGCTACCTTGCTAGCATTTGTACACTTTTTCCTTAAGCCTTGAATCCTTTCCCTGAACCTCACACACCCAAGAAGGTGGAGACCATTCCTCTTAGCCTAGACATATCATATGGAAGCTAATTATATTCTTGAAGCAAAGTCTAAAGGCACACAACTTGCTTAAATACTATTTTGGCTTATTAGCCCCTTTTTGTTTCCAAGAATGCACCTAATGAAGCAACACCTATAGAATAAATTCTAAGCTCCATTCTTTCCTTTCAAATATGATTCTTGACTCTTTTTAAGCCTCTTGGAGTCATCACCAGTTAAAATAAAGAGCCTAACTATTTGTTGCTTCTTTAGGTCATATTATGGAACATAAGGCATTGACTCACTTTCTATGGTTTCTAAATTTTTTTCAAGGCCTTCCCTCATCTTCACTCATCAGATATGACTCAAAAATGGGTTTGGAACAAATTAAAACTATCCCTAGGTATATGGAACTCACTTGGCCGAACCTATGGAGGAATTTGGCCTTTTATGAATTTTGGTTTGTTTTCTTGATGGAGAAAGCATATGGGGAGACTTCAAGGGATCTTAGAAGTTCATTTAAACTCTCATTTAGGTATAGAAATTAAGGTATCAAATCAGATTTTGCAAGGAACATATGAAACCCTAGAATTTGCATCTTGAATTTTCATGGTTATTTGTTAATTCTCTTTGCATATTCTTAATCTCCACACCCTTTTTCCTAAGAATCACCCTTGGTTCTACCTAAAAATCAAGCCCTCCTAGGACTTCTTGAGAGGGGCAAAATGGGAGGAGAAGAGGAGCAAGGGGTAGCAACCATGGAAGAACAAATTACCTTGTTTTTTCTTATTTTCTCACTTGAATCTTATCTTCTTTGAGCTCCCCTCTTCAAATCCGAATTTTTCCCTTAATTTCTCCCTTAAAACATATTTATAAACTTCATTATAAATATAGGAAAGAAAGGGTAATGGAGAAGGAAAGGTTTGGAAAGGAGGAAACATGAAAAACTATGAAAATCCATACCTTTCTACCTTGTTTTCTTCCTTCCTTCATCCTCCTCTTGGTGCGCCTCATCCTAAGGCTTCTTTCTCTGGTTTAGGGCAGAAACATATAAGGCTAAATGAAGGGGAAGATGGGGTGCCTCATACATATAGGTGGAGGAACTACGACTTTTCAAAAATTCCCATTTTGCCCTTCATTCTTAGCATTTTCATTTTTAATTTGTTTTAGCTCCTTTTTGAGAACCGTCTTTTCCATTATGAAATTTAGGTTCCCAATTTAGTAAAATACCTTTGAAATCACTCAAATTGGAGCTAAAACCTTCCTGAACGGATCTATCAAAGTTTTGGTACATCAATGTTGGAAAACATTCACCGAAGGAATTTTAACTGTCCTGGGGTTTTCCATAGTTTTTAGGGCCCCTGACAACCTTGGAGAACTTAAAATTTTCATTTAAAAAGCCATCCTATTGAAATTCCAAAATTTGCTTAAAATGACAAAAATTCTCTTATGTTTCGTCAATCTTTCGTCATAATTCGTTTCTTTGTTCAAGCTTTGTTTTTCTTTCCCTTTGAGCCTAGGATTCTCAGTTTTAGGAGTCTATCATGCTTTCTAAATTTTTTGGGACCTTAATTAAGTCATTTTGAGGGACTTTCTTTTATATCTGGTGAATTTTGTTCGTTGACGGATAAACTGTACGTTACATTTCTCATGTTTTCTCTTATTTCTAGAGAACCAGATGTTACAATTCTCACTTTCCTTGGCCTCCTCTCATCAAATCCAAAATTTTCCCTCTATTCTTCCATCAAAATAGATTTAAAAACTTCAATAAAATCATAGGAAAGAAGCTTGAAAGGAGAGGAACATGTTTGGAAGAAGGAGCATGAAAATCCATGAAATTCCTTACCTTTTTCTTATTTTTTCTCCTCCTTTCTTCTCCTCCATGGTGCGCCTAAGAGAGCTGGTGTTTTCTCTTTTTTTTGGGTAGAATGGGTCGTGCAAATGAAAGGGTAGAAGAAACAAGAAACTTAAAGAGTGTCCAAGAAGCTTTCACTTTCTTGAAAATTTCAATTTTGCTCTTCGTTCTTGGTATTTTTGTTTCTAACTCATTTTAGCTCCTTTCTGAGAACCATCTTTTCCATTATGAAATTTAGGCCCTCAATTTAGTAAAATGCCTTTGGAATCACTCAAATCAAAGCTAAAATCTTCCCGAACGGATCTGTCAAAATTCAGGTTTACCATTATTGGAAAACGTCCACCGGAGGGGCTTTAGCTATCCTAAGGCTTCCCGTGATTTTCAAGGCCTTTGAGAACCCTAGAGAACTCAAAAATTTCATTTAAAAAGCCCTCTTATGAAAATTCTAAAATTTGCTCAAAATGACAAAAATGCCCTTACATTTTGTCACAATTTGTTCCTTTATTCTAACTCCATTTTTCTTTTCGTCTGAGCATGGGATTCTCATTTTTAGGAGTCTTAACTAAGTCATTTCAAGGGACTTCCTTTTGTATCTGATAAATTTCATACATTTATAGAGAAACCATAAGTTATGTTTCTCACATTTTCTCTCATTTTCAGTGAATTAGATATTACAAGGAAGATGAACTTAAATGATGTTAAGTGTTCATACCAAATTTAGGCTACTGGATCAATCTTTTCAAGATTAAATCTTAACCGTCTATTCTTTAGACTTACCTCACCCATTTTCAAAGGACTTTTGACTTAGCCTCACTCTTCTTGAGACTTTTGGCTTTGTCTCACCCATTCCTAGGGACTTTTGGCATAACTATACCTATTCAAGCCACATTGCATACATAAACATATTTCAAGAAGCATAATGGTGTCATAACATGTAATCAATGGCTAAAAACATTTCTGATAGTTCAACCACATTCAAGTACTCAAAGACAAGAAACATCCAAGCAATGTATGTGAGAAAGGTTAGAAAGCTACCTTGAAGCAAAACCACAAATTTTCTCTTTGATTCTTCTTCCCCTTTTTGTCCAAGCACTTGCAACTAGGTGGCACTTGATTCTCTTGGCCTAAATACATCAAATGAGATATGATTCAATCATTGGAACAAGCTCTATCTTAATACAAACTCTATGGAAGCTCACTTTCTCATATGACTCTGTTATGGTTCCATACAAGACATAATGAAGCAATTATTGGAATTCATAATCGTGGCTCAAATTTCTCCTTCAATCTAAGTCTCTTAACTCCTTTTAGACCCCTTAGAGTCATCACAAAGTCATTTTCAAGTAACCTGGATACAAGTTACTTCTTTATGTCTCAAAATGGAGCCTACACCCCCATTTCACAAAACAAGGCTTCTAAATTTATTCCAATGCTTCCTTTGGTATTCATCTATCATATTTACTACCTTTTCTAGCCTTGGAAAAATTTAAAACTCTCCCTAGGTGCATGGAGAGCTCTAGGCTACGACACACCCAAAGGAAAGAGCCTATGAATTTAGCATTTTCTCTAGGGAGTTGGCACGTGTGAGGCTTCTTAGGTGTTTTGAGAACTCATATACACTCTTAGACAACTTAAATTACCTTTAGGAAGCTTCATATTTGCCAAGGTACACCAAAATTCCTAGGTAGCATAACTTGTTCCTTAATGCTTCTTATTTAATTCCAATTGCATCTTCTTAATCTTCATACTCTAAAACCCTTAATCTTACCTTGTTTTGGACAGAATTCCTTCCCTCTTGATTGGGATCAAGGTTGGTCGAATATACACAAGGAAAGAGAGGCAAGAGAAGGCAATAACATCCATAGAAAATTACCTTGTTTTCTATTTTTTCCAAAGTGCCTTCTTATGCTTCTAAGAGCTCTTGCAAACTCTCCCTTCTCCTTGCCAAACCAACCATAAAATAGCCCCAATTCAATCATCCAAATTGTAATATCTAATTCATTGAAAATGAGAGAAAACTCGAGAAATATAACATACTGTTTCTCTATAAATGTACGAAATTCACTGGATACAAAAGGAAGTCCCCCAGATAGAGTGATTTAAGGTCCAATAAAATTAGAATAATATTCTAGACCTCAAATAATGATGAGTCAAGGCTAGAGGTGCCTAAAACCAAGCCAGAATAGCCAGACATATTTTAATGAAAATACAACGAAACGTAATAACATTTTTATAATTTTGGGCAATTTTTAGAAAACTCATAGGAGGGCTTTTTAAATGAGAAATTTGGGCTTTCTAGGGTTCTCAGAGGCCCTAAAAATTATGAGAACCCCTAGAACAATTTAAACCCCTCTAGTGAGCAATTTCAGCTGTCAATTGACTAAAACTTTGATTAAATGGTTCAAAATAATTTTAAATCTAATTTGGGTGAAACTAAAGCCATTTTATAAATTAGAGGATCCAAATTTTATGATGAAAAAGATGGTTCTAAAAAAGGAGCAGAATTTAACCCAAATGAACAAAACTAAAAAGAGGGACTAAATTGTAAATTTTAAAAGTTGCTTAAATGAACCCTTAGGCTTATAAAAACGTCCCCACTTCTACCCCACTCCTTATGAATGAATTTTTTAGGCTAAAATAGAACCAAGGGTAGAGGAGGATAGTGCACAAGATGGAAGGAAGAAGGAATAGAGAAACCTAGCAAAAAGTGTAAGAATTTCATAGTTTTTCATGCTTTCTCCTTCACCAATCTCCTTCTTCTCTTTCCCCTCTTTCTTTCTATGGTTTTATTGAAGTTTTTAGGTTTGTATGGAGGGCAAAAAAAAGGTGGAAAATTCAGATTTACAGAGAGGAGGCCAAGCAAAGTGAGAAACAAGCAAGAAAAACTAAGAAAACTAACGTATTTTGCCATTTTCCAACTTAATCTCCCTTGCTTTTCTTCTCTCCATTTCGCCCTTTGTGAGACCAGTCAAGAGGGGTTGGATTTCTAGCTAAACCAAGAGTGAATCTTAGGAAAATAAGGGAGGAGGACAAGAATATGCAAAGGAAATAATCAAATAACCATTAGATTTCAAGATAGCAAAGTTAGGGTTTCAAGTGTTCCACTAAAAATATGATTTGATA
This sequence comes from Erythrophleum fordii, assembly GCA_032878935.1. Lineage (NCBI taxonomy): Eukaryota > Viridiplantae > Streptophyta > Magnoliopsida > Fabales > Fabaceae > Erythrophleum > Erythrophleum fordii. The sequence goes on from JAVQMF010000033.1 coordinate 11,793,785, forward strand.
CAATAATTCCTAGGCTTAAATGAGTGTTTGGATGAGCACTTGAGATCCCTAGAAGGCTCCTCATATGCATCTTCCATGAAGAAAACAAAGCAAATTCACTTGTTGCTCACATGCTCCATAGCCACAGCTTAGAGAGGTTGGAGCACCTAAGGATAGTTTTAATTTGTTCTAAACTTATTTTTTAGTCATATATGATGGAAGAGGATGAGAGGAAGCCTTGGAAAAATTTTAGAAGCCATGGATAGTGAGATGGTATCATAGGTTCCATATTATAGCTTAAAGAAGCAACACTAGCTAGGCTCTTTGATTTGATTGTGTGATGACTCCAAGAGGTTTAAATGGAGTCAAGAATCATAAATGGATGGAGGGGATAAAGCTAAGATGATGTTTTCTTAAGGTTGCTTCATTAAGTGCATTATAGAACCATAAAAGAGTCATATAAACTACCTAACTTTTTTTAGTGAATGTATGGCTTTAAAATTTGATTTAAGAGTATAATTGGCTTCCATATGATGTGTCAAGGCCAATAGAAATAATCTCCACCTTCTTGTATGTGTGGGGCCAAGGAAGAGTAACCAAATTCAAGAGAAAAAAATTTGCATTGTAACAAAGGTAACTCTGTCTCCTTTCTCTCATACATAGATAAATGTTGTCTTGTCTTTGAATGTGTGTATGTATGTGCTAAGCCATGAAAATATATTCTAGCATGATTTTATATGTCATAGTACCATGATATTGTTTTATGCATTCAAATAATGTCTTGATACTTTGCTTTAGTTTGCTTGAGTGTGGTAAAGCCAAGAACCCTCTAGCCATGATGGTCCAAAATCCTTGAAGAGAATGGGTGAGGCTAGTCTACTTACTTGGCAAGCCTATGCATGCTATGTATGACTTTTTAAAATGCCAAGAATAATTCTTGAATGCTCACATGTTCTATAATAGTCATACACATGCACTTTTAGACATAGATTTGCATTCTTTATGTGTGATTGAAAGGGAGAAGAGCTATTAGGATTCCTAGTATCTCATTCCTTCCTCCCCACATGTCTAATATGTCTAGGTGGACCAAGTGAGCCAAGGAATGGAAGCCACTAAAGCTAGAGAATGAAGATTGACAACCAAGTGTATGAAATGCCAATTTGTAGCCATATAAGTGACATATGATGTATCTCCTTATTGTATATGTTATATGACCTTATGAGCATATGTAAATATGTAAATGTATTATGTATGAATGAGATTTGGTGTAACATGCATGATGTAGCATGATTTAGGTATGGAATGGCAAGACTCGACATATGCATTCTCGTGTATATCTTAGGGCGGATGAGTGAGTTTGAGAAATATGGGTTTGTGCACCTTTGAGACAAGTTTAGTAGACTATTTTGGTGCTTTCCCACGTGCTCAATATGACGACCCTAACTTCTAATCATTGTAATTAAGGTTAAATACATGATTAATAATCATAGATTGGCGTTACAAGGCATTACGACCAATTGCATTATAAAAATACAGGGAAATTTGAACCTTAATGTTGTTAGAGTCATCAACCATACAATTACATGCACTTATGTACATAAAGGAAATAAACATTTATTTATAAGCCTTTGATTCTATTACCCATCAATTATAACTCATCCCAATGTCTCTAAATCATCCTTTGAGATTACCATATGAAAAGCTAAGGTTTTCTAATTAATATAAGTGTTTCAGAATGTTTGCTGCAGCCAAATTACACTTAGCCGCGGCCAATTCCTCTCGGTTTCACTCCTTTCTTCATCACTAGTTTCGCTATGGTGATAGCTGCGATGAGTTGGACCTTCGCCGCGACTAACCTACTTGGCGCCACGGAGAAGAAGCCTCTTGGAACTTACCTTGCTCGCCTCTCGCTATTGGCCATGGCTAATTCCCTTGTCAGCTGCGGCTAATTCCTCTCTAGAACACCTGCGAAATTTTCGTAAAAGTTCACCATAGTGAATTTCCCTTTGAATGACTCCCAATTTAGCCTTTCACATTTCGCCACGGCTAATTATACATTTCGCCGTGGTGAATTTCTCTCTGGACTCCCCTTGGGCAAATTCACCTCTATTGGCCGCAGCTAACTCTATTTTAGCCATGGTGAAATTCCTTCTGATCCTATAACTCTGAAAATCTTGTCTCATACTCTCTACTCTCCCTCCAACATCACCCTAGGGCCATTCTACCTTAATTTATGCAACTCTAATGGTAGTTATATACCTTAATCACCTAGCTAATCTATCATTGCTAGCTCAAGACTTAAGTGTCCATTTCTACTCCCCTAATTACCCTATATCAGCAAGTACATAGGGTAATAGAAATAAGAATTCATACACTAATGACAATTAACATCCGATACATATTCCATTAGAGGTTCCATATATCAATGATTCATATCAATGTCTAATACATCACATAATTATGTTTCTAGCAATATACTATACCATAAATTCAGTAACATTCCTACATTAGGTGTTATGGGATTCATACATCCTCTGGTTTCTGTTCTAGACTGTCGATGAAACTAAACTTTGACCTTTTCATTTAGAAAGGTTTTAGATTAAATTTAAGTGATTCCAAAGGCTTTAAAGGTCAAAGAACCTAAATCTTATGATGGAAAAGACAGTTTTTTAAAAATATTTGAAATGAGCTTAAAACAAAAAAGCCAAGAATGAAAGACAAAATTGGCATTTTGCAAAGTTTCTTAAGGATCCCTAGCTATATATAGGTGGCGCCCCACTTCTTCCTCACTTTTGGCCAACCTAATTTCTGCCTAAAACTAGGGAAAAGTTCTACAAATAAGGGCACACAAGAGGGAGCTTTAAGGGAGGAGAAAAACCTAAGAAAAGGTATAGAAAATCATTAAATTTCTTGCTCCTTCCCTCATTAAACTTGTTGTTATTCTTCTCCTCTTTCTTTCCATGGTTTTGGTGTATAATTTGGATCTATTTTGAGCTATGTTCAAAGGGGAGAAGTTCAAAATTCCAAGGAGGAGGGAAAGCAAAGGAGAAAGCTCTTGAAAAGGATAAAGAATCAAGGTGTAATCATGGCTTTCCTTGCTTCTTTCTTCTTACTCCACCATGGGTGAGTTTCGGCCTCATATAGAACAAGCAAGAGGGAGAAAATTTTGACCTAAACCAAGCGTGAAACCTAGGTTTTTAAGGGTAAGGAACAAGTAGGTGCAAAGATATTCCAAAAAGGAGCATTGGAAAACAAGTCTCTAAAGCCTAGGGCTTTCATTGCACCTTGGTATGTATGAAGCTTTCTAGGGGTATTTCTAATTATCTAAGAGTATATATAGGTTCTTGAGACACCTAGAAAGCCTCACATATGCCATTTCTTCTAAGAAAACAAAGCTAACTCCATGAGTCCAAAAATAGATACATGTCTTGGCCTAAACAAGAAGAAGCACCTAAGGAGAGTTTTAAATTTTTCTAAGGATAGAAAGGAACTAAATGTGATAGGAGAACATCAAAGGGAGGCATGGAAAAAATTTAGAAGCCTTGGTTTGTGTAATGGAAGTGTAGGCTCCATAATAAAACTTAAAGAAGCAACTTGTGTCTAGGCTCTTAGGAGTGAGTTTGTGATGACTCCAAGAGGTTTAAATGAAGTTAAGAGACCTAGTTGGAAGGAGAAAATGGAGCTAAGACCTTGAATTCTAGCACTTGCTTCATTAGGTCTTATATGAAGCCATTATGTAACCATAGAACAAAGTGGGCTTCCATAGAGAGTGTGTAATGCTAGAGCTTGCTTCGATGATGTAATTATATCTTATTTGATGTGTTTAGGCCAAAGGAACCAAGCTCCACCTAATTGCAAGTGTGTGGCCAAAAAGGCGAAGGAATAGCTAAAGAAAAAGTATTGAATTTTTGCTTCAAGGTAGCTCTATAACCTTTCTCTCATGCATGGCTTAGATGTTTACTTGTCTTTAAGTGCTTATATGTATGTTTATGCCATGAAAAATATTTTTAGCTATTGCCCACATGCCATGGTACCATGTTGCTCTTGAAATATATTTTATGAAAGTGTTTTGGCTTGAATGGGTTTGGCTATGCCAAAAGTCCCTTAGCAAAGGTAAGGATATGCCAAAAGTCCTTAGAAATAGATGAGACAAAGCCAAAAATCTTAAGAAGAATAAGGTTTAGTCAAAAGTCCCTTAAAAGTGGGTGACAAATCCAAAAGTCCCAAGAAAGATGGGTGAGGATAGACCAATGCCTTGGAGAACTTATAGTTGTTATGTATTAGTTGATGTGGCAAGGAAAATGTCTTATACATGTTCACTAGTTGCTTGAATATCATGCATGCATTCTTTGGCTTGTTTATACATCCATTATGTATGTTTGAAAGGGTTAAGAGCTATTAGGATTCTTTAAATCATACTCTTCCTCCATACATGTCTAACCATGTCTAGGTGAGCCAAGTAGACAGGGAAATAGAAGCCAACAAGTATGAGAAGCAAGATTATGACAACAAGATGGAGAAATGGCTTGTTTAATTGTATTTTGATGTCAAACTATGTAACCATGAGATGTATATATGATGTAAACCCTTGAGCATGTTCTAATATATGTATAAATAGTGTATGTATTAATATGGAAGCTAGATGAATGGGAATGTGAGATTTTGCCACTCCTTTGCCATTATGTGATATGATGTTCTTAGGTATATATGCATGTGGCAGGGTGAAATTGAGCTCCATGAGGATTTGGATCATTTAGCATGCTTTTATATATGGTATTTATATTTTTAGACTTGCCTAAGTGGTTGTGAAAATTCAAGAAGAGATTTTGGTGTCTTAATGTCCCATTTTTGGCTTCAATTTTGACCATTTGGTAAGCTAAACCAAAGTATGATCAAATGAATGAGTTTTTTCATGAAATTTGGCCAGCAAGTAGGTTTCAACTTTCACATAGCCAAAGAACACTCAATTTAAAGCTCTAGAAAATTTATTATGATTTTTCAAAGTTGGCCAAATTATGTAGAAATGGTATGGTTATTGTTTATTTAATTAGTTTGCTTCTCTGGATTACATGTGCGTCAACTAAAGTCCAATAATCATGAAATTTTATAGGTATCAAATATACATAATAAGCTTTCCATAGCCACCAAGATCACCTCATTTGGAGCTTTGTAGAGAGATATATAAATTTTTTAAGTTTCATGATAGTACTAGTAATGCAACCTAACTTGAGTTACTGTTCCATTGATTTTTGGTAGTTTAAGGCTACTACATTAGTCTAGAATTAGTTTTAGTCAAAATTAGACATCCATAGCTTTCTAGAATAGTATAGTTTGCTTAATTTTTATTTTTCTAGAAGTAGTTATGAATTTCTAAAGTTTGTATCAGAAATCTAGAATCTGAACCCAAGAGCAAACCATGGAATTTGTGAGATGTAGTCTTAAACCCCCAATCAATGAAACCAAATGCAGTGTGTATGACTTGTATGGATGTGTTATGCTCCAAAATGATGTGGATGAGTTCACATGGTCCACAGAGCATAAAATGAGAAAATAAAACCTTACATAACACAATTAAATCCCATTAAATATTCATTATTTTCTTTATATAAGGTACATTCTTCCTTGCAATAGTGCTCCATCATGCATGTTATGAATGAGATAGCTTATGGTACTAATGTATAAGGGTAAAGAGGCTAAGATATTACAATGAAGCAACCCATGTGAATCAATGTCTTGGCTCTAAAATCTCACCTAACATAAGTCATATGACTCTATTAAAACTCATTAAAGTTATCACAAACTCAATTCAAGGAGCTTAGCACCAAGTTGATTCTTTATGCATAATGGAACCCTAAACTTTTGCATTTCAAAATAAGATTTCTAAATTCAAACCAATGGTTCCTTTAGTGTTTATAATTCACATCTAGACCATTTCTAACCTTAGAATCAAAGAAAACTCTCCGTAGATACCACTTCTAGCATTAGGCCAAGACAAGCTTCCCATTAGGCTTCCATGGAGTTTTGTTCATTTCTCTCAGTAAATGGGCATCTATGAAGTTCTTTAGCCTCTTATCTCAATTATACTTTTGTAATGACCCTAACTTCAATTATAGTAATTAAGGTTAAATACATAATTAATAATCATAAATCAAGGTTAAAAGTTATTACAACTAATTATATTCGAAAAATACAAGGAAATTTGAACCTTGATGTTATTAGGGTCATTAATTAGATAACCGCAATTATTCAAATGTGCAAGTGAATTCAATCATCAATAAGGAGCCTTTGATTCTTCCATCCATTAATTCCAACTCATAAAGACCTCTTACAAGTGTTTCTAAATCATTTCTTAGTATTACCATAAAAGAAACTAGGGTTTCTAAGTGAATATGAGAAATTGAGCACCTTTGCCATGGCTAAATTCCCTTGCACCACAACTAATTACTCTCAGGTTCAACTCTTTACACCTTTACAAATTTTGCACATTTTGCTGTGGCCAAATATCCCTTTTCTGCGGCAAAATACTCTCTACAACACCCCCAAACCTGCCTCTCAAATTTAGTTACGGCTAACCTCACTGTTCATCGCGACCAATTGCTATCTATTTTCTTTCTTGACAGCTTTACCATATTTGGCCGCGGCCAATTACCCTCTTTACCATTTGGCGAAGGCCAATTAAATTTTGACTGTGGCCAATTCCCTTATGTTCCTATAACTCCCAAAATTTCATCTCATGCTCTCCAATTCCCCTTCTAGCAACACTCTAGGCCACTTTAACTTAGTTTGTGAAGGTTTAGTGTCTTTCTTTTACCTAATCTACCTAACACATCTATCATTACCCATTCAAAACTCAAATGTGAATCCTTAACCCTCTGGCCACCATAAACCGGTAAGTTCATATATCAATGACAGCAAAGATTTCATACACTACTCACATTTTCATTCAAACATAAGTCCCATTAGAAATTCCATACATCACTAATTTAAGTTGACATCTGATGTATCAAATGATTATAGTCCCTATGCTTGGCAAATGCATGATGCAATGTGGCAATTGCATAAAGCTAGTAGTCTAGTTATACAAATAGAATCTGACAAGGTTTGCAAACCTACATACTGTTAAACCATATAATAAGCTTCCATTAAATTTCTCCTTGTCACTGAGAGATCCAGTCTTTAAAAATGTTAGCCCACAATCAGGGTGAAATATATAATCTCAGTAATAAGAGGCCAATTCTATATATATGTACAGATTAATTAATATGATACAATTTCATATCATCAATATCAGAACTATAAATTCAATTTACAAATGAACTAGTTGAGCTACCAATGACTACTGTCCCATACCAGCAATCAAACATAATATATTAATACCCAATAACACTAGGAAAGGTCTGTCCACGGCAACTACTTCATAATGAGCACAACCAGGGCTCAGTACATCTGGGGTTTGATCACAACTTGATGCCTAATCGAAGCATATGCACGGGTGGCAGACGCACCACAGCTCCACCATAGACTCACAAAGTCTTATCACAATAACAATTCAAGTAGTCAACTAATCATTTAACATTTCAAAATCAAGCATGTATAACAAATATCATATTAACATGACTATATACATGGAATTAGGAAAATAACCTCGATTACCTCAATCAAGCCGATTACTCTTCCTCTAGCTACCACCATAATCCAAATCATACCAAGCCTAACATAAGCATAATTATCATCATTTAACTATCATTAGTAAAGAAATTCTCACTATCCATAGATTAATCTTAACAAGAAATCATTGAGAACTTCTTACCCAAGTTTCTTAATGATCTATTGCATTAATTCAAGGTCCATACATCAAAACTCACTATGATTCACTCCCCACAACTCCAATTTCTCACATGTACAAACCATGCAGCAAAAGTTAATCGAAAATGTGGGAATTCAACACAACCCTACAAGAGAAAAGGGAACACTTACCCATACACCCAAAAGGTCAAATGAATTGAGTTGAGTCTTAACTACCAAGAACACACCATGGGCTATCCTTAAAACTTGGATTTTCGCACATGGAATTAGCCATATATCAAAGTCAGCTTATAACATAAAATCTGGGCAAGATTATACCACAAAATGAAAGCAAACACTTACCCCATGGTTCCACTAACTCTAAACTCCAAAATTTTACAAGGAATCACCTAACACCAAGTTTCAAATTTAAGAAGGAGATAAAAATGTCCAAAACCAGAAACTAATCAGACCAAGATGAAGAGGAGAATGATAGGGTCAAGTTATATATAACTCACCTTGGCCAAATCATCCTTTAGGAATCAAAAATGGAGTTGCAATGTTGGTAGAACCCTAGCCTCCCTTAAACCTCCGAATTTCCTCCCTTGCCTCTTGTGTTTTCTGTTGAATGGGGAGGGAGGCTGCTGAACCTTTAGGGTTATTGGGGGGAAATAGGCCAACCCATAAGCCCAAGGTCCATTTAGGCTCATTTCTAGTCATTGGGCCTTATTTGGTGAGGTGGGCTACAGAACACTTTGAATTAAGGTGATGTAACATTTGGTTTTCTGAAAATGAGAGAAAATGTGAGAAATGTAATATACGGTTTCTCCGTAAACGAACGAAACTCACAGGATACAACAGGAAGTCCCTCGAAATGAGATAGTTAAGGTCCCAACAATTTTGGGAAGCATTCTAGACTCTCAAAAATGAGAATCTCAGGCTCAGACAGAAAGAAAAACAGAGTTAGAATGAAGAAACAATTTCTTACGAAAAACCTACGAAACGTAATGGCATTTTCGTAATTTTGAGCAAATTTTGGAATTCACATAGGAGGGCTTTTTAAATGAAATTTTTTAGTTCCCTAGGGTTCTCAAAGGCCCTAAAAATCATGGAAAGCCCTGAGACAGCTAAAGCCCTTCCGGTGGACTTTTTCTAACCTCAGTTGGCCTGAACTTTGACTGATTCATTCGAGAAGGTTTTAGCTTCAATTTGAGTGATTCCAAAGGCATTTTGCTAAATTGAGAACCTAAATTTTATAATGAAAGAGATGGTTTTCAAAAAAGAGCTAAAACAAAGGAGAAATGAAAATGCCAAAAAAGAAGGGCAAAATTGGAATTTTTGAGAAAGTGGAAGCTTCTTGAACATACTTTAAGTTTCTTATTTCTTCTCCTCTCCATTTACACGACCCATTCTGCCCAAAAACCATGAAAAACACCAGCTCTCTTAGGCACACCATGGAGGAGAAGAAAGGAGGAGAAAAAGTAAGGAAAAGGTAAGGAATTTCATGGTTTTTCATGCTTTCTCATTTCCAAACCTCTCCTTCTCCATTTCTCTTTCTTTCCTATGCTTATAATGAAGTTTATAAATCTGATTTAAGGGAGAAATTGAGGGGAAATTTCGGATTTGAAGAGAGGAGCTCAAAGAACACAAGATTCAAGTGAGAAAAAGCATGAAAACAAGGTAATTTCTCTTCCTATGGTTGTCATCTTTGATTCCCTCCTCCACCATTTCGCCCCATTTAAGAAAACCCTAGGAGGAGATGATTTTTAGGCAGAAAAAATCATGAATCTAAGGAAAAATGGTATGGAGATTAAGAATATACAAAGAAAATTAACAAAAAAAACCATTAATTTCAAGATGCAAGTTCTAGGGTTTCAATTGCACTTTGTAACATCTGATTTTGTATGATGATTCCTAGGCCTAAGTAAGAGCTTAAATGAGCTCCCAAGATCCCTAAGAGGCTCCCCATATGCTTCTTCCCTTGAGAAAACAAAGAAAGCTCTATAAAACCTAATATACTTCATAGCCTCGGCCTAGATGGGTTCTCCTAGCTGAGGAGAGTTTTAAATTTTTCTAAAGCCATTCTTGAGTCATATTTGATGAATGAAAATGAGAGGAGGCCTTGGAAAAGATTTAGAACTCATAGAAATTGATTTGGTGCCTTAGGTTCCATATTATGACCTAAAGAAGCAACATGGTGCTAGGCCTTTTATTTTGATGATGTGATGACTCCAAGAGACTTAAAAGGAGTCAAGAATCATATTTGAAAGGAAAGAATGAGCCTAGACAGTATTTGAGGGGTGTTGCTTCATTAGGTGCACTTATGGACCATAATAGAGCTTATAGAGCAATCTAGCATCTAAGCAAATTGTATGGTCTTAGAGATTGTTTCATGAACCTAATTGGCTCCCAAAAATTGTATCTAGGCTAAGAGAAACCATCTCCACCAATTTGTGGGTGTGTGGCCGAAAGAGGAGGCTTGAGTCCAAAGGAAAAAGTGTGTAATTGTGTGCAAGGTAGCTCTCTCCACCTTCTCTCATGCATGGATGTGTGTTTAACTTATTTTAGAAGGTGTGTATGTGTATTTTCAAGCTATGAAAAGTATGTTAGCATACCTTTACATATTATACTTCTTAATGCCATGTTATGTTTTCGAATGAGTATATGATAGTTGTATGAGTTTACTTGAGTGTGGAGAGGCCAAGAACTCTTCCCTTGGGTAAGGATGAGCCAAGAACCCTTGAGCTTGGTTGAGACAAAGTAAAGAGTCTCCTAAAGGCAAAGTGGGCTCCAAAGGGTATGGTTGAGTCCAAAGCTCTTAAAGAATGGGTGAGGCAACTCCAAAATCCATGAGGAGAAGTGTGAGGCCAATCTGAGCACTTGGTGAGCTCTTGGATATCTTGTATGATTGATTCACATGCCAAGATTATTTTTAAAATATGCATATCTTACATTTTCACCATACATGCATTTGAAAAGCTTGCTTTGCACATATTATGTATGATTGAATAGGAGATGAGCTATTGGAATTCTTTGAATTTCATCCCCTCCTCTCCAATAATCTAACATGCTAGGTGGATCAAGTAATTATGGTGAAGGGAGCCAACAACCATGAAGAGGAAAGATTAACAAGCTTACGTATGCTTTTGTCCATTTTGGAACCATAATGATGGTTCATATTGTATTTGATGTTATATATGTACAATGAACCTTGAGACATATGTAAATATAGTATCATGTAATGTTTAGAGCTATGGATATGATGTATGAGTTTTAGAATACAATTTGAGTTTTGAATGTCCAATTTTGCATTATGGAAGTTTGATGGAAATATGCATAAGTGTGGGTTGAAAGACCAAAATGAGATGCATAAGGTTTGGGACCATTTTGGTAGCTCAAAAAAGTCTCAAATAAGCTTTTAAACTTGCCTAGAAGGTGCCAAGACTAAGGGAAATCCATTTGGCAACTTTGGTACCCAATATGGAGCCAAAATTGACCATAATAGAACACTATATCACATTTTAACAGTTATTATTGCTCTAAAATTTGTCATGCAATTAGGTCTTATTTAGAAATTTTTGGGAAGCTAAAGAACATAATTTTTGGAGGTCTGGAGAATATTTGATGAATTTTTAAAGTTGGGATTTTTATGGATTCTGGTATGTGCACTGTTCATACTAGTAGTTTTGTGTTTTGTGTCACCTGATGGCTAAATGGTGTCCAATGCTTGTGAAATTTTATAGGCATAAACTAAAAGTTATAATATTTCTGTGGCCACTGAGATCACCTCATTTGGAGGTCTGAGCAGAGAGTTATGTATTTTTGAAGTTGGCTGTCAGTAGTAGTGGCGCCCCAGGAGTTCAGTTATTATTCCATAGGATTCCAATAACTAAACATATCGTTTCATTATAGAATTATTTTTAGAATCAGGTTAACATTTTTACCTCTCTAGAATGACTGAATTTGTGTGATTTTTATTTTTATAGAATTATTTATGAATTTTAGAATTTTGTATCAGTAATCTGAATAGCAACCCAGGCAGCCAGCGACCTCAGTAGATTTTCAGATGTCAAACGTCCTCCATGATGAATTTTATGGTCTAGAATTATTTTTCATGTGAATTAGACATCCATATATTCCCATAATGACTAAGATTGTATAATTTTGATTTTTATAGAATTAGTTATGATTTTTCAAAGTTTGACCAGAAAAGAGGCCAAATCTGGCCGAAAATATACTCAATTATTTTGAGCTCCATTTCGGTTTCTATGAGTTGTGGGCATGATTTTGAGATGGAAATGAGTTGTATTGATGTATGTAAATATGAGAATGTATAGAATGAACTCACACAGTCCACATGACATCGAATGGAATTTTTAAGTACGACGCAACACAAAGAAAGTCACTATTTTTCCCCTTTTGCCTTATATCTTCATGAATATAATGCTGTGAGGCATGTATATATATGATATGATGAGCTAGAAATTATGGTGTTATAGGTGAAGTGTGCTGACCTTAAGGCCCAAATTCTAGTAATTTCAAAGGTTGGTATTAGTTGGGCCAAGTCTCATGAGTTGGGCTTCAAAGTTGTAGTTGGGTCAGGCCAAATTTCAAGAGTCAATCTAATTTGGGCTTGCATAATGTGTGTTGGGCTAACTATAAGAGTTTATATAAATTAGGTCGTAGGCCTCTATTTCACTAAATCAAATTGGGTCATTGTTAGGTGATCTCTCTTGGCCCAAGTCTCATGATAAGGAGTTGGGCTTACACCTAAAATCATTAGGCCTTTATAAATCCTTATCCATGGCTTACTCAAATTAATTTTTTTTTTGGCCTAAATTAAGCTTTAATCTAATTGAAAATTTAAAATCATATTAATAACTTATTTCTCTATAAATTTCCATTCATATAGCTTACCCAGTTATTCCATAATAATTACTCTTAATTAGTTCAAATCCATGATTAACACTTTAATTAATTCTGGGGTGTTACATTCTTCCCTCCTTTTAGAAATTTTGTCTTTAAAATTAGTCATACCTTACTCAATTGATGTTGGACAATTCTTCCTCATAACCTCCTCCTTGATAACTCAGATAGTCTTACCAAAGACTAGTCCCTTCTTACTACTTTCTTGGAGAGGGTGTTCTTATCATGTTATTACTTCACTTGGTAACCACAATTCTATTCCCTCTAGTCAACCTACGTCAAATAACATTCCAATCTAAACATGTCATATTCCTTCCTTGTCCACAGCTAAAGAGATCCAGACCAAGCTACACTTGATCATCTTATAGTAAGCTCTAGAAATAAATCCCAATTCTCTCTCCCTTCATAGCTTTTATTTTATTCGATTTTATATTTATGTCTTTTTTCTTCTTCTTCTTCTTCTTTCTCCCCTCTCTTTTTCCTTTTTTTTTTTTGTTGTTCCAACAGTCGATCATTGAATGTCCATGTTAACTTCCTTTCTTTCTTAACCCTTAATACATTTAAGAGATAACTCCTAGATACTTTAGATTAACTCTTCCTAATAGTTGATACCAAGAACTACAAGGAATTCCACATAGTTAGCCTTTTTAGTATTTATTCCACTAATAGCAACATAGGTAAATAACCTTATTGCATAATGAAGTTTCATTCGCCCTTTACGTAGATTACCCCCACATTTCTTTAGTCCAACCTTCTTAATTGAAATGGGTTTTACCTCTTATAGGTTCATCTAGTCTAAGTTTCCAAGTCTTACATTCAACTATCTCATAAATTATTGCACAAATTATCCTTATTTATTGTCCATTCGTAGAAGGTTTATTATTTCCATTAGACGTATAGAATTCCCTTTTCATTTTTAATTAGCACCCAAGATTCCTCCTACTCATTTGTTGAGATTCCCAATGGTTAAAACTAATATAAAGTCTGATCTTACAACTAATCTCTGGAAGGCACCTGATAATCATGATTTTTATACACTTTAATCCTCTTAACTTAGGTATTTTAACAATGAAATATGGCTTTAAAACTTTAATTAGATAAGATTTCATTTTAATAGTTATTTCTATACTTGAGGAATTTAATTGCAAAATTTAGGAATTTTAATGCACAATTTTATTTTAAATGATTTTGTAAATTTTCCTATTGAATTGTTCTTATTCTTTGTGCAGATTTTTGTTGGGCAATTGGATCTTTGAAGGAAAGCCACAAACTAAAAGGGTTGTAGGCACCTAAAGAAGAAGCAAGGAACAGAACGTGATAAGGCTGGGGACTAAAAGAAGAGAACCATGCATAGGAGTATATCATGGAGAAGACATGAGAAGTTGGCCACGGGATGAGTAAAGGAATCACGTTTGAATGAAGAGCTGAAGCAACGTGATTTTGAAGAAGAAAATAGCCACGAGTCCTAGCTAAAGGGTAACGAGGGATGGCTTCTCGAGGATAAAAAGCTTGAGTTCTACGTGAAATACTATGAGCAAAACAGAGGAGAAGAATTTCTTGAAGAGAAGGTGAAGCCACGCTCTGGAACGAAGAAGAAAACACAAGCATGCAGAATCACATCTGGACAGCAGCTGCAGAACGAAGAAGAAGCAAGGTATACAAATAGAAACAAAGCACTAGTCACACACATGCAGAGGCTGAACTCGAGGGCTAGAATGAGCTATTTAAGAGAAGCAACCATGTGGAGAACAAACTTGAGCAGTTGAAACAAGAAAATCTGGGCACAAAGGAAGAATCCACGAGGCAGAACAAAGCAAACATGTGAGCTACAAACATCGAGAGAAAGAAGCTTCGGGTTCCAACGCTGCAAGCTGAAGAAAAGAAAACACATGGGAGGCAGTGTGTGGTTCATTAAGGTGCAGAACACGAATGACCAGATGAGGAAACATGAGCTAGAGGTTCAGTAGCAAGCCAGCAGAAACAGAGGAGAAAACACGTGAGAAGCTTAGAAAGAGCGTGAGCAGCAGCACTTAGCTAAGAAACAAAAAGCAACAAACTGGGAGATTCATGCTTGGCTGAGGAAGAAACAAGAAAATGAAGAGCAACTCGAATAGCAAAAGAAATGCAAAGCCACGAAAAGAAGCCTGCTGGACAGCAACGTGAAGGCAAAATTAACGTGGAGAAACACGCATGCAGTTCTGAACTCGAAGAAGCTTGCTGAGCTGGATTGGAAGAAACACATTGAAATGACGCATACAGGTTGGGCAGACAAAGAAGAAGCGATGTGTAAAATGATATGGATTTGCATGAATATGAATGAAGAAGCAAGGAGCTGATATTCGAATCTGGAGAGCTGGGAAGAACAATGTGGGAAGCTTGTATGAATCAGAATATGTGAAGCAAAATGTGGATTATAATAAAATAAAAGGAATAGGGCCCACCTTATATCACATGCAAGCTTCAGACAATTGGAATGAGGAGAGCACGTGAAAATTAAGGCAAACCACGTGAGAATGAGGTAAGGGGCAGCATGTGAATAATGCCATTCATTGACACTAGAATCAATTCATTTAAAATCATTCATTCCACGCTAATTCACATCGTCCAGCACCACACTTCATCCCATCGTCACCCCACGCCTTCATGCAGAGACACCATTTTTCATCCACTCCTCCATTCTCATTCCACTTCCATAAAGCTTTGATTCATCCTTGAGGCTAGCTAGGAGGAAGCTCTTGAGTTGAAGCTTGAATTCTTAGAGAAGAATCAGAATTTTGGCTAAGATTTCTCAATTTCCTACACTTTTTCTTTTTCTTATACAATCTCGGTTAAGTTGTATTTGATTAGGGATTTGTGTAATTAATTAGTGGCTGGTTAGACACTGATTAGGAAGCTTTTTTTTGTTGATTAATTGGTTGGATTTGAATTTGATTTTTCATTATTCTCTTAAATCTCCCATGTATGCCACGAAGGTGTTCGATGAAATGCATGAATGAGATTATGTGCTTAATTGTCTATTTGAGAATTCCTTGATATTTAGTTGATTAATTAAACATTTTTGGATGATGAATCAGAGGCTAATTAATCAGTTAATTAATCAAATTAAGTGTTCATTGATCTTAAAGACAAGAGTTAATGAATTGGTGTAGGATTGAGATCTCAATTCAACATTAACTTGTTAGTCTCTTGAATCTTGAATGGTTATTCAAGATCATTTGCTAATGGACATAATTAGGAACTTTTAGGCCAGAATTAATCACAATTGGATTAGGATAAGGATAGTGGATACCAAGGGACAATTCCAAAGCTAGTCACAAGACCATTCTCCACCCATAATTCTCTAATTAGATAGAATTTAGGAAATTTATTTCAATTTAGTTTTAGGATAGTTTAATTCATTCAAAAACCCCCAAACTAGATAGCTTTTAGGATTCTTTAGCATTTAGAAAACTTAATTAAGCATTGAATTCCATTTCCAAGGGAGATGACCTACGTTGTGCCACTAGTTATATTTTTAGATCAACCTAGTTTTATTTTGAGGGTTGCACGACGAGCCCATCAAAATTTGGTGTCGTTGCTAGGGAATTGGATTATCAATTCTTTGAAAAAGTTTTCTCAGTGTTTTTGTTTTGTTTTAGCTCTGTTTTGGTTTAATTTTTGTTCTGTTTTGAACTTGGAATCGGGTAATTTCGGTGTTGCGTGTTAAGTGTCCTGCTTGCTGGAATTTTTGTTTAAAGTACTCAGAAATTTTTCAAACTTTGTTTTCCAAGGTTTCTGGGTGTTTTAAGCAAATATAATAGCAAAGTATTAGGTGCACCATTTTTTCGCCAAATTCCAACGTTTGAGGCACTTTTTCTAATTTTTTAGTATTTTCTTGAATTTTTTTAGGAATTTTTTAATTTTTCTGGATTTAATTTCTTTATTTTTTGTGAGTTTGTTTTGTGTCACTAACCTCTGTTTAGGAGTGTTTTAGATTGTTAGGTAAGTCTTAGCTTTAATTGAATTTTATTTTCTTGATTTAGAATTAATTTTAATTATAATTTGTGTGTGCTTTGTCTTGTGCTGAAATTAATTGTGCTTCTCATTTTTCCTTGCTTTTAAATGGATCCATATTATTATAATCAAGGTGTCTATGATTCTTGTAGAGAGCATAGGATTTCTCAAAAGTTGGATAATGTCATGTCAATGCTTCAAGGTCTTCTTAAAAGACAAAGACAAGAGCAACAAGCCCAACAATATCAACAAGCACAACAATATCAACAATTCCAACCACCATGCTACCAACCACACCATCATTCATATGAAGTTCACCCTAGCTACCAACCATACCACAATCCATATGAGATCCACCCAAATTACCACCATCATCATGAGTCATATCATAACTTCCATAGGCAAGAGCCAAACCATCATCGTTACAACTATTATGAGGGGTACATGCAACAAGAGCCTTAAAGGGAACTAAGTTTGAAAGAGAGGATGATGCAGCTAATGGAAGCCTTAGAACTTCGAATCCAACAAAGGGATGTCGACCATCTTCAATTCAAACAAGAACAGGAACGATGGTATCTTGAAATGCAACAAAGACTTGACAACATGATGAAGGATTCAGGATTTCAATTGAATCAACCGACTTCAAGTGCTACTGAATTGACTGAGGAACAAATTAGAAGGGAATGTATAGAGGAGGAAAAGTCCTATTCATTGGGTAATATCCTTCCATCTTTTAACATTTTATAATTTGTTGGAACTGATTCTAGTTTGCCTGATAGCACTGTGACTACTAATGCATATAATGTTGTTGATTCTGAATTGCATGATGATGATGTTGATGAGGAAATTATTGTTAAATCTCCTGATATGATTGATTGTGGTAGTTCATTGAGCAAATTTGATACAATTGTTGATGTTAATGAATCCTTGTGTACTGATGCACTTGGAATTTCTACTCCTAGCTGTGATCTTAGTGGTAATTCTATTTTTGAGCCTGTTAATGATGAATCTATTGAGTCTAGGGTAGAAGATAAGTGTGGGGGTGACTTGGAATGTGATGATTATTTTGTTCCTAGTGTAGAATTGGTTGAGAAGCCTATTAATGATGCGTCTACTGAGTTTAGGGATAGTTAACCATCAGGACCATGTGACATAGCTAATTTGGATGCATTTCTTGATTGTGTGTGTGTTGAATCTACTATATGTGATAGATGCTCCCAAATTAATTCTTTCATTGAGACTAGTGAGTCCATCACATATACTGATCATTATGATTCCTCACTAGCATGTCATGATGTGACTGATGAAACAGTGAATGTAGCATGTGATGAGAATATAGATAGTGAAATTGTTAAGCAAATTGTTATCGATAATTCAGACTTAACTCTTAAATGCTTATGTGATGATATGCATATATGTCTTGTGTGTGCTGAGATTAATGAGTTTCTGAGGTCTGATAAGTCTGTTGAATCCATGAAATCCTTTGTTTGTACTAAAACTATTGATAAGAATGATTCTACTGACCATACTAGTATTGATGAAGGTATGTATAGAGATAGTGCTAATGTTGAAAATCCTATTGATGCTTGTGCTATTGTTGATACTAGTGAGAGATTGGATTTTGTTATTGATCCTTGTTTAGAATTTTGTGAGCCTACTGATGTCTCTTTGGTCAGGGAAGATACTATTTCTCTTGTTGAGAGTGCTGAACAAATTCTTGAAGTTGGTGAGCTAATTCCCAACAAACCACAGACTCTCCAAGCTGAGAAAAAGCAACTGCCAGATACCTTGGAGGACTTGAATTCAAAGGACTGTGAAAAGTTGCAGTTTAATTCTTCTATAGATGTAGTGACTCTTACTGATGAGAGTCAAGTAGATTTTATTGGTTTTAATAGATTTTTAAAGAGTTCAAAGTTTAAAATTGATTTTAAGTTTTCTTTCTTTGGTTTTAAATGTCCTAATTTTGATTTTCCTTCTTTTCTTGCTTCTGAATTTGCTGAATATGAATTTCTGAAACTTTTGATGGTTGAGGAAGTCCATGAGTCAACACTGCATGATCAATCAAAATGTTTTAAAGTGGTTAGACTCAAATTTGTCTAGTTAAGAAGGAATAAAGTAGTTTTAATCTTGGTTTTTGATACTTATGATTAGTAAGTCTTTTATAGAGTTCTTTTTAGTTTAGGATGTAATTTTCTTTGTCTTTTCCGCATTACAGTTTCTTTTGTTTTTGTTTTGTAGGAAATAAATTGCTAACCAGCTACATGGACATCTTAGCCACCCTTGAGATCTTCATTGTCAAGTTCATCCAGTTGTATTCTCTATTTTTATTATTTATATTGTGTTGTTTATCTGTTTATTGGACTGTGTGCTGACATTGAGGACAATGCAATATTTAAGTGTGAGGGGGAGAGTCATTCCATCCATCTTTTCCTTATTTTAAAAAAAAAAATTGAAAATTTTTGAGAAAATTTTTGAAAAATAGCGTGATTTTCTTTTAGTTTTTTTGTAAAAGTTGCAAGTTGAGATAATTATAGCTTGGATTCACTTAAACATGACAAGTGATGGATCTTATGTCTTAATTCAAGTGAAGTGGTAATGAATTTGATTTCAATGAATTATTTGATAGCCATTAACTGGTAAGAATTTGAACCTTAATTGTTCATTTCTAGTGTATTTTCACCTATCACTGCTTTCACTCTAGAACTTGTCTTGATTCTTTGTTGAGACCACATTTGCATTTGCATACATGAAAATGATAAGGCATTTAATTCTATTTTAGCTAGGTAGCCAAAAAGCCAACCTTACATTTACTTTATCCATTGTTTAGCCACTTTGAGCCTTGGTTTTCTTTTCTTGTTAGCCTATAGCCATTAAATATATTCCCACCTATTTTAAGATGCCCTAGAGATTTCAAGGAGCATTACACTTGTTTAGGATGAGTGAATATATGCTTTGCATCCATTAAGGCCATTATGATTCAAAGAATTTGTTCTAAGAAAAGAAAAAAATTGCAAAAGAAAAAAAAAGAAAGCAAAAGAAAAGCGATGAAAAAAAAAAAGAGGAAAAGTTATTGAAAATCAAAAGAAAGAAGTGTTTCAAATTGAGTTGTAGTCATCTATTGCTTGTTAGGAAATAAGGCCTTGAATGCACACTCTTCCCTATCCTAAATTGTCATTGAGTGCTCTTGAGGTTCTAAGGTATCCATTTGTTTAGTTTTTCCCCTTATCTTTGTATCCATTCGTTTCATTTCCCTTAGCCGTATTACAACCCTAAATAAAGTCCTTTGATTTGTGTATCGCATTTGGTATGAGTGGTGGAGATTTAGAAGCTTGACAACCCTATGGTAGTGAACCTTGGATAGGTGAAATTTGAGCGAAACACATTACCATAAACACTTGAAAGATGAGAGTAAACACAAACCATGTGAGAGGCTATGCATTTTAATTCATTCTTTTCAAATGAAATTGCCATGTAGCTTAATTCTTGATGCAATTAAAGTTTGCTTAGATTGTTGAAGTGATGAAAAGTTGTGATTGGTCTCTAATTTGTGATTTTTACTTTCCCTTTCCCATTTTCATTTTCCACTTGCCATTTTACTAGCTGAGTATTTCAATTCATTCTTTTATCTTGGATTTTGAGCTTTGCCCAAGAGTGCAAAAGTTTAAGTGTGGGGGAATTTGATAATCATGATTTTTATACACTTTAATCCTCTTAACTTGGATATTTTAACAATGAAATATGGCTTTAAAACTTTAATTAGATAAGATTTCATTTTAATAGTCATTTCTATACTTGAGGAATTTAATTGCAAAATTTAGGAATTTTAATGCACAATTTTATTTTAAATGATTTTGTGAATTTTTCTATTGAATTGTTCTTATTCTTTATGCAGATTTTTGTTGGGCAATTGGATCTTTGAAGGAAAGCCACAAACTAAAAGGGTTGTAGGCACGTAAAGAAGAAGCAAGGAACAGAACGTGATAAGGCTTGGGACTAAAAGAAGAGAACCATGCATGGGAGTATATCATGGAGAAGACATGAGAAGTTGGCCACGGGATGAGTAAAGGAATCACGTTTGAATGAAGAGCTGAAGCAACGTGATTTTGAAGAAGAAGATAGCCACGAGTTCTAGCTAAAGGGTAACGAGGGATGGCTTCTCGAGGATAAAAAGCTTGAGTTCTACATGAAATACTATGAGCAAAACAGAGTAGAAGAATTTCTTGAAGAGAAGGTGAAGCCACGCTCTAGAACGAAGAAGAAAACACAAGCATGCAGAATCACGTCTGGACAGCAGTTGCAGAACGAAGAAGAAGCAAGGTATACAAACAGAAACAAAGCACTAGTCACACACATGCAGAGGCTGAACTCGAGGGCTGGAATGAGCTATTCAAGAGAAGCAACCATGTGGAGAACAAACTTGAGCAGCTAAAACAAGAAAATCTGGGCACAAAGGAAGAATCCACGGGGCAGAACAGAGCAAACATGCGAGCTACAAACATTGAGAGAAAGAAGCTTCGGGTTCCAACGCTGCAAGTTGAAGAAAAGAAAACACGTGGGAGGCAGTGTGTGATTCATTAAGGTGCAGAACACGAATGACCAGACGAGGAAACATGAGCTGGAGGTTCAGTAGCAAACTAGCAGAAACAGAGGAGAAAACACATGAGAGGCTTAGAAAGAGCGTGAGCAGCAGCAGTTAGCTAAGAAACGAAAAGCAACAAGCTGGGAGCTTCGTGCTTGGCTAAGGAAGAAACGAGAAAATGAAGAGCAACTCGAATAGCAAAAGAAATGCAAAGCCACGAAAAGAAGCCTGCTGGACAGCAACGTGAAGGCAAAATTAACGTGGAGAAACACGCATGCAGTTCTAAACTTGAAGAAGCTTGCTGAGCTGGATTAGAAGAAACACATTGAAATGACGCATACAGGTTGGGCAGACAAAGAAGAAGCGACATGTAAAATGATGTGGATTTGTATGAATATGAATGAAGAAGCAAGGAGCTGATATTTGAATCTAGAGAGCTGGGAAGAACAACGTGGGAAGCTTGCATGAATCAGAATATGTGAAGCAAAATGTGGATTATAATAAAATAAAAGGAATGGGGCCCACCTTATATCACATGCAAGCTTCAGACAATTGGAATGAGGAGAGCACGTGAAAATTAAGGCAAACCACGTGAGAATGAGGCAAGGGGCAGCACATGAATAACGCCATTCATCTGATACTAGAATCAATTCATTTAAAATCATTCATTCCACGCTAATTCACGTCGTCCAGCACCACACTTCATCCCATCGTCACCCCACGCCTTCATGCAGAGACGCCATTTTTCATCCACTCCTCCATTCTCATTCCACTTCCATGAAGCTTTGATTCATCCTTGAGGCTAGCTAGGAGGAAGCTCTTGAGTTGAAGCTTGAATCCTTGGAGAAGAATCAGAATTTTGGCTAAGATTTCTCAATTTTCTACACTTTTTCTTTTTCTTGTACAATCTTGGTTAAGTTGTATTTGATTAAGAATTTGTATAATGAATTAGTGGCTGGTTAGACACTGATCAGGAAGCTTTTTTTTGTTGATTAATTGGTTGGATTTGAATCTGATTTTTCATTATTCTCTTTAATCTCCCATGTATGCCACGAAGGTGTTCGATGAAATGCATGAGTGAGATTATATGCTTGATTGTCTATTTGAGAATTCCTTGATGTTTAGTTGATTAATTAAACATTTTTGGATGATGAATCAGAGGCTAATTAATCAGTTAATTAATCAAATTAAGTGTTTATTGATCTTAAAGACAAGAGTTAATGAATTAGTGTAGGATTGAGGTCTCAATTCAACATTAACTTGTTAGTCTCTTGAATCTTGAATGGTTATTCAAGATCATTTGCTAATGAACATAATTAGGAACTTTTAGGCCAGAATTAATCACAATTGGATTAGGATAAGGATAGTGGATACCAAGGGACAATTCCAAAGCTAGTCACAAGACCATTCTCCACCCATAATTCTCCAATTAGATAGAATTTAGGAAATTTGTTTCAATTTAGTTTTAGAATAGTTTAATTCATTCAAAAACCCCCAAACTAGATAGCTTTTAGGATTCTTTAACATTTAGAAAACTCAATTAAGCATTGAATTCCATTTCCAAGGGAGATGACCTAGGTTGTGCCACGAGCTATATTTTTAGATCAACCTAGTTTTATTTTGAGGGTTGCATGATGAGCCCATCAGCACCCAAACACTTTAGGTTCACCTTCCCTATAATAGAAATCAAACATAATCTCTCAAGTGAAAATAAACATGATATTTTAGGTCTAGATTATATTTTTATAAGACCTGATCTCAATGGTGAGAGTACCTTATCCAAAGCATCAAGGTAATTCCTTAGGACTTAGGAATGAGTTTATTTAAATCTTACAAGCCATAGTGTTAGTAGATGGTTTATTAGATAACATGATTTCCATCGCTTGCCTAAAACATTAAGAATTTTTTGGCTCCTAATGATGGTTTATTATAGACAACTTAATCACCCCTCTTAAGGGTAACTAACATAGGAAAATCCTTAATAGACCTCTTCCCTTTCTCTCTTTTTCTTGTTTATTTTTTTCCTTTTTGCACTTGCAAAGGAATTACCACAATTACATACATGTGACTCTAAAGACTGCCATGATCAATAGATCCCAATGTCTCATTTTAATTCTTAGTTACTACAAGCTTTAGTAGTCAACTTAATGGCATCTACACTTGTTTGAAATTAACTGAACATCTCCTTAGTTTTTATGCCATTATATAGTCCTAAAAGACTGCGCTTTTGTATCTTCTACCCCTAACTAAGATATTTTCATACAAGTATAGTTATTCTTCAATTAGCATACTTCTTACCCTTTTTTTTCTCGCGATACTCCAAATTTTCTCAAACCTCCTCACATATGACTAAGTTTTTTCTTAGTATTTTCTAGTTTGGAAATTCATAATAATTTCCAAAAGGTAATGAGATGATATCTTGTCAACAAGGTTTAAGATCCTATCAACAAGATCTTGTATTCATTAATATAAAATCTGAGACCTTGTCAACAAGGTTCTTTGACAGCAAGTACAAGGTCTTCTAACCATAAGTTATAGCATATTATATGAGACGGTATGATAGTTTTCGTCCTTACTTAATGACCTATGCCAACCATAACTAACTCTTTCGCTCTCCTAAAAGTTTTTAAGCCTCAATTCATGCCTGACTATTAGGAGTTAAATTAACATAATAAAGAGACTTAGTGAGTCTTTTCTTTATCAATCATTTCTTAATTATCAACGAATCCAGTAGGGATTCCCAGTGAGAGAACTCAAGTATCATTTACTACTAGTGTTTCACCCGTCCTTCTCAATCATAGTACTGAGGTTTTATTGTAATAACATAAGTTAATTGCATTGCTACCACCTCTTCATTTCCCCCGGGTTATTATTCTAGATTAGGGAGTCCTCTTTCAAAATCAGGGAGTTTTACAACTACAAAAATTATTAGTCCATCTCGAATTTCCAATGTTGTCTCTACTCCTTTAATCACGCCACACGTGATACATAACAATAAGATTACTAATGGCGAAATCAGACTGTGCCTTCAATATTAGCAGGCAATGCTTTTTTATGGCCATACATATGCTCATCACCCCGTGATGATTGTATCTTAACCACTTGTACTCACGTAGGTACCATTTTATTTTCTTTTCAGGTGGATCCTTACCATAAAGATCTCCTCTTTACCTTCTAGGTAGAAAGTATACTTAGCCTAGTTCGATGCCAATTTAGTGGTCGAAATTCACCAAATCATATGGTAAGTGGCACGCCCTGCATGCCCTTTGCACCGAGCACATCCCACATGCTTCTAGCACTGAAGTGCCAATAAATAAGCACGTCCCACGTGCCTCTAGCACCAAAGTGCTATAAAATCTGACCTTACACTCCCTGAGTGTATCATGCATGTAAAGTGCCTCTAACCACCACCCAAATGCACGTCAACATATAGCATAAGTAAACTGAATTATACAAAAGAGACAACATGCTTAAGCACCACGTGCCCATACACCTCCCTCTTATCATACTCAGGCTTCTTTCCCTTATCACAAATTCCTCTCTTATCTGGGTACACTAAGGGATAAGCCTCAAAGCTTTGTCAAGATTCCTTCCAAAACATCAGCTCCCTTAATCTCTTACTTTAAAGTCACTATCCCCCATTTAGAAATGGATTTGACAATCCTAAGGGTTTCTTGCCCTCCTTCCTTGTCATCATTAACTAAAGATAGCTTACTCACTCTAATAGTTTTGAATGAAACTATTTGAAATATTCTTTAGCTCTTATCACCCTTGTTCATTAGATCTAAATTGCGGTAGCTAGGATTGAGTAATTGCATTCTTTATTAACTGAGATCAAATAAGTGGGTTAGGACCTCTGTACCTATAAAGTCTTATGGGGACCTTTCGAAGTCTACATAATTCAAACTCGTTATGGATTATACATCACTTCATATATTTAATCAATCATACTTATTTATTACACATTGACCCCCAAACTTCCATTGTCAATTTTCTAATCATAAGTAAGGTTTACATCTTACCCTTCTATAAGGTTTTTATAACAAGTCAGGTGTTCTACTCGGTTTTGTTGCCTTCTAAGTTCTCAACATCACTCCAGATGGCTCTTGAAAAGTTTAAAATTTTGCTTAGGTAAAGAAATGCTACTCTTGTTAGGATCAGTTAACTACTTCGATAGGCCAGTCAACTGGTTGGTCATACCCAATTGGTTTGCTTAATAAATGGCAATCAACTGGTCATAAACACTATTAGTAGCTTTGTTTATCATCCTCATCAATTACCTGGTCTCATTCATTTAGTCAACTAGTGTAAAGTCCCACATCGACTGGAAGGGGCCTATGCTAAGGCCTTATAAGTGGGAGCGAAGCTCTCCCCCTCAGACGTGTGTTTTCTTGGAAAGGTAGGGCTAAGGCCCACGAACCAGGAAGCGACAAAACCCAAGGGAGCACAGTTTATGGAACCTGTGATCGAGGGACAATACATCTGGAGGCTCTGTATGTGTTGGTATCAGAGCAATCCTGGCCCATGTACGACCTGAGCATGGGTCGGCCCAAAAAAAGGATAGGTTGTAAAGTCTCACATCGGCTAGAAGGGACTTGTGCTAAGGCCTTATAAGTGGGAGCAAAGCTCTCCACACCAAACGTGCGTTTTCCTAGGAAGCCACAACCAAGGCACATGAACCAGCAAGCGACAAAACCCAAAGGAGTGCAGTTCGTGGAACCTACAACTGAAGGACAATACGTCTGGAGGTTCTGTAAGGAGTAGGTATCAGAGCCATCTTGGCCCAAGTGCGACTCGAGGATGGGTTAGCCCAAAATGAGGGTGGATTGTAAAGTCACACATCGGCTAGTAGGGGCCTATGCTAAGGCCTAATAAAAGGGAGCAAAGCTTTCCCCACCAGACGCACATTTTCTAGGGAAGGCAGGGCCAAGGCCCACAAACCAAGAAGCGAGAAAACCAAATGGAGCATGGTTCATGGATCCTACGACCGAGGGATAATACGTCTGGAGGCTCTATAGGGAATAGGTATCAGAGCCATCCTGGACCATGTGCGACCTAAGGACGGGTCGCCCACAAGGGGTGGATTGTAAAGTCTCACATCGGTTGGAAGGGGCCTGTGCTAAGGCCTTATAAGTAGGAGCGAAGCTCCCCCACCAGGCGTGTGCTTTCTTAGAAAGGCAGGGCCAAGGCCCACGAACCAAGAAGCGACAAAACCCAAGGGAGCGTGGTTCATGGAACCTGTGACTAAAGGACAATACGTCTGGAGGCTCTATAGGGAATTGGTATCAGAGCCATCCTGGCCCATGTGCGACTAGAGGATGGGTCGGCCTAAAAGGAAGATGGATTGTAAAGTCCCACATCGATTGAAAAGGGCATATGTTTAGGCCTTATAAGTGGGAGCGAAGCTCTCCCCACCAGACATGTGTTTTCTTGGGAAGGCAGGGCTAAAGCCCACAAACCAAGAAGCGACAAAACCCAATGGAGTGGGGTTCGTGGAACCTGCGACCGAGGGACAATATGTTTGGAGGCTCTGTAGGGAATAAATATCAGAGCCATCCTAGCCCATGTGCAACCCAAGAACAGGTTGGCCTAAAAAGGGGGTGAATTGTAAAGTCCCACATCAGCTAGAAGGAGCCTGTACTAAGGCCTTATAAGTGGGAGTGTGACCCAAGGATGGGTCGACCCAAAAGGGGAGTTAATTGTAAAGTCCTACAATGGCTAGAAGGGGCTTGTGCTAAGGCCTTATATATGGGAGCGATGCTCTTCCCTCCAAATGCGTGTTTTCCTAAGAAGGCAGGGCCAAGGCCTACGAACCAGGAAGTGACAAAACCCAAGGGAGCGTGGTTCATGGAACCTGCTACTGAGGGATGTTACGTCTGAAGGCTCTGTATGTGTTGGTATCAGAGCAATCCTAGCCTATGTATGACCCAAAGACGAGTCGGCCCAAAAAGGGGGTAGATTGTAAAGTCCTACATCTACTGGAAGGGGCCTGTGCTAAGGCCTTATAAGTGGGAGGAATGCTCTCCCCTCCAGACATGCATTTTCCTAGGAAGGCAAGGCCAAGGCCCACAAACTAAGAAATGACAAAACCCAAAGGAGCGCAATTCGTGGAACCTGCAACCGAGGGACAATACGTCTGGAGGCTCTAAAGGGAATTGGTATCAGAGCCATCCTTGCCCATATGTGACCCGAGGATGGGTCAGCCCAAAATGGGGATGGATTGTAATGTCCCACATCGACTAAAAAGGGCCTGTGCTAAGGCTTTATGAGTGGGAGCGAAGCTCCCCCCACCAAACGCACATTTTCCTGAGAAGGCAGGGCTAAGGCCCATGAACCAAGAAGCGATAAAACCCAATGGAGCGCGGTTCGTGGAACTTGCGATCGAGGGAAATATGTCTGGAGGCTCTGTTAGGAATTGGCATCAGAGCCATCCTGGCCCATGTATGACCTAAAGATAGCTCGGCCCAAAAGGGGGGTGGATTGTAAAGTCCTACATCAGCTGGAAGGGCCCTACACTAAGGCCTTACAAGTGGGAGTGTGACTTGAGGACAGGTCCGCCCAAAAGGGGGTGGATTGTAAAGCCTCACATCGGCTTGAAGAGGCCTATGCTATGGCTTTATAAGTGGGAGCGAAGCTTTCCCTACCAGATGTGCATTTTCTTGGGAAGGCAGGGCCAAGGCCTACGAACCAGGAAGTGACAAAACCCAAGGGAGCATGGTTCGTGGAACCTGCTACCGAGGGACATTACATCTAAAGGCTTTGTATGTGTTGGTATCAGAGCAATCCTGGCCCATGTACTACCCAAGGACGAGTCAGCCCAAAAGGGGGGTGGATTGTAAAGTCCCACATCTATTAGAAGGGGCCTGTGCTAAGGCCTTATAAGTGGGAGCAAAGTTCTACCCACTAGATACACATTTTCCTGGGAAGGCAGGGCCAAAGCCCATGAACCAAGAATTGACAAAACCTAAGGGAGCACGGTTCGGGGAACCTGCCACCGAGGGACAATACGTCTAAAGGCTCTGTAGGGAATTAGTATCAGGGCCATCCTAGCTCATGTGCGACCCAAGGACGGGTCAGCCTGAAAGGGGGTAGATTGTAAAGTCCCACATTAGCTAGAAAGGGCCTGTGCTAAGGTCTTATAAGTGGGACCGAAGCTCTCCCTACTAGACGCGCATTTTCCTAAGAAGGCGGGGCCAAGGCCCACGATCTAGGAAGCGATAAATTCCAAGGGAGCATGGTTCATGGAACCTATGACCGAGGGACAATACTTCTAGAGGCTCTGATACCAATTCCCTACAAAGCCTCCAGATGTATTATCCCTCGATCGCAGGTTCCACAAATCATGCTCCCTTGGGTTTTGTCGCTTCCTAGTTTGTGGGCCTTAGCCCTACCTTCCCCAGGAAACACGCGTTTGGTAGGGAGAGCTTCTCTCCCACTTATAAGGCCTTAGCAAAGGCCCCTTCCAACTGATATGGGACTTTACAACTGGTGCCTCATAGCGAGTGACTAATACATCTATCACGTAGCCAAAGCCTCAATCAGTTGTTTATCTAGACTGAGACCAGTAACCTAATCTTCGAAGAAAAGAAGGGCAAAATTCTAGTCTTTTCTTTGGCATGAAAAACCTCAAGTCTCAAAATTAGTATTACTAAAATGTTATGAGGAAGAATCTAACTACACTCTATTATTCTTTAGGATATACTTATTGTGATAGGTGATGTTCTAAATAAAATTCAAGAAACAACTATTTTAATCAAGCATTACAAGCCTTATATCATTATTCCTCTATATTTCCTTCCAGAACATAAAGCACAACAACTATATGTTCACATAATTATCTATTCTTATGAGCTAATACTATACCAAATATGCATCATGATTGCCATGTTTCAAACCATAAAATTTAAATTAGAACGATTCTCTTGAACCATTGCTTTGATACCAAATGTGACGACCCTAACTTCAAATTATAGTAATTAATTTTAAAGACGTAATTAATAATCATAAATCAAGGTTGAAAGTTATTACAACTAATTATATTTAAAAAATGCAAGGAAATTTGAACCTTGATGTTATTAAGGTCATTAATTAGACAACTACAATTATTTGAAAGTGCAAGTGAATTCAATCATCAATAAGAAGCCTTTGATTCTTCCATCCATCAATTCTAACTCATAAAAACCTCCTACAAGTGTTTCTAAATCATTCCTTAGTATTACCATAAAAGAAACTAAGGTTTCTAGGTGAATATGAGAAATTGAGCACCTTCGCCATGGCTAAATTCCCTCGTGCCACGGCCAATTACTCTTAGGTTCAACTCCTTACACTTTAACAAATTTTGCACATTTTGCCATGACCAAATACCCTCTGGAACACCCCCAAACTTGCCTCTCAGACTTAGCTGCAGCTAACCTTACTATTCGCCACAACCAATTGCTCTCTATTTTCTTCCTTGGTAGCTTCGCCATATTTGGCTGAGGCCAATTAAATGTTGGCTGTGACCAATTACCCTCTGTTACCATTGGCCGAGGCTAATTAAATTTTGACCATGGCTAATTCCCTTCTATTCCTATAACTCCCAAGATTTCATCTCATGCTCCCCAGTTCCCTCTCTAGTAACACTCTAGCCACTTTAACTTAGTTTGTGAAGGTTTAGTGTCTTTCTTTTACCTAATCTACCTAACACAGCTATCATTACCCATTCAAAACTAAAATGTGGATCCTTAACCCTCTAGCCATCATAAACCAATGAGTTCATATATCAATGACAGTAAAGAGTTCATACATTACTCACATTTTCATTCAAACATAAGTCCTATTAGAAATTCCATACATCACTAATTTAAGTTGACATCTGATATATCAAATGATTACAATCCCTATGCTTGGTAAATGCATGATGCAATGTGGCAATTACATAAAGCTAGTAGTCTAGTTATGCAAATACAATCTGACAAAGTTTCCAAACCTACCTACTACTAAACCATATAATAATCTTCCATTAAATTTCTTCTTGCCACTAAGAGGTCCGGTCCTTGAAAATGTTAGCCGACAATCGGGGTAAGGTATGCAATCTTAATAACAAAAGGCAAATTCTATATATATGTACAGATTAATCAATACAATGCAATTTCATATCATTAATACCAAAACTATCAATTCAATTTACAAATGAACTAGTTGAGCTACTAATGACTACTATCTCATACTAACAATCAAACACAACATGTTAATGCCCAATAACACCAGGAGAGGTCCATCCACGACACCTACTCCATAATGAGTACAACCAAGGCTCAGTGCATGTAACATCCAATTTTCTAAAAACAAGAGAAAATGTGAGAAACGTAACGTACGGTTTCTCCGTAAACGAACAAAACTCACCGAATACAAAAGGAAGTCCTCTGTAATGAGATAGTTAAGGTCCCAAAAAATTTGGGAAGCATTCTAGACTCTTAAAAATGAGAATCTCAGGTTCAAACAAAAAGAAAAATAGAGTTAGAATTAAGAAACAATTTCTTACGAAAAACTTACCAAACGTAATGGCATTTTTGTAATTTTGAGCAAATTTTGGAATTCATATAGGAGGGCTTTTTAAATAAAAATTTTAAGTTCCCCAGGGTTCTCAGAGGCCCTAAAAATCATAGAAAGCCCTAAGACAGTTAAAGCCCTTCTGGTGGATGTTTTCTAATGTCAGTGTGCCTAAACTTTGATGGATTCATTCGGGAAGGTTTTAACTCTAATTTGAGTGATTCCAAAGGCAATTTACTAAATTGGAAACTTAAATTTTATAATGGAAAAGATGGTTCTCAAAAAGGAGCTAAAATGAAAGAGAAACAAAAATGCAAAGCATGAAGGGCAAAATGGGAATTTTTGAAAAGTGTAACTTATTCCCACCAATATATATGATGCACCCTTCTCCTCCCTTCATTATGCACGACCATGTTCTGCCTAAAACTATAAGAAAACCCTAAGGGATGAGGCTTACAAGAAGGGGAAGGAAAGAAGGAGAAATCAAAGGCTTAAGGTATAGAAATTAGTAGTTTTTCATGCTCTTTCTCTTCCAAACCTCTTCTCCTCCATTCTCCTTTGTTTCCTATGATTATAATGAAGTTTATAAATCTATTTTAAGGGAGAAATTGAGGGGAAATTTTGGATTTGAAGAGAGGAGCTCAAAGAACACAAGATTCAAGTGAGAAAAAGCAAGAAAACAAGGTAATTTCTCTTCCTATGGTTGTCATTTTTGGTTCCCTTCTCCACCGTTTCACCCCACTTGAGAAAACCCTAGGAGGAGATGATTTTTAGGCTGAACCAAGCATGAATCTCAGGAAAAAGGGTGTGGAGATTAAGAATATGCAAAGGAAATTATAAAAAACCCATTAGATTTCAAGATGCAAATTCTAGGGTTTTGTGTGCACCTTCCAAAATCTGATTTCATATGATAATTCTTAGGCCTAATTAAGAGTTTAAATAAGCTCCTAAGATCCCTAAGATGCTCCCCACATGCTTCCTCCTTCAAGAAAATAAAGAGAATTCCAAGGAGGCCAAAAAGGGGCATAGTCTCAGCCAAGCAAGGTTGGGGTAGCTAGGGAGAGTTTTAAATTTTTCTAAGACAATTCTTGAGTCATATTTGATGAATGAAAATGAAGGGAGGCCTTGGAAAAAATTTAGAATTCATGGAAAGTGATTTGGTGTCTTAGGTTCCATAATATGACCTAAAGAAGCAACATGTTGCTAGGCCTTTTGTTTTAATGATGTGATGACTCCAAGAGGCTTAAAAGGAGTCAAGAATCATATTTGAAAAGAAAGAATGAGGCCTAGAAATCATTTGAGGGGTGTTGCTTCATTAGGTGCCAATATGGACCATAATAGAGGTTGTAGAGTAATCTAGGGTTTAAGCAAGTTGCATGGCCCTAGAAATTACTTCATGAACTTAATTGGCTCCAATAATTTGTATCTAGGCCAAGAGAAACTATCTCCACCAACTTGTGGGTGTGTGGCCGAAAGAGGAGGCTTAAAAGCTGAGAAAAAAGTGTGTGTTTGTATACAAGGTAGCTCTCTCCACCTTCTCTCATGCATGGATGTATGTTTAGCTTATTTTAGAATGTGTGTATGTGTATTTTCAAGCTATGGAGAGTATGCTAGCATGCCTTTATATGTTATGATTCTTGATATCACATTATGTTTTAAATGAATCCATGATGTTTGTATGAGTTTGCTTTAGTGTGAGAGGCCAAGAACTCTTCCCTTTGGTGAGAATAAGCCAAGAACCCTTGAGCTTGGTTGAGACAAAGTAAAGAGTCTCCTAAAAGCAAAGTGGGCTCCCAAGAGTATGGTTGAGTCCAGAGTGCTCAAAGAATGGGTGAGGCAAGTCCAAAATCCATTAGGAGAAGTGTGAGGCCAATCGAAACACTTAGTGAGCTCTTGAATGTCTTGTATGATTGATTCACCTGCCAAGGTTGCTTTTAAAATGTCTATGATTTCTAATTTCTCCATGCATGCATTTGTGAAACTTGCTTTGCACATATTATGTATGATTGAATGGAGATGAGCTATTGGGATTCTTTGAATCTTATTCCCTCCTTTCCAATGATCTCACATGCTAGGTGAACTAAATGGATATGCCAATAGGAGCCAACAACACTAGAGGAAGGAGATTGACATTCATATGTCTAGTTTTTGCTTTATGGAACCATAATGATGTTCAATGATGTATATGAATATTGTAAACAGCATATGACCCTTGAGACACACGTAATCATGCTATTCTATGATGTAGAAATGAGAATGTGTTATGTGAATAATGGAATGTGAATTGAGCATGTATGGTAAAGATAACTTCATGAATAAGTTTATGGAAATGTGCATAAGTATAGGTTAAAAGGCAAAAATGAGATGCATGAGGTTTGGGACCATTTGGGCAGCTCACACAAGTCTTAAACATACTTTTAGACTTGCCCAAAGGGTGCCACAACCAAGGGAAGGCCATTGGCAAATTTGATACCTCATATGGAGCCAAATTTGACCATAATGGATCCCTATGTCACTTTTTGGTCAAATGAACTAGTCTTGATCTAAAATTTGGCATGCAATTAGGTCTTATTGAGAGCTTTTTGGGAAGCTAAAGATCATAATTTTTGGAGGTCTACAGAATATTTGATGATTTTTCGAAATTGGCAAATTTTATGAATTTGGTCTGCTGCACTATTCATTTGGTCTGAAATTGTTTTCTATCACACGAGACTCAAATGATGTCTAATTGCCACGAAATTTTATACAGAAAAACTAGACAATCACAGTGACTCATGCCAACCCGAAGCACCTCATTTGGGGTCTAGAGAGAGAGATATGAATTTTTGAAGTTTTTGTCCAGTATCAATGATTTTGACCAACCAAAAGTATTGTTCTATTGAGTTCTAGAGTCTGGGCTCAATGAACTGATCTAGAGATATTTTTCCTCTCTAGTTAACATCCACATCTTTCCATATTGGTATCATTCGCATGGATTGGATTTTTTTGCAATTAATTGGATATTTTCAAAGTTTTCTATAGAATTCTGTGACAGTTCCAAATTTCAGTCAGATCTTTGGACCATTTTGGATGTCAAACGTCTTGGGTGATGAATATTGTGACTTAGAAGTATTTTTATTGTGAAGTATACATCATAATATTTCTATAATGACCAAGATTGTATGGTTTTGATTTTTTTAGATTTAGTTATGATTTTTCAAAGTTTGTCCAGAAAAAGGACCAATTCTGGCCGAGAATGATCTTTAAATTTCCATGCCCCATTTCGGTTTCCATGGGTTGTAGGCAAGTTTTTGTGATGCAAATGAGTTATAATAATGAAATTAAATATGAAGAAGTATAGTATGAGCTCACAAGGTCCACGTGACACTAAATGGAATTTTTTAGATATCGCACAATGCGAAAAAGTTTATTATTTTCATCCCCTCTTTCATATACTCTTGTAGGATTGATGATACAAAACTTATAAATGGTATGAAATGAGCTTGAATTATGGTGTTACAGTGTATCTAGAGTCTGATCACAACCTGATGCCTGATTAAAGCACATGCATGAGTGGCAGCCGCACCACAGCTCCACCATGGACTCATAAGGTCTAATCACAATAACAATTCAAGTAGTCAACTAATCATTTAACATTTCAAAATCAAGCATGTGTAACAAATATCAAATTAACATGAGCATATACATGGAATTAGGAAAATAACTTGGTTACCTCAATGAAGCCAATTACTCTTCCTCTAGCTACCGCCATGATCTAAATCATACCAAGCCTAACATAAGCATGATTATCATCATTTAACTATCATTAGCAAAGAAATTCTCACTATCCATAGATTAATCTTAACAAGATATCATTAAGAACTTCTTACCCAAGCTTCCTAATGATCTATTGCATTAATTCAGGGTCCATACATCAAAGCTCACTATGATTCACTCCCCACAACTCCATTTTCGCACATGTACAAACTATGCAGCAAAAGTCAATCCAAAATGTGGGAATTCAGCACATACACCCTACAAGAGAAGAAGGAACACTTACCTATACACCTTAAAGGTTAAATGAACTGAGTTGAGTCTTAACTACCAAGAACACACCATAGGCTGTCTTTAAAACTTGGATTTTCACACATGGAATTAGCCATATATCAAAGTCAGCTTATAACAGGAAATCTGGGCAAGATTATACCACAAAATGAAAGCAAACACTTACCCTATGGTTCCACTAACTCCAAACTCCGAAAATCTTGCAAGGAATCACCCAACACTAAGTTTCAGATTTGAGAAGAAGATGAAAATGTCCAAAACCAAAAACTAATTGGACCAAGATGAAGAGGAGAATGAGAGGGTCAAGTTGTATATAACTCATCTTGGCTAAATCATCCTCTAGAAGTCAAAAATGGAGCTGTAATGCTGGTAGAACCTTAGCCTCCCTTAAACCTCCGAATTTCCTCCCTTGCCTCTTATGTTTTCTATTAAATAGGGAGGAAAACTGCTGAACCTTTAAGGTTATTTAGGGCAAATGGACTAACCTATCAGCCCAAGGTCCATTTAAGCTCATTTTTAGTCATTGGGCCTTATTTAGTGAGGTGGGCTGCAGAACACTTTGAATTAAGGTGAAGTGTGCTGACCTTAAGGCCCAAATTCTAGTGGTTTCAAAGGTTGGTGTTAGTTGGGCCAAGTCTCTTGAGTTGGGCTTTAAAGTTGTAGTTAGGTCAGGCCAAATTTCAAGAGTCAATCTAATTTTGGTCTGCATAATGTATGTTGGGCCAACTATAAGGGCTTATTTAAATTATGTCGTGGGCCTCTATTTCACTAAATCAAATTGGGTCATTGCGAGGTGATCTCTCTAGGCCCAAGTCTTATGATAAGGAGTTGGGCTTACATCTAAAATTATTGGGCCTCCATAAATCCTTATCCATGGCTTACTCAAATTAATTTTTTTTGGGCCTAAATTAAGCTTTAATCTAATTGAAATTTTAAACCCATATTAATAATTTATTTCTCTATAAATTTCCATTCATATAGCTTACCCAATTATTCCATAATAATTACTCTTAATTAATCCAAATCCATGATTAACACCTTAATTAATTCTGGGGTGTTACATAGATGAAATATCATTTTAAAGTCTCATACTACCTATAGTGCAACGCAAACCCTAGGTTCCAATTCTTACAACTTATAACTTTCTACTTGATTCTTTTGATTCCATATTAATCTCTATGCTTCTAAACCCCATTTTCTATCAAGTTTAAGCCAAAACCAAACTCTCTCTGGTCCACCCTTGGTCTGGCCAAATCAAGAAGAGTATGGAAGAATAAAGGAAAGCAAGTTTCACATGTGAAATCATACCATAATCAATTCCTTGTCAATTATTAATTCTTATGCTACCCAAGATTTCTCCAAATTCTCTTCTCTTCCTACTGGTCTAGCCATAAAGTTCCACCTTCTAGAATGTGAAAAACCATAAAAAGAAATAGGAGAAAGAGGAGAAGAATATTTACAAAGGCAAGAGATGTAATTTCTCCATGTTTACACACCTAAAAGGCCTTAATTTCTTCCCTTTTTCTTCTTCTCTTCTTTGACATTTCAAGTGCTAGTCTAGTTCTATTTCAAAGCAAAATTAAGTCAATTAGGTTGAGGGAGAGAGGGTGGCTAATTAAAAGGAAGAAAATGGGGTTTTCATAACTTTTCCAAAATGCCCATTTTGCTCCTTCACCTAAATTCCTCCATTTGAGCTCATTTTAAGTCTTTTTTTAGAATCATCTTTTCCATCATAAAATTTAAGTTCTCTAATTCATTAAAAGCATTGAGTTTCAGATTAATAGGATTTAAAACCTTACTGAACTATCTAGTAAAAATTTAGGTCAACCAGCTACCTAAATTATATTGGAAGGGTTTTGACCATTTTGATGGTTCATATAATGTTCTAAGCCTCTGGAAACCCTAGTGAGCTCAATTTTATCATTTAAAGCTCTCTTATTTAAGTTTTCAAGAAGTTACCCAAAATTATGATTTTGCCACTGGCTTTCAATTCATCCCATCTAGCCATTTTGGCTTTGATTTTGGGCTCTTCTTAATTTCTTAACCACTTTTCTAGATGTTCTAATTAACATCCCATTCTTAATTGGGTGTAATTGACTTTACTTTAAGGTCATCTTATATCATAATATTGATTTCGATTTAGTTTATGAAAAATTGATTATTACATTTATTCTATATGTAAACATAAGGGAAAAGAAAAATGATTTTCTACATACATGGTAGCTAAACCATCAATAGTTTTCAAAAACTCCTCATGAATTAAGGATTATAAATTCTCACTTGGATGGTGATGTGTTCAAATAGCAAAAGTGCTAGTCACCCATTATGTGATTGAAATAGAATAGTTTTATGTTAGCATTCTTGGGTAGGAACTGTACAAGTTTTGCTTCACATACACTTGGTTATAAATGTAAATGACAGTCCACTTGTACTCCCAGTCATGTCACTTGTCACACCATACATTATTGGACTTCATATTCCCATATTTAAGGTAACTTTCA
Source organism: Erythrophleum fordii (assembly GCA_032878935.1). NCBI lineage: Eukaryota > Viridiplantae > Streptophyta > Magnoliopsida > Fabales > Fabaceae > Erythrophleum > Erythrophleum fordii. The sequence goes on from JAVQMF010000033.1 coordinate 11,831,123, forward strand.
TGTGCAAACAAAGAAAATCACAAAAAGGGAATGAAATAATGTCATTTATTTACGTTACATCGAGGTTAAAAATTCAAATTTTAATCTGTGGACCCTAGAAACTTACTAACAATATTCTCTAACTATTTTCCATCCATACAATTCATAAATATCTCAAAACTTTGCATAAACCATAGACCAAGAGCTAAAAACCACAAATATTCATGTTTTACCTATGGTCAAAATTTCTATTTTCTACTAGCAACTTTGGAAAATCATAACTAAATCTAGAAAAATCAAAATTAAGCAAACCATAGCTATCTGGATGTTAATTTTACACTAAAAATAATTTGAAACCACGAAAATCTCATTTGGATCATGTTTGACAACTAAAAAGGCACAAAGGTTAGGCTATCCAGAATTACTGATATAACTTACTAATAGAAACTTTGAAAATGCATAGTTAATTCCACAAATATTCAATCTATGCAAACTACCAATTTGGAAAGATAAAGATATTAGCTAGAGGAAAAAAATGGTTCTAGATCAATCTAAGAGCATTCAGACCTCGAAAATTGATGGAACAATACTGAGGGTCTGGCTGTGCGCCTGAAACAAAATAGAAACTTCAAAAATTCATATCTCCCTCTCTAGACATCCAATTGAGGTGCTTTTAGTTGCCAAAGGTCACTAGGAAGGTCTAGTTTTGCCTTGTAAAATTTCATGATAATTGGACATCATTTCTCTTATGAATGATAGAGATCTATTTTTAGACTATATGAACTGCCAAAACGAGAAAATTTGCCAACTTCAAAAATTCGGTATACTTCCAAATATTATGCACTTTAGCTTCCTATAAAGCTCTTAAAAGACCTATATGCATGCTAAATTTTAGACTAAGAAAAACTCATTTCGACAGATTGTGCTATAGCTCATTATTATGGTCATTTTTACCTCTTATAAGGCATCAACTTGGTCCAAATGGCTTTCCTTTGTGTTTGGCACCTCTTAAGTAAGTTTAAAAGCATAAATATAACTTGTATGAACTGACCAAGTGGTCCCAAACATCATGGATCTCATTTTGACTATCCACATCCAAGAATATACTAGCAAATACATACCATCAAGTAACCAAATCTCACATTTCCATTGATTTTGCACCAAGAGTGATTCATACATCATTCATGCATGCTATTACATTTGCTCATTGGTCTACAACTCCAAAATAATATGTACATGAGTATTTTGACATTCCTATGCACTTTAAAATTACATAAGTTACATCATTGTCAAAACAATGTTATTCATGCTTTATTACCTCCATTTCTTAGCTCTTGAGTTCCACCGAGGCCATATGAGATAGGAGAGGGGAGGGAGTGAGATTCATGGAATCTCAATAGCTCTTCTCTCTTTTAATCACATATAAAGAATGCAAATCCAAGTCTAAAGATGAATGCATGGACATCATAGCTTTCATAATCATTCATAGGCTTACCAAGCAAGTGGTTTAGCCTCACCCATTATCTTCAAGGATTTTAGACTTACCTCACCATTTTTCTTAAAGGCTTTGAACTAAGCCTTACTATTGGGAGGCTCTTAGCCTAGTCTCAACCATCCTTAAAGATCTCATCCTCACCATTGCTAGAGGGTTTTTAGCTTCACCACACTCAAGCAAACCAAAGCAAGTTCACAAAGCATCATTTAAAGACATAATGTAATATTATGGTACCATGGCATATAGATGCATGCTAAAACATTTCTCATTTCTCAAAACATGCATACATACATTCAAAACATTCAAAACAAGGTAAACATCCACTCATATATGAGAGAAAGAAGAGAGAGCTACCTTTGTTACAACAACACACTTTCTTCCTTGAACTTGGATCTTCTCCCATGGCTACACACTTATAAGAAGGTGGAACTTGGTTTCTTTGGCCTAAACATATCATATGGAAGCCAATTACACTCTTGGAATAATTTATAAAGCCACACACTCATTAGGAAAGCTAGCTTGCTTCTAAGGTTCATTTATGGTTCCATAATGCACCTAATGAAGCAACCTTACGAAAATATCATCTTGGCTCCATTCCTTCCATCTATCTAAGTTTCTTGACTTCATTGAAGTCTCTTGGAGCTATCACACATTCATTTCATGGAGCCTAGCTAGGTGTTGCTTCATTATGCTACAATATGGAACCTATAGCTCCATCTCATTATCCATGACTTCTAAAATTTTTTCAAGGCTTTCTCTCATACTCTCCTATCATATATGATACAAAAATAAGCTTGGAAGAAATTAAAACACTCCATTAGTGCTTCACCTCCCCTTGGCTGAACCTATGCTCACCTTGGCACCAATGGAGGTTATCTTGTTTTCTTTGATGGGAGATGCATGTGGGAAGCTCTTTAGGGATCTTAGGAGCTCATACAAACACTTACTTTAGCCTAGAGATTCTTGTATCAAAACAAAATTTTAGTTATGTTCTTGAAACCCTAGCCATTCTACCTTGTATTTTCATAGTTCTTTTTTTGTTTCCTTTGTACATTCTTACTTTCCACACCTTAATTCATATGATTCATCTTTGGTTCTATCCAAAAACACTCTCCCTTTGGCTGGCCATATATAGGACAAAATGCACAAGAAGAGAAACAAGGAAGAAGAGGCATAAAACTAAGGATTTTTACCTTGAATTCAAGATTTTCTTGAATGCTCTTCCCTTTCCTTTGGTTCTCCTCCTCAATTTTCAAATTTCCCCCTCTGGTCTGAGCTCAAAACAAACCCAAAGAGTTCAATAAATCCATAGAAAGAAAGAGGAGAAAAAGGAAAACGAGGAGAAGAAGATTAGTGAAAGAGAAAGCATGAAAAATTATGAAATTCTTACACTTTTTGCTAAGTTTCTCTCTTCCTTCTTCCCTTCATCTTGTGCACCATTCTCATCTACCCTTGGTTTTGTTTTAGCCCAGAAAAGTCAGTCATAAGGAGTGGGGCAGAAGTGGGGACATTTTTAAAAAGGTGCTTCTTGAACCTTCATTTTGAAAATTTCTAATTTTGTCTTTCGTCCTTGGCATTTTCATTTCTAATTCATTTTAACTCTTTTTTTAGAGCCATCTTTTCCATTATAAAATTTAGGTTCGCAAAAAATGCCTTTGAAATCACTCAATTTAGAACTAAAACCTTCCCGAACGAATCGATCAAAGTTTCGGCTGACCACTATTGGAAAACATCTATTAAAGGGGCTTTAACTATCCTAAAATTATGAAAATGCCATTATGTTTCATGGCATTTTTGTTAAAATCCATCTGGCTATTCTGGCTCTGGTTTTAGGGCACCTTTAGCCTTGACTCATCATTATTTAAGGATTAAAATATTACTCTAATTTCATTGGGCCTTAAATCACTCTATCTGGGGGACTTCCCTTTTTATCCGATGAATTTTGTGTGTTTACGAAGAAACCGTACATTACAATTCTCACATTTTCTCTTGTTTTCAAAGAACTGGATATTACATCATCCACACCTCAGTCACCACTATCACCCTCTACTTAATATCACTATGTATAAAGTAACTAGCTAACAAGAAAGTGAAGACTTTATGGAGTCTTTGTGTGGCTTATATATATATATATATATATAAACTCCATAAGCTATTAAATAACATTTTGACAACTTATCTGACATGTACTACAAGTAGTAAAAAAGGTAAGAGGGGGTTACACTGTGTGTGCTTAGACTAATATTTATACAATGTAGATAAATAAATCAAATTGACATATGCACTTATGAAATAAAAGAAACATTGTAGCATGCAATTCATATTGCATGCTTAATAACTACAATTGGGAAGCAAGTGAATAAATCCCTACTTTATTATTATGTGAGTTCCACAGAGGAACAAATCCTTTCATTAATGCTCTTATGACTATGACTACTTCATGAGGGGATATGTAGGTGTTTACTACTTAAGCATATATCTTATGGCTATAATAATTCGATCTAAATAAGTATTATTAAGAAAGCAACTAATTCAAATTTAAATGGTATTTTGGTAAAAGGAAGATTACATAAGATATACACAACTATGATAGCATATAAAGCATGCTTGTTATAAAGTTTTAGTTACTTCATAAGTATGGATACTATGCATATAAGAAAAGAAATCTAAGTAAAATTAAATCAAGAGAGATTAGATTTGTTATAAGTATAGAATATGGTGTATATTGATAAATCTAGAGCATCTAAGGCACATAAATAGGTGTGTAAAATACATCTATGGGATACATCTCTTATGATGATCTTATAATGGGATTTTTAGTGTAAGAAATCCTAGAAGATACCTAAGAAGTCACAACAGAACATCAAATATGAAAGTCAAAGAGGAATGGAAAGTTCTATGTTGCTCATCTCATTATGTGCAAGTGAGGATGTTAGATTATTAGGTCGTCCATGATGGGCTAACCCAAATTAAAGGCCCATGTTGAAAGGAATTAAATTAAATTAAGTGGTAATTAATTTAATTATTAATTAATATTTGAATTTTTTTTTAAATTAAAAAATAAATGGGAATTATCAAATAAAAAGGGAAGTTGGTCATATGTGCAACTAATTGTGTGTTCGTGTCTCTTAAATCCCTTTCTCTCTTTCTCCCCCTCATTTATCCTCTTTGCAACATAGAAGAGAAAAACACACAAACTCTAAAAAACTCTATTCCTCCTCTCTATGATTAATGGTGTCATCTACTATGGACAAAAGATCAAAGTCCAAACTATGACCCAAATCTACCATATGGGGCAATTATCTGAGTAATAAATCCACCCCTAATCTATCTTGTAAATCCTTGAACATTTAAATTCCTAAGATCTTAAATTAAATTAACAAAACAAGAAAGACAAATAGATAATAAAACTTAGAAAAAATTGTTTAGAAGAGGTGAGAAAAGAGCAAACCAAAGAAAAGTCACAAACCTACAATCCTAAGCCTCTTTGATTGGTAAAATCAACCCCAAAAGCCTTCAAATCTAATATCCAACTAGCTTCACATCATTCTCTAGCACCTAGCATCCTTTCTAAGCTAAAAGTCTCCAAATGTATGGCTAAAATGATATTTATGTCAAAGAAATTTGGAATTCTAATTTATAACACATTGCCTAAGTGACGGGTCCTTCATCACCTACACAATGATCCCTTCCATGCATTGCTGATAACTTCCACATCACCTAGGTGACGGCCCTTCAAATATCTTCATTTATGTGTTTCTCATGCTCTAATTTAGCTATAGCCTTTTTCCTAATATCTACAAACTAAGCCTAAATACTTTAGCCATCATTTGTTTCATTAAAGATAACTTTTTCCTAATATTTACTACCAAAATACAAAATAACATAAAACTAACTGAAATGCACAAAAATACTAATAAATGTCTGCGATAAGTCATTAAATAAACTCATAAAATCATGTAAATTTAAGACTTATTCACTTTGCCAAAATAGAGTATGAAATGTCACTAACTTAGAATGAACATATTTCATGTAGAAAACTCAAATTGAAGTGATTCCAAAATGAGGTGAAATGTGAGATTCTAAAATGTGAGAATGACCTATTAAACATCCAAAAGCTTGCACTAAAATCCCTCAAATCAATCAAATGAAAATGGCATTCTAGACCAAAATCTCTCAATGAATACTAGCAAAAATGGAACTAGAGTTAGGAAGAAGAAGAAGAAAAATCAACTCATCAATCTAAGGATATAGGAAATCATCCACTACCTCAAAGATACAAGGTTGTAAGGGATATCATCACTAAAGGGATTAAACCATAAAGATACAAAGAAGAAAAACAATAACACATAGTTCTATAAAAAGAAAACCCAAAATAACTTTTTAGCTCCCTTTCATTTTTGATAATGGGTCTTAAATAGTGGCCTTGGAGCAGCCCTCCAAGCACATGCATGAAATCATATTTCTACCTTTAATGAAAATTACTCTAATAGTACAACATAAACATATTAAAGGAAATGCATTTAGTGACACTAAGAAAAGTAAACATGTAACATAAAATGCTAAAAGTGCAATTAATCCATATTTAATAATTTAGAAATTATACCAAACTTCAAACCACAACTTTACAACTTCTAGTTGTAGGCTTGGTTTTGGCCTATTATCAACTTCAAATTGAAATTCCATCTGTAACAACCCTAACTCCTAATCACACTAATTAAGTATAATCATACAATTGATAATCAATACTTAAAGTCCGAAGCCAATACTAATTTATTAATGGATGAAAATGTGGCAAAATTTGAACCTTTTATTAATTAATAACTACTATATATATAAGTTAGAATATCTAAGTTCATAAGGAGTTTGATTTCTCCTTTAAGACTTTTAATTTATCCACCACTGAATCTAAAAGCACAAAACTCCTATATATTTATTTATAAGTCATTTCTTATTGTTAACATAGTGAAAACTAGGTTTTAGAAGCTAAATTGGGGTTTAGGAACTTAGGTTGTGACTCAAAAGGACTTCATCACAGCCAAGGTGGTTACTATAACTCCTAAAAGCGTCAAATTACACTCATGCCATGACCTAGAAACTTACTTCCATGACTTCAATTCTGTAACTCTAGAACTACAATTTTGGACTTAAGCCATGACTTAAAACACCCATGTCATAACTTAGCTTGTTATTGAAACTAATATATACTAAAATCTCAATCCTCGCTACAACCTAAACTTCTCATGTGGCAGCAATGTCCCCCCCTAGGCCTCACTATTCAAAATTTCCTCAATCTTGCCATAGTGAGTTTACATATTGTAACCTCACTGCATAGAATTCATGATAGGAGCTATGGCAAAACATGCTACATTGTAGCATGGCCTGGTTCTATAAGACTCTTTGGTAAAATTCTCCATTCTTGTTGTGGCAAATCACCTTGTGCTCCTTAATTTTATATGAGCTCTAGTCATGACTTTAGTAATTTTAGCTACAACTCAATTTACCTCTAATCCTAAACTCTTCAATATTCGGCCCCAACCATTTGGTACTCCTTCTAATGAAGTTTTAAAGTCATTCTATAGCTAAAATACTTGGCTTTAATGATATATAGTCTCCTATCTACCTTCCCACTCCAACCTTCATCATTTAGGGACTTAGAGATTAATTAGATTAATTGACCTTTACCACACATCAGCATTTCATCCATTGTGTCAGCAAAAATGTACATGAAGTCACAAGTGCCAACCTCAAAATATGCAATCCCCTACCAACTAATCTCATATCGATTTAAGCAAATTTCAATAGATCAAATAAACATATCAAACTCCTTAAAAATCTAGAACAACCTCAAGTACAAAATATGACTATAGGACATCCCAAATGAAGCATACATGACAGCTAAAAAAAATGCATGTAATAAAATTAAGGCCAAACATACAATTGACATCATAATCATGTTCATTAGATTGATAAAGCAAGTTTCATACATACATATCAATTCCTATGTGCTCGATCGTCTGTAATTACAATGAAATCCATATATATCAGAACCTAGTCTTTTAAAGGCTAGATCCTTAGTATAAAACATTAAAGAACATACTTGGCAAAAATGAATGTATCATGATACTATATAGGTTAAGTTAGACAAAAATTTGCATATATACAAAATTAAAAGCTTCCAAGTATAGGAACACAAGGCCTAAACCTAGGGGTGCTTATCCACTTGCTTTCCTTTTTCTTTAGTCAAAAAACCTTTACCTAAAATTGTTAGCCCATGAAATAGGGTGAGATGTGAATCTTAGTAACCAAAGAAAAATTCCATACATATGTGCAAATTAATCAACATAAATGCTTATTATATAAAAAAATACCAAAAACATCAACATACTCAGTAAATGAACTAGTTGAATTACTAATTACTACTATCTCATACTAACAATCACATACAATATATTAATAGCCAATAACAGAGGAAAAGGCCCATCCACAGTACTAACTCCCTATTGACCACGCTCATAGCTCAATGCATTCCATTGAATATGGTTCCAATTTAGTGCATGATCATTGTAATATTCGGTTTTTAGAAAACGAGAGAAAACATAAGAAATGTAACGTACGGTTTCTCCGTAAATGAATGAAATTCACCGGATACAAAAGGAAATCCCCTAAAATGACTTAGTTAAGGTCCAAAAATATTTGAGAAGCATTCTAGACTCCTAAAAATGAGAATCTTATGCTCAAACAAAAAGAAAAATAAAGGTAAAATGAAGAAACAAACTCTGATGAAAGATTGACAAAATGTAAAGGTATTTTCATCATTTTGAGCAAATTTTGGAATTCACATAAGAGGGCTTTTTAAATAAAAATTTTGAGTTCTTTAGGATTCTCGAGGCCTTAAAAACCATGGGAAGCCTTTGAATAGCTAAAGCTTCTACGGTGGACGTTTTTCAATGTCAGTTGACTCAAACTTTGACTAGTTTATTCAGAAAGGTTTTTAATCCAATTTAAATGAAACCAAAGGCATTTTATGAATTAGAGGATCTAAATTTTATGATGGAAAAGAAGATTCTCAAAAAGGAGTTAAAATGAGCCTAAACAGAGCAAAGAGGTGTGTAGGGGCAAAATGGTCATTTTAAAAAATTGTAAAAGAGGCTTCTTAAGTAAGATTACACCTCATCACCTTCTTCAAGCTTCCATTTGTAAGAAAATGGGCAGCAATGGCATGACATTAAGAGGGGAGAAAGAGAAGAAGTTTAAGCTTCCATTTAAGTAAGTAAACGGCCCCATTTCATCCCGCGCCAATTAGGAAAGTTATTTCTCTCTCTAAGAGCTCTTTAATGGTAATTTTCTTTTCTTGAAAGTTTGAAGATTTAGGTCTAACCTAAGCCAAAAGGAACTCTTTTCAAGAAATCAATCGGTAAAAAATAATCTACGCGAAGAGAGCTCTATTTTAAGGTAAGACTTTACTTGAAATACTTGTAAAATCTTGTGTTTCCAAGCCATTTAAGCCTTGGTCTAGAAAGAGAAAGTGAGGAAGAGAGTTTTTCTTCATGTGTTCTTGATGGATCCAAAGGTAGTGTGAGGATTAAGAATATACAACTAGAATTGAAAAGGGAGCTTTAGAATGTAAGTTAGGGAATTTAGGGTTTTGATTGCACCTTGAACTCTATCATTAACCCTAGCCATAAATTATGATGTTTAAGTGTTCATATGAGTTCCCAAGATACCAAGAGAGCTTCCTAAATGATTCTCCCATCAAAAGAAGCAAAGAAACTCCGTGGGTGCCTTATGGAAGCATAGCTTCGGCCAAAGAGAGTTCATGTAACTAGGGAGTGTTTTAATTTCTTCCAAACCTAGTTTTGCATCATGTATGATGGGAGAACATGAGAGGAAGCCTTGAAAAAATTTTAAAAACCATAGATAGTGAGATGGCCTTATATGCTCCATAATATGGTTAAAGAAGCAACACCTAGCTAAGATCCTAAAATTGATTATGTGATGACTCCAAGGGGTTTAAATGGAGTTAAGAATAAAAAACGAATAGATAGAATGGAGCCAAGATAGTGTTTTCTTAAGGTTAATTCATTAAGTGCATTATGGAACCATGAAAGAGCCTTATAAGTCACCTAGCTTTTCTAGTGAATGTGTGGCCTTAGAATGTAATCCAAGAGTCTAATTAACTTCCATATGATGTGTCTAGGCCAAAAGAAATGATCTCCACCTTCTTAGGTATATGAAGTCAAGGGAGAGGACTTAAGGCTCAAGGCAAAAGTGTGCAAATGCAAGCAAGGTAACTCTCTCCACCTTCTTTCATGCATAAATGTGTGCTTACATTGTCTTTAGATGTGTGTATATATGTTTTAAGCCATGAAAAGTATTCTAGTATGATTTCATATGCCATGGTACTATGATGATGTTTTATTCACTTAAATGATGTTTTATATGCTTGTCGTGGTTTACTTAAGTGTGGAGAAGCTAAGAACCCTCAATCCATGGTAAGGATGAGCTAAAAACCCTTAAAGTTTGTTAAGACAAAGTAAAGAGTCTCCTAAAAGTGAGGTTGACTCCTAAGAGTAAGGTTGAGTCAAAAACCTCTTAAGGAAATGGTTGAGGCAAGTCTAAAATCTACAAGTGAATGGGTGAGGCTAATTCACTTACTTAGCTAGCCTATGCATGCTATGTATGATTTATTCAAATGCCAATAATGTTTCTTGAATGCTCACATATGTTAACATGTCCATGCATGCATTTTCAAGGCTTGTATCGCATATTTTATGTGTGATTGAAAGGGAGATGAGCTATTGAGATTCTGTGAATATCATCCCCTCCTTTCCAATGTTCTAACATGCTAGGTAGACTAAGAGAACAAGGAAATGGGAGCCAACTACTTGAAAGATGAGAGCATGACATTAAAGTGTATAGATTTTGTTTCTTTAAGGCCATATGAATGGCAAATGATGTAATCCACTGTTGTATATGTCTTATGATGTTATGAATATGTATAATTATGTTAATGTATTATGTATAAATGAGAGCTAAGGTTATGGAAATGTACAATTTGGACATGTAATGGCAAACTAGTATTATAGAAATGTAGTATAATGAAAGTGGAATAGCCAAATTGAGATGCATGAGATTTATGATCACTTGGGCAACTCATACAAGTCATATTCATGCTCTTAAACTTGCCTAAGAAGTGCCAAACACTAAGAAAGATCATTGGGACATTTTGGTAACCTATATAGAGTAAAAATTGACCATATTGGAAACCTATACCACTTTTTATCCAAATGAGCTCTTCTTGATATGAGATTTTGCATGCATTTAGAGCTTGTTGAGAGCTTTTTGGGAAGCTAAAGTGCAGAATTTTTAGAGGTTTATGAAATATTTAATGAATTTTCAAAGTTGGCAAATTTTCTGAAATTGGTCTATTACTGTTCATACTGATGCAAAAATGAATTTGTCACTCAGGGGGCAAATGATGTCTAATTGCCACAAAATTTTATAAGGAGAAACTAGACATTCCCAGTGACTTGTGCCAATGAGGCACCCCATTTGGATGTTTAGTGAGGAAGATATGAATTTTTGAAGTTTCTGTCCAGAACCAAACATTTAGACTGACCTTGGTTACTATTTGATTGGTTTTTTATGCCTAGATGTGCCTGAGCTAGTTTGGAATTATTTTTCCCCCCTATTTAACATCTATATCTTTCCAAATTGGTATCATTTCCATGAATTGGATTATTATGGAATTAATTGGATATTTTTGAAATTCACAGTAGAAAGTTGTATCAGTACCAGTAGCCAGTTTGACCTCTGTCACTTTTCGAATGTTAAATGTCCTTTATGTGATGTTTCATGGCCTGGTTATATTTTTAGAATAACATAGACATGTGTAGCTTTCTAGAATTGCAAAGAATGAATGATTTCAATTTTTCTAGAATTAGTTATGATTTTCCAACATTTATGACAAAAGTGGGGAAATTCTGGCCGAAATGGAAACTATGAATTTTTTGTATTCCCTTGCTTTGCATGAGCTCTAGGCCAATTTTGATGATGGAATTGAGTTTTATCTATGTAATTAAATGTGACAATATGATACATGAGTACATATGACCCATGGGACTCTGAAAGAAGAATTTATACGCTATGCAATGCAAGGAAATCCATTATTTAAAGCCATTTTTCCTTACTCGTTCATGAAATACATGTATGAGACTTAGAAATAGCATGAGGCAAAGCTAAAAAGTAATGGTGTTACATTTATTAGTATCAGAGCAAAGTTTCAGGCTCTCTCAATTAAATTTAGCTTGAGGATGTAACAATAGGGCTATGCAAAGGCTTATATAGATATGTAAAGTCTTGTATAAGACATTTTGGGTGTGTGAAGATAGTTTGTGGCTATGTTCATGATGAGTAAGCTTTATGATGGTCTTAGACTAACTAGTGGACACCGGGAAAGGGTGGCCTCTAAAGTAGCTTGAGTAGAGTTAAGTGATCTGATGGCTAAAGCTATATGAAATATGATAGCTCACTAGGATCAATGGCAAGCCCTAAGTATGAATGATGATAAATGATCACATTGATGCGAAGAAGCTTGCTAGAGAGAGTATGTGAGGCCTAATTCTTCCTGATAGTCATACTCAGACCATTTCGAGTTATTCTATTTAATGCAGAGACAAGTAGTGATGCAGCACAGCATAAGATGAGATTGTGGCTACACAGGATTAGTTTAAAAAGGAAGCGAGAAAAGGAATTACCCCTTATCCATAACACCTAAATGTCTAAATAAGTTTTAGAGCCCAAAAGGTTAATTCCCTTAGGCCAGAAGTTTGAGTTACAAGCTACACTCCTCAGAGTTCGATAGCCCAAAGGTGATAGCTAGTTATGCATGAATGAAGCAAGAGATAAGACCCTCTAACTTGATGTTGGGCTAGATATAGAGGCAATGAAGCTCAGGTTGGTAGCTAAAGATGAAATTCCAATCCATGAAAAAGTAAGCTAATCAGAGGATGTTAGTTATGGCTAATTAATTGCTTAGGCATGGACAATTATTCCAAGAAGCAGCGAGGCAATCTAAAAGATTCCTCGTCACGGCCAATTAAGAAGTTAGCTGCAACCAATACTTTGACAAGAGACTAGGGTGAACCAAGGCAAATTAGCCATGACGAATGATGTGCTAGCCGTGGCGAATGGCAGTATGAATACCTTTTTGGTTATATTTAGGCCAATCTAAGAAATGAGCTATTATAAGGTCAGTCCATCCACAAAGAGCAGGAACCTTAGTATCAGTAGAGAAAAGAATAGTGAATATTCATGCCTAACAGTTGAGACTGAGAAAAGAGCTCAGCATAAAGAAAATTAGACATAGGGATGATAAGGTTGTTGAGACCCATCTTTAAGGCATTGACTCTAACCTAAGGTGCTACCCTATGAGACATTAAGTGATAGAATGTTAGTATAGCCTCAAAACAACGTAAGATAAGACTACCAGCAGTGAGGCACATTGTAAGTGGCCTAGAAAGGCATACCTCATAGGTAACACCTAGAGATGAGTATGAATGGCCTGGTAACAGAAGCTTAAAAGAGAATGAGGATAGTTTAGAAAGTACTAAGTTATCATGAGCCTATGAGTTAATAAGGCTTATAGTAAGATACAAGTTTGATGAGATGGCTAACCCAGGCTGAGCATAAGCTAAAACCTAGAGGAAATGACCAATAGCATTGTTCTAGGTGAAATATATAAATGAAAGGCTCAATGAAAGTTCTCTCTAGATTGACAAGGGAAAGATAAGGCATCCTGAATCAGGAAAACCACCCAATAGTGGTTAGCAAACTCCCCTAGATAGACCCCCTTGAGTCATAAAGTATAATAATAAGGGAAGCGAGGAAAAGTTGAGAAACTAGCCATAGAAGAGATGCCTTCACTTTATTAATGACTAAATGCATAAACTAAGCCCAGAAAGGTAAATAGATAAGGGTCTGATAATTAGTCAAACAAGCTCCCTAATATAAGAATGATATGAGGTTAAGGCATGTAAGTGATTAGAGCAGCTAGTAAAGCATAAATTTTTAGTAAGGTAGATCTGAACATTGAGAGTACATATCCTAGATTGGGTTAGCAGAACCCTAAAATTAGTATACTGTGTTCCTGGGGATGAGGCTAAAGAGGCTGAATAGAAAGAAAGCCTAGCTCTGATTCGAATATAGAAATAAGTTAAGATAAACAATTAGTACTCTCAGGGAAGCTCGAGGGAACTAAAGATCACCTCAGAAGGTGAGTCTTGTATTATGCAGAGAAAGAGTTAAAGCCAAAAGCGCCATAGAATGTAACTCCTGGGATTTCATGAAATAGAATTATTTCTATCGAGGGACAGTTTAGTTAGAGCAAAGCAAGAGTATGAGAGAAAGTAGACCCCCTTGATGTTACAAAGAGTGAATAAGTAAAGGAACCCTGAGAAAATGCAAGTACTCTTGAGTGTAAAGAAATCTGAACTAGCAACAGAAATAGCCAGTAGTAACACATCCTTTTACCTAAGTAAAAGGATAGTAAAGGTAAAAGAGAAAGGAATTATTACAGTGTTCAAGCTGAGGACATAATAGGTTAAGAACAAATATCTAGTTGATGAGCTTGAATACTTGAAGAAGCACACTTATCCTTAGCATAGATGCCCTTTTTGCATGATAGTGCCCGAAGTAAAAACAATTGAGCAATGCAGAGATATCTCGGGATGAAGCAAAGAAAGAATCCTATTTTCCCCGAGTATCCTACGAGAATAGGGCAGCTAAAGAAAAATATGAGAGAGATACTTTAAATTATTGGGAAACCTATAATATTCAGGCGATAGTGGCTTTCAACTTAGTGATGAGGCACTCGTATATTAGTGTTTGATGTTATGGTTTGCTTGCAACAATGGTTCATGATATTGGGTCTGATCAACCTAATAATAATGTGACTTGAGTGTGTAGCAAACGATGGCATCAATCATCAAAGTGTCCTGATAATCAAAAGGTATTCTAGCTAGTAAAAGAAGGAGATAAGTCAGAAAAGAGAGGTAAAGGGATTTTAGGAATACTAAAATAGTAAGAAAAGCATGCAGAGGGGAATCCCCATAGAGAATGTTCAAATTTAGATAGCAAAAGTTCAGTATGCATAGCCTGAGTTCCTTATAGTATATGTAAATGAAATGAGTAGGGACCAGTGTATAGCCTTTCTCCTACCATAGATGTTAACCACACTCAATGTGTGAGATACCCTAGTGCCAAGGCACTCAAAAGTAGAGTATAGGCATAGTTAGAAATTACAGGATGTGAGAGAAAAAGATAGCCGAGTATAGTTAGAGTAAGAAAAGAAAACCCAAGAAAATAAGGGGATGAAGTGGGAATCTGAGGATTCCACAGAAAGTGATGAATAAAAAAATTAAGATGCTTTTGAGTATCAGTATGATGGGATCCTAGAAAATTAGATGACATAAAACCTACTTCGTACGAAGAGCAAAATGTACTTCTGAGTTTAGCCTCAGTTATTATGGGTAATGGTTACCAGACTTAGTGAGTATGTGTTTTACTATCAAATACAGTAATCTTAGGCTTTGACGTCTCCCAGAGATGGATCGTAGTAGATTCCAGCATAGCACAGTGGGTTACAGTAGACCCTAGCAGGGCTCTGAGAGGCCACAGTAGACCCAGGGGTCACAATAGATCCCACAGAGTTACAGAGAGCCCACAGTTACAGCATGATAGTTCTCTGATGAGATGACAGCCTGAGATAGTTTTTACAAATCAATTAGTCTTAAAGACTAGTACAGTTTTAATTAGCTTTTGTCTCAGAGACTAGAGATCTCCTGAGTCTAGTAGACCATTGTCACAGAGATTTAAAGGCTTTACTCAGATAGTTAGACCACTGACTAGATCTCTTAAGAAATGAGCATAGTGTATGCGATGAGGAAAGTAAGAAATTAGCTTTCCAAAGTTAGAGTCAAATGATCTACTACCTAGCAGATATTTGCCCTAACCGAGGGATAGAGAGATCCCCATATGCTAGCCTATGTATTTAGAAAGGGGTTAGGTGTAGTTTTTACATGAGATAAGTGGTACAGTATGCCTCTAGTGATCGAAATTGTGAGTATAGCTAGCATCCCACCAGAGCTTAATAGTAGCCAGTGGTAGTCGCTCTTTGATGCTAGTATGAGACATAAATGTTAGGCCTATCAGTGTTGAAATAAGGGACTATAAAATCCCACTGTAAGTGAGCAAAGAAAGTGAGAAAAAGTCCCGGCCTATAAAGATAGATGTAGTAGTAAATAAAAAAATCAGGATCATTAAAAGTAGAAACTCCTCAAAGGAGTTGTAATCCTAGTAAGTAATTGAGATATGAGGTCTGTGATAGAAAGAAATGTGAATTATAATTATAGGATAAGCTAGTAAGAAAGAACGCAGAGAAGAACAATAGACAGTATATGTAAATAAGTAAACAAACAGATAAAAACTTCTGATAGCTATAATGATTAGAAAAGAAAAAGAAACTTTATGAAAAGCCATTGAGAGAGGATATGGGAGACTTGATACGAAATAAGTTACCTCTTGAGATGTGTAAATTAGTCCACTGAAAGAAACATTAACCCCTGTGAACGGGTTAAGATTAACCTGATATGATTAGTAAGCTCTCCCAGGATAGGCCTCTAGAGTTAGAAATTTTTTTCCCTTATGAAAAGAACTAGCTAGTACTCTATAATAATAGAACCCTTATTAAGAGCTAGTAATAAAAATTCCTTAGCTAAGAAACTCGAAAGAGTAAAATCACTAAGCAAAGTGTATAGAGCCAGGAAGAAGGGAAAGAAAAGAGCAATTAGCCAAAAAAGAAAAGAGTAAGAGGAAAGCATACCCAAAATTTTGAGGACAAAATTTATTTAAGAGGGGAGAAATGTAATATCCAATTTTCTGAAAACGAGAGAAAACATGAGAAACGTAACATATGATTTCTCCATAAATGAACGAAATTAACCAGATACAAAAGGAAATCCCCCAAAATGACTTAGTTAAGGTCTCAAAAAATTTGGGAAGCATTCTAGACTTCTAACAATGAGAATCCCAGGCTCAAACAGAAAGAAAAATAAAGCTAGAATGGAAAAATGAATTATGGCAAAAGATTAACGAAATGTAAGGGCATTTTTGTCATTTTGAGAAAATTTTAGAATTCACATAGGATGGATTTTGGAATAAAAATTTTGAGTTCTTCAGGGTTCTCAGAGGCCCTAAAAACCATGGGAAGCCCTAGGACGGCTAAAACCCCTCCGGTGGACATTTTTCAACGTTAGTTGACCTGAACTTTGACCAGTTCATTCGAAAAGGTTTTTAATCCAATTTGAATGAAACAAAGGCATTTTATGAATTAGAGGACCTAAATTTTTTGATGAAGAAGACAGTTCTAAAAAAGGAGTTAAAATGAACCTAAACAGAGCAAACAGGCGTCTAAAGGCAAAATGGTCATTTTGAAAAATTGTAAAAGAGGCTTCTTAAGTAAGATTACATCTCATTACCTTCTCTAAGCTTCCATTTGCAGAAAAATGGGCAGCAATGGTGTGATATTAAGAGGGAGAGAGAGAAGAAGTTTAAGCTTCCATTTAGGTAAGTAAACGACCCTGTTTCATCCCGCGCTAGTTAGGAAAGTTGTTCCCCTCTTTAAGAGCTTTCTAATGGTGGTTTTCTTTTCTTAAAAACTTAAAGATTTAGGTCTAACCCAAGCCAAAAAGGAACTCTTTTCAAAAAATCAATCTATGGAAAATAATCTACTCGAAGATAGCTCCGTTTTAAGGTAAGACTTTACTTGAAACACTTGCAAAATCCTCTGTTTCCAAGCCATTTAAGCTTTGGTCTAGATAGAGAAAGTGAGGAGGAGAGTTCTTCTTTATGTGTTCTTAATGGAACCAAAGGTTATGGAGTGTGGGGATTAAGAATATATAACTAGAATTGAAAAGGGAGCTTTAGAATGCAAGTTATGGAATTTAGGGTTTTGATTGCACCTTAAACTCTATCATGAACCTTAGCCATACTTTATGATGTTTAAGTGTTCATATGAGTTTCCAAGACACCAAGAGAGCTTCCTACATGATTCTCCCATCAAAAGAAGCAAAGAAACTCTATTGGTACCTTATGGAAGCATAGCTTTGGCCAAGGAGAGTTCATGTACCTAGGGAGTGTTTTAATTTCTTCTAAACCTAGTTTTGCATCATGTATGATGGGAGAATATGAGAGGAAGCCTTGGAAAAAATTTAAAAACCATAGATAGTGAGATGGCCTTATATGTTTCGTAATATTGCTTAAAGAAGCAATGCCTAACTAGACTCCTTGAATTGATTATGTGATGACTCCAAGGGCTTTAAATGGAGTCAAGAATCATAAATAAATAGATAGAATAGAACCAAGATGATGTTTTCTGAAAGTTGCTTCATTAAGTGCATTATGAAACTATGAAAAAGCCTTATGAGTCACTTAGCTTTTCTAGTGAATATGTGGCCTTAGAATGTAATCCAAGAGTATAATTAGCTTCCATATGATGTGCCTAGGCTAGGAAAAATGATCTCCACCTTCTTAGGTGTGTGAAGTCAATGGAGAGGACTCAAGGCTCAAGGAAAAAGTGTGCAAATGCAAGCAAGGTAGCTCTCTCCACCTTCTTTCATGCATGAATGTGTGCTTACATTGTCTTTGGATGTGTGTATATATGTTTTAAGCCATGACAAGTATTCTAGTATGATTTCATATGCCATGGTACTATGATGATGTTTTATGCACTCAAATGATGTTTTATATGCTTGCCTTGGTTTATTTGAGTGTGGAGAAACCAAGAACCCTCTATCCATGGTGAAGATGAGCCAAAAACCCTTAAAGTAGGTTGAGACAAAGTAAAGAGTCTACCAAACGTGAGGTTGACTCCTAAGAGTAAGGTTGAGTCAAAAACCTCTTAAAGAAATGGTTGAGGCAAGTCCAAAATTCATAAGTGAATGGGTAAGGCTAATCCACTTACTTGACAAACCTATACGTGCTATGTATGACTTGTTCAAATGCCAAGAATGTTTCTTGAATGCTCACATATGCTAACATGTCTATGCATGCATTTTTAAGGCTTGTATTGCATACTTTATGTGTGATTGAAAGGGAAATAAGCTATTGGGATTCTTTGAATCTCATCCCCTCACCTCCAATGTTCTAACATGCTAGGTAGACCAAGAGAATAAGAAAATGGGAGCCAACTACTTCAATGATGAGAGCATGACATTAAAGTGTATAGATTTTGTTTCTTTAAGGCCATATGAGTGGCAAATGATGTAATCCATTGTTGTATATGTCTTATGATGTTATGAACATGTATAATTATGTTAATGCATCATGTATAATTGAGAGCTAAGGTTATATGAATGGAAATATACAATTTGAACATATAATGGCAAACTAGTATTATGGAAATGTATGTATAATGCAAGTGGAATAGCCAAATTGAGATGCATAAGGTTTGGGATCATTTAGGCAGTTCATACAACTCATATTCATACTTTTGAACTTGCCCAAGAGGTGTCAAACACTAAGAAAGACCATTGGGACATTTTGGTAACCTATATGGAGTAAAAATTGACCATATTAAAAACCTATATCACTTTTTATCCAAATGAGCTCTTCTTGATCTGAGATTTTGCATGTATTTAGAGCTTTTTAGGAAGCTAAAGTGCAGAATTTTTAGAGGTCTATAAAATATTTGATGAATTTTCAAAGTTGGCAAATTTTCTGAAATTGGTATGTTACTGTTCATACTGATGCAAAAATGAATTCTATCACTCAGGGGGTAAATGATGTCCAATTACCACGAAATTTTATAAAGACAAACTAGACGTTCCTAGTGACTTGTACCAATTAGAAGCATCCCATTTGGGTGTCTAAAGAGGGAGATATGAATCTTTGAACTTTCTGTCCTGAACCAGGCATCTAGACTGACCTTGGTTATTATTTGATTAATTTTTTATGCCTAGCCTGAGCTGGTCTAGAATTATTTTTTCCCTCTAGCTAACATCTGTATCTTTCTAGATTGATATTATTTACATGAATTGAATATTTTTGGAATTAATTAGACATTGTTGAAGTTCACAACAAAAAGCTGTATTAGTACTAGTAGCCAGTTTGACCTCTACTCCTTTTCGAATGTCAAACATTCTCTGTGTGATGTTTCATGGCCTAGTTATATTTTTAGAATAAAGCATACATGTGTAGCTTTCCAGAATGGCAAAGAATGCATAATTTAAATTTTTCTAAAATTAGTTATGATTTTCCAAATTTGTAACAGAAGTGGGGAAATTCTATCTGAAATGGAAACTATGAATTTTGTTTATTCCCTTGCCTTGCATGAGCTCTAAGCCAATTTTGATGATGGAATTAAGTTGTATCTATGTAATTAAATGTGAAAATATGATACATGAGTCTATATGGCCCATGGGACTTGAAAGAAGAATTTATACACTACGTAACATAAGGAAATTTATTATTTAAAGCCATTTTTCCTTGCTCCTTCATGAAATACATGTATGAGACTTAGAAATAGTATGAGGCAAAGCTAAAAAGTTATGGTGTTACAATCATAACACAATGCATGGGTGGCAGCTTGACCACATGATCATAGTCTAACACAAACAAATAGCTTACCAATCATTTAGTATAGAAAATATACATGTGCAGTAAATATCATATTAAACATAAACATATGTAAGGAATTAGAATTAAACCCCGGTTACCTCACTTAGTTGCATTAAATTCTCAGAAGCTAAGATTAATTTCCAACACTCTAAAGGTCCTAAAATACTAAAACCAATTTCCAAATCATCATCCATTACAGAAATCAACTAATTCATTCCTTGCATCAAGAACTACTCAAGAATCACTTACCTAGTCTCCAATGAATTTCAAATTCAAACTTGAGCCTTTCCACACCATAAATCATAAACTCTTCATATTTTTGCACAACATCACAACCCAATATGAAAGTCAGTCATTAGGGCTAATTTTTAACATAAAACATACTAAAATGAAGAAAAGACACTTACCTAATGGTCCTTCTAACCTTACCCTTCGAAAATCATGTAAGAAACAACCAAAACAACTAGTTCTAGATTTTGGAAGAAAGTGAAAATTCTCCAAATGAAAAACCAATTAGACTAAAATGAAGAGAAAGATGAGAAAATTATTTTTTATATTACTCACCTTGGTTAAATCTCCCTCTAAAAGTGCAAATCAAAGTCAAAATGGTGGTGAAACCCTAGCCTCCCTTGGATATCCGAATTTTTCCTCTTGAGTCTCTTATGTTTCTGCAGAATAAGGGTAAAGGCCAAAGAATTTTAAGGTTATAGAGAGAATAGGCTGATCTAATAAGCCCATTATTTCAAATGGGTTGATGCTTTATATGTTGGGCCATAGACATATGGGTTAGGTTTGGTTAACTTAGGTTGGGCCTCTATAAAAATGGTTATTTGCATATATGAATTAATCCTAGGGCCCAACATAAATGTTAATCTTCTCTTAATTAATAATTTTCTTAATCAAGCCTAAATCCAGGGAGAAAATAAAGATGTCTCCTATGTTACTCGTAATATGTGGAAGTATCAAGACAACTTTCTGTGGCAAAATGACCTTGTAACTTTGAGAGAAGGGGTGCCTCCTCACAAAGGGGGTCACAATGATGAGGCCTAGGCAACTATTTACCAAAAACACAGGTCTCTACAAAGTCGTAAGAGCATGTATGGTGGCTGACACCAATATTAGCAATGCAGTTCATCCAATGATAAACCAAATATGAATTATAGAGCTATGACACAATCAAACCCAAATGAACAAAATATTGAATGCCTCAATGGTAACGTCTAATTTTCGTAAAAATGATAGAAATAGATATGTTTTAAAAGTAAGTCCTCTAAAAGGAATTTTTTAAGGTCTAGAAAAATTAGGATAATGATCTAGACATTAAGTAATAGAAATCGGAGGCTAGAGGTACCCTGAAACAGAGGCTAAAATAACCAGACATAATTTAACAAAATAGCTACATAACGTAATGGTATTTTTGTATTTTTAGGTAAATTTTGGAATACTCATAGGAGGGCTTTTTAAATGAAAATTTTGAGTTCTTCAAGGTTTTCAGAAGCCTTGAAAACCATGGGAAGCCCTAGGACAATTAAAACCCCTCTAGTGTATGTTATCTAATATCAGTTGATCTAAACTTTAAGTCTTTCATTCGAGAAGGTTTAGCTCCAATTTGAGTGATTCCAAAAGTATTTTATAAGATTGAGGACCTAAATTTATGATAGAAATAATGGCTCTAAAAAAGGAGCTAAAACAAACCATAAACGAAAATGCCAAATTTAAGGGACAAAAATGAAATTTTCGAAAACAATTCCTAAACCATACCTATATATACCCCACGCCCCACTCTTCTCTTCATTTAGATGATTTCATTTCTGCCCTAAACTAGAGAAAGGACTAAGGGAGTAAGGCACATAAGAGAAGAAGAAAAGGGAGAAGAAAAAGTAAGAGAAAGGTATGGACTTTCATAGATTTTCTTAGTTTCTCCTCAGCAAATTTCTTCCCCTTCTTCTTCTCTTCTTTCCTATTTATAGAGACTTTTGGGTCTATTTTGAGGTCTAAGTAGGGGGGAAAATTTCAAAATTCAAGAGAAGAAGCCAAGCAAAGAGAAGAGCAAGCAAAGGAAGCCAAGAAACCAAGGCAATTTGCTATGCTTCAAACTTGTTCTTCCATTGCCTTCCTTTTGTGTGTTTCACCCATATTAGGGACAGCCATAAGGTGTTGAATTTCTAGCCAAACCAAGAGTAAATCTTAGGAAAATAAGGGAGAAGAACAAGAACATGCAAAGGAAACAACCAAACAACCATGGAATTTTAAGATAGCAAAGTTAGGGTTTCAAGAGCTTAACCAAAATTTTGTTTCGATGCAAAAGTTCCTTAGCCAAAATAGATGTTTAGATGAGCTCCTAAGATCCCTAAAAAGCTTCTCACATGCATCTCCCATCAAAAAAACAAAATAAACTCCTTTGGTGTTTTCATGAAGCATAGCCTCAGCCTAAAGTGGATGAAGCACCAAGGGATAGTTTTAAACTCTTCCAAGCTTAGTTTTGTGTCATATATGATGGGAGAGGATGAGAGGAAGCCTAGAAAAAATTTTAGAAGTCATGGATAGTGAGATGTAGCTATAGGTTTCATATTATGACTTAAAGAAGCAACATATAGTTAGGCTCCTTAAATTAATTATATGATGGCTCCAAGAGGCTTAAAAGGAGTCAAGAATCATAAATGGATGGAAAGAATGGAGCCAAGATCATGAATTGTTGGTGTTGCTTCATTAGGTGCCTTATGGAACTATAATTAAGCCTTAGAAGCAAGCTAGCTTTTCTAATGTATGTGTAGCCTTCAAAATTGTTTCAAGAGTGTAATTGGCTTCCATATTATGTGTCTAGGCCAAAGGAACCAAGTCTCATATCCTTGTGAGTGTGTGGCTAGTGGAGAGGAAACATCCTTGAAAGGAAAAGTGTGCATTTGTAACAAGGCAGCTCTCTCTTCTTTCTTTCATGTATGAGTGGATATTTATCTTGTTTTTGAATGTGTGTATGTATTTTTTTAGCCATGAAAGATGTTTTAGCATATATCTATATGCCATGGGTATTATGATGTCATGTTATGCACTTAAATAATGCCTTATGGACATATTTTGGTTTGTCTAAGTGTGGTAAAGCCAAAAGTCTCTTAGCTAGGGTGATGATGAGCCAAAAGTCCCTAAGAATAGGTGAGATAAAGCCAAAAGTCTCTAAAGAGTGAGGCTTAGTCAATAATGCCTTAAGAAAATGGGTGAGGCAAGTCCAAAATCCCCCAAGAGAAGTGGGTGAGGCTAAACCACCCTCTTGGCAAACCTATGTATGCTTTATGTGACTTCTTAAATGCAAAAAATGATATATGTATGATTATGCACTCCATGATATCCATGTATGCATTTTTGGATTTGGATTTGCATTCTTTATATATGGTTGAAAGGGAGAAAAGCTATTGGTATTCCTAGAATCTCATTCCTTCCTCCCCATTTGCCTAACATGTCTAAGTGGTCCAAGTAAGCCAAGGAATGGGAGCCACAAAGCATAAAAGAAAGAGATTGACATAGAATTATGTAAATTGTTCATTTTATAGCCATATGAATGGCATATGATATAATCACATGATAAATATGCTATGTAACCATTTCAACATGTGTAATTACATGGATACTTGATGTATATATGAGATTTAATGCCATGTGAATGTTGTAGCAAGTTCTTAACATTGAATGGCAAGATATAGCTTATGTATTCTTGTGTATACCTTGGGGTGAGAGGGTGAGTTATGAAATCTGGATTTTTAGACCTTTGAGACATATTTACTAGACCCTTTTGGTGCTTTCCCACGTGTTCAAATGGCCATGAAAGCCTTGGAAGCAATTTTGACCCTCTTAAGACCCTTTAAGAAGCATAAAAGAGCCAATTTGCAACCCTATAGCACAATCTAACCAAATGAATGAATTTCCTCATGACCTTTGTAATGCATATAGATTTCATCTAGAGCTTTTTGAGAAGCTAAAGATTAAATTATTTTGAGCTCTATGGAATTAACTATGAATTTTTAAAGTAATTAAATTTTAGCTATTCTGGTATGGTTACTATTCATATGGTCAATTTCTTCTCCTATGTCATTGAAGGACAAATGGCGTCCAATGCTCATGATATTTTACAAGAATAAACTAGATATGATAAGCTTTCTATGGCCACTAAGATCACCCCAATTGGATGTCTTAGTAGGGAGATATGAATTTTTAAAATTCTGTGACAGTACTAGTACTACCAGATGAGTCTGCGTATTGTTCCATCGATTTCCAATGGCTAGACATCCCTATTTTGGTTTGAACTTATTTTTACATGAAGTATACATCTTTAGCTTTCTATAATGGTATAGTGTGCTTGATTTTAATTTTTCTAAAATTAGTTATGATTTTCCAACATTGATGATAGAAAGCTGGCACACTAACCTGAGGTTGCACATGTAATTTTTATATATATGGTTTATGAGCTTGAGTTGTTGGCCATATCTTGAGATGGTTTTGAGTTGTATGCATCTATTTAAATATGAGAATGAGATGGATGAGTTCATATGGTCCATGGGACACGGAACAAAAATTTTATCCATGACGTAACACAAAATATTCCATTATTTTAATTGCATTTTCTTGAGAAAATGATGCTTGACCAAGGTAATGGAATTAAAATGAAATGAAATAGCCTAGTTAAATATGGTGTTACACTTTATTAGTATCAGAGCAAAGATTCAGGCACTTTGATATGGGTTGTGGCTTGTGAACATGAATTTGCCTTTATATATGAGTTTACTTCAAATGAATTGAGTGTGATGGTGGTGAGTGTGTTCTTATTTGATGCTCAAGTTTGCTAATGATGTTTCAGAACAATGGTGAACACTAGGAGAGGTAGGCTTTCCAGAACAATGATAGAAAGTTGGCACACTAACCTTGTGACGACCCTAACTTCTAATCCTGATAATTATGGTTAAATACACAATTGATAATTAATGATCAAGGTTTGGAGTCATTAAAATTAATTACATTAAGAAAATATAGGGAAATTTGAACCTTGATGTTATTAGGGTCATTAACTAAACAACCATAAATGGAGGAATGCATAAAAGGAATTGCACTATCATTAGGGGTTTGTGATTCATCCATCCATCAGTCTCAACACACAAAAACTTCCCACAATGTTTCTATATCATTTCCTAGCATTACCATTGAAGAAATTGGGATTTCTAGGCTAGAGGTGGGAGTTTGGGGACCTATGCCTCGACTTGAAACATCCTCGCCGCGGCTAAGTTAGGTATTGGAGCTCAAAAACTAAGTTTTCCATTTTACGCTACGGCCTCAACCTTCCGTGCATGCAACTAAGTTGCTCTCAAGAATCATTGGGTAATTATCTCAAATTTTGCCGTAGCGAGTTGGACCTTCACCGCAGCTAACCTATGTGGCGTCGCAGCAGAAATACCTCCTAGAGCTACTATTTGAAGTCCTACGATTCTCACCTCAGCGGAATGCACTTGCATCGCGGCGAGTTTTGCTACTGTACACACCTTATCTAGTTTCCTCGACTTGCGCCGTGGCAGGACCTATTGTAACACCATGACTTCTAGCTCATTTCATACCATTTATAAGCTTTGTATTATCAATCCCACAAGAGCATATGAAAAGGGGATGAAGATAATAGACTTTTTCGCATTGCGCTATACTTAAAAATTTGCAATCGGTGTCACGTGGACTGTGTGAGATCATGTTATGCATTCTCATATTTAAATACATCATTACAACTCATTTTCATTACAAAATCATGCCCATAACTCATGAAAACCGAAATGGAGCTCAAAATAAGCAAGCATATTTTTGGCCAGATTTGCTCCATTTTCTGACCCAACTTTGGAAAATCATAACTAAATCTTGAAAATTCAAAATCATGCAATATTAGTCATTCTAGAAAGCTTAGGATGTCTACGTCACAATAAAAATATGTCCAAGTCATAAACATTCATCACATAGGATGTTTGACATCCAAAAAGCTACAGAGGTCGCTGGCTGCTTGGGTTGTTATTCAGTTTACTGATACAAACTTCTAAAATTCATAACTAATTCTATAAAAATTGAAATCACACACATTAGGTCATTCTAAAAAGCTACAAATGTTACTTGATGATAAAAATAATTTCAGAATGAAACAGATATGTTTAGCTATCGAGAACTTATGGAATAGTAACTGAACTCCTAAGGTACTACTGGTACTGATAGTTAACTTCAAACATATATAACTCTCTGCTCAGACTCCAAATGAGGTGATCTTAGTGGTCACAGAAAGCTTATGACCTTTAGTTTATGCATATAAAATTTTATAAGCATTGGACTCTATTTGGCCATCGGGTGACACAAAATACAAAACTACCAGTATGAATAGTCCCATACTAGAATCTATGAAAACTTTCAACTTTGAAAATTCATCAAATATTCCATAGGTCTACAAAAATTATGATCTTTAGCTTCCCAGAAAGCTCTCAATGAGATCTAATTGTATACCAAATTTCATATCAATACTAGCTCATTTGGCTAAAAAGTGACATGGGGTTCCATTATGGTCAATTTTAGCTCCATATTAGATACTAAAATTGCCAAATGGATTTCCCTTAGTCTTGGAACTTTTGGGCAAGTTTAAAAGCTTAATTGAGACTTGTGTGAGTTACCCAAATGATCCCAAACCTTATGCATCTCATTTTGGCCATTCAACCCATACTTATGCATATTTCCATTAAACTTTAAACTTTCATACTAAGGCATTACATACTCAAAACATGGGCTAGTGGTCACATATGAGAATCATATATCTCAACATCAGATATTAGTATATTTACATGTGTCTCAATGTTCATAGAGCATATACAACATCATATACATGATGAACTATCATTATGGTTCCAAAAGAAACAAAATAACACATAAGCTTGTCAATTGTCCCTCTTCATGGTTGTTGGCTCCCCTCACCGTAAGTGCTTGATCCACCTAGCATGTTAGATCATTGGAAAAGAGGGGATGAGATTCAAAGAATCCCAATAGCTCATCTCCCATTCAATTATACATAATATGTGCAAAGCAAGTTTCACAAATGCATGCATGGAGAATATAAAAATCATAGACATTTTAAAAGCAACCTTGGCATGTGAATCAATCATACAAGACATTCAAGAGCTCACTAAGTGTTTGGATTGGCCTCACACTTCTCTTCATGGATTTTGGACTTGTGTCACCCATTCTTTGAGCACTTTGGACTTAACCATACTCTTGGGAGCCCACTTTGCTTTTGGGAGGCTCTTTACTTTGTCTCAACCAAGCTCAAGGGTTCATGGCTCATCCTCATCCAAGGGAAGAGTTCTTGGCCTCTCCACACTCAAGCAAACTCATACAAACATCATGGATTCATTTAAAAACATAACATGGCATCAAGCATCATGACATATAAAGGCATGCTAGCATACTTTTCAAAGCTTGAAAATACACATACACATATTCTAAAACAAGCTAAACACACATTCATGCATGAGAGAAGGTGGAGAGAGCTACCTTGTATACAAACACACACTTTTTTCTTAGCTTTCAAGTCTCCTCTTTTAGCCACACACCCACAAGTTGGTGGAGATAGTTTCTCTTGGCCTAGACACAAATTATGGGAGTCAATTAAGTTCATGAAACAATTTCTAGGCCCATGCAACTTGCTTAAACCCTAGATTACTCTACAACTTCCATTATAGTCCATATTAGCACCTAATGAAGCAACACCCCTTAAATGATTTCTAGGCCTCATTCTTTATTCTTACATATGATTCTTGACTCCTTTTAAGCCTCTTGGAGTCATCACATTATTAAAACAAATGGCCTAACATTATGTTGCTTCTTTAGGTCACAATATGGAACCTAAAGCACCAACTCATTCTCTAAGCTTCCTAAATTTTTCCCAAGGTTTCCCCTCACATTCATTCATCATATATGACTCAAAAATGGGCTTGAAACAATTTAAAACTCTCCTTAGCTATGCCATCCCTACTTGGCTGAAACTTAGAGCATAAATGGGATTTAATGGCTTCTTGATTTTTCCTTGATAGGGGAACCATTTAGGGAGGTTGTTAAGGGTTGTAGGAGGTCAAGGAAACAATTAAATAGCCAAGTGAACTTGTGGATTAAATCAGTTTTTACACTCCCTTTAAGTGCTCTACACTTTTCCAACTTCTAGGTTCATGACTTTCCATGGGGTTTTGTTCATTTTCATGGAGGAAGAGGCATATGGGGGACCTCTTAGGGATCTTAGGAGCACATTTAAACATTCATTTAAGCCTAAGAACATTCATATAAAATCAGATTTGCAAGGGAGCATTTGGATCCCTAATGATTCTATCTTGTTTCCTAATGCTCCTTTCTTGATTCTATTGGTTCATTCTTAATCCTTGCCACCTAAAACCCCTAATCCCTCCATGAATTGGGCAAAAAATAGTCCCTAAGAATTGGGCTCATGGTGGCCAAATTCGTGCAAGAGGAAGGGGGAGGAAGAAACTACCAAAGAATGGAAGTTTTACCTTGTTTTCTTGCTTTTCTTTGCTTGCTCTTTGCCTTCTTTGGCCTCCTTACTTGATTTTCAAAATTTCCCCTCTGTTCTCCCTTCAAAACAGCCCTCACAATTTTAGAAAAATCATGGAGAAGAAGAAGGAAAAAGGGAAGAAAAGGTTAGCCAAGGTGAAGCATGAAAAACCAAGAAATTTCCTTACCTTTGGCTTGAATTTTCTCTCCTTTTTCTTCTTCTCTTGGGGCGCCTAGAAGAACAGAATGTTTTTCTATCTTGGGGTAGCAAGAAGGTCAGCCAAATAAAGGAGAAGAAGCGTGAGAAATAGAGAGAGTTTAAGAAGCTTTAAGAATTCTAATAATTCCTATTTTGCCCTTCATTCTTTGCATTTTCGTTTCTCCTTTGTTTTAGCTCCTTTTTTAGAACCGTCTTTTCCATCATAAAATGCCTTTGGAATAACTCAAATCAGAGTTAAAACTTTCTTGAATGAATCGGTTAAAGTTCGGGTCAATCGACATTGAAAAAATTACACCAGAGGGTCTTTACCGGTCTCGGGGCTTCCTATGGTTTTCAGAGGATTCAAAACTTTCATTTAAAAAGCCCTCTTATATGTTTTCCAAAAAGTCTACTTATTTACGAAAATGCCACTGGTCTTTCAGCAAATTTTTTGAATCACTCCGACCCTAGTTTTTGGGCAACTTAGGGCTCAAATCCTCATTTTCTATTATTTAAAATTTTATCCCAATTTTATTTGGCCTTGAATCACTCATCTTAGGGGACTTGCTTTGAAAACTGACTCATTTTAGTATTTTATGAAAAATTTGGACGTTACACCTATTGCGCTGTGGCGAGGTTTCATTCTGTCACCCTCCTGGGTGATTTTTTCGCACTGCGCCACGGCGATATTCCTCAAGCTGTGGCATCCCTCGCCACTGTCGCTCTTCAGGCCTCGACGAGGCCTTCCTAGCTGCGGCATGACTCCCTCCTGTAGCTATATCTCCTACATTTCGTCCCATGCACTCTAATTCTCTTCTTAAGAATACCCTAGGACCACTTCCTCCCATTTTATATAACTCTAATTGTA
This sequence comes from Erythrophleum fordii, assembly GCA_032878935.1. Classification (NCBI taxonomy): domain Eukaryota; kingdom Viridiplantae; phylum Streptophyta; class Magnoliopsida; order Fabales; family Fabaceae; genus Erythrophleum; species Erythrophleum fordii. The sequence continues at coordinate 11,860,898 of JAVQMF010000033.1, forward strand.
TTTATCCACCCTATCCATCCAGCTATTCTACCATTACCAATTCAAAACTTAAATGTAAATTCCCACTCCTCCAACTACCTTATATCAGTAAGTCCATGGAGTAACAGCAACAAAAATTCATGCACTATTGACAATTAATATTCGATACATATTCCGTTAGAGATCTCATACATTAATGGTTCATATCAATATCTAATGCATCACATGATTACAATTCCCAAATGGTAAGCCATATCGTAAGTTCAACAAGGTTTATATATCAGATACTATAAGTTTATACATCTAGTACCAAGTTAAGATGAGGCCTAACTTCTCAATAAATACATCTTAAGTAATAAAAAATAAAAGCCTACACTTGGCAACATGAATACAAGATGATGCTATACAATAAGGAATATAAAATTTAGCATATATACTAAATAAATCAGCCTAAGTGTAGTCTTCTCCCCACATGTTGGAGCTCATGGATTTTCATCCACTTGCTTCCCCTTATCCTTACCTGAAGAACCTTCACCTGAAATATTAATCCCATGAAATGGGGTGAGATATAAATCTCAGTAACCAAGGAAATTTCCATTCATTATATCTAGTTTCATTAACATATATGCATGAATCAAAATCAACATTAGAATCATATTAGTCATATCAGTAAATGAAACAATTAGGCTATCATGATTACTATCCCATACTAGCAATCATATTTTCATATGTTAAAGGCCAATAACACCGGGAGAGGCCCGTCCACGGCACCCACTCCCTAATTAGCACAACCAGGACTCAGTGCATCTGGGATTTGATCATAACTCGGTGCCCGATCAAAGCACATGCACAGGTGGCAGTCATACCACAGCTCCACCATAGACTCACAAGGTCCAATCACAACACAATAGATAGCCAACCAATTCATTCAGCATTTCAAATCATTCATGTATAGCAAATATGAAATCAAAACTGATATATGCATGGAATTAATATAATCCAGGTTACTTCACTTGTAGATAAATTTGCAACAGCAACCAATGGTACAAATGCATGGAATTAATATAATCCTGGTTACTTCACTTGTAGATAAATTTGCAACAGCAACCAATGGTACAAAAATCCCTTTATAACCATAGCATCAGAGAATTACTATTTTAATTCATCATTTACAATAGCAGCAAGTACCCAAAGAATTTAAAATACTAATGACCACCTAGGGAACACTTACCCAGCCACTACAAGTCCTTAAATTTGAATTGAAATGTCCTCTACTAGAAACTTCAATATTTCACCTAAAATCCTAAGCAAATTCATACAAAATTAATACCCATACTATAATCCAATTATTGGGGTCTCAAACCAATAAAAATACCTCAAAAATAAGAGTTTATACTTATCTAATGTCAGCCCTAACCTCAACCTACGAATTTTCACCATAGAAACACCAAATGGCAAGTTTCAGATTTTGGATATAGGGCAAAAATGCTCTAATTAGAACATTAATTAGTTCAAATTAAAGAGAAAGATGAGAGGACTAAGTTATATAACTATTACCTTGGCTGAATCTTACTCTAGAAGTAGAAAAATGTGGAAATATGCCAAGAACCTTAACCTCTCCTTTAGACCTCCAAATTTTGTGTGTGTCTCTTATGATTCTGCAGAAGGAGGGAGGTGGCTAGGTTAGTTTTTAGGGTTTAAGTTGGGTTTTCTATGGGTTATGGGCTGCTCCAAGATCCAACTCTAAATAGGCTTCAAATTTTTAATTTTGTTAGGCCAGTTTTAAGGTGTTGGGCTGCAGAATTTCATTGGGTCAGACCTAGTTCTAAGAACTCCATTGTTTTGGGTCTGCACAAAGTTTATTAGGCCATTTATAAGAGTTTATGAAAGTTAGGTCTTGGGCCTTTAATTCATTAAATCTGATTGGGTCTACACCTAATTTATTGGGCCTCCATTAGCCTCTTATCATGATCTCCTACATTAATTTAGACCTAGAAGAAGTTTCTATCCTAATTAATTCTCAACTCATATTATCAATTTATCTCTCAAAATTACCATTCACTTAACTTACCTAATTATTCCATATTAATTATTCTTAATTAATCCAAATCTATGATTAACACCTTAATTAATTTTAGGGTATTACAAACCCAAGTTTACACATGTAATTTTTATGTATATGGTTCATGAGCTCAAGTTGTTGGCCATATCTTGAGATGGTTTAGAGTTGTATGCATGTATTTAAATATGAGAATGAGATGGATGAGTTTATATGGCCCATGTAACATTGAACAAAAATTTTATCTATGACGTAATGCAAAATAATCTATTATTTTAATTGCATTTTCTTGAGAAAATGATGCTTGACCAAGGTAATAGACTTAGAATGAAATGAAATAGCCTAGTTAAATATGGTGTTACACTTTATTAGTATCAGAGCAAAGATGTAGGCACTTTAATGTGAGTTGTGGCTTGTGAACATGAGTTTTCCTTTGTATATGAGTTTACTTTGGATGAATTGAGTGTGATGGTGGTGAGTGCGTTCCTATTTGATGCTAAAGTTTGCTAATGATGTTTCAAAACAATGGTGAACACTAGGAGAGGTAAGCCTTCCAGAGAGGCTCATGCAAAGGATAGAGCTGAGCCTAGTGGTCTAGTAGCTGGAGCCCTACAAGCTATAATGGCTTGCCTAGATCAACAGTAAGCCATGATTATGCAGTTACAGGAATAGCTTGCACAGAGAACGAGTAAGGGCCCTACACCTCCTCCTCCACAGCCACTACAGCACTCAAATTGTCCCGAGCATTCAAGGGTGACTTGTCATACCATATTATTTCTAGTATCACCTTACTCATTCAAGGTGGATTACACATGTTATCAAAGGAAATTCAAGAAAATACATTAAAAATAATGAATTTAATGGCATTATGTTGGGGTTCAAAATTTCATCCTATGTCATATGGGTCCCATGAGCTCACCAACAACATTCTCCACTTATTTCCCATCTATACAAGTCATAAATGTTCCAAAACATCACACAATTCATGAGTCTAGGACCAAAAACCCTGAAATTAACCCATTCATCTCGAATTGCATGGTAGCAAATTTCTTGTGCAACTTTCAAAAATCATACTAAATCTAAAAAAATTAAAATCTACTGTACCATAGCTTCCTAGAAAAGCTTTGGATGTTAACTTTACACTAAAAATAATTCAAGCCATGAAAACCTCATCTGGACCACATTTGATAATAAAAAAGGCACAAAGGTCAAACTACCCAGTATTACTAATATAGCTTACTGATATGAACTTTGAAAATGCACAATTAATTCGAAAAAAATCCAATTCATGTAACCTATACCAATTTAGAAAGCTATAGATGTTAACTAGAGGGAAAAAATAGTTCCAGATCAATCCAAAAGCATTTAGACCTCAAAAATTGATGAATAGTGCTGGGGGTTTGACTATGTGCCTGGAATAGAATAGAAACTTCATAAATTCATATTCTCTCTGGTTTCTTAGTATTCAGACCCTTCCAGACCACTTTCACTATAGGAATGTTCTTGTTTCTTAGATTTTCAACTTAGCATCGACAATTCTCTCTAGTTTCACTACATAGGATAGTTTTCATGCAAGTAAATATACTCATATTCTATGATATGTGAGGGATTTGATAAGTACTTTTTTAACTGGGAGATATAAAAAGCATTTTGGATTTGGGCTATGTTTAGAGGTAAGGCTATCTAATAGGCCACAGGTCTAATTCTTTCAAGGATTTCAAATAGACCAATATACCTAGAACTGAGTTTTTTTACCCTCATAGACTGACCTACCTCAGTCACTAAAGACACTTAGATGAATACATCATCTCCAATCTCAAACTATAATGGCCTCATTCTCCTATCGATATAATTCTTCTGCCTACTCTTGGCCGTAAGGAATTTCTTTCTAATTATTTCTATCTATTAGGTAGTCTGGTCTACTATCTCAGATCCTATCAAATTCCTTTCACCTAGTTGAACCTGACATAAAGGGGATTTACATTTTTTCCCATATAAAACTTTATAAGGAACCATCTAAATACTGGAATGGTAACTGTTGTTATATGCAAATTCTGCTAATGGCAGGTATACATCCCAATTATCTCTCATCTCTAATACACACACCCTCAACATGTCTTTTAGAGTCTGGATGGTCCTCTCAGTCTGACCATCTGTCTGGGGGTGATAGGTGTACTAAAATGCAACCTGGTCTCTAAGGCATGCTATAATGACCTCCAGAAGTTTGATGTGAACCTGGGGTTTGTATCTAATGCTATTCTATTGGGTACTCCGTGAAGTTACACTACCTCTTTTACGTACAACTAGGCTAATTTATCTAATGCATAGGTAACCCTAATAGCTAAGAAGTGAACAGAATTCATCAATCTATCTACAATCACCCAAATAACATGGTATCCAGAGGATGTTTTGGGTAACCCCATAATAAAGTCCATAGCTATGCTATCCCATTTCCACTCCAGGATATCTAGGGGTTGCAACAATCCAACAGGTCTCTAGTGTTCTATCTTAACCCTCTGGCATACAAGACACCTCACCACATACTCTGTGACATCATTTTTCATTCTTGGCCACCAGAATATCCTTTTCAAATCTTGATACATCTTGGTGGCACTTGGGTGGATAGTATATTTACTCTTATGTGCCTCTTCTAGGATTCTCTCTCTCAATTTATTACTATTAGGCACACAAATTCTATTCTGGTATACTATCACACCATTCTCAGATATCCAGAAATTTGAGATCCTACCTTAGGTAATCTCACTCTAGATCTGTTTCAGGAATTCATCCTCTCTCTGGGCATCTAAGATCTGGGTTTTCAATTCATTCTCAATCTGGGTCTCACTTAGATATAATCTACCCAACACCACCTAGTAAGAGAGGTTCAAATTTCTAAACCTTTTTAGGAGTTTTTTCTTCTTAATCATCATGTGGGCTATGAGGATGGATTTCTTACTCAAGGTATCGGCCACTATATTGGCCTTACCTAGATGATATTTCAATGTGTAATCATAATCTTTTAAGAATTTTATCCATCTCCTCTATCTCATATTGAGTTCCTTCTTATCAAACAGGTATTTTAGACTTTTGTAGTCACTGTAAATTTCTATGCTCATACCATACAAATAGTGCCTCTAAAGCTTAAGAGCAAAAACTACTCGGCTAACTCTAAGTTATGTGTGGGGTGATTCTCCTCATGAGGCCTCAACTGCCTAAAGGCATATGCCACTACCCTACCCTGCTGCATTGGCACACATCTTAACCCTTTCTATAACATCCAGTTCTCTGAAAATGAAAGAAAATGTGAGAAACGTAACATACAGTTTCTCTGTTAACGAACTAAACTCACTGGATATAAAAGGAAGTCCCTTGAAATGTAGTTAAGGTCCCAAAAAAATTTGGAAGCATTCTAGACTCCTAAAAATGAGAATCCCAAGCTCATATGGAAAGAAAAATAGAGCTAGAATGAAGAAACAATTTCTTACAAAAAGCTTACGAAACGTATTGGCATTTTTGTAATTTTGAGCAAATTTTGGAATTCATACAAGAGGGCTTTTTAAATGAAATTTTTAAGTTCTTTAGGGTTTTCAAAGGCCCTAAAACCATGGAAACCCTCGAGATAGTTAAAACCCCTCCGGTGGATGTTTTCTAATGTGATTGACCCAAACTTTGATTGATTCACTTAGGAAGGTTTTAGTTCCAATTTGAGTGATTCCAAAGGCATTTTACTAAATTGGGAACCTAAATTTCATAATGGAAAAGACGGTTCTCAAAAAAGAGCTAAAATGAAGGAGAAACGAAAATGCCAAGAATGAAGGGCAAAATGGAAATTTTTGAAAAATGTAACTTCCTCCCACCTATATATATGATGCACCCTTCTTCTCCCTTCATTATGCACGACCATGTTCTGCCTAAAACTAGAGGAAAACCCTAGGGGATGAGGCACACAAGAGGAGGAAGAAAATGAGGAGAAATTCAAGGTAGAAAGGTATGGATTTTCATGCTCTTTCTCTTCCAAACCTCTTCTCCTCCATTCTCCTTTGTTTCCTATGATTATAATGAAGTTTATAAATCTGTTTTAAGGGAGAAATTGAGGGGAAAATTCGGATTTGAAGAGAGGAGCTCAAAGAACACAAGATTCAAGTGAGAAAAAACAAGAAAACAAGTAATTTCTCTTCCTATGGTTGTTATTTTTGGTTCCCTTCTCTACCATTTCACCCTACTTGAGAAAATCCTAGGAGGAGATGATTTTTAGGCTGAACCAAGCATGAATCTAAGGAAAAAGGGTATAGAGATTAAGAATATGCAAAGGAAATTATCAAAAACTCATTATATTTCAAGATGCAAATTCTAGGGTTTTGTGTGCACCTTCCAAAATCTAAATTCATATGATAATTCTTAGGCCTAATTAAGAGTTTAAATGAGCTCCTAAGATCCCTAAGATGTTTCCCACATGCTTCCTCTTTCAAGAAAACAAAGAGAATTCCAAAGAGGCTAAAAAGGGGCATAGTCTCGGGCAAGCATGGATAGAGTAGCTAGGGAGAGTTTTAAATTTTTTTTAATCCCATTTTTATGTCATATATGATGAATGAATATGAGGGGAGGCCTTGGAAAAAATTTAGAACTCATAGAAAGTGATTTGGTGCCTTAGGTTCCATATTATGACCGAAAGAAGCAATATAATGTTAGGCTCTTTGTTTTAAATGTGTGATGACTCCAAGAGGCTTAAAGGGAGTCAAGCATCATATTTGAAGGGAAACAATGGAGCCTAGGATTTATTTGAGGGGTATTGCTTCATTAGGTGCATTTATGGATCATAATAGAACTTATAGAGCAACTTAGCATCTAAGCAAGTTGTATGGCCTTAGAGATTGTTTTATGAACCTAATTGGCTTCCATAAATTGTATCTAGGCTAAGAGAAACCATCTCTACAAGTTTGTGGGTGTGTGACTGAAAGAGGAGGCTTGAGTCTAAAAAGAAAAGTGTGTAATTGTGTGCAAGGTAGCTCTCTCCACCTCTCTCATGCATGGATGTTTGTTTAGCTTGTCTTAGAATGTGTGTATGTATATTTTCAAGCCATGAAAAATATGCTAGCATGATTTTATATGCCATGATTCATGATGCCATATTATGTGTTCAAATGAATATATGATGTCTGTTTAAGTTTGCTTGAGTGTGGAGAGGTCAAGAACTCTTGTCCATGGTGAGGATGAGCCAGAACCCTTGAGATTGGTTAAGACAAAGTAAAGAGTCTCCCAAAAGTAAAGTGGGCTTGCAAGAGTATGGTTGAGTCCAAAGCTCTTAAAGAATGGGTGAGGCAAGTCCAAAATCTATGAGGAAAAGTGTGAGGCCAATCCAAACACTTACTGAGCTCTTGGATGATTTATATGACTTGTTCACATGCCAAGTTTTCTTCTTGAATGCTCATGACTTCCATGATGTCCATACATGCATTTTTTAGGCTTGCTTTGCATATATTATATATAATTGAATGGGAGATGAGCTATTGGGATTCTTTGAATCTCATTCCCTCCTCTACAATGATCTAATATGCTCGGTGGACCAAGTGGATATGGTAATGGGAGCCAACAACATCAAGGAAAGAAGATTGACATCAATATGTCTAGTTTTTGCCTTATTGAACCATAATGATATTTAATGTTGTATATTATTGTTGTAAATGGCTCATGACCCTTGAGACATATGTAATTATGCTATTACATGATGTAAGAATGAAGGAATATGTTATATGAATGATGGAATGTAAATTGAGTATGATATGGTATCATAGCTTCATGAGTGGTTTTATGGAAATATGCATAAGTGTGGATAGAAAGGCCAAAATGAAATGCATGGGGTATGGGACCATTTGGACAGCTCACACAAGTCCTAAATGTGCTTTGATACTTGCCCAAAAGGTGCCAAAACCAAAGAAAAGCCATTTGACAATTTTTGTACCCCATATAGAGCCAAAATTGACCATAATGGAACCCTATATTACTTTTTAGGCAAATGAGTTATTCTTGACTTGAGATTTGACATACAATTAGGTCTCATTGAGAGCTTTTTGAGAAGCTAAGATCAAAATTTTTGGACATCTATAGAATATTTAATGATTTTTCAAAGTTGGCAATTTTTATAGTTTTGGTCTGCTACACTATTCATTTGGTCCGAAAATGAATTCTATCACACGAGGCTCAAATGATGTCCAATTACCATAAAATTCTAAACACAAAAACTAGACATTTACAGTGACTTGTTCCAACTAGAAGAACCTCATTTAGACTCTAGAGAGGGAGATATTAATTTTTGAACATTCTATCTAGTATCAGGAATTTTGCCCGACCTAAGTTACTATTCCATTAAATTCTGAGGTCTGGGCTTGATGAACTAGTCTGGAAATATTTTTTTCCATATCTAACATCCACAGCTTTCCATATTCATATCATTTTTATAGATTGGATTTTTTTGGAATTAATTGGACATTTTCGAATTTCTCTGCAAAATTCTATGATAATTCCAGAATGTAGTTTGACCTCTATACCATTTTGGATGTCAAACATACTTTTTGATCGATGTTATGGTCTAGGTATATTTTTACTATGAAATAGACATTTGTAGCTTTCTATAATGACCAAGATTTTATAATTTCAATTTTTCTAAAATTAGTTATGATTTTTCAAAGTTTGATCAGAAAAAGGGCTAAATTTGGCCGAAAATACACTCAGTTATTTGGAGCTCCATTTCGGTTTTCATGAGTTGGGGGCATGATTTTATGAAGAAAATGAGTTGTATTCATATAATTAAATGTGAGAATATGATTCATGAGTTCATATGGGTCACAGAACTCTAAAAGAAAAATTTATACATAGCACAATGCAAGGAAATGCCTTATTTTTATGCTATTTTCTCTTATTCTTGTGTAATTCATGGCATGAGACTTAGAAGTAATATGAGACAAAGCTAGAAATCTATGGTGTTACACTTTCCTAGAGGCATCACTATAAACCAAAAATGGTTTACTAAGGTTAAGAATAATTAATACAGGGGCAGTGGTCAATAGGAGTTTCAACTTTTGGAAACTCCTCTCACATCTATCATCTTATATGAAAAGTGTATCCTTCCGAGGTAGTCTCGCGAGTGGCAAGACCATCTAAGAAAAGCCCTAAATAAATTGTCTATAATATCCTACCAAACCTAAGAAACTCTTAACCTCGGTGATAGTCTTAGGTCTATCCCACTATATCACAGCCTTAACTTTATGGGGATTTACCACGACCATGTCTCGTGATATCACATGACCTAAAAATTTCACCTCAGTTAGCCAAAACTCACATTTTACTCAATTTTGCATATAATCTCTTACTTTTCAGAGTCTTTAGGACTAATTTCAAATGCCTCTTATGCTCCTCAAAAGAATTGAAGTACACTAAGATATCATCAATAAAGACCACAATGAATTTATCTAGATACGATTTGAATATCCTATTCATATAATCTATGAATACTACAGGCACATTCTTTAGCCCAAATGGCATCATAAGAAACTTATAGTGCCCATATCTAGTCCTAAATTTAGGACATCTTCAGCTCTCATTCTCAGTTGGTGGTACCCAGATCTAAGATCTATCTTAGAGAACACAGATGCCCCATCTGATTGATTTAACAAGTCATCTATTCTAGAGAATATTTATTCTTGATGGTAACTTATTCAATTCTCTATAATCTATATATAGTCTCAAGCTATTATCTTTCTTTTTCACAAATAATACTAAAGTCCCCAAGGTGAAAACACTAGAGCATATGAACCCTTTTTCTAACAACTCCTTTATCTGCCTTTTCAACTTAGCAAGCTCGATGAGAGCCATCCTGTAAGGAGCCTTGGACACCGATCTAGGCCCAACCACTATGTCTATGGGGAATTCTATCTCTCTCTCAAGGGGTAGACCAAAATCTTTAAGGAAAACCTCCGAGAATTCCCTAACATTGGGATCTCCTCTATCCCTTCCTCTACCTCAGCCTGAATAAAGAAAAAGACTAGAAACCCTTGACATCCATGCTCTAAATGTCTCTCAGCTTGGGCAGTAGTTATAAAAGATAATTCAGCTTCTATCCTAGGTATAGTCCCATAGGAAGGTATAGATATGGTTCAGTGTTCATAATCAAGAACAACATTATTGGCAGTCATCCAGTTCATACCAACAATCAGATCAATGTCATGAAAAGGCATACAAATCAAATCAATGGTAGTATAGCAGTGGTTAAACTGTACAATGACATTCAAGCAAGTATGGGAAGTAACAATGTGGCTTTCAGTGGGTAAAGTGACAAAAAAATCAAATGGTAAAGTACTAATGGCCAGACCTAAACATATCACACAATCATAAGATATAAACAAGTGACTAGCACCTGAATCAAACATAGCAATCACAGAAAAACTATTCACTATAAGCATACCTCGAATCAAATTGGGTGGCACACTAACTTTTTGCTGAGAAAAGGTGAACACCCTACCCTGGGTCTGCGGCCTAGAAGGCACAGAATCTATCTGGGGGCAATTCCTAGTGATATGCCCCAACTTCCCACACTTAAACATGTCACTGCAGATTGCTGTATGGATGACTAAATCTTAGGGGCTACACTTTCTTACCTTTTTGTGGCCTCCAGTTCCACTACATCTTACCCTCTTCTGGTCTTGGCCTCTTTGACTCTAGAGCCCCTTTCTAGCTAGATACTATAGCAACAAGCATAATATCTCTCAAATTATTTTCAATTACCCTATTGATCTCCATGAAGGCATTAAAGTTCTAGATCCTCTGTGGGGTCAATTTGTCTCTGATCAAGGGCTTCAATCCAGTCTCAAACTATTCACACCTCTAGGGCTTATCATCATATCTTTAGAGGTAAGATGAGTATCGAGATAGCTCTATAAACTTGGCCATGTATTGATACACCACCATATCATTAATCTACTTCAATCTCATAAATTGCATCTCTTTTTATTTCCTCACAAGACTGGAAAAATATTTCTCATAAAATTCTATTAAGAAATTCTCCCAGTTGATTAATAGATTCTTGGTCTCCATCATAGACTTTCTACTGCACCACCACTTATTAGCTTCTTTCTATAACATAAATGTGGCAAGTTGAGCTTTCTGCTTTGAGGTGTAGTCCATTACCGTAAAAAACTTTTCTATCTCCATTACCCAAGACTCCGCCTTATCTGCATCTAACTCCCCATCAAATATAGGCGAGTTGTTCTTTCTGAATTGATTCAACTATTTCTGAATAGTTTGTGGAGTTTGGATTGGCTCTTGGGGAGGTAAGGGTGGAACACCTGAAGTGGAAGGCTGAGGCAGAGGGGCTTATCTCCTAACTTTTTTCTGCTTAGCTAGGGAGTCTTACAGCTGCATAATCATCTCATGCTGTTATTATAAAACCTGTTGTTATTGAGCTATCACAACCTCATATCTATCGAGCCATTCCATGATAGCTCGCAGAGGGTCTTCAGACTTAACCTGCAAATCTCTAATTGGTCTGACTCTACCTCTACCTCTTCTAGTTTCAACCATCTCAACTGAAAAAGAATCACAATCTTAGCTCACAAATACAATTTAAGCATATATAGATAGCTATTCTACCACTTCCAAGGTAATTCACACCCAATCACAAGACAAATGCACCACTCAAGAGCCAAACATTGAGTAAAAGTGCCTAAACCATTGCTCTGATACCAATAAATTTCATACCATATTATTTCTAGTATCACCTTACTCATTCAAGGTGGATTACACATATTATCAAAGGAAATTCAAGAAAATACATTAACAATAATGAATTTAATGGCATTCCGTCAGGTTCAAAATTTCATCCTATGTTATATGGGTCCCATGAGCTCATCAACAACATTTTCCACTTATTTTCCATCTATACAAGTCACAAATGTTCTAAAAAATCACATAATTCATAGGTCTAGGACCAAAAACCTCAAAATTAACTCATTCATCTCGGATTCCATGGTAGCAGATTTCTGGTGCAATTTTCAAAAATCATAACTAAATTTAAAAAAATCAAAACCTATTGTACCATAGCTTCCTAGAAAGCTCTGGATGTTAACTTTATACTAAAAATAAAATTCCAAGCCACAAAAACCTCATCTATACCATGTTTGACAATAGAAAATTCACAAAGTTAGAACTGCCCAGTATTACTAATATAACTTATTGATATGAACTTTGAAAATACACCATTAATTCTAAAAAATCTAATTCATGCTAATTATACCAATTTGGAAAGCTACAGATATTAACTAGAGGAGTAAAATAATTCTAGATCAATCCAAGAGCATTTAGGCCCCAAAAATCGATGGAACAATGCTGGGGGTCTAACTATATGCCTAGAACAGAATAGAAACTTCAAAAATTCATATCTCTCTCTCTAGACATCCAATTGAGGTGATTCTAATTGGTACAAGTCACTAGGAAGATCTGGTTTCTCCCTATAAATTTTATAGCCATTGGACATCATTTTTCCCATGAATGATAGAGATATATTTTTAGACCATATGAATAATACTAGTACCAAAATTAGAAAATTTGCCAACTTTAAAAATTTGCCAAAAATTATGTAGACCTCTAAATATTATGCCCTTTACTTCCCAAAAATCTCTCAATAATATCTATATGCAAGACAAAATTTAGACCAAGATGAGCTCATTTGGATAGATTTTGTCGTAGCTCATCATTATGGTCATTTTTGCATCTTTTAAGGCATCAACTTGGTTCAAATGGCCTTCCCTTGTGTTTGGTACCTCTTAGGCAAGTTTGAGAGCATAAATACAATTTGTATGAACTACCCAAGTGGTCCCAAACCTCATACACCTTATTTTGGTCATTTCACATCCAAGAGTACACTAACAATCATGAGCCATACAAGGTACAAGTCTCACAATTTCATTACTTTAATGCTAATTATGGTTCTTACATCATTCATACATGCTATTACATTTGTTCGAAGGTTTACATCCCAAAAATAATATAAACACATTCACTTTGACAATTAAATACAAAGGAAGCTACACAATTGTCAAAGTTTGGTCTCTTAAGATCCTTGGCTTGCATTTCTTGCTTCTTGGGCACCACCTAGACATATTAAGATGAAGGAGGGAAGGGGAGTGAGATTCATGGAATCTCAATAGCTCATACACCCATTCACACACACATTCATGGCATACATACATCAAGGGCACAAATATGGAAGATGAATCAATCATAAACATATAAAACTACATTTTCATGCCACAATCTCACATCAAATTCAAGCATAAGCTCTAGGGACTTTTGGTTTTACCTCACCCCATTTTCTAGGACTTTTGGACTTGCCTCACTCTTGGCCTAGGGGCTTTTAACTTGGCCTCACCCATCCAAGAGACTTTTGGCCTTGTCTCACCTATGCCTTGAAACTTTTGGCATCTCCTTACCTTCATTAAGGGACTTTTGACATTACCTCACCCTTATGAGAAATTTCTACAATCAATGTTATTCAAAATAACACATTGGTACTAATGCAATATCAAGACATCAAGTGGCATGTTCTCAAATCACAAAAGCGCAAACAAGCACACAATGATATATATACAACTAAGAATGCAAAGAAAATGAGGTGGAGAGCTACCTTGGTACTTATGCAAGCTTTACTTGGTCTTTCTCCTTCCCTTTTTGGGTCCCACAAGCACACCTAGGTGGGTTCAAACTCTCTTGGCCTAAACATCACAAATAACACATAATTATACTGTTGAAGCAAGCCAAGACACTACATTTACTCTTAAGAGCACAATTGGTTCCATAGGTTAGATAATGGTTCTATTAGTGGCCTATTGAAGCAACTTTCATAATTCAAGCTCTAGACTCCATTCTCTTCTCATTTCTAGGCCTCTTGACCTCATTTAAGGTCTTTCAAGCCATCACACACTCTCTTACACAAGTCTAGATACATGTTGCTTCATAAGGCTCCATTATAAAAACCATTGTCTCATCTCCCAAACCATGACTCCTAAATTTTTTCCAAGGGTTCCTCCAACCTTCTACCATCATATGAAATCTCAGCCAAGGTTAGAATAAATTAAAACATTCCCTAACCTCATCAACTAGCCTAGGCTAAAACATGCACACTAGGAAAAGTTTATGGAGCTTTTGATTTTTCCTTGATGGGTATATTACCATATTATTTCTAGCATTGATCCCCTTCTTACAAGTGGGATTATACAATTCATTAAAGAAATCCCAAGAAAATACATTAAAATAATGAATTAAATTATGTTGTGTAGCTGATAAATTTTTCATTTCACGTCTCCAGGACCCAATGAACTCACCAACAACATTCTCTAATTATTTTCCATTCATACAAATCATAAAATTCACAAAACTAAGCATAAACCATGGATCAAAAGTCAAAAAACCCAAATTTTCCTTTATCTTTGTAGCTATATAATGACAAATTTCAGGGGCAACTTTAAAAATCATAACTAAATGTAGAAAAATTGAAATCATACAAACTATAGCTTATTGGAAAGCTCTAAGGCTTAAATTCACACTAAAAATAAGTCCCAGCCATGAAAATCTCATCTGGACCACATTTGATAATAGAAAGGCAGGAAGGTCAAGCTATCCAGAAAACTGATATAGTTATTGATATAAAATTTGGAAATTCATAATTAATTTCACAAAAATCCAATCCATGCAATATGTACTAATTTGGAATGCTACAGATGTTAACTAGAGGAAAAAAATTAGCTCCAAACCACTCCAAGAGCATTAAGACCTTGAAAATCAATCAAATAGTACCACAGGTCTAGAGGTGTGCCTGGAATAGAATAGTAACTTCAAAAATTAATATCTCTCTCTCTAGACATCCAAATGAGGTGCTTCCAATTGGCACAAATAGTCTCATTTCTCCTTGTAAAATTTCATGACAATTGGATATTGTTTGCCCATGAATGACACAGATCAAAATTTGGACTAGATGAACAGTATACTAACTAAAAACTAGAAAATTTGCCACCTTCAAAAATTATGTAGACCTCCAAATAATACCCACTTTAACTTCTCAAAAAGCTCTCAACAAGCCCTAGATGCATGCCAAATTTTAGATCAAGGAAAGCTCATTTCGATAGAAAGTGACATAACCTCACAATATAGCCAACTTTGCCTCTTATAAGGTACCACTTTGGCCCAAATAACTTTCTTTTTGAATTTGGCACCTCTTGTGCAAGTTTAAAAGCATGAATATGACTTGTGGAAACTACCTAAGTGGTCCCAAACACCATGCATCTCAATTTGGCTATCCAACATCCATTAATACATAGTTACATACAAACTATCCAAGAGCCAAATTTCATAATTCCATTGATTTAATGTTACATAAGGTTTACACCACATTCATGTTGAAGATTATGCCCTAGGCCAATCATTTGTAAACATTGTGCTTCATTAAGAATAAAACTTTTTTTGTTACAATTATTATATTTGCATATTTCTATAATAATTATATCCTTGGATAAATTATATTAGTTATCCTAAATATCCCTAGTCAATCATCATTGTGAGAACGATGATAAATTAAGATGAGTATGATTTTGATTGATGGTTATATATTAATCATGTATAGAGATACAAATCAAAATCATAGGTGCCTATTGGAAATAGGGCGCTGGATCGACCCGTCATGAGGTAGCTTCATGGATTAAGTCATAAGCGTACCTCATATATAACCGTGTCACTAATCCCTCATACTTGAGATCATCATAAATTCCAACATGAAGGACACTGTGCTTTGGCATTGTCAAAAGTCACCTTTGACCAGGGGATCATAAAGGCTATGGTTAGGCATAGTGGACTCCATGTAGAGGATGATAAGTGGTCAAGATAGAATTTGTCCCTCTGGTTAATAGAGAGATATCTCTAGGCTCCTTAATGAGTGAGACTGAGAAATGCATGGCCATGCTTGGATTCAAGGGTTTTTCCATTCGTTCTGTCGATCTGCACATAAATCAAAAAACTAATAATCGAGTAAGATAAGGATGACATTTTCATGCCTCATGCTCGATCAAGATATTATGTGATAAAAGGGATGTGACAAGATTATACGATAGGCTGTATCGGATCACCAAACCCTATATGATTTGGGTAGTCACTATGTCTTACTAGAGGCCACTGGTGACTTATGGGTGCAATAACGTTGTTGGCCCACTGCCAATATCATATAGGTCTATAGGGTCACACACAAGAACGAATCAACTTGAACAAGAATGTCCAAATTCATTGAACCTAGAATTGTGTCTAGATTCGATGAATGTTACGCTTAATTAGGGTGAGATAATTATATATATGATATATATATATATATATATGTAATTAATTTAAAATATAAGTATATATATATTGATATATATATATATATATAGAAATTCAAAAAATATATATATTTATATTTGATATGAATATATATATTGTATTATATTTTTCAATATATATATATATATATATATTTATAAATGAATTTGTTAAAATTGAATTTATGAGATAAATTCAAATTTCAACTAATTGGTTTAAGATTAATTTGGATTAATTTAAATAATGTATTTAAATTAACTAATTTAATTTAAATATACCTCTATAAAAGGAAAGGTAGGCTAGGGTTTAGATACACTAAAGAGTCAGCTTTCTAATACCCTAAACCCTCACCCTAGAGAGAGAGAACATAGCCGTACACCTAGAGAGAGAGAAAGTGTATAGACACCTAGAGAGAGAAGATCGTCTTTTCGTCAATTCACGTATAGATGTGGTGAACAAAGGTGCTAGCACGCCTTTCAAGTTTACAAATCATTCATATGGATACCGATAGAGGAGGCTGCACATAGACGTCAATTCTAGAGATCCGAAAGGACAAAGTGCACTGCAAAGGTAATATTTTATCTTATACTCAGTTTAATCAAGTCGACGGATCCATAGGAGGAAACAAATAAAATTTTTGCTGCCTGTACAGTACTTTTCTTTCAATTCATACATCATTTTACAATTGCCTATAGTCTTACATCTCAAAAATTACATGTACAAGCTCACTTTGACATTCCATTACAAGTAAGGTTATATAATAGACAAAATACAACTTCTCAAGGTTCTTAACTTACATTTCTTGCTTCTTGAACATCACCTAGGCATTTCAAGATAATGGTCAGAAAAGGAGTGAGATTCCTAGAATCTTAATAGCCCACACACCCATTCACATACACATTTAAGGCATACATGCATCAAAGGCACACTTTTAGAACATGTCTCAACATGAGCATGCATAAATACATACTTTCATGCCACCCATTCATTCACAATTCAAGAACATGCTCTAGGGACTTTTGGTTTTGCCTCACCCCACTTTTTGGACTCTTAGATTTTCCTTACTCTTGGCCTAGGGACTTTTGACTTAGCCTCTCCCATTCAAGAGTCTTTTAGCATTGTCTCACCTATGCCATGAGACTTTTGGCATCTCCTCACCTTCACTAAGGGACTTTTGGCATCACCTCAGCCTTATGAGCCATTTCCACAATCAAAGTCATTCAAGAAAACACCTTGGTACCAATACAATCTTAAGACATCAAGTGGCATATTCTCAAGTCACATAGACACGCATGCATACAAAGAGATACACATGTACAAGAATGCAAGGAGAATGAGATGGAGAGTTACCTTTAACTTAATGAAAACTTTACTTGGTTTGTTCCTTCCTTTTTTTTTGGCCTCACAAGTACACTTAGGTGGTTGGATGTTCTCTTGGCCTAAACATCACAATTAACACACAATTATACACTTGAAGTAAGCTAAGACACTAAACTCACTCTTAAATACACACTTGGTTCTATAAGTGGCATAATGGTTCCATAAATGGCCTATTAAAGTAAACTTCACAACTCAAGCTCTAGGCTTCCATTTCTTTCCATTTCTAGGCCTCTTGGCCTCATTCAAAGTTCTCAGAGACCTCACATAATCATTTACACAAGCTTAGAATTAAGTTGCTTCGCAAAGCACCATTATGGATACCATTGTCCCATCTCCCAATCCATGGCTCTTAAATTTTTTCCAATGGTTTTTCCCATCTTCTAACATCATATGAAGTCTCAAACTAAGGCTAGAACAAATTAAAACACTTTCTAGCCTATCTAACCTTGTTTGGCTGAGACATAGGGCAATAATAAGGTTCATAGAGTTTCAAAATTTTTCTTGATGGGAGACCACTTGGGAAGGTTTCTAGAGGTCTTAGGAGCTCAAGGGAACACTTAGATGGCCAAGGAAACACTCATACAAAATCAAATTTCACAAAACCCTAAAGAAGCCTACACTTTTCTATCTTTATTTCCTTTGGTTTTTCTTACAATTTCTTGCCATATTCCTCTTCCTCATGATCTGAAACCCTAGTTCCTCTCTTTCTTTTAAATAGAAAATCTCCCCCTCATATGGTTCTAGTTTGGCCAAAATTATGCACAAGGAAGAAGCAAAGAGGAGAAACAACAAAACCATGAAATACCTTAGATTCAAACTTGGTTTCAAGACTTTTTCTCCTTGGTTTTCTTCTCCTCAAGCAATTTGAATTGATCCTTCATGTTCTGGACTCAAAACAGAACCAATTCACTCAAATAAACCATGGAAAGAGAGGAGGAAAGGAGAGGAACAAAATTAGAAGAGAAAGGAGCATGAAATTCCATGATTTACCTACCTTTCTTGCCTTTTTCTTCCTCCTTCTCTCTCTCTCTCTGTTAGTGTACCACAAGAAGCTGGTCTTTTTTTGTTTTTTGAGTAGAAAGGGTCATCCAATATGAGAGGAGGAAAAGAGGAGAAGTGTGTGGAAGCTTCAACAAACAAACTTTTTCGAAAATGCCAATTTCGTCTTTCTGTAATGGCAATTTCATTTTGGATTCGTTTTAGCTCCTTTTTTAGAATTTTTATTTCCATTATAAAATTTAGATTCCCAATTTAATAAAATACCTTTGGAATCACTCAAATTAGAGCTAAAACCTTCCTGAACAAATCTATTAAAGTTTGGGTTCATCGCTATTGGAAAACATACATTGGAGGGACTTTACCAGTCCTAGGGCTTCCTATGGTTTTCGGGGCCTCTGAGAACCCTGGGCAACTCAAATGTTCCATTTAAAAATCCCTCCTATGTGTTTTTCCAAAAGTTACACTTATTTACAAAATTGCCATTACATTTTGCCAGTTTTCATCTAATTTATTTCACCATCCTAGCTTTGTTTTTCTTTCCATTTGAGCCTGGAATTATCATTTTTAGGAGCCTAAGACTCCATCCAAATTTTTTGGGACATTATCTAGTTCATTTCAAAGGACTTTCTTTTATGCAGCTTATTTCATTGTTTTATGAAAATTACATTTCTTACAATAGGAGAGCCACTTGGGAGGCTTCCTAGAGGTCTTAGGAGCTCAATTGGACACTTACATAGCCTAGGGAATACATGTACTAAATCAATTTTTACAAAACCTTCAAGAGCTCTACACTTTTCTAACTCAATTTCCATTAGTTTTTCTTGCAATTTCTTGGCATATTCTACTTCCTCATGGTCCAAAACCCAAGTTTTTCTCTTATTCTTGGACAAAAAATCCTTCCCTCATATGGTTCTAGTTTAGGCCAAAATATACACACACAAGATGGAGAAGAAGAAGCAAGGTTACTAAGATATCTACCTTGGATTCAAGCTTGCTTTCAAGGGCTTTTCTTCTTAGTTTGCTTCTCCTCAAATTTTTGAACTGCCCTCCCTCTATTTTGGGCTCAAAATAGAACCAAACATCTTAATAAAACTATAGAAAGAAAGCTTGGAAGGAGAGGAACAAGGTTGCAAGAAGAAGAAGCATGAAAATCCTTAAATTTTCCTATCTTTCTTGGCTTTTTCTCCCTCTAAATTCTCCTCCTCTTGTGCACCCTTGCTGCAAGTTTTCTTTTCTATTTTTTAGAAAAATAAAGTCAGCCTAAGTAGGAAGGAGAAGTGTAGTGAATTATCAATAGAGTGAATTATATAAAAGCTTCAAGAACATTTCATTCATAAAAATTCTAATTTTGCCCGGCATTTTCATTTTAGCTCCTTTTTTAGAACTGTCTTTTATATCATAAAATTTAAGTTCCCAATTGTATAAAATGCCTTTGTAATCACTTAATCTGCAGCTAAAACCTTCCTGAACGAATCCGTCAAAGTTCAAGCTCACCATCATTGGAAAATGTATACTGGAGGGGGCTTTAATTGTCTTGGGGCTTCCCATGGTTTTCAGGGCCTCTAAGAACCCTGAGCAACTTAAATTTTTCATTTAAAAAGCCCTCCTATGAGTTTTTCCAAAAATTACGCAAAATTATAAAAATGCCACTACATTTCATTAATTTTTTGTTACAATTTTACTTTACCATCCTAGTTCCATTTTTATTGCCGTCTGAGCCTAAGATTATTATTTTTAGTAGCCTAGGATACTATCTAAATATTTTGGAACATCATCTAGCTCATTTTAAGGGACTTTCTCTTACACAGCTCATTTCGTACAAAGATTACCATTTATTACATGACTTATTCTGATCCACAGCCACACATACCAATATAGCAAACTGCTCAAACTCCACTGACTCAGATACCTCTAGCCTCGGAGCAGCCTTCCACTGGACAAGTTATAACATAGTTCAGGAAATCCGAGCCTCGCACCTTTGATGGTGAATTGAACACAGAGAAAGGCGAGGCTTAGATTATGCAGCTTGAAAAGATATTCCAAGTGATAGAGTGTACCTCTGAGCATAAGGCTATGATGGCCATATTCTAGCTAGAAAAAAAAGGCAGGCTTTTGGTAAAGGAGCACTGAGCCTATTCTAAGATCAAGGAACCTTCTGATTACTTAAGAGGGGTTCCTCCAGGCCTTTTATGAGAGGTATTTCCCCAGCTTTATCAGAGATTAGAAGGAGTCAAAGTTTGTACTCTTGAGGAAAGCTAAGGGAATGTAAATGGACCAATATGTGGCTAAATTTGTTGAGCTCTCGAGATATTCGTCATACTTACAGAGACATGATGACAAGCACTAAAGAGTAGATAAGTTAGAAAAGGTTTGCTGCCAAAGATTAGAGACATGGTGGTTCCACAGAGAATTAGGAACTTTAATACCCTAGTTGAGATTTGTAAATTTACAGAAGTGAATCTCAGGATGATGCAACCTACTTCTAGTGTTAGACCTCCCCTCCTTGAGCCTAAGAAACCTAGAGAAGAGACACAGGCTATAGTGAGTAGTAGGAGAGGTAGCAAAGGCCAGTGGAATAAAAGAGGCAAACAGAGATGAACTCAATCGAGTAGAGGTAGTTCCATACATATAGTGTGTCCTCCGTGTGATAGAAATCACAAGAATAGGCCATGTTACGCTAGGCAGAATGTATGCTACTATAGATGCGGTAGGCTAGGGTATATGGCTAGGACTGCACATAGGCTCCCCAGTAATTTTTTCAGCAAAGGAAGATGGCTCCCATACCCAAACCTCAGACCTAAGGTAAAGTCTTTGGCCTAACATAACAAGAGGCTAGCTAGTCCCCAAGTCTAATCAAGGTACTATTAAGATTAATGATTTTTTTATGACTGCTTTATTTGATTTGGATGCCAGCCACTCTTTCATATTATATGACTGTGCTAGGAGATTAAGTCTGAGTATGTGTATACTACCATATGATTTGCATGTATCTACTCCCACAAGAAACAGAGCTATTACCTCCCATGCCTAGTTAAATTGTGTGATCTAGTTTAATCATTGTTATACTACCCTTGATTTGATATGTATACCCCTTATTGATATTGACTTGATCATTGCTATGAATTAGATATCTGTAAATAATGCCATACTTGATTGTTCCTGTAAATGTACTACTTTGCCTGAATGTGGAACTATACCTAATATGATAACTAAGCTATCTATTATGACCACTTTCTAGGTTGAGAGGTCTCTAGAGCATAGTTGTTAAGGATATCTAGTTTTCTTTTTAGTCAAAGCTGAGGTAGAAGAGGGTATAGAGAAAATTCCAATAGTGAGAGAGTTCCCAAAAGTCTTTCCTAAAGAAATTAGTGGACTACCCCAGAGAGAGAAGTTGAGTTTCCAATAAACATTGTACTTGGGGTGGATCCAGTGTCTAAGGCCCAGTATAGAATGGCTCCCACTGAGCTAGTTGAGCTTAAGAAATAGATAGAAAAACTTTTGGAAAAGGGTTTCATAAGACCCAGTGTCTCACTATGGGGAACTCCAGTCTTATTAGTAAAGAAGAAAGAAGGAAGCCTTAGACAGAACATAGATTATAGGAAGCTCAATAAGATAACTATTAAGAATAAGCACTCTCTCCCCTGTATAAATGACCTCCTAAACTAGTTAGTAGGAGCTTCAGTGTTCTCTAAGATAGACCTCAGGTTGGGATATTATCAGCTTAAGATTAAGGCTGAGATAATCCTAAGACAACATTTAGAGCAAGGTACGAGCACTATGAATTTCTATTTATGCCTTTTAGGTTGACGAATGCACCTGTAGTATTTATAGATTACATACCTAGACTGGTTTGTACTTGTCATCATAGATGATATTCTCATCTATTCAAAGAGTAGGGAAGAACATGAGTAGTACTTGAGATTAGCCTTAGAGGCCCTAAGAGAAAGACAATTATATGCTAAACTTAATAAATGTGAGTTTTGGTTCACTGAAGTCCAATTCCTAGGCCACGTGATCTCCAGGCAAGGGTCGTAGTAGATCCCCATAAGGTAGAGGTAGTATTACAGTAGGAGAGACCTAGGATAGTGACGAGGATTAGGAGCTTCCTAGGTTTGGCAAGTTTCAACAGGAGGTTCATTCAGGGCTTTTCTCAAATAACAATGCCACTGACTAAGCTTACTAAAAAGAATGTGCCATTTGTATAGGATGAGAAATGTGAAAAGTGTTTCCATGAGTAAAAACATAAGTTAACCATGGCCCCAATTTTAGTACTTTTGTAGTCTATAGTGATGCCTCTAAGAAAGGGTTAGGATGTATGCTTATATAGAAAGGCCAGGTGGTAGCTTATGCCTCTAAACAATTAAAACCTCATGAAGAGAATTACCCCACACATGACTTAGAGCTAGCTACAGTGGTATTTGCCTTGAAAATATGGAGACACTACTTATATAAGGTAGCCATAAAAATTTATAGCGACCACAATAACCTTAAATATTTATTTAAACATAAAGAATTAAATATGAGACAAAAGAAATGGTTAGAATTTTTAAAAGATTATGATTTTACTCTGAAATACTATCCCAGTAAGGCTAATGTAATAGCTGATGCCCTAAGTAGAAAATCCATACATATGGCCTGTATGATGATTAGAGAGCAGGAGTTGATTGAAAGGTTCATGGATATAAATCTCTCATGTGAGGTGCATTCAAGGAAGCTATTAATGAGCGAAACCTGAATAAAGAATGACCTAAGGGACCAAATAAGAGAGGCCTAGCAAATAGATGATCATATATGTAAGATTAGATCTCAGATAGCTCAGGGTAGCACTCAGGAGTTTAATTTGTTTAAGGATGGCATAGTGAGGTATAGGGATAGGCTGTATGTGCTTAGAAATACTGAGATTAAAAAGAGAATACTAGATGAGGCACACAAGAGTAAATACACCATTCATTCAAGCAATAATAAAATGCACCACAACTTAAAGAAAATATTTTGGTAGCCTATAATGAAAGCAGACGTAGCAAAATATGTGTCCTGATGTCTAGTATGTCAGAGAGTCAAAATATAACACCAGAAGTGTAACGAACATAAATTCCATAAAATGACGAAATGAGTCGTATAAAAGCAAGTCCTCTGAAATGAACTAGATAATGTCCTAACAAAATTTAAGTAAAGTCTTAGACTCCTAAAAATGATAATTTCAGGCTCAAACAGAAAGAAAAATGAAGCTAAAAATATGAAACAATTTGTGACGAAAACTAATGAAACATAATGGTATTTTTGTAAATAAGTACAAATTTTGAAAAAACATATAGGAGGGCTTTTTAAATGGGAAGTATGAGTTGCCCAAGTTTCTCAGAGGCCTTAAAAATCATAGGAAGCCCCAAGACTGGTGAAGCCCCTCTGGTGTACGTTTTCCAATATCAATGAGCCCGAACTTAAATGGATTCATTTGAGAAGGTTTTAGCCTCAAATTGAGTTATTCCAAAGGTATTTTATTAAATTAGAAACCTAAATTTTATAATGGAGGAGACAATTCTCAAAAAGGAGCTAAAACAAAACTGAAAAAAAATTGCCATTACGAAAAGACAAAATTAAAATTTTTTAAAAAGTGAGTTTCTTGAAACTTCCACACACTTCTCCCTTTTTCTCCAACCTTCTTAAGCAGGAATTTGTCTGCCCAAAATATAGAAATGGAGTAGCTTTTCTAGGCACACAAGGAGAGGGAGAGAAAGAGGAGAAAAATCAAGAGAAAGGTAAGGAAATCTAAGGAATTTCATGCTCCATCTTCTTCCAATCTTGTTCCTCTTTTTCTTAGCTCTCTTCCTTTAGTTTTCTTAAGATGATTGGTTTTGTTTTTGGTCTACAACACAAGGGGAGAGTTTGAATTAATTGAGAAAAGGCCAACCAAGGAGAAAAAGTCTTGAATACATACTTGAATCTAAGGTAAATCCTTGCTTATGTTGCTTTCTCCTCTTGCTTCTCCTTGTGTATGATTTCAGCCAAACCAGAACCATATGGGGGGGAGATGTTCCATCCAAAAACAAGAGAGGAACTAGAGTTTTAGACCATCAGGAAGAGGAATATGGCAAGAAATTCCAAGAAAAACTAATAGAAATCAAGTTAGGAAAGTATGGTGTTTTTTATGGTTTTGAAAATTTTGATTTTGTGTGAGTAATTTCTTGGCTATTTGAATGTTTCCTTGAGCTCCTAAGACCCTTAGAAACCTCTCCAAGTGGCTCTTGCATCAAGGAAAAATCAAGAAGTCTAAGAACCCCATTTATAGTGCTTGTCTCGACCTAGGCTAGTTCTATGAGTTAAGGAGTGTTTTAAATTGTTCTAGCCTTGGTTTGGGACTTTATATGATGTTAGAAGATGGGAGAAACCATTAGAAAAAATTTAGGAGCCATGGATTGGAAGATGGAATAATGGTGTCCATAATGGTACCTTATGAAGCAACTTGATTTTCCAATTGTGCAAGTGAATGTGTGAGAGTTCTAAGGACCTTAAATGAGTCCAAGAAGTCAAAAAATAATAAGAGAATAGAGCCTAGAAATTGAAATGTGAGAGTTGCTTCAATAGGCCAATTATAGAACCATTATGCCACTTGTAGGATTAAGTATACTTTTCAGATTATCCTAAGTGTCTTGGCTTGCTTCAAATATATGATTAAGTGTTCTTTATGGTTTCTAGGACAAGAGAACATACATCTACCTAAGTGTGCTTGTGGGACTGAAAAAGGAAAGGAAAATAATCAAGAAAATCTTGCATAAATTCAAGGTAGCTATCCACCTCATTCTCCTTGCATTCTTGTGTGCATATGTATGTCTTTGTGTGTTTGTGTATGCTCTTGTGACTTGATGACATGCCACTTGATGTGTAACACCATGAATTTCTAGACTTACCTCTTATTATTTCTAGGTCTCATGCAATGAAGTACATAAGGATGTGGGAAAGATGACATTAAAATATTGCATTTCTTTGCGTTGTGTAGTGTACAAATTTTTCTTTCGAAACCTCGTGGGCCATATAGACTCATATATCACATCCACATATTTAAGTACATAGATACCACTCAATTCCATTAACAAAAATGGCCGACAACTCGTGCAAGGCAAGGGAATACACAAATTTTCATAATGTAGCTTCGGCCAGAAATTCTCACTTTCTCTCACAAATTTTGAAAAATCATAACTAATTCTATAAAAATCTAAATCATGAATTATTTATCATTTTAGAAAGATACACATGTTTAATTTATGCTAAAAATATAACCAAGCTATGAAACATCACACAAAGGACGTTTGACATTCAAAAATTGCAAAGGTCTAACTGACTATTGGTACTGATACAGCTTTCTGCTGTGAACTTTAAAAATATCCAATTAATTCCAAAACAAATACAATTTATGCAAATGATACCAATCTAGAAAGCTATAGATGTTAGCTAGAGGGAAAAAATAATTTCAGACCAGCTCAGGCACGTCCAGGCATAAAAAACTAATCAAATAGTAACCTAGGTCAGTTTGGATGTCTAATACTGGATAGAAACTTCAAAAATTCATATCTCCCTCTTTAGGCATCCAAATGGGGTTCTTTAGTTGGCACAAGTCACTGGGGATGTCTAGTTTCTCCCCATAAAATTTTGTGGCAATTGGACATCATTTGCTCCCTAAGTGACAGAATTCATTTTCAGATCAGTATGAACAGTATCCTTAATCAAAATCAAAAAATTTATCAAATATTCCATAGACCTCCAAAAATTTTGCACTTTAGCTTTCCTAAAAGCTCCCAACAAGCTCTAGATGCATGCCAAATCTCAAATCAACAAGAGCTCATTTGGATAAAAGGTGGTATAGGTTTCCAATATGGTAAATTTTTGCTCCATATAAAATACCAAAGTGTCCAAATGACTTCCCTTGATGTTTGGCACAAGGGGCAAGTTTAAGAGCATTAATATGACTTTATGAACTGCCCAAATGGTCCCAAATCTCATTCATCTCAACTTGGCCATTCCACTTCCATTTATGCATACATTTCCATAATGCTAATTTGCCATTACATGTCCAAATTGTATATTTCCATACATATAACCTTAACTTTCATTCATACATGATACATTAACATAATTATACATGTTCATAACATCATGGGACACATACAACCATAGAATATAATATTTTCCATTCATATGGCCTTAAAGTAGCAAAATCTATACACTTTAATGTCATACTCTCATCTCTCAAGTGGTTGGTTCCTATTTCCTTGCTCTCTTGGTCCACCTAGCATGTTAGAATATTGGAGAGGAAGGAATGAGATTTAAAGAATCCTAATAGCTCATCTCTCATTTCAACTATACATAAAGTATGCAAAACCATGTCTCACAAATACATGCATGGGTATATTAACATGTGCAATCATTCAAGAAGCATTTTTTAGCATTTGAAAAAGTCATACATAGTATACATAGGCTTGCCAAGTAAGTGGATTAGCCTCACCCATTCACTTGTGGATTTTTGGACTTGCCACACCCATTCTTTAAGAGGTTTTTGACTCAACCTTACTCTTGGGAGTCAACTTCACTCTTGGGAGACTATTTACTTTATCTTAACTAATTTTAAGAGTTCTTGGCTTCATCACACTCAAGCATACCCACGCAAACATCATAAACATCATTTAGAAACATAATACATCATCATGATACCATGGCACATGAAATTATGCTAGAATACTTTTCATAGCTTAAAACACACATACACACATTCAAAGACAAGGCAAGCATATATTCATGCATGAAAGAAGGAAGAGTGAGTTACCTTGCTTGCATTTACTCACTTTTTCCTTAAGTCTTGAGTCCTTTCCCTTGACCTCACACACCCAAGAAGGTGGAGATCACTTCTTTTGGCCTAGACATATTATATGGAAGCTGATTATACTCTTGAAGCAAATTCTAAGGCCACATAATCACTAGAAAAGCTAGGTGACTTATAAGGCTCTTTTGTGGTTCCATAATGCACTCAATGAAGCAACCTTTGGAAAACATCATCTTGACTCCATTCTCTTTATCTATTTATGATTCTTGACTCCATTTAAACCTCTTAGAGTCATCACACAATCAATTCTAGGAGCCTAGCTAGATGTTGCTTCTTTAAGTCATATTATGAAACATATAAGGCCATCTCACTATCTATGATTTCTAAAATTTTTCTAAGGCTTCCTCTCATATTCTCCCATCACACATGATGCAAAACTAAGCTTAGAAGGAATCAAACACTTCCTAGGTGCATGAACTCTCCTTGGCCAAAGCATGTACTCTTCTTGGCACCCTTAGAGTTTCCTTGTTTCCTTTGATGGGAGAAACATGTAGGAAGCTCTCTTGGTGTCTTAGGAACTCATATGAACACTTAAACATCATAAAATATGGCTAGGGTTTATGATAGAGTTCAAAGTGCAATAAAAACCCTAACTTATCTATCTTGTAAATTCATGGTTTTTACCTGGATTTCTTTGCATATTCTTACTCTCCTCCCTTAAATTCCTAATATTAATCCTTGGTTCTACCAAAAATTCAAGCCCTCCCATAGCTACATACATGGGGCAAAATAAGGAGAAGAAGGGGGAGGAAGTAGCTACCATGAGATGGAAGATTTACCTTATTTTTCCTTATTTTCTCACTTAAATCTTCTTTTCCTTGGCCTCCTCTCTTCAAATTTGAATTTTCCCTCCTTGGTATAACCTCAAAACAATCCCAAATACATCAAAAATTCTATAGGAAAGAAGGGAAAGTGAAGGAGGATAGATTTGATAAAGAGAAACCAAGAAATCCTTACCTTTTCCTTGCCTTTTCTCCCTCCAAAGCTTCTTCTCTTAGTGTACCTAGGAGTTGGCTCTCTTTTTGGATTTTGGAGCAGAACTTGGTCGACCTAAATGAGGGAAGAAGAAGGGATTTAAGAAGGACTTTTCAAAAATTTCCATTTTACCCTTCATTCTTGGCATTTTCGTTTCTATTTTGTTTTAGCTCCTTTTTTAGAACTATATTTTCCATTATCAAATTTAGGTTCCCAATTTAGTAAAATTCCTTTGGAATCACTCAAATAGGAGCTAAAACCTTCCTGAACAAATTCGTTAAAGTTTGGGTACACCAACATTGAAAATTTTCCATCGAAGAGGTTTTAACTATCCTAGGGCTTCCCATAGTTTTCAGAGCCTTTGAGAACCCTGAAAAACTCAAAACTTTCATTTAAAAATCCATCTTATGTGAATTCTAAATTTTGTTCAAAATGACGAAAATACCCTTACGTTTCGTTAATTCTTTGTTACATTTCATTTCTTCATTCTAGCTCCATTTTTCTTTCTGTCTGAGCTTAGGATTCTCATTTTTAGGAGTCTAGAATGCTTCCCAAATTTTTTTGGGACTTTAACTAAGTCATTTCGAGGGACTTCCTTTTGTATTTAGTGAATTTTATTCATTTACGGAGAAACCGTATGTTACATTTTTTACGTTTTTCTCTTATTTTTAGAGAACCGAATATTACATGGTGTCTTGACATTACATTAGTACCAATGTGTTTCCTTGAATTCCTTTGGTTATGGAAATGGCTCATAAGGGTGAGGTGATGTCAAAAATCTCTTAATGAAGTTGAAGGTGAGGAGATGCCAAAAGTCTCATGGCATGGGTGAGACAAGGCCAAAAGTCTCTTGGAAAGGTGAGGCCAAGTCAAAAGTCCCTAGACTAAGAGTGAGGCAAATTCAAAAGTCTTAGAAATGGCGTGAGGCAAAATCAAAAGTCCCTAGAGCATGTTCTTGGCTTGAAAGTGAATGAGTGGCATGGAAATTGTGACTTTGCATACTTTATAATTGCTAAACCCTCCATACATGTGCTTTGATGTATATGTGCCTTAAATGTGTGTGTGAATGGGTGCGTGAGCTATTGAGATTCAAGAATCTCACTCCCCTTCCCCCTTTCCTCTTGACATGACTAGGTGGTGCTCAAGAAACAAAGAATGCAAGCCAAGGGAGTTGAAAAGCCAAGTCTTGATAGTTATGTAGCTTGTTATGTAATTGAATGCCAAAGTTGTTTTGTACATATTATTTTTGTGATGTAAGATCATAAACAATTTTAATATGATGTATGACTCTTGTATAGACCATATGTGGCATGAAATCAATGGAAATGGAAATTTTGGCTTCTTGATAGCTTGATGTGTTAGTGCATTAATGGAAGCGGAATGGCCAAATTAAGATGGATGAGGTTTAGGACCACTTGGATAGTTCATACAAGTCATATTCATATTTTTAAACTTTCCCAAAAGGAGCCAAACAATTAGAGAGGCCATTTGGACAAAGTTGACCCCTCACATGAAGCAAAATTGACCATTTTGGTGAGCTATGTCACTTTCTGTCCAAATGAGCTCTTCTTAGTCTAAAATTTGACATGCATTTAGAGCTCATTGAGAGATTTTTGGGAAGCTAAAATGGGTATTATTTGGAGGTCTACAGAATATTTGGTGAATTTTTGGAATTAGAAAAATTTTTTAGTTTGGGCATTGGTACTGTTCATATAGTCTGAAAATTGTCTATCATTCATGGGGCAAATGATGTCCAATTACCAAGAAATTTTACAAAGAGATACTAGACTCTCCCAGTGACTTGTGTCAATTGGAAGCACCTCATTTGGATGCTTAGAGAGGGAGATATTAATTTTTGAAATTACTATCCAATACCAGGCACACAGTTAGACCCGTGGTATCTAGTTAACATCTGTAGCTTTCCAAATTGGCACAGATTGCATGGATTAGATTTTGTAAAATTAGTTATGAATTTTCAAAGTCTATATCAGTAATTTGTATCAGTATTAGAGAGCTATCGGACCTTTGTGGCTATTTCATTATCAAATATGGTCCAAATGGGATTTTCATGGTTAAGACTTATTTTTAGTGTAAAGTTGACATCCAAAGCTTTCTAGAAAGCTATGGTTTGTGTTATTTTGATTTTTCTACATTTAGTTATGATTTTTCAAAGTTGCCCCTGAAATCTGCTATGTGCTATCCGCAAGCTTAAGTATAAATTTCAGGGTTTTGACTTGAAATTTGTGGATTGCTTGGTAATTTGAGTTGTTTATGATTTGTTCCAATGATAAATGGCTAGAGAATATTATTGAATAATCCATGGGGCCCACATAATACGAATTGAAAAATTAAACCCTATCATAACACCAAAAAAAGTGTATTATTTTCATACTTTTCCTTACTTTTGTTTTATGAATGTGCTCCAATTGCCCTAAATGGAAAAGTATGATAATATAAATATAAGGTATGACAAGAAGCTAGCTGGGTTACTTCAACTCTTAAATATCCCAAAGTAAAAATGGGATAGCATAGCTATAGATTTTATCATGGGTTTACCCAGAACATCATCGGGGCATTATGCCATATGGGTAATAGTGGATAGATTAATGAAGTCAGCTCATTTCTTAGCGATGAAAGCCACTTTTATCCTAGATCAATTAGCCTAGTTGTACATCCTGAAGATAGTGAGATTACATAGTGTGCCTAGGAACATAGTGTCAAATAGAGATTCTAGGTTCACTTCGAACTTCTGGAGACCATTACAGGATGCTCTAGGTGCTAGATTAAGATTTAGCACAGCCTATCACCCCTAGACAGATGGTCAGATGAAGAGAACCATCCAAACCTTAGAGGACATGTTGAGGGCATGTGTTCTAGAAATGAAAGGAAACTGAGATACATACTTGCCTCTAGTGGAGTTTACCTATAGTAATAGCTATCATGTGAGTATCCAGATGGCACCATACGAGGCATTATATGGGAGGAAGTGTAGGTCCCCAATGTGTTGGGTTAAGCTAGGAGAAAGAAGCTTAATAGGCCTAAAGTTAGTGGACCAAACCTCTAGATAAATTAGGACCATAAGAAAGAAACTCCTAACAACACAGTGTAGATAGAAAAGTTATGCAGATAGACAAAGAAGGCTGTTAAAGTTTGAGGTTGGAGACCATGTCTTTGTTAGAGTGTCTCCAATCATAAGGATAGGTCATTCCATTAAAAGTAAAAAGCTTAGTCCAAAATACATAGGTCCATTCCAGATTCTTGATAAAGTAGGACCTATAGCCTACAGACTTGCCTTTCCCCCAAACCTGAGCCAAGTTTATAATGTACTCCATGTATCTCAACTCAAAAAGTACCAACTCGACCCTTCACATGTAACAACCGGGAAAAGGGAAAAGGAAAAGAAAGAAGAAGGCTGGAAAATTCGAATTTCAGGAATTTTCTAAGTCTTCTCGCAATAGCGAGAAACGGTCTCGTTATAGCGAGAGTGCCTGTTCGCAATAGCGAAGGTGATTCTAGCTATAGCGAGTGCGGGCAGCAGTCCATACAGAAACCAGGGAGTTGCTTGCCATAGCATGCGCCATAGCGAGAGTGGTAGTCTAGAACTAATACGAGTTCGCCATAGCGAAGGTTAAATCTCGCCATAGCGAAGGGAACTGATACGTGCTCGCCATAGCGAAAGCTAAACCTCGCCATAGCGAAGGTAGCTGATACGAGCTCGCCGTAGCAAAGGTTAATTTTCGTCGTAGCGAGGGTTAGTCTAGAAAAGAGTAAAAGGCGAGAAAATGACTTCTTTAAATGACCCAACTCATTCTTTCTCTCATATTTGCCCTAGACTTCGACCCAAGGAGAGAAAAGAGGCGTGGAGAGTGAGAAAGACCAAGAGAAGGAGGAGGAACAAAGGAAAGGTAAGCGAGTTTCTCTCATTTCCTCTTAGAATCTGGATCTCTCTTTCTACAGTTTTGTTTGTGAGGTTAGTTGGATTTTGGGCATGGGTCAGAAGAGGAAAAGTGGAAAACACCCTTGAATCTCTTTGTTTTCTTTGAAAATGTTGTTTCCACTACCTTGGGAACTTAAGAGAGAGGAAGAATTGGTGGCATTCTAGAGAGAGAGAGAGAACCCCTAAGTTCTTGTATATTAGGAGGGTTTGCCCTAAAGATTACATTCTAAGAGAGTAATTCCATATTCTTGATTGTGCCTAGGCTCAAGTGAAGCACCTCCATGCTCAAGTGAAGCACCTCCATCAAGGTGTGATTGTGAAATCAAGAAAGGAGAAGAGAAATTAAAAGGGAAGGCTAGTGTTGGCTCATAAGGTAGCTCTCTTTCCACTCTTTCTTGTTGCATTCTTGGATGTAATAGTCATTGTATGTTTATGTATATGCTTGTTGTGTGAGATATGCCATATGTTATTGTCATGATGTATTGTTATCAATGTGCCTGTGTGATGGATTGTGAGAATTGCTCAGGTGAGGTAGTGCCGAAAGTCCCTTGAGATGGGTGAGGTAAAGCCGAAAGTCCCTTGAAATGGGTGAGACAAGGCCAAAAGTCTCATAACCGAGTGAGGCCAAGTCAAAAGTCCCTAAACTCGGGTGAGGCCATCCAAAAGTCCCTAAACTCGGGTGAGGTTAGACCAAAAGTCCCTGGAGCCCATTTTTGGCATTGTTGTGATTTCCATAGCATGTACAACATGTAATGTGATTGAGAATGGTTGGATGCCAAATTACATGTTTTGACTTGTTATATGCCTTGATTGTTTACTTGAATGAGTGCATGAGCTACTGAGATTCCCTGTATCTCACCCCTTCCCCTCCCAACTTAACATGCTAGGTGGAGCTCAAGGAGAAGCAAGTGCACACCAAGGAGCCTAGATGCATGTGTAGCTAGATGTTTGTTTATTTTGGTCTTTTGATGTAATTTTGATGTAAAGAGGTGCCAAAATGAATATGCACCTTCTATTTTTGAGATGTACATGTTGTAACAAGTGTAAAAGTAAGGATATATGATGTACAAACTATGCATAAAGCCAAATTAATGGAAATGTGGGTTTTGCCCCTTTTGTTGAATGTATGTGATAGTGTATTTTTGGTCGTAACATAGTGAGTTTGGAATGTATGATGAATTGGACCACTCGAACATGTTATATAGACTATTTTTATACTTTTAAACTTGTTCATGAGGAGTGAGAACATGTGAGAGGCCATTTGGACCCATTTTGGACCTCTTGGGTGCCAAAACTATTAATTTTGTGAGCTCCGTCAAAGTATGACCAGATGAGCTCTTCTTGCCATGAAATTTGGTATGCCTCTAGAGTTTATAGAGAACTTCTTAAGAAGCTAAAGTGGGTAATATTCAGAGGTCTAGAGAATATTTGGCGAATTGTTGAAATTGGGAAATTTTAATGATTTGGTCATGTACTGTTCCTATAGGTCCGAAAAGAAATGCATGTATTTCATAGACCAAACGGTGGCCAAATGTCATGAAATTTTATACACATAAACTAGAAAACTACAGTGACCTATACCAACTGGAATCACCCAAATTGGAGGTCTGTACAGAGAGAACGAATCTTCTGAAGTTCTATATCAGCATCAGGGAGCCACCTGACCTCTGTTATTGTTCCATCAGTTTTCAGGGTCTAAGGGCTACTGAACTGATCTAGACTTATTTTTCTCCTCTAGTAGACATCTGTAGATTTTCAAATTAGTATAGTGTGCCCAGATTGTATTTTTGTGGATTTAGTTACGAATTTTCGAAGTTCATGACAGTAAGCTACGCCAGAAACAGAGACAGCCGGACCTTTGTCTGATTTTTGATATCAAACATGGTTCAAACGCTGAGATTATGATTGGAAATTATTTTTATGTAAAGATAACACTTAGAGCTTTCCAGAGAGCTATGGTTTGCTAGATTTCCATTTTTCTATAATTAGTTATGATTTTCCAAAATTAGAGCCAAAATATGACTTTTGGGCCCAAGTGAGAAATTGCATTTTTCTGGTTTTTGGCTCCATACCCGTGGCTTATGGCTTGTTTTATGCTATGTATGAGTTGTATAAATGGAGTGTGAGTAGAAATTGTGAATGATGGGTTCACAGGACCCACGGGGCAGAAGATGAGTGTATGAAACCCCATTTTCATAGCATGAAAATGCCACGGATTAGCATTGGTTCTTTGGAAATCATATGGAACCGAGCCCTATGAGAGGCTAGATAGTGGTAGTAGATTAAGGTGTTATATCACATGTCATAGAGTATGAAAATGTGCAATTACAGGATGATCTATTATATATAGTATCACCAAAAGGGACTGTGGATGTTAGACTCAAGCAATTATGAAATAAGACGATACTGCTGGTGAAAGTGGTTTAAAAAGGGTTATCTCCCGAAGAAGCTACCTAGGAGCTGGAAGAAGAGATGAGGAAGAAATATCCAGAGCTCTTCTTATAAAGTATGTTATCTAAATTTTAAGGAAGAAATTTATTTAAAGGGGGGAGAAATGTAATGTCCAATTTTCATAAAAATAATGGAAACATATATGTTTTAAAAATAAGTCCCCTGAAAGGAATTGGTTAAGGTCTAAAAAATTTAAAATAATGATCTACACATTAAGTAATGGAAATAGGAGGCCAAAGGAACCCTAAAACAGAGGCTAACATAACCAGACAAAATTTAACTAAATAGCTACGTAACATAATGGTATTTTCATAATTTTAGGCAAAATGTAGAGTACTCACAGGAGGGCTTTTTAAATGGAAAATTTGAGTTCTCTAGGGTTCTTAGAGGCCCTAAAAACTATAAGAAGTACCAAGGTAGTTAAAACCCCTCTAGTGTATGTTTTCTAACGTCAGTTGACCCGAACTTTGACCCTTTAGTTCGAGAAGGTTTTAGCTCCATTAAGTGATTCCACAGGAATTTTATGAGATTGAGGACCTAAATTTTATAATGAAAAAGATGGTTCTAAAAAAGGAGTTAAAACAAATCAGAAACGAAAATGCCAAATTTATGGGACAACAATGAAATTTTTGGAAACAATTCCTAAACCCTACCTATATATACCCTATGCCCTACTTTTCTCTTCATTTAGATGATTTCATTTCTACCCTAAACTAGAGAAAGGACCAAAGGAGTGAGGTGCACAAGGGAAGAAGAAAAGGGAAAAGAAAACGCAAGAGAAAGGTATGGATTTTCTTAGTTTCTCCTTAGCAAACTTCTTCTCCTTCTTCTTCTTTTCTTTCCCATAGGTTTATTAAAGCTTTTGGGTCTATTTTGAGGTCAGACCAAGGGGGCAAATTTTGAAATTCAAGAGAAGAAGCCAAGCAAAGAGAAGAGCAAGCAAAGGAAGCCAAGAAACCAAAGTAATTTGCTATGCTTCAAGCTTGTTCATCCATTGCCTTCCTTTTGTGTGTTTCGCCCATATTAGGGACAACCATAAGGGGTTGAATTTCTAGCCAAACCAAGAGTGTATATTAGGAAAATGAAGGAGAAGAACAAGAATATGCAAAGGAAATAGCCAAACAACCGTGGAATTTTAAGATATTAAAGTTAGGATTTCAAGGGCTTAACCAAAATTCTATTTTGACGCAAGAGTTCCTCAGCCAAATGGATGTTTGGATGAGCTCCTAAGATCCCTAGAAAGCTTTTCACATGCATCTCCCATCAAGAAAACAAAACAAACTCCTTTGGTGTTTTCATGAAGCATAGCCTCGACCTAGGGAGGATGAAGCACTAAGGGATAGTTTTAAATTCTTCCAAACTTAATTTTGTGTCATATATGATGGGGGAGGATGAAAGGAAGCTTGGAAAAAATTTTAGAAGTCATGGATAGTGAGAAGTAGCTATAGGTTCCATATTATGACTTAAAGAAGCAACATGTAGTTAGGCTCCTTAAATTAATTATATGATGGCTCCAAGAGGCTTCAAAGGAGTCAACAATCATAAATGGATGAAAAGAATGGAGCCAAGATTATGAATTGTTGGTGTTGCTTCATTAGGTACCTTATGGAACCATAATTGGACCTTAAAAGCAAACTAGCTTTTCTAGTGTATGTGTAGCCTTAGAAATTATTCCAAGAGTGTAATTGGCTTCCATATTATGTGTCTAGGCCAAAGGAACCAAGTCTCACATCCTTGTGAGTGTGTGACCAAGGGAGAGGAAGCATTCTTGAAAGGTAAAGTGTGCATTTGTAACCAAGGTAGCTCTCTCTTCTTTCTTTCATACATAAGTGAATGTTTATTTTATCTTTGAATGTATGTATATATTTTTTTAGCCATGAACGATGTTTTAGCATATATCTAAATGCCATAGTACTATGATGTTATGTTATACATTTAAATAATGCCTTATAAACATGTTTTGGTTTGCTTGAGTGTAATAAAGCTAAAAGTCCTTTAACTAAGGTGAGGATGAGCCCAAAGTCCCTAAGAATAGGTGAGACAAAGCCAAAAGTCTTTAAAGAGTGAGGCTTAGTCAATAACACCTTAAGAAAATAGGTGAGGCAAGTTCAAAATCCCCCAAGAGAAGTGGGTGAGGCTAAACCACCTTCTTGGCAAACCTATGTATGCTTTATATGACTTCTAGAATGCAAGATATGATACATGTTTGATTATGCACTCTATGATATCCATACATATATTTTTAGACTTGGATTTCCATTCTTTATGTATGGTTGAAAGGGAGAAGAGCTATTGGGATTCTTAGAATCTCATTCCTTTCTCCCTATTTGCCTAACATGTCTAGGTGGTCTAAGTGAGTCAAGGAATGGGAGCCACTAAGCATAAAGGAAGGACATTGACATAGAATTATGTAAATTGTCCATTTTGTAGTCATATGAATGGCATATGATGTAATCCTATGATAAATATGTTGTGTAACCATTTAACATGTGTAATTACATCGATACTTGATGTATATATGAGATTTGATGCCATGTGAATGTTGTAGCAAGTTCTTAACTTTGAATGGCATGATATAGCTTATGTATTCTTGTGTATACCTTAGGGTGAGAGGGTAAGTTTGTAAAATCAGGGTTTATACACCTTTGAGACATGTTTAGTAGACCCTTTTGGTGCTTTCCCATGTGCTCAAGTGGTCATGAAAGCCTTGGAAGCAATTTTGACCCTCTTAAGACCTTTTAAGAAGCATAAAAGAGTCATTTTGCAACCCTATGACACAATCTGACCAAATGAATGAATTTTCTCATGAAATTTGGTATGCATATATATTTCATTTAGAGCTTTTTGAAAAGCTCAAGACTAGATTATTTAGAGCTCTTTGGAATTAATTATGAATTTTTAAACTTGCCAAATTTTAGCTATTCTGGTATCGCTACTATTCATATGGCCAGTTTCTTATCCTATGTCATTCGAGGGTCAAATAGTGTCAATGTAACACCATAATTATAGCTCATTTCATACCATTTATAAGCCTTATATTATCAATCCCACAAGAGTATATGAAAGAGGGGATGAAAATAATAGACATTTTCGCATTACGCTATATTTAAAAATTTCCATTTAGTGTCACGTGGACCGTGTGAACTCATACTATACTTCCTCATATTTAATTTCATTATTACAACTCATTTGCATCATGAAAACTTGCCTACAACCCATGGAAACCAAAATGGGGTAGGGAATTTTAAAGAGCATTCTCGGCCAGAATTGGTCTCTTTTCTGGGCAAACTTTGGAAAATCATAAATAAATATAAAAAAATTGAAACCATGCAATCTTAGTCATTCTAGAAAGCTTAGGATGTCTACTTTACAATAAAAATATGCCCAGGTCATGATATTCATCACCCAGGACGTTTGACATCCAAAATGGTCCAAAAGTTCGACTGAAATCTAGAACTATCACATAATTCTGCAGAAAAATTTGAAAATGTCCAATTAATTTCAAAAAAATCTAATCTATACAAATGATACCAATCTAGAATACTGTGGATGTTAATTAGAGAGGAAAAATATCTCCAAACTAGTTCATTAAGCCCAGACTCCGAAACTTAATAGAACAGTACTTTTGGTAGGGCAAAATCACTGATACTGGATAGAAACTTCAAAAATTCATATCTCTCTTTCTAGAAATCCAAAAGAGCTACTTCTAGTTGGCACAAGTCACTGTGATTGCCTAGTTTCTTTGTATAAAATTTTGTGGCAATTGGACATCATTTGGGCCTTATGTGTCAGAAAACAATTTCAAACCAAATAAATAGTGCAGCAGACCAAATCCATAAAATTTGCCAATTTCAAAAAATCATTAAATATTCTGTAGACCTCTAAAAATTACAATATTTAGCTTCCCAGAAAGCTCTCTGTAACACCCCGAAATTAATTAAGGTATTAATCATGGATTAAGATTAATTAAGGATAATTAATAGAGCATAATTGGGCAAGGTAGTGAATAGGTATTCTAGAGAGATAAATTGTTAATATGGGTTAAGAATTTATTTAGGATAGAGATTTACATCTAGGCCTAAATTAATTAAATCATGATAAGAGGTTAATGGAGGTCTAATGAACTAGAGGCAGACCCAAACTAATTTAATGAGATAGAGGCTCAAGATTTATCTTGTATAAGCTCAATTAAGTGGCCTAATTACTCTTGTGCAGACCCAAGCCCCTGAGCTCATCAAATTAGGCCCAAATCCCATTAAAGTTCAGCAACCCAATGTGTGAAAACTGGCCCAACAGAATTATGCAGCCCAACAATTAAAAACTGGCCCAACAAGCAAAATCTGAAACCCAATTGGATTTGGATTTGGAGCAACCCATGACCCAACCCCTTGACCTAACTTAAACCCACCTAAAACCCTAATGCTTCAGCCACTTTTCCCTTCATTTGCTGAAACACACAAATAGAAGAGAAATTCGGAGGTAAGGAGAGGAGGCTAGGGTTCTTGACATAATTCTGCATTTTCTCACATTTGGAGCAAGATTTGGCCAAGGTAATAGTTATACAACTTAATTCCCTCATCTTTCTCTTTAATTTGGTCCGATTAGTTTTTCATTTGGAGAGATTTCATTATACCCAAAATCTGAAAAGTGAGTGTTTGGGGGTTTTCTTGGTGAAATTCGTAGGTTGAGGTTGGGGCTGGTATTTGGTGACTTTAAACCCCCCATTTTGATGCTTTCTTTGTTGGTTTGAGACCCCCATAGCTTATTTATATTATAGGTATTAACTTAGTACGAATTTGCTTAGGATTTTGGGTGAAACATTGAGAATTCTGGTGGGAGATACTTGAATCCGAATTTGGGATTTGTGGTGGCTGTTGCAATTGTCTGCAAGTGAGGTAACCGGGGTTTACGTTAATTCCATGCATGTATCTGTTTAATTTCATATTTTGCGGTATATGAATGATTTGAAATTACTGAATGAATTGGTTGGCTATCCATTGTATAATGATTGGACCTTGTGAGTCCATGGTGGAGCTGTGGTGCGGCTGCCACCCGTGCATGTGCCGCGATCGGGCACCGGGTTATGATCAAACCCCAGATGCACTGAGCCCTGGTTGTGCTCA
The DNA here is from genome assembly GCA_032878935.1 of Erythrophleum fordii. Classification (NCBI taxonomy): domain Eukaryota; kingdom Viridiplantae; phylum Streptophyta; class Magnoliopsida; order Fabales; family Fabaceae; genus Erythrophleum; species Erythrophleum fordii. The sequence goes on from JAVQMF010000033.1 coordinate 11,901,064, forward strand.
ATGGGGAGTAGGTGCCGTGGACGGGCCTCTCCCAATGTTAATGGCCTTTAACATGTTAAATATATGATTGCTAGTATGGGATAGTAATCATGATAGCCTAATTGTTTCATTTGCTGAAATGACTGATATGATTCTGATATGGATTTTGATGCATGCATATATATTGATTAAACTGGATTATATGATGGAATTGCCTTGGTTACTGAGATTTATATCTCACCCCGTGTTGTGGGATTAATATTTCAGGTGAAAGTTCCTCGGGTAAGGATAAGGGTAAGCAGGTGGATGAGAATCCATGAGTTCCCACCTATGGGGAGATGGCTACACTTGGGCTGACTTAGCTAGTATAGATGCTAATTTTGTATTCCTTAATGTATAGCATCATCATGTATCTGCATTGCCAAGTGTAGGCTTGAACATTTGATTTATTGAGAATGTATGTACTAAAGGGTTAGACCCCTCTTGACTTAGTATTTGATGTATGGATTCATATGATCTGCTGTAAACTTTGTTGACCTATAATATGGTTGCCAATGGAAATGTAACTCTTGAGATATTGGTATGAACCCCTATTGTATGGAACCCCTACTGATTAAGTATTAAAGGATAGTCGCTGGTAATTCATGTATATTCTGTTGTTGCTATTTTATAAACTTGCTGATAGAGGGTAATTAGAGAACAGAAATGGGCATATAAGTTTTGAATTAGTAATGGAAGAATAGCTAAGTAAATAAGGTAGATAAATGCCATTTGAGCCATATAAAATGAGGGGAAGTGACCTTAGAGTGTCCCTAAGTAGAGAAATGGAGTGTAGGGGGCGAAATATAGGGAAAACAGCTACAGAAGGGAGTCACGTCGCGGCCAAGAAGGCTTCGCCGCGGCCAAGAAGGCTTCGCCGCGGCCTAGGAAGTGACAGTGGCGAGGGACGCCGCGGCTTGAGAAATCTCGCCGCGGCGCGGAGTGAAAATCATCGCCTAGGGGGTGACAGAACGTAACCTCACCGCGGCGCAAGAAGTCTCGCCGCGGCGCGAGTCGAGGAAATTAATTAGGGAGGTTACAGTAGCAAAACTCGCCGCGGCACAGATCCAACTTGCCGTGGCGAAAGCCAGGAAAATTCTAGATAGCAACTTGGCCGCGGCGCAAGTCTAAAAACTCAGTTTTCGAGCTCCAGAACCTAACTTATCCGCGGCGGGAAAGTTCCAAGTCGCGGTGCAGGTCCCCAAACTCCTATATTTGACCTAGAAACCTTAATTTCAATAAGGCTAATGTTAGGGAATAGTATGAGTACATTGGTGGGATGTTTTTGTAGGTTGAAATTGATTAATAGATGAATCCTAAACCTTTAATGATGGTACAAACCCCTTTTATGCATGTTCCCGTTATGGTTGTTAGTTGATGATCCTAGTAGTATCAAGGTTTAAATTTCCCCTATATTTTCTTAATGTAATTAATTGCAACGACTCCAAACCTTGATCATTATTCATTAATTGTGTATTTAGCTTTAATCACTGATATTAGAATTTAGGGTCGTCACACTCTCAATGAGGCCTAATTGAATGCCAAATTTCATATCAAGACTAGCTCATTTGGCCAAAAAGTGATACAGGGTTCCATTATAGTCAAATTTGACTCTATATGAGGTACCAAATTTGCCAAATGGTCTTCCCTTGGTATTGGCACCTTTTGGGCAACTTTAAAAGCATATTTAAGACTTGTGTGAGCTGCCCAAATGGTCCCAAACCTTATACTTTTCATTTTGGCCATTCAACCCATACCTATGCATATTTCTATCAAATTTCTATATTGACACACTTTGGCATTTCATACTCAAATTATATTCTAAAGCTCATACATCATATTCATAGTGATAAACATTACATAATAGTATCTTTATGCATTACATTAGGCTGGAGTGTGTTTTGTTTACCTTGGGCTGTAGTTTAATAAGGGATGCTTGTGGTTGTGCTTGTAGCATTGAAGAGTTAGATGGCTACCCGTAGAGAAACAACTGAGATGCTAAGAGAGATGCAAGAGGCCATGGCTACAATGGCCAACCGTATGAGAGAACAAGCGGAGGCCCATGAAACTACAGTGAGGGCAATGACTGACCGGCTTCAAGAGCAAGCCGAGGCTCATGCAGCGACTGTGCAAGTGCTGCAACAGCTTCATGAGAATATGAATAAGCCGAATCAGGAGTTGCCAATGGATAACCATGTGGGGGCTGGTCATAACCCTGGTGTGGGACACCAAGGGGAGAATGGTGACCTTTCTGTGGTGTTGTCCAAATTTAGAAAGGCTGACCCTCCATCGTTTTTGGGGGAGTTAGACTCTGAGAAAGCCGAAAGGTGGCTGATGCAGTTGGAGAAAATTTTTGGGGTTATGACTTGCACCACCGAACAAAAGGCAAAGCTGGCCATCTATAAGTTGGAAGGAGAAGCTGAACATTGGTGGAGGAATGCCTCCAAATTGCTGATTGCAAGGGAGATACCCTTGACCTGGGAGAGCTTTCAGACGGCATTTGAAAGCAAATACTTCCCACCGTCAGTGAGGGCTGACAAGGAGGCTGAGTTTAACTTCCTTGAGCAAGGGGATATGAATGTAGACCAATATGCGGCCAAATTCATTCAGCTGTCTCGCTTCTCCTCCTACCTGAAGAGGTTTGATGATGAGCCCTGGAAAGCTGAGAAATTTGAGAGGGGCCTGAGACCAGAGATCAAGGATAAAATAGTGTCTCTACAAATCCGCAACTTTGATGAGTTAGTGGAGAAGTGTAGAGTGACAGAGAGGGCCATGGTAGAGAGTGAGACCAAGAGAAAGAAGACCCTGAAAGGAAAACGTGACCGGGGCATGGAGCCCTTTAGGGGCGGAAGCAAGAAAGGAGCCCATAGTGGGAGTGGCTCTTGGGGAAGGAGACCACCCCCAAGGAATGTCCCTCAAAGAAAAAGCATGGGACCACCGAGAATTGCAATGAGTGCCCCACCCACTTGTGCCAAATGTGGGAAGAACCATGGGAACGGGCCTTGTCCAATGTGTTACAATTGTGGAAAGCCGGGACACTATGCGAGGACTTGCACAGTGTCATGTGAGTCGGCCTCATCAATTAAGCCGCCTATCCAAGGAAGGGTGTTCGCCCTTACGCAGCATGAGGCTAGTAAATCCCCTAGCCTGATCCGAGGTACATTGCTTGTCCATAATCATGTCGTAGATGCATTGTTTGATTCGGGTGCGACCCACTCATTCATCTCATATGACTGTGTTAAGCGTCTGGGTCTTAAAATTAGCCTGTTGCCATTTGAATTGTCTGTGTCCACCCCTACTGGATATTCTATGATTACATCTGATGTATGCTTAAATTGTACTGTACAATTGGATAGCCGTTGTACTACCCTTAATTTGATTTGTATCCCTTTGTGTGATTTTGATATAATCATTGGCATGGACTGGTTGTCTGCTAATAATGTGATACTGGACTGCAATCGTAAAACTGTTTCCTTACCTGCAAACATACCTGAAACTTGTCCTGTGACTGAGCTTACTTGTATGTCTGCCGCCCAAGCCGGGAGGTGCCTTAGGCGTGGATGCCAAGGGTTTCTAGTATTCTTTTCATTGCATGTTGAAGTTGAGGATGGGTTAGAGGATATACCTATGATTAGGGAGTTTCCTAAGGTTTTCCCTAAGGAGTTTAGTGGACTACCTCCAGAGAAAGAGTTAGAATTTTCTGTTGATTTGGTACCCGGTACTGGTCCAATCTCTAAGGCCCCGTATAGAATGGCGCCTGCTGAGTTGGTTGAGTTAAAAAGTCAATTAGAAGAGTTACTTGAGAAGGGGTTTATTAGGCCAAGTGTGTCTCCATGGGGAGCACCAGTTTTATTTGTCAAGAAGAAAGATGGTAGCCTTAGACTTTGCATTGACTATAGGCAATTGAACCAGGCGACGGTCAAGAACAAATACCCTTTGCCTAGAATTGACGACTTACTTGACCAATTAGCTGGAGCGTCAGTCTTTTCAAAGATTGACCTTAGATCGGGGTATCACCAACTTAGAGTCAAGGCTGAGGATGTACCTAAAACAGCCTTTAGGACTCGATATGGCTATTATGAATTCCTAGTTATGCCTTTTGGGTTAACCAATGCCCCTGCCATTTTCATGGATTACATGAATAGGATTTTTAGGCCTTATCTTGACCAGTTTATGGTAGTATTCATTGATGACATCCTCATCTACTCTAAAAGTAGTGAAGAGCATGAAGAGCATCTTAGGATAGTTCTTCAGACCTTAAGAGAGCATCAGTTGTATGCTAAGTTGAGCAAATGTGAGTTTTGGTTGTAGGAGGTCAAATTCCTAGGTCATGTGATATCAGAACAAGGGGTAGCGGTAGATCCTAGCAAGGTAGAGGCGGTACTGAATTGGGAGAGACCCAAAACGGTGACCGAAATCCGTAGCTTCTTAGGTCTAGCCAGCTACAACAGAAGATTCATTAAGGGATTTTCTCAGTTAGCCATGCCTTTGACCAAATTGACTAGGAAGGACCAACCATTTATGTGGGATGCTAGGTGTGAGAATGCCTTTCAAGAGCTTAAGGATAGGCTTACCACCGCACCTGTGTTAGTGATACCTGATCCAAAAGAGACATTCACGGTCTATAGTGATGCTTCTAAAAAGGGATTAGGGTGTGTCTTAATGCAACAAGGTAGAGTGATAGCCTATGCTTCTAGACAACTTAGACCCCATGAAGAGAATTACCCTACCCATGACCTAGAGCTAGTGGCTGTAGTTTTTGCCCTTAAGATTTGGAGGCACTATCTCTATGGTGCCCAATTCGAGGTGTATAGTGATCACAAAAGTTTGAAGTACTTGTTTGACCAAAAGGAGTTGAACATGAGGCAAAGGAGGTGGATGTAATTCCTTAAGGACTACGATTTTTCCTTAAAGTACCATCTGCGGAAGGCAAATGTGGTCGCCGATGCCTTGAGTAGGAAATCTATTCACATGGCAATGATGATGCTTAGAGAGCAAAGGTTGATTGAGGAAATGAGAGATTTGAATTTATCAATTTCAATGAACCCTAGGAGTCTTCTTTTGGGAGAATTGAGGATAGAAAATGACCTTAGAAAAAGGATTAAAGAGGCCCAAGAGTTAGATGCCTATTGGGGAGGAATTAGAGAGCAACTGGGTAGTGGTGAGGTCAAGGATTTTGACCTATCAGAAGATGGTTTGGTGAGGTACCAAGGTAGAGTGTGCATACCTAAGGATGAAGAGTTGAGGAACATAGTGTTATCGGAAGCTCATAAGAGTCAGTACACCATTCATCCGGGCACCACTAAGATGTATAGGGATCTTAAGAAAAGCTTTTGGTGGCCCGGGATGAAGTCAGACATAGCGGAATTTGTTGCTAGGTGTCTAATTTGTCAGAGGGTTAAGATTGAGCACCAAAGACCCGCAGGTTTGTTACACCCTTTAGAGATTCCGAAATGGAAATGGGATAGTATATCCATAGATTTTGTAATGGGTTTGCCTAGAACATCCTCGAGTTATGATGCTATTTGGGTGATTGTGGATAGATTGACGAAATCTGCCCACTTTCTACCTATTAGAGCTACTTATCCTCTTGATAGACTAGCTCAACTGTATGTACGGGAGGTTGTAAGGTTACATGGTGTCCCTAATAGCATTGTGTCAGATAGAGACCCAAGATTCACATCAAAATTTTGGCGATCTCTACAAGAAGCTTTGGGTACTAGTCTTAACTTTAGCACTGCCTATCATCCTCAGTCTGATGGACAGACTGAGAGGACCATTCAAACCCTTGAGGACATGCTGCGAGCTAGTGTGCTAGAATTGAAAGGGAGTTGGGATGTGTACTTGCCTTTAGCTGAGTTCGCTTATAATAATAGTTACCATTCCAGTATTCAGATGGCACCATTTGAGGCACTTTATGGAAGGAAGTGTCAGTCACCCTTGTGTTGGGTAGAGTTGGGTGAGAGGAGTCTCTTGGGTCCAGACATAGTGGACCAAACCACCCACCAGATAGAACTCATCAGAAAGAAATTGTTGACTTAGTATTTGATGTATGGATTCATATGATCTGCTGTAAACTTTGTTGACCTATAATATGGTTGTCAATGGAAATGTAACTCTTGAGATATTGGTATGAACCCCTATTGTATGGAACCCCTACTGATTAAGTATTAAAGGATAGTCACTGGTAATTCATGTATATTCTGTTGTTGCTATTTTATAAACTTGCTGATAGAGGGTAATTAGAGAACGGAAATGGGCATATAAGTTTTGAATTAGTAATGGAAGAATAGCTAAGTAAATAAGGTAGATAAATGCCATTTGAGCCATATAAAATGAGGGGAAGTGACCTTAGAGTGTCCCTAAGTAGAGAAATGGAGTGTAAGGGGCGAAATATAGGGAAAACAGCTACAGAAGGGAGTCACGCCGCGGCCTAGGAAGTGACAGTGGCGAGGGACGCCGCGGCTTGAGAAATCTCGCCGTGGCACGGAGTGAAAATAATCGCCCAGGGGGTGACAGAACGTAACCTCACCGCGGCACAAGAAGTCTCACCGCGGCGCGAGTCGAGGAAATTAATTAGGGAGGTTACAGTAGCAAAACTCGCCGCGGCGCCACATAGGTTGGCCGCGGCGCAGATCCAACTCGCCGCGGCAAAAGTCAGGAAAATTCCAGAGAGTAACTTGGCCGCGGCGCAAGAGTTCCAGGCCGCGGCGTAAGTCTAAAAACTCAGTTTTCGAGCTCCAGAACCTAACTTAGCCGCGGCGGGAAAGTTCCAAGTCGCGGCGCAAGTCCCCAAACTCCTATATTTGACCTAGAAACCTTAATTTCAATAAGGCTAATGTTAGGGAATAGTATGAGTACATTGGTGGGATGTTTTTGTGGGTTGAAATTGATTAATGGATGAATCCTAAACCTTTAATGACGGTACAAATCCCTTTTATGCATGTTCCCATTATGGTTGTTAGTTGATGATCCTAGTAGTATCAAGGTTTAAATTTCCCCTATATTTTCTTAATGTAATTAATTGCAACGACTCCAAACCTTGATCATTATTCATTAATTGTGTATTTAGCTTTAATCACTGATATTAGAATTTAGGGTCGTCACACTCTCAATAAGGCCTAATTGAATGCCAAATTTCATATCAAGACTAGCTCATTTGGCCAAAAAGTGATACAGGGTTCCATTATAGTCAAATTTGACTCTATATGAGGTACCAAATTTGCCAAATGGTCTTCCCTTGGTATTGGCACCTTTTGGGCAACTTTAAAAGCATATTTAAGACTTGTGTGAGCTGCCCAAATGGTCCCAAACCTCATACTTTTCATTTTGGCCATTCAACCCATACCTATGCATATTTCTATCAAATTTCTATATTGACACACTTTGGCATTTCATACTCAAATTATATTCTAAAGCTCATACATCATATTCATAGTGATAAACATTACATAATAGTATCTTTATGCATGTCTCAAGGTTCATTGTACATATACAACATCATAAACATTAAGATACATAAGCATGGTTCCAAAATGGCCAACATCAAGGCATAAGTTTGTCAATCTCCTTCCTTTAGTATTGTTGGCTCCCATTAGCATATCCACTTAGTTCACCTATCACGTTAGATCATTGGAGAGGAGGAGATGAGATTCACAGGATCCCAATAGCTCATCTCCCATTCAATCATACATAATATGTGCAAAGCAAGGCTTTCAAATGCATGCATGGTGAAAGTGGAAGACATGCATATGTTAAAACAATCTTGGCATGTGAATCAATCATACAAAACATCTAAGAGCTCACTAAGTGCTTAGATTGGCCTCACACTTCTCTTCATAAATTTTGGACTTGCCTCACCCATTCTTTAAGAGCTTTGGACTCAACCATACTTTTGGGAGCCCACTTTGCTTTTAGGAAACTCTTTAGTTTGTCTCAACCAAGCTCAAGGGTTCTTGGCTCATCCTCACCCATGGGAAGAGTTCTTGACCTCTTCACACTCAAGCAAATTCATACAAACATCATGCACTCATTAAAAAATATAACATGGCATCAAGGATCATAGCATATAAAGGCATGCTAACATACTTTTCAAAGCTTGAAAATACACATATACACATTCTAAAACAAGCTAATCACACATCCATGCATGAGAGAAGGTGGGAAGAGCTACCTTACTTATATTCACACACTTTTTCCTTAAGCCTTGACTCCTCTCCCTTGACCTCACACACCCAAGAAGGTGGAGATCATTTCTCTTGGCCTAGACACACCAAAAGAAGCATGAATTACTCATGGAACAATTTCTAAAGTCACACCACTTGCTTAGACACTAGGTTATCCTATAGACCTTATTATGGTCCATAAAGGCACCTAATGAAGCAACACCCCTCAATTAAATTCTAGGCTCTATTCTTTCTTTTCAAATATGATTCTTGACTCCTTTTAAGCCTCTTGGAGTCATCACATGATTAAAATAAAGAGCCTAAACACATATTGCTTCTTTAGGTCACATAATAGGGTCTATGGCAAAATCGGACGTTATAGTCAATGCTTATGAAATTTTACAGGAATATACTAGACATGATAAGCCTTCTATGACCACTGAGATCACCTCAATTGGATGTCTGAGCAAGGAGATATGAATTTTTAAAATTCTATGATAATACCAGTAGCATCAAATGAGTCTAGGTACTGTTCTATCGAATTCCTATGGCTAGACATCCTTGTTTTGGTTTGGACTTATTTTTAACATGAATTAGACATATGTAGCTTTCTAGAATGGTATAGTGTGCTTGATTTTATATTTTCTAAAATTAGTTATGATTTTTCAAAGTTGATGATAGAAAGTTGGCACACTAACCCAAGACTGCATATGTAATTTTTATGTATATGGTTCATGAGCTCACGTTGTTGGCCATATCTCGAGATGGTTTTGAGTTGTATGCATGTATTTAAATATGAGAATGAGGTGGATGAGTTCATATTATCCACAAGACACAGAACAAAAATTTATCCATAACATAATACAAAATAATCCATTATTTTAATTACATTTTCTTGAGAAAATGATGCTTGACCAAGGTAATAGACTTAGAATGAAATGAAATAGCCTAGTTAAATATGGTGTTACATTAACTTTTTTAGAAAAGGTTCAAGTCAAGAAAGTTTTGTGATGATTTTGAATCTTTTATACAAGATAATCTAGTATCCTTATGCATAAAGATAATTATTTCAATCAAAATTCGATCCATAACATCTATGTCAGGCTTTCTGTCTATGACCCTTACTGTCCAATCTGAAAGTAGACAACTAATGCATTTCACTTATTGAATAGGATTGTATGGTCAGTCCGCAACCCCTAGATGCCAAAGGCATCAACCCAGACTTGTACAAGTGGCAGCAGTAAGGAATTTTCTATAATAGGTGAAAGCCTGATAGAACAATGCCTTGTAAAGGTAAAAGGCCTATAGGTTGTTAACTTTTTTTCCTAGAGAAGAAGTAATGATGGTATCTGAGGAATAAGCATTGACTAACTCTATGCCAGTAGCCACGATAAGACAAAGGATGCAAATGTTATCTAAAATGATTAGGTGGAAAGCATTTGCAGGTGGCTTTTTGTGTTCACCATCAAATCCCAAGGCTCAACCCTGGACAAGTAGCGGAAACTACCAAGCTGGAGTACAGTAAGGGCAAAGGGAAAGTTTCAAACCTTGAGCAGACTGCCAGTGATAAGCTAGAGAAGGGTGAGGTTAATGTCAAGTCATCATGGCCCATATGCCCTGGGCAACACACGTGTTACTGTAAATATTATGCCTGTAACACTTGTACTCTTTTTTCTCTTAGCTTTTGTTTGGCAAGCTGCTGTAAGTTTTCCATAAGATCATATGAAGACTTGCTTTCACTACGACTCCTATAGGTTCCCTTAACCAAGCCACTGCCTATGAGTCGCCAGCTCATTCTTCAATAAGCACGCGATATGAGCCTTGGGCTTCTCCCATTACGTGGAAGCTTACAGTTTCCCCCATCAGGGAGTGAAATAGAACATGAAACTGTAATCTCCCAAGTGGTGAGAAGAGCCCAAGCCTCTAACCACATGCCTATTGAAGAATGAGCTGGCATCTCATAGATAGTGGCTTGGTTAGGGGAACCCACCAGAGTGGTAGCAAAAGCGAGTCTTCATAGGGCATGTTAAAAATTTAGTTTCACTCAATAATGGCCAATAATTATTATTTGTTTCAAAATGCCTAAATGATAGTTTCTTATAATTTATTCCAAAATTCTCATCATAATTCTCTATCTTCCTCTAATTAATTACTTAATTCTCAATTATTTTCTTAATTAATTTCTAGATGCTACACCATCATGCCTAAAAGAAACACTCCTTTGTTAATACGTATGTATAAATTTGAAGGTAAAGGTTAGGTGAAAAAAAGTTAAGCAGTAACTATGATTTTAAGTGAGCATAATTTTTGCCTTCAAAAAACAATTTGGGCTTTTACTTCTATTTTCAAGGAAAAGCTTCAATTATTTACTTTCCTACAACAAATAAACATGTTCCTGTTACCACTCAAAAAAGCATTTGATTATTTTATATATATATATATATATATATATATATATATATATATATATATATATATATATATATATAAGTTGGCTAAACATTGTTTTCTCAAAATAAGTACTTTTGAAAGATAAAGAACATTTTTCCCCTTAAAAAATTATGCCAAACAAGCTGTAGTTCCTTAGCTAACTCAATTTGATTCTTCTAAATAGTATTGAGAGTAAAATTCTAAATGTACTAAATGGTATAAGAAAATGCACTCTTCAAATTAGGCCAAACAAGCTATTTGTGGTGACAAGGTTTAATCAACTAACAATCTAGGGCAATTAATTGCAAAGGTATTAATAAGGGAGAATGAAAGAAGAATTTTTCAAGTACTATTAGTTTTTAATTAATTGGTTCTTGGTTTCAATTGAGTTATTCCTAGTTTCAATTGGCTAACTTTACGTTTCAATTGCCTAAATCTAGGTTCCAATTAAGTGAAATATATTTGATGACTCTACTGGTACCACTTTTAGTTTCTAGTTAACTAATAAGAATCCTATTTAGTTTCAAGTTAATTGGAAGTCCCAAAAATAGTGTAAAGTATTAACTTCAAGCATAAAATATTGACCCTATTTTCATAAAGATGAAGTTCATGGTTCTCCTTATCAAAGAATTCTCAAACTTCCCATATTTGAAGCACATATGTTAACTACGTGCCATAAAATTTTCAAGCAAAAATTCATTCATTTGATCCCTCAACTAACCTAATTTCTATTGTTGCCTCATATTTAGTACCTGCATTGTTTTGGTCACAATTGGTCTAACAAACCAACTTGGAAAATTATAAGACTATCCAAACTTGTGGATTAACCTATTAGCTATCATGTAGAAATGTTTCGGACAAAATCCCACTCATTTGGTCACCCAACTAATCCAAGGTGCTATAACATTCAAATTTATCCTATTTTATAACCATATTATGTTTTCTCACTTTGCTAAATTTATTGCCCTATCTACACTCAACAATTTGTTACAAATTTTAGTGCACATATCATCACATACTCTAAGATTGTGACATAAAATTTCTACCACCATTTCATATCATAAATACAATGTAATATAACATTTTTAGAACTAGTACAAAATAAAACTAATAATAACTTCTCAAACTATTTATATACTTGCTACTTCATAATTTACATCAAAGTAAATATTAACATCAACCAAAGATATTAATAACCTATTTCTCATATTAAAACAATAATAATATTATCTTCCTTTCTCTTATTTCTTCCTTACTATCACCTAAAAGGTTTTAGGAAAAACAACAGCAAATCATGGTGAGATTATAAAAAACCAAATAGCTAGCATAACTCATAAAGTATAAAAGCACAAGTATGAGTACTTCTAGGGTTTTAGTTAGCTAGAATCTGTTTCAAACAAGTGCCCTAAAATCTAAAAATCAATACAATGCTAAAAGCTTTTAGCTAGCATTGAATTTAATAACACATGCTATATATCAATCACTCTAAGATTTGAATTAGTTCTTCTAGATGTAGTCTTCTACCTGCAAAAGGGGTAACTTGAGTTAGTTCTCCCAATTCAATCCCATACCTACAAAAGGATATTTCTTTCTCTAGTTGATAGCCATTCAAAACTCCATTTAAGGGGTAAGATCTTAAGTCTCATTCCTTTCTCATAATGTTACATAACATATGAAACAAGTATAAACCCTTTTTTATAAAGTGCAAACAACTTACTTAACAACCCTAAAGATAAAAATCCTAAAGCGTACATCCACTTTTTTCCACATCTAAGACTACTATTTCTTAGGATAACAAAAAACCTAAAATTACAAAATTTTTAAGAAAAGATAGTTAATATCTTTGCACACTACTTGAAAATTCATGTTAACACATCAACATCCTTAATTTGTCAAGAATGCACAAAAGTTGACATATCCAAATTGGAAATGGCCACAAATATGATATGACTTACTACTTTGGTATAAACCACAATCCTTGCCAAGTTGCCTTAAATAACCCCAAAGACCTTGATTGATTCTATAGTCTAAACCATATCCATTGTCAAAATACCCAATGATCAAACCATAATCAAATCAGCACTTATCCTTCCCATAACTTATAACATGCCTTGGTTTGAGTGTTACTCTTGTTAATTACCTACAAAGCCCATTGAGAATATGTTGAGAATAGATGTCTAAACATTTTCAACACATAATAAGAATAAACCAAATTCAATCATATATAGTAAATCAATACAATTTATATCATCAATACATTTGAAAAGTAATAATAAACAAATTTAAGCTAGGAACAAATATATCATAAAGCACTTTGGATTTGCCATTGATAGGAATTTAAAGCATTTAACTTATACTTTGCATATTAGCAACTACCTAAATGATTTGCCAATTGCCTTTCTCTTCCCAAGCAACTTAATCTTCTTCTTTCTCTACCCACTTTAGCATTTTCAATGGCCAAGTAGTTCTCCTATTTTACTACATTCACAAAAGACACATAATAAACACAATGCTATAACAATTCACAACTAGTTCATAATACTTTTGAATTCATTATGGCTGACCTTTACTTAGGCTTCTTCTACAATTGTCTTTAACCAATATTTTAAGCTACAAGATATCTTAATTTACCCACCATTTTAACCAAAAATAGAACCAATTCCATATTTTCAAAGCTGTTCAAATAGCACATACTATTCAATACCTATAAAAATCACCTACTAGAGCCCAAACCAATTACACTACAATTGTAGCTTGAAAAGCTTTATGCTTCTTCTTTCTTTGTCAAAGGCTTTTCAAATCCTCCAACAAAATTCTAATTTATGACAGAAAATAGTATCGAAAGGAAGCTTATAAAATGTTACATATTTTTCCCTTCTAGCACTTAGACAGAAGAGCAAGGAATTTACCTCATCCAAGGCCTAGAATTTCTTCTATTTTCAACCAAGCTTTCTTAAATGGAGTTCTCTCTCTCTCTCTCTCTTTCTCTCTCTCACCCCAATGTAAATGGAGATGAATTGTTAGATGAAAGAAATAATGTGTAAATAGGCTTAGTGGGCTCAGTAAGAGTCAAAGGCTATTACATGGGTCAACATGCATTGTCTTGAATTGAATTAAAATTCCACTCTCATTCTCTTCTTGTTTGGCCAATAAATGCTAATGGGAAAGCAATAATGCAAATTGAAAGAGAAATAAGTTGAGGTAGGTGGGAAAAGTCAAATTGTATTACCTTGGTCAAACTCTATGAAAATGCTTTAAGTCTCATTCTCTCCCACTCACACCTCCCACAACCAAAAAGGATTGAATGAATTACCATCTTAGTGAAGGTAAGTGTTTACAAACTAATTAGGATTGACTAATTAATAGAAAGTTCAAAGAATGATCAAGAGACCTTATTGAATTTATCTTAATTTTGAATTTTCTTCTAGCTTTTTCTTGTCTCTTCACTTTCCTTTGGCCTTTTCCTTTTCTAAAACATTATATAATGGAACTAAATTATCTAAAAAAATAATATAATAAGTTCTCATATTAAATGCCAACTTGATTAACCCCAACTTATTCATAAACTTTAAGAAGGTAAATATTTGGATGTTACACTATTAGTTTCATATGTTTATAGGGTATGAAGGCACTTAGCGCCTCATTAGTATTAAAAAATATTTCCAGCCAAAAGAAAGGCATGTGGTAAGAAGAGATATATATTTCTTTACTGAACTAGGTTTGACTCTTTTAAAGAATACTGAGTAAAATATAAATGCATTGGACAATATAAGAAAATGCATAAGATCACTTGAGAGGGAAATTTATTTTTTAAAAAAAAGTCCAAAAATACTCCTAATTATAACAACTAAAGAAAAAGCAAATACCCAACTTGTTATAATAGAATAGATTAGTTGTGTAGATAGAAAAAAATATTTGCCCTAAAAGTGTGTGGCATGGCACAACAATCGAAACCTTTGAAAAGACAAGGTTGTTCTTGAAGGCATTAATTCCATTTTCTAAAATAGAAGCTAAAAGTGTTAGCAAACATTTCATTTTAATGTTTTTGTAATGATTCCTACTAAAATGAACCTTGTGGATTTGATATATGTTAAGGAACCAATTAACCTTTAAACCCATTGAAAAAAAAAATCTTATAATACTATGGTTGTAAACACTAAAGGTATGAAAGGGTATGACAATGAAAAAGGAACAATTTTTTGGAATTGCAACAAAGCTTCTGTATTTAATCAGAGTTAATTTGTTTCTTATATTTGATCTCCACTTTTAGGCTGTTGGGGAGGCAACCTACTCATGACAGCAAAACCTACAAGAATAATTACATGTTTGATCAACAAAAGAAGATATAAACACCTTCGTTTGTTAACCAACATATATGTTTCACCTATTTTCCCACAAAGTAGGAATAATTAAGAGTTAACAATAAAAAGAATATTAGTTTCAAAAGCATTTCTCTTAAACCTATAGAGGAAGATGAATTCAGATATTGCAATTTCTGATTATAGCAGTTGCTTTAAACTTATGTGATGAAATAAACTACTACACCAACAACTACTCTGGGTGATCCTTGGGCTATATAGCAACTAAGGTCTGATGAAACAGGGCTTGTTAAAATTGCCATGTATAGGAATTGAAATGTGAGTGCTTACAAAGAACAATCACGAAAGCATTAGAAGTTAATTCAAGACATTCCATACTCGGTGCACAAACCATGAACCAAAATTCAACGCACTAAGCCACAAGACAAGGCACTAGATCTATAAAATATGGCATAAGTAATAATTCCTTAAAATATGACACTTTGTAATTATTAGTGTTAATTCTTATTTACTATTATGAGGCTAGAATTTCCTTACAAGTGATATACAAAGACAACAACTATATAATACTCTGAGAGTCACAAGACCATATATGACCAAAAATTCTCTAAAACCAAGTTATGACCTTTCATAGACCAAACTAAAGACCTTTTATTTTTTATGAATTCTTGCAAGTAGATACGAGCAACCATTGCTACCTACTCGTTTGAATTTACCAAACTTCTATACTTTGTACTCTAATGTAATGAAGGATAGCTATCATGTTTCCATACTACTTTATGCAAGAAGGATTATTGAATTTGTACCTTCTACTACTTTGTGGAGGGTAGACTAGTAGAGCACCATCAATGTCTCTTTTATAACTTTCATGTAGAACTTCTTGAAGTGTTACTAAAGCATCCTTTGTTTGACAAAGGACATTATTTTCAATACTTAGCATTTGAAGGTGATTGTTTGATGAAGAAAGGGTAAGAGCTGAGGAAAAATGGGCAGCCCTAGGCATAGCCTATTAGAATTTTTGTGGATTATAATTAATTTTTAATTTTGTTTTAAATAAAAATAGGCTAATTTATGTTCTATTAGGATGCATTTAGAACTACCTACTAAATTACTGATCCTATTTTTTTAGGTTAGATATCTATGATTGATTAGTATGGATAATAATACAGACCCTAACCTATAGGCCCATAATGGTAGGTACTAGGGTTTATTTAAACTTGGCTAGATCCCCTCTGTATTCATATCAAGTTATAACTCCATAACTTACTCCATTATAAGTTATGATAGGAAGCATGAATTACAGAGGAAGTGTAACGTCTAGTTTTCATAAAAACGTTAGAAACAGACCAGTTATAAAAGGAAGTCCCTAAAAGAGGAAGGTTTGAGGCCAAATAAAATTATAATAAAATTCTAAATAATGAAAAATGAGGATACAAGGCTTAAAATGTCCAAAAATAAGAGTCAAAGTAGCTAAATAAAATCTGATGAAAACTAGTGGTATTTTTATAATTTTGGACACTTTTTAGGGAACTCAAAGGAGGGATCTTTAAATAGAAAAATTGAGTTTTCCAAGATTTTTAGAGGACCTAAAAACTATAGGAACCCCTAAAATGGTTCAAACCCCTCTGATTTATGTTTTAAAGTGTTAGTTGACTCGAACTGTGACCGATTCGTTCGGGAATATTTTAAATCTAATTTAGATGAAACCAAAGGTAATTTATAAATTAGAGGACCTAAATTTTATGATGGAAAATATCATTATCAAAAAAGAGTTGAAATGTGCCTAAATGAAGCAACAGGCTCGTAAAGGCAAAATGGTCATTTTAAAAAATTATAAAATAGGCTTCTTAAGTAAGATTACACCTCATCACCTTCTCCAAGCTTCCATTTTCAGAATTTTGAGTAGCCATGGCATGACATTAAGGGAAGGGAGAGAGAAAAAGTTTAAGCTCCTGTTTAGGCAAGTAAACAGCCTCATTTCATCCCACATTAGTTAGGAAAGTTGTTCCTCTCTTTAAGAGCTCTCTAATGGTGGTTTTCTTTTTTAAAAAAACTTGAAGATTTAAGTCTAACATAAGCCAAAAAGGAACTCTTTTCAAGAGACCAATTGGTGGAAAATAATCTACATGAAGAGAGCTTCGTTTTAAGGTAAAACTTTACTTGAAACACCTGTAAAATCTTATGTTTCTAAGTCATTTAAGCTTTGGCCTAAAGAGAGAAAGTGAGGAGGAGAGTTTCTTTTCATATGTTCTTGATGGAACCAAGAGTTATGGAGTGTGAGGATTAAGAATATATAACTAGAATTGAAAAGGAAGCTTTACAATGCAAGTTGTAGAATTTAGGGATTTGGTTGCACTTTGGCAAATATAAAGCTTCCTAATGGTAATTTAAGTTGTCCAAGAGTATGTATGAGTTCCCAAGACACCTAGCAAGCCTCCCATGTGCCAACTCTCTAAAGAAAATCAAGCAAAGTCCATGGGTGCACAAACTAGTATAAGTCTCAGCCAAACCATGTCCATACACCTAGGAAAGTTTTAAATTATTCTAAAGCTAGAAAGAGACTAAATATGATAGATGAACATCAAAGGAAGCCTTAGAATAAATTTAGAAAGCATGGGTTGTGAGATGGAGGTATAAGCTCTATAATGAGACATAAAAAAGCAACTTATTGCTAGGCTCCTTAAAATGAAATTGTGATGATTCTAGGGAGTTTAAATGGAGTCAAAAGACTTAGATTGAGGGAGAAAATGGAGCTAAGATCATGAATTCCCATAGTTGCTTCATTAGGTCTTATATGGAACCATAATAGAGTCTTAGAACAAAGTAAGCTTCCATAGAGTTATATAAGGCTTAAGCTTATGCCTATGAGTGATTCATGTCTCATTTGATATGTTTAGGCTAAGAGAATGAAGTGCCACCTAATTACATGGGCTTGGCCAAAAAGGGGAAGTAGAATTCAAGAGAAAAGTGTTGTGATTTTACTTCAAGGTAGCTCTCTAACCTTTCTCACATGCATGGCTTGGATGTTTATTTGTCTTTGAGTGCCTGTGTGTATGTTTGAATTATGAAATATGTCTCTAGCTATTGTCTACTTACTATAGTACCACTATGCATCTTGAAATGGGTTTATGAATGTATTTTGGCTTGAATAGTATAGTGATGCTAAAAGTCCCTTAAAATGGGTGAGAAAGAGCCAAAAATCCCTAAAATTGGGTAAGACAAAGCCAAAAGTCTTAAAAAGAGTGAAACTTAATCAAAAGTCCCTTGAAAGTGGGTGAGACAAACCTAAAAGTCCCTAGAAAGTTTGGTGAGGCTAGACTAATGCCCTTAAAAGCCTATATTTGATATGTATGAGTTCACATGACTAAGGAAATGTTTTATGTATGTTCATGAGGGGCTTGTAAGACTTACATGCACTCTTTGACATGTATATGCATTCATTATATATGTTTGAAAGGGTAAAAAGTTATTGAGATTCTTTGAATCTCACTCTTCCCCATTTTCCATCTAACCATAGCTCAAGGAAGCAAAAATGGAAGCCAAGGAGCATGATGTGTAACACTTTGACAATAGAATAATTTCTAATATAATGTAATGTCAAAGTATGTATATATGAGTAGCTTATGGCATGTAAACCATTGAGCATGTGTGATGATGCCTTAGTCGCTTAAGCACTCAATTAAACTAAGATTGATTTAATATAATACAGGTCAACCCTAGGTCATTCTTTCCAATGAGCAATTTAAAGGTTAGTTTAGATTGATTCTAGGTGATTATTTGATGCTTAAAATATTATACAAATTCTAGAAAACTATCTCTACGCTAATTGCAAAATTAATTGAACTAAATGCATGCAAATGGGGGGTTTTAATTAAGAAATTAAATTTCAACTAAAAGAAAAAAACTAAACAAGTAATTAAACTAAATTGCTCTAAATTGAAATTAAAGTGATAGTGAAAATGTAAAGAACAAACAGGAGGCAACCAAAGCTTTACAAGAGGATTTCAGCTCTCATCACTCACCAAAGATTAATTGAGACCATGAGAAGTGATTAGACAGTAGACCAATGAATTTAATTAACTCAATCCAAGGATAGAAAACCCTAAGCTCAAATGCACATCACTTAACTTAACTAGGAAACCTTTAGCTAATTCAATTAATTTGCAAGTAATTAAGCCAATTAAACTCATCAAATCCTTCAACAATTGGATTCAATTAATTTTGGAAAATTTTATTTTAATTACCTAATTGAACAATTAAGCAATTATACCAAGATATGCAATTAAAATCATAATATTAATCAAATTAACACAATAGAACTCAAATATCAATTCAATCAAGATTATAAGGTCTAGAAAACCAAAATTCCAACAACTACAAAACATAATTCCAATCTCAAATAACACCAATTCCAATTACAATTCAAGATAAAATCATTATCCAACCTAAAATTAGGTCTCAACATTAAATCCACATAGAAATTCCTAAAACTAGAAAATCCCTAAGTTCTTGAAATTGAAAGAGGAAAAGGCAAAAGAAAAGAACTCCCCAATGGTCTTCAATCCTTGTAAATCAAGAGCTCAAGCCTTCCTCCTCCATGCTCCACCTTTCTTTAAGCTTCCATGGATTTTGTTCCTCTACACTCCTTCTAGCTCTCTGCCATGAAGAGATAATGAAAGAGAATATCCTTTGTTGAATGAATGATGGTAGGTATGTGATGGGAGGGAGACGTGTTGGTGAGGGGCCCAGAGTTTAGGAGAGAGGGAGTGTAAATGATGATTGTGGTTTCGGCACTGATTCTTCCTCTAGGTGGCCTCTCTGCCTCTCTCCATGTGAAGTTCGAAAATGAATGAATGAAGTAGCAATTTGTTCTCTCCAGCATGCCTCTGCTATGTTTTCCGAAAAGCCCCCTAAAGAAGAATGAAGAAGCAGCCCAATTCATTTTCTCCAGGTTGCCTCCATTGACTCTTCCATAAGAAAACAAAATGAAAACCTAATATCCTATTTACGAAAATGCCATCACCAAGTAATTAATAAAAGTAAAAGAATTTTACTCCAATCTTGACCCTTGATTCACTTTAAATCTTCAATTCATTTGCCCAAAATTGTCTTACACCATTGATTCCTAATTCATCTCCAAAAATCTACACAAATTTAATAAATATTTTAAAGATTGAAAATATTCAACCCATCAAAGAAATATGAAAAATAAAATATTATCAATTTAAACCCAAAAAATCTCCTAATTAATTCAAAATTATATTATTTTTCAAAATTGACCAAAAATTCAAATATTATATAATAAATCCATTTAAACTCAAAATAATCATTAAAAATAATAATAAATGTGGGTAAAAATATATCAAAGTTAGCACTTATCAATTCCCCTACATTTATCTCTTTGCACTCCCGGGCAAAGCAAACCAAAATCAAGGAAAAACAAGAGGAACAAAATAAAATTGCAAAAAGTAAACGCTCTAATCATAAGCCAAAAGTAAACCAAACCATTCAACATCTTTCTTATCCAAGTAATCATTACATGCATTAAGATTAAAGACACCATGGCAATTAACTTGACAAAGGGGAAACCTAAGCTAGTAATCCCTTACCAAAGGTAATGTGTATATCACTCTCACTCAAAAGTGTATAGGCTTGTATGTACACTCAAAACCAACCTATCCAATTCTCTTTTCAAAAGCTTGACAAAAATATAAGCTCTCCACCACTAACAAGCAAATGCAAACATAAATCAAAAGAACTTTATTAGGTTGTACTGGGCTAAGGTTAAGAAAAAAGAAGGGTCAAATGATAGGAAAAACTAAAATTGAATATCTTAGGAGAATGAAAAACAATGTCACATAAGATAATATGGAATGAAAGAAACAAAACTTGGATGGGGCCTTTATTCTTTTCCCCTTTTTTATATTACTATTATTTTTATTTCTTCCTTTTCTATTTTTTCTTTTCTTTGAATATATACATTTATTCTTTCTTTGTTTTTTTTTAATATACTTGTTTTCCTTTCAACTTTTTTTTTTCATAATGACACAAATTCTAACTATTTACATGTTCTTTTATCCAAAACAAGAAAATTAACATGCTAATCAACTCCCAAGACATTCAACAAGGGTAGGAAAAATATTTATTTTTAATGGCTATGGGTTAAAAGAAAAAAAGCAAATAAAGGCTCAAAGGGGTTAAAACAAGGGATAAAATGCATGAAAGGGTAGGTTTTTTTTTTTTAGCAAGATAAAAACAAAATGAATGCCTTTATCACTTCTATGTATGCAAATGCACAAAATGTGGTCTCAAAAAAGATTTAAGCCAAGCTCTAAAGCAAGAAATAGATAGGTGGTATACACACATGAAAAGAAATATGCAATAAGCTCAACTATCTCACTAGGTCATGATAACTAGCCTAGATTTACCTAAGTCAAAACAATTGCCATTTACCTTTATCTACTCAAAACATGATCAATTACTCTTCAAATCAAGAATGTATCATACCCAAGCCACTTGAAGCTTCCAATTGTCACATTCAAAACAAAATTTTTATAAATTTCCAAAAAAAAAACAAAAATTTCTATATATTTTTTTCTTTTTTTTCAAAAATTTGCTTTTAACAACACCAAAAATTGTACAAACCAAAATCTCAACAAAACTATTTACAAGCAAAATTAAATCATCCCTCCCCCACACATAAACAATGCATTGTCCTCAATGCATAGCAAATAGAGTAAATCATGGACAAATAACATCCAGCACAACCCAACTCAGTAATATGACAATGCAAAGTAAAAAGAGTAAAGGGAAGGAATACGACCAGGGCTATATGGCATCCTGTAGTGCAGCAACCTCCACTGCTTGAGTGGGGTATCCTTTATAGAAAGGTTTCAAGCAATGCCCATTGACCTTGAAGCATCTCCCGGTTGGCTCCCTTTGGATCTCTACAACTCTATAAGGAAAAACATTAGTGACAATAAAAGGGTCCTCCCATCTAGAGCAGAGCTTTTCATGCATTAACTTCAATCTAGAAACATAAAGCAACACTTTTTGGCCCACTTGAAATTCTTTCCTCACTATAAAGTCATAGATAGCCTTGGTTCTCTCTTTGTAAATCCTAGAATTTTCATAGGCTTCTTTTCTTATCTCCTCAAGTTCTTGCAATTGCAATTTCCTTTTAACACCAGCACTGGCAAGATCTAGGTTGCACCTTTTAAATGCCCAATATGCCTTGTGCTCCACCTCTATCGGCAAATGACATGCTTTCCCAAAGACTATCTAGTATGGAGACATTCCAATAGGGCTCTTATATGCTGTGTGATATGCCAAAGTGTATCATCTAACCTCTTGGTCTAATCCTTTCGGTTGGGTTGTACAGTCTTCTCTAAAATGAGCTTGACTTCTCTATTAGAGATCTCTGCTTGGCCATTCGTTTGAGGGTGATACGGAGTAGCCACCTTTTACATCACACCATACTTGCTAAGCAAGCTTTGCATACTCCCATTGCAAAAATAAGTGCCTTGATCACTGATGATGGCTCTTGGAATCCCAAACCTACAAAAAATATAAGACTTAACAAAAGAAACCACTACAAAAGAATCATCAGTACGAGTAGGGATTGCCTTAACCCACTTTGACACATAATCCACAGCCAACAAAATGTAAAGATAGCCAAATGAAACAGGGAAAGGCCCCATGAAATCTAAACCCCAAACATCAAAAAGTTCACAGAATGTAACAACCCTAACTTCTAATAATCATAATTAAGGTTAAGTACGTGATTATTAACTATAAAATTTCAATTAGGGTTGAAAGTCATTATATATTAATTATATTCAAAAAATGTTAGGAAATTTGAACCTTAATGTTATTAGGGTCATTAATTAGGCAACCACAATTATTCAAAAGTGCAAGTGAATTTAATCATTAATAAGGAGCCTTTGATTCTCCCATCCATGAATTCCAACTCATAAAAACCTCTTACAAGTGTTTCTAAATCATTCCTTAGTATTACCATAAAAGAAATTAAAGTTTCTAAGTGAATATGAGAAATTGAGCACCTTCGCTGTGGCTAAATCCCCCTTCGTCGCAGCCAATTACTCTCAGATTCAAGTCCTTACACCTCCATAAATTTCATGCCTTTTGCCCCGGCCAAATACCCTCTAGAACACCCCTAAACTTACTTCCCAGACTTAGCCGCGGTCACTATTCGCCATGGCCAATTTCTCTCTGTTTTCTTCCCTGGCAAGTTCGCCACATTTGGCCGAGGCCAATTAAATGTTGGCGCGGCCAATTCTTCTCTGTTACCATTTGGCCGAGGCCAATTAAATGTTGGCCGAGGCCAATTCCCTTCTGTTCCTATAACTCTCAAAATTTCATCTCATGCTCTCCAATTCCCCCTCTAGCAATACTATAGGCCACTTTAACTTAATTTGTGAAGATTTAGTGTCTTTCTTTTACCTAATCTACCTAACATATCTATCATTACCCATTCAAAATTCAAATGTGGATCCTTAATCCTCTAGCTACCATAAACTAGTGAGTTTATAGATTAATGACAACAAATGTATTATGGTCACAAAGTGCATGGGGTCAATGCTTAATGTTCATATAAAATCAAATCACTTATCCATTATTAGCCAATTACAATCATAATGTTCAATTCCATGATAATCAAATTACATATACAATCCTTATACTTGGCAACTCATGATGCAATGCAGCAATGATACAAAATTAATAATTTAGTTACAATACATTTTGTCAAAGCTCCCAAGCCTATGTGCTACCAAACCATTTAATGATCTTCTATTAATTTTCTCCTTGCCACTAAGAGGTCCGGTCC
The DNA here is from genome assembly GCA_032878935.1 of Erythrophleum fordii. Classification (NCBI taxonomy): domain Eukaryota; kingdom Viridiplantae; phylum Streptophyta; class Magnoliopsida; order Fabales; family Fabaceae; genus Erythrophleum; species Erythrophleum fordii. The sequence goes on from JAVQMF010000033.1 coordinate 11,924,844, forward strand.
CTGAAAATGTTAGCCCACAATGGGGTAAGATATACAATCTCAGTAACAAAATGCAATTTCCATATATATGTACAAGTCAATCAATCCAATGCAATTTCATGTCATCAATACCAGAATCATCAATTCAATTCGCAAATGAACTAGTTGAGCTACCAATGACTACTGTCCCATACCAGCAATCATACACAACATGTTAATGGCCAATAACACCGGGAGAGGTCCGTCCACAGCACCTACTCCCTAATGAGCACAACCAGGGCTCAGTGCATTTGGGGTTTGATCACAACCCGGTGCTCGATCGAAGCACATACACGGGTGGTAGCCGCACCACAGCTCCACCATGGACTCATAAGGTCCAATCACAATAACAATCAAGTAGTCAACCAGTCATTTAACATTTCAAAATCAAGCATGTGTAACAAATAGCAGATTAACATTAGCATATACATGGAATTAGGAAAATAACCCAGTTACCTTAATGAAGCCAATTACTCTTCCCCTACCTACCATAATAATCCAAATGCACACCAAGCCTATGACAAGCATAATTATCATCATTTCTAATTACAATCAAATATCCAAAGAGTTGAACTACTAATGACAGACTAGAGGTTACTCACCTAATTACCAAGGGATTTAATTTCGGATTCTAACTTTCCCACACCATAAATTGCCATAGTTCACTCCAATTTCTGGGTAATTTCACATGAAACCAAAGCCCATATCGTAGGTCAACTATAGGGGTCTCAAACTAACAGAAAATGCATCAAAATGGGAAGGAGATACTCACTTAACAACACCCATAGCCTCACCTCCAAAAATCCACCATGGTAGCACCAAAATTCGCATTTCAATCCTCAAGTCTAGAAAATTTAGTTTTCCACCATTATCTCCTTATAATCTCACATAATAACAGAACCCATTATGATAATCCATCCTTAGGGGCATTTTCCAGTAAAGTAATACGCAAAATGGAAGGGAAATGCTTACCTAATCATCCCTCTAACCTCCAACTCCGAAAATCTTGCAAGGAATCACCCAACACCAAGTTTCAGATTTGAGAAGAAAATGAAAATGCTTAAAACCAGAAATTAATCAGACCAAAATGAAGAGGAGGATAAGAGGGTCAAGTTATATATAACTCACCTTGGCTAAATAATTCTCTAAAAGTGAGAAATAGTGGAGAAATGCAGAAAACCCTAGCCTCCTCTCTTTCTATGCGAAAATGGAGTTCTCATTTGCCTAAGATTGAGTTGGTCTGCAGAATAAAGGGTAAGGGGCTGAGTAAGTTTGGGTTTTAGATGGGTTTGGGTTAACCTTAAAGGCCAAAATCCACTTAGGTTCAGATGTATGCTTATTGGGCCTTTGTTTAGTGAGGTGGGCTGCAGAATATTTTGAGTTTAAGTGAAGTATGCTGACCTAATGGCCCAATTCCTTGTAGGTTTGGATTTTTATGCTTGTTGGGCCTTATCTCATAAGTTGGGCTGAATCTCATGAGTTGAGCTTCAGAGTTGTAGTTGGGTTAGGCCAAATTTCAAGAGTCAATCTAATTTGGGTCTGCATAATGTGTGTTGGGCCAACTCACATAAATTGGGTCTTGGGCCCCTATTCTACTAAATCAAATTGGGCCATTGCTAGGCAATTTCTCTTGGCCCAAGCCTCATGATAAAGAGTTGGGCTTACATCTAAAAATTATTGGGCCTCTATAAATCCTTATCTATGACTTATTCAAATTAAATTTTGGGCCCCAATTAGGCTTTAACCCAAATGAAATCTTAAACCTATATTACGAACTTATTTCTTTATAAATTTTCATTTATAAAGCTTGCCCAATTTTTTCATAATAATTATTCTTAATTAGTCCAAATACATTATTAACACCTTAATTAATTTCGGAGTGTTACATAGAACAGAAGGGGTAGTTGAGGCATCTCTTGCTTCCTAGAAAGATTACCCACAAATTGACATCTTGAACAATTTTTACAAAACACATAGGCATCATAGAATAGGGTAGGCCAAAATAACCCCTAACACCTTCATAGCAGTACATTTAGCACTAAAATGTCCCTCACATGCACGAGTGTGATAAAAATGTAATATGGACTCATGTTCTTACTCTGGAACACATTGCCTAATCACTTGATCGCTACCTATATGCCACAAATCAGGATCATCCCAGATATAATACCTAGCCTCTCTCTTAAATTTATCTAACTGGTTTTTATTCAAATGAGTAGGCAAAACAGATGTGGCTAAATAATTGGCTATATAAGCATACCAAGGAACAGACATGCCTACCACACAGAGCCTATCATTAGGAAAATCATCTAAGGGTAGAGAAGATATTACTAAAGGTATCTTAATCCTACTCAGGTGATCAGCTACCATATTCTCTACACCACTCTTGTCACAGATCTCCACATTAAACTCTTGTATCAATACTACCCATCTAATCAAGCGGGATTTGGAGTTCGACTTCTTGAACAAGTACTTGATAGTTAAGTGATTTGTAAAGATGATCACTTTTGTGTGGATGATGTAGGATCAGAATTTCTCTAGCCTAAAGACAATTGCAAATAACTCCTTCTCTGTGGTAGTGTAATTAGCCTGGGTAGCATCCAATGTTCTTGAGGCATAGGCTATAACATGATGTCGTTTCTCCACTCTTTGGGCAAGAACTGCACTTAGTGCATAATTTGAAGCATCACACAAGAGCTCAAATGGAAGGCTCCAATTAGGCGATCGAATGATGGGAGATGTAGTAAGTCTCTTTTTCAACTCATCCTAAGCACACCTGCAAGCATCATCAAAAACAAAACCCACATCTTTTTGTAGTAAACGAGATAATGGCAATGCTATCTTACTAAAATCATTAATGAATCTCCTCTAAAATCCAGCATGCCCAAGAAAAGAACACAAATCTTTCACACAAGAAGGATATGGAAGAGATGAAATGATATCAATTTTATCTTTATCTACTTCAATGATAAGAAACAACATGTCCTAAAACAATTCCTTTCCTAACCATGAAATGGCATTTCTCAAAATTTAGCACAAGATTATATTTAATGCATCTTTCCAAAACCATATCCAAATCAACTAAGTATGCATCAAAAGAATCACCATAGATAGTGAAATCATTCATAAAAATTTCCATGCAATGCTCAAGTAAATCAGAAAATATGGAAACCATGCAATGCTGAAAAGTGCTTGGTACATTACACAAGCCAAATGGCATGCGTCTATATGCAAAGGTTTTAAACAGACATGTAAATGTGGTCTTATCCTAGTCCTTAAGTGCAATACAAATATGAAAATATCCTAAAAAGCCATATAGAAAGCAATAATAGGATCTACTAACAAGTCTCTCTAACATCTGATCAATAAAAGGGATGGGGTAATGATCCTTCCTAGCCACAGAATTCAATTTCCTATAGTCTATACATGCCCTCCAACTATTTTGGACCCTAGTAGGAACTAATTCACCCTCATCATTATGCATCACAGTAATACCAGTCTTTTTCAGGACTACCTGAACTAGACTAACCCACTGACTATCAGAAATAGGGTAGATTATACCTGCAAAAAGAAGTTTAGAAATCTCTTTCTTTACCACATCAAGAATCAGTGGATTAAGTCATCTCTGTGGCTATCGCATAGCTTTGGCACTATCCTCTAACAAAATCCAATGCATGCATACATCAGGACTGATCCCAAAAATATCAGCGAGAGTCCATCTAATAGCTTTTATCCTTCGCGTAAGCACCTCAAGGAGGTGGATTTCCTCATCCATGGCTATGTCACTGGCTATAATCACTAGTAACTTCTCACCTTCTTTCAAATAGACATATTTCAATGAATTAGGAAGTGGCTTTAACTCCAAAGAAGGAGCTTGCTCAGCTGATAGTATAAATGGCTTTAAATCAATGTTAACCAAACTAGAAACCTGCACTGAAGACTCACAAACAGAAGAGGAGACTTTCCCAACTTGGGAATCATCAGCAGAAATAGTGATAGCAGAAGAATCAAGAAACATATCACAATCCATAGAATCATCAACAGAAGTAGTGCCATCAGTAGCACTCAAATCCAAAATAGAATAAAAAACAACCTCTACATCAGAAACATGATCAATACTAATTAACAACTCAGAATCAGGTAATGAACACATATCAACTTCATCTATAGCATCAATCACACTAAGTAACTAAGAAAATCCATCTGAATCAATGGAAGTGGTAGATAAATGATCACTAGTACCACCACTACAATGAATAAGCACAGAAACATCATCTCTAGCATGCCTAGCACTCTCAATAAAATCAGTGAAAACATCAATATCAGTAAGATCTATATCAGTGCAAGTATCACAACCATCAATTTCACAACATGAATAAGAGATAGAATCATCTAAACTAACAATATCACATGATCTACTCAGCATGCTATCTCTAAAGTCTGTAGCAGTATCATCAACAAGCATATTAATAAGACTAACCCCTGTCTCAGCACAATCATCCAATGGGTGTCTCATATAATCAAGTACATCAAATCTAATGATATTCCTAGCAAATTCCATAGTCAAAATACCAGCATGTACATCTATCACAGCCTTAGCAGTTTTAAGGAAAGGCCTGCCTAAAATCAAAGACGAATGTCCCTTTTGCCTAAACCTACTATCATGCATATCAAGAACATAAAAGTTTACAGGGAATATGAAATCTTTTACCTTAACCAGGATATCCTCTAAGACTCCTTCTAGGACTTCACAACGTCTATTAGCAAGGGAGGTAATCAAGCTAGTTGGCTTGAGATCTACTCCTCGAAGTTGAGAAAAGACTGATTTTGGCATAACATTGATTGGTGCTCCTAGATCTGCCAAAGCATCTGAAAACTCAATGTCACCAATGGTGCATGGTATGAGAAAACTACCAGGATCCTTACACTTTACTGGCATTGGTATTTGATAAAGAGAAGAGACAATTGCTCCCAAATCGACTTTACCGTCATGCTTAAGCCTTCTTTTTATGGTGCACAACTCCTTCAAAAACTTTGCATACTTAGGCACTTGTGCAACCAAGTTAACTAATGGAACATTGATTACCACCTTTTTGAAAATATCATAGACCTCTTTAAACATCTCTGCTTCCTTATTCTTCCTCTCGGTTTTAACTACCCTAGTAGGAAAGGGTAGAACCTGTTTGCTTAATTCCTTATCTTTCTTCTCTTGCTCTTCCTGTGGTGCCACTTGTGTTTTTGCTAAAGTGAACTTATCCTACGATGTATGTGACGACCCTAACTTCTAATCTTGGTAGTTATGGTTAAATACACTACTAATAATTAATGATCAAGGTTTGGAGTCGTTACAATTAATTACATTAAGAAAATATAGGAAAATTTGAACCTTGATGTTATTAGGGTCATCAACTAAACAACCATAAATGGAAGAATACATAAAAAGAATTGCACTATCATCAGGGGTTTGTGATTCATCCATCCATCCGTTTCAACACACAAAAACCTCCCACAAGTGTTCGTACATCATTTCCTAGCATTACCATTGAAGAAATTGGGGTTCTAGGCTAAAGGTGGGAGTTTGGGGACCTACGCCGTGACTTGGAACCATCCTGCCGCAGCTAAGTTAGGTATTGGAGCTCGAAGACTAAGTTTTTCACCTTGCATTGCGGCCTCAACCTTTTCGCACCTCGGCTAAGTGGCTCTCAGGAATCATTGGGTAATTTACTTGAATTTCATCGCAGTGAGTTGGATCTTCATTGCAGCCAACCTACATGGCACCGTGGCAGAGATGCCTCCTGAAGCTACTATTTGAAGTCCCACGATTCTCACCTTGGCAAAATATACTTGCGCTGCGGCGAGTTTTGCTACTGTACTCTCCTTAACTAGTTTCCTCTACTTGCGCCGCGGCAGGACCTATTGTGCTACGGCGAGGTTTCATTTTGTCACCCTCCTGGGTGATTTTTTTTCGTACTGCGCCATGGTGATATTTCTCAAGCTGTGACGTCCCTTGCCACTGTCACTCTTCAGGCCGCGGCGAAGCCTTTCTAGCTATGGCATGACTCCTTCCTGTAACTATATCTCTTACATTTCATCCCATACACTCCAATTCTCTTCTTAGGAACACCCTAAGACCACTTTCTCCCATTTTATATGACTCTAATGGTATTTATCTACCCTATTCACCTAGCTACTCTACCATTACCAATTCAAAACTTAAATGTAAATTTCCACTCCTCTAACTACCCTATATCAGCAAGTCCATAGAGTAATAGCAACAAGAATTCATACATTATTAATAATTAACATTTGATATACATTCCATTAGAGGTTTCATACATCAATGATTCATATCAATATCTAATACATCACATAATTATATTTCTAATAGTATACCATACCATAAATTTAGTAAAATTCATACAATAGGTGTTATGGGATTCATACATCCAATATCAAGTTATGATAAGGCCTAACTCCTCAATAGGTGTTGGAGCTCATGGATTTTCATTCACTTGCTTCCCCTTATCCTTACCCAAAGAACCTTCACCTGAAATATTTAATCCCATGAAAGGGGGTGAGATGCGAATCTCAGTAACTAAAATAAATTCCATTCATATATGCCAATTTAATTAACATATATGTATGATTTCGTATAAGCATCAGAAAACATACTAGTCATACCAGTAAATGAAACAATTAGGCTATCATGATCACTATCCCATATTAGCAATCATCTTTTCACATGTTAAAGGCCAATAACACTGAGAGAGGCCTGTCCACGGCACCCACTTCCTAATGAGCACAACCAGGGCTCAGTGCATCTAGGGTTTGATCATAACTCGGTGCCCGATCAAAGCACATGCATAGGTGGTAGCCGCACCATAGCTCCACCATTGACTCATAAGGTCCAATCACAACACAATAGATAGCCAGCCAATTCATTAAGCATTTCAAGTCATTCATATACAAAAAACATGAAATTAAAGTAGATATATGCATGAAATTAATATAGTCCCGATTACCTCACTTGTAGACAAATTGTAAAAGCCACCAATGGCATAAAAATCTCCCAAGCCACTATAAATTCCCAAAATTCGGAATAGATGTGTCCTCTACCAAAAACTTTAATATATCACCTTAAATCCTAAGCAAATTTATGAAAAATTAATACCCATACTATAATCCAATCATTAGGGTCTCAAACCAGCATAAATACATCAAGAAAATGAGTTTATACTTACCTAATGTTAGCCTTAGCCTCAACCTATGAAATTTCACCATAAAAACATCAAATGACAAGTTTCAGATTTTAGGTGTGGGTGAAAGTGCTCTAATTGGAACATTAATTAGGTCAAATTAAAGAGAAAGATGAGAGGATTAAGTTATATAACTATTACCTTGGCTGAATCTTACTATAAAAGTAGGAAAAAGTGCCAAGAACCCTAGCCTCTCCTTTAAACCTCCAAATTTTGTGTGTGTCTCTTGTGGTTCTGTAGAATGAGAGGTGGCTAGGTTAATTTTTAGGGTTTAAGTTAGGTTTTCTATGGGTTATGGGCTGCTCCAAGATCCAACTCCAAATGGGCTTCAGATTTTAACTTTATTAGGCTAACTTTAAGGTGTTGGGCTGTAGAATTTCATTGGGCCAGACCTAGTTTTAAGAACTCCATTGTTTTGAGTCTGCACAAAGTTTATTAGGTCATTTATAAGACCTTATGGAAGTTGGGTCTTGGGCCTTTAATTCATTAAATCAGATTGGGTCTGCACCTAACCTATTAGGCCTCCATTAACCTCTTATCATGATCTCCTACATTAATTTGGGTTTAGATGAAGTTTCTATCTCAATTAATTCTCAACTCATATTATTAATTTATCTCTCAAAATTTTCATTCACTTAACTTACCTGATTATTTCATATTAATTATTCTTAATTAACTTAAATCTATGATTAGTACCCTAATTAATTTTTAGGGTGTTACAATGTAGAGGTGGAAGGAGAATCATCAATGATAGCGTCCTTGTCCTTAGAAGCATAAGTGGCAACAGGATCTGCAAATGTGACTATCTTGCCACTTCTAATAGAGATAGCATTAACTCCACCATGATTAGGATTCTGTTGGGTCCCAACATTAGGATTAACCACTACTTGGGATGGAAGCTTTCCTGAACCTTAACTCTGTATATTACTAATTGCATTAGACAACTGCCTAATCTGAGTCTGAAGAGTTTGAATCCCTTGTCTATGTTGCAAATCCTTTTGTTGATGTTCTTTATCTGTTTAGTCTAACCTATCCATCAAAAGCTTCATCATAGTATCCATCTTGTTTTCTAACCTTGAACTCTCTTCTTGAATAGGCACAGTTTGCCTAACTGGTTGAAACACCTTACCACTAGAACTAGCACCCTGATTGAACCGTGGTTGCTGAGGTTGGCCACTACCATATCTAAGGTTTAGGTGATCACGCCATCCAGGATTATATGTATTAGAATATAGATCATATTTCTGGCCACCTTGATTCATAAGCTTAGAAGAATACACAGCATTGCAAGGCTCAGCTTTATCATTCAATAATGGGCAAGCATCAATAACATGAGTAGGTAATGAGCAAATAGAGCAAAGTGGACCAATTAGAGCTGAAGAGTTTGGTTACAAGGTGAAAGAGATAGAAGATCCCATAGAATTGGCCATGTTGGAAGGATTATGCATTTGGAGCATAACCATTTTCTCCATAACAGATGCAAGCTTATCTATCTTGTTCTCAAGATGAGACTCAGAGATTGAGGAATATGACCCAACTTCATTTACTCTAGATTATTGTTTAGTACCAAATTGTTGAGTATTCTCAACTTTCTTTTCAATCAATTACCAAGCAGCATTAACAGTCATGTGAAAAAGAGCACCTCCAATAGCAGAATCTAATAAATCTCTCTCTAGAGGCAAAAGACCTTCATAAAAATATTATATCAATAAAGTATCTGGGATCTGGTGATGAGGGCAACTAGATAGCAATGTCTTAAACCACTCCCAATACTCATGCAAGGTCTCCCCAAACATTTGTCGGCAACCACATATGTCCTTCCTAATAGAGGAAATGCAAGATGCTGGGAAATACTTCTCCAAAAACATCTTCTTAAGTTGGTCCCATGTAGTTATGAATCCAAGGGGTAGTCGAAGTAACCAGTTCTTAGCAGAACCCTCTAAAGAAAATGGGAAGGCACGCATCTTATGTAACACCATAATGTACTAACGCTATCTAGCCTCTCTCTGGCATTTTCATGCTATAAAACGGGGTTTCAAACACTCATCTTCTGCCCCGTGGGTCCTGTGAACCCATCATTTACATTCTCTACTCACACTCCATTTATACAACTCATACATAGCATAAAACAAGCCATAAGCCACGGGAATGGAGCCAAAAACCAGAAAAATGCAATTTCTCACATGGGCCCAAAAGTCAAATTTTGGCTCTAACTTTGGAAAATTATAACTAATTAGAGAAAAATGGGAATCTAGCAAACCATAGCTTCCTGGAAAGCTCTAAGTGTTAACTTTACACTAAAAATAATTCCCAAACATAATCTTAGCGTTTGGACCATGTTTGACATCAAAAATGAGACAGAGGTCTGGCTATCTCTGTTTCTGGCGCAGCTTACTGTCATGAACTTCGAAAATCCATAACTAAATCCAAAAAAATCCAATCTGGGAAAACTATACCAATTTGAAAAGCTACAAATGTCTACTAGAGGAGAAAAATAAGTTCAGATCAGTTCAGCAGCCCTTAGATCTCAAAAACTGATGGAACAGTAACGGAGGTCGGATAGCTTCCCTGATGCTGATACAGAACTTTAGACGGTTCGTTCTCTCTCTACAGACCTCCGATTTAGGTGATTCCAGTATAGGTCACTGTGGTTGTCTAGTTTATGCCTATAAAATTTCATGACATTTGGACTCCATTTGTTCCATGAATGACAAGGTTTCATTTTCGGACTAGTTACACAGTGCCATGACCAAATCATTAAAATTTTCTAATTTCAACAATTCACTAAATATTCTCTAGACCTCCAAATATTACCCACTTTAGCTTCCCAAGAAGCTTTCTACAAACTCTAAAGGCATGCCAAATTTTATAGTAAGAAGAGCTCATCTGGTCATACTTCGACGGAGCCCACAAAATTAACAGTTTTAGCACCCAAAATGGTCAAAGTGGGTCCAAATGGCCTCCCACATATTCTCACACCTCATGGATAAGTTTAAAAGCATAAACATAGCATATATGAAGTATCTATATGGTCCAAATCATCATACATTTCAAACTCACTATGCTAAATACACTATCACATACATTCAACAAAAGGGGCAAAACCCACATTTTCATTAATTTGGCTCTCTAAAGAGTTTGTACATCATATATCCATACATTTACACTTGCTACAATATTTACATCTCAAAAATAGTGGGTGCATATACATTTTGGCACCACTTTACATCAAAAAGACCAAAATAAGCTATCATCTAGCTAAACATACTCCTAGGCGCCTTGGTGTGCACTTGTTTCTCCTTGAGCTCCACCTAACATGTTAAGATGGGAAGGGGAAGGGGTGAGATTCATGGAATCTCAATAGCTCATGCACTCATTGAAGGAAGCAATCAAGGCATATAACAAGTCAAAGCATATAATTTAGCATTCAACCATTCTCAATCACATAATACATGTTGTACATGCCATGGAAATCACAACAATACCACAAGTAAGCTCTAGGGACTTTTGGTCTAGCCTCACCCAAGTTTAGGGACTTTTGGATGGCCTCACCCAAGTTTAGGGACTTTTGGATGGCCTCACCTGAGTTTAGAGACTTTTGACTTGACCTCACTCAGTTATGAGACTTTTGGCCTTGTCTCACCCATCTCAAGGGACTTTTGGCTTTACCTCACCCATTTTAAGGGACTTTCGGCACTATCTCACCCGAGCAATTCTCATAATCCAACACATAAGTACATTGGTAACAATGCATCATGGCAATAACATATGGCATATCTCACACAACAAGCATATACATAAACATACAATGACTATTACATCCAAGAATGCAACAAGAAAGAGTGGAAAGAGAGCTACCTTATGAGCCAACACAAGCTTTTCCTTTCAATTCCTCTTCTCCCTTCTTAGTTTCACACTCACACCTTGATGGAGGTACTTCACTTGAGCCTAGATACATTAAAGAGCATAAATTACTCTCTTATAACTTAACAACTCTTAGAAGTTCTTCAGAGTAAACCTTGCTAACATATAAGAACCTAAGGGTTCTCTCTCTCTCTCTAGAATGTCACCAATTCCTCCACTCTCTCAAGCTCTCATGGTAGTGGAAACAACATTTTCAAGGAAAACAAAGAGGTTCAAAGGTGTTTTCCACTTTCCCTCTTCTGACCCATGCTTAAAATCCAACTAATCTCACAAACAAAACCATAGAAAGATAAGGCAAAGAAAGGAGATCAAGATTCTAAGAAGAAATGAGAGAAACTTACTTACCTTTCCTTTGTTCTTCCTCCTTCTCTTAGTCTCTCTCACTCTCCATGCCTCTTTTCTCTCCTTGGGTCGAAGTCTAGGGCAAATAAGAGAGAAAGAATGAGTTGGGTCTTGTAAAGAAGTCAATTTCTCACTTTGTACGCTTTTCCGGACTGACCCTCGCTATGGCGAAAATTAACCTTCGCTATGGCAAGCTCGTATCAGCTACCTTCGCTATGGCGAGGTTTAACTTTCGCTACGGCGAGCACGTATCAGTTCCCTTTGCTATGGCGAGGTTTAACCTTCGCTACGGCGAGCTCGTATTAGTTCCAGACTCCCACTTTCGCTATGGCGTACGCTACAGCGAGCAACCCTTTGGTTTTTGTATGGAATGCCCGCACTCGCTATTGCGAACAGGCACTCTCGCTATGGCGAGACCATTTCTCGCTATTGCGAGCAGACTTAGGAAAATTTCTGAATTTCAAAAATTTTCAGCTTTCTTCTTTCTTTTCCTTTTCCCTTTTTTTTCAGGTTGTTACATCTTAATCTGATCCTCAGACACACCGCTGGGTCTCATAGCAGTGTAAATCATATGAAAAGTCTTCAAATGATTGTATAGTTCTTCACCTGCAAGTCCATTAAATTTAGGAAGTAAGTGTATAAATCCTTGTTTCAACTCAAGATCAATATTAACATCAGGGTAACTAATGCACCAATTTTGAAAATGCAAATCAGGTGAAACCAACTTTTTAATGGTCATAGCATTATCATGATTAGCAAGATCTCCCATTTTAGCTTCAAAATCAGAAGAATCAACAGATTACTTAACAGAACAAGATTTAAAAGAACTACTACCTACTAGATTACTAACTTTAACTCTTCTTCACTGATGAAATGTCCTTTCAATTTCAGGATCAAAGTTAAACAACATTTCAAAAGAGGACCGAGTCATACAACATCAATAAAGTAGGATTAAAGTAGTAAATAATGCAAAATATTCAAACTACCAAAGAAATAAATTCAAAATAACCTAAAAGACTCAATACACACTAGGGAACTCAGAAAACACTCAAAAAAACACAAGAAAAATTGCACAAAAATTCAAAAAGAAAATCTAGAAAAATTAGAAAATTCAAGAAAATTTCATAAAATTCAAAGAAATTTTAGAAAAGTGGTCAAAACGATTGAATTTGCCCTAAAAACACTAGACCTAATACTTAAAGGTCTTGCTCAGAACACCTGAAAACCTTAGAATGCCAAAGACCAGAATTTTCTGGGCAATGACAAATAAAATTCCAGAACAGAACACTTAGGAAAATTCAACCGAAATGACAAAATTAGAATGAAGAAAACAAGGGAAATGCCTAAAAACTCAAACCTAAACCATTGCTCCCCGGCAACAATGCCAAAATTGATTATGCCTTAGTCACTTAAGCACTCAATTAAACTAAGATTGATTTAATATAGTATAGGTCAACTCTAGGTCATTCTTCCCAATGAACAATTTAGGGGTTAGTTTAGATTGATTCTAGGTGATTATTTGATGCTTAAAATATTATACAAATTCTAGAAAACTATCTCTATGCTAATTGCAAAATTAATTGAACAAAATACATGCAAATGGGGGGTTTTAATTAAGAAATTAAATTTCAACTAAAAGAGAAAAACTAAACAAGTAATTAAACTAATTTGCTCTAAATTGAAATTAAAGTGATTGTGAAAATGTAAAGAATAAACAGGAGGCAACCAAAGCTTTACAAGGGATTTCGACTCTCATCACTCACTAAAGATTAATTGAGACCATGGGAAGTGATTAGACAGTAGACCAATGAATTTAATTAACTTAATCCAAGGATAGGAAACCCTAGGCTCAAATGCACATCACTTGACTTAACTAGGAAACCCTTAGGTAATTCAAGTAATTTGCAAGTAATTAAGCCAATTAAACTCATTAAATCCTTCAACAATTGGATTCAATTAATTCTGGAAAATTTTATTTTAATTACCTAATTGAACAATTAAGCAATTATACTACCCAATTCAACAATCAAGTAGCGCAAGAGACCAAGATATGCAATTAAAATCATAATATTAATCAAATTAATGCAAGAGAACTCAAACATCAATCCAATCAAGATTATAAAGTCTAGAAAACCAAAATTTCAGCAACTACAAAACATAATTCCAATCTCAAATAACACCAATTCCAATTACAATATAAGATAAAATCATTGTCCAACCTAAAATTAGGTCTCAACATTAAATCCACATAGAAATTCCTAAAACTAGAAAATCCCTAAGTTTTTGAAATTGAAAGAGGAAAAGGCAGAAAGAAAAGAACTCCCCAATGGTCTTCAATCCATGTAAATTGATAAACATGTATTTCTATCTATTTTATTCTCCTAACTTAAGTATTTTAGTGTCCAAATATGACTTTAGGGGTTCAATTAGATGGAATTTTGTTTTAGTAACCATTCTCTACACTTTATGAATTAATTGGCAAAATAATTGATTTTAAATGCATAAATAATTTTAAATGAATTTTATGAATATTCATATTTCATCTTTTCTACTCTTTTTGTGCAGAATTTTAATATGAAAATTGGAGCTTTGAATGGGAAATTGAATCTTCATCCACTTAAATACATGTAGCAGATCCATGTGATGCAAAGAACCATGTGGCAGTCCACTTAACGTCATACACACATGCAATGGCAGAAGCAGAAGAGGCTAGCAGCAGAATAAATGGGAAAGAAAAAGAAGCAAAGCCACGTGAGAAGTTTGAGCTTGGGTTTACATTGAAGGAGAAGGAAAGAAAGGCTTGAGTTGGGTTCTGCATGAGAACAAGCTACAGGTTTGAGCTGCAGCAACAACTGAATAAGGCGAGCTGAACAGAAAAGAATGAATAGCTACGGGGTAGTAAGTGTTAAACGTGGCTAGAGCTCGTGGAAAAACATAAAGAAATGAGAAGGTGCATTAGAGAGGAAGAAAGAGCGTGGATGAGCAAGAGCTGGGCAGAACGTGCTTGGAGAACCCCCTTGAGCAAAACACGAATGAACAGGGGAGGTTCAGAAGCAACACACACCAGCTGAGCACATGGGTTTACACGAGTGAGAAGCTCGAGTTTTGTGTGCAGAATAAGCAGAAACAGAGAGGAAGTGCAGCAGCTCACATGCAGCAGAACGAAGAAGCTGTGCCAGCTGAAACAGAGACAGCAACGAGTAAAGCTCCAGGGACGTGAACAGAAACAAGCACAACGAAGCAAGAGCTGAGAAACATAACGAGTTGAAGTCTGGAATGAGTTGCAGAATGAAAGAGCTGAACAGAGCTGGAACTCGAGGAAACAAGAAGATACAGAAGCTGCATGAAGAAAACACGAACAGAAAATAGAGGAAGAAACATACACAAAACCACGAGTTGGAGCTGGAAGTAAAACACATGCAGAACCAGAGCAGCACATGATAACGAGGGGTTGCTAAGCACATACATGCAGAATGAGCTTGATTTCGATGTAAAGGAAGACTGCATAAAGCAACAGCAGAAACACGTGGATATGGAAGTGAAAGAGAGAAGAAACAGTAGCTGGACGAAGCAGAACCAAAGCCACGAAGAAGCTGCAGAAGTTACGTGGGAAGCATGAATCAGCAAAGAAGAAGCAACGTGGGTGCATGAGCTGAATAAGGAATGGGGCCCACAATCACATAAACAAAGATTAAAATAAGGAGCTTCAGACTTGGAATAAGAGGGAAAGCACGTGAAGGGAATTAAGAAAATGCCTTCAGCCGATTGAAATTAGAGAGGAGCACGTGAAAAATAAAGAATGCCATGTGAGGAAAAATCACTCCATCAGCACTCATTATACACGTGGTCCAGCATCCTATTTCACGAAGCCCTAGCCCATTCAACATACATCATATACAAACCCTCGCCTCCTTCGATACCCACGCCTCCATCCACACATCCATCCCTTCGTCCAGCACTCTCCACACGACGCCATCTCCATTCCACGCCAATATGAAGCTTTAATTCATCCATCTTGAGGCTAGCAAGGGAGGAAGCTCTTGAGTAGAAGCTTGAATCCATGGATGAACAACAAATTCTAGTTAAGATTTTCTTATTTTTCCTACACTTTTTCTTATTCTGTACAATCTCGGTTGAGTTGTATTTGATTTGGAATTTGTGTAATTAATTAGTGGCTGGTTAGACACTGATTAGAAAACCTTTTTTGTTGATTAATTGGTTAGATTTGAATCTGATTTTTCATTATTCTCTCTAGTCTCCCATGTATGCCACGAAGGTGTTCGATGAAATGCATGAGTGAGGTTATGTGTTTAAATGTCTATTTGAGAATTCCTTGGTGTTTAGTTGGTTAATTAAACATTTTTGGATGATGAATCAGAAGATAATTAATTAGTTAATCAATCAAATTGGATGTTCATTGATCTTAAAGACAAGAGTTAACGATTTAATGCTAGATTGAGGTCTCAATTCAACATTAGATTATTAATCTCTTGAATCTTGAATGGTTATTCAAGATCATTTGCTAATGAACATAATTAGGAATTCTTAGGCCATAATTAATCACAATTGGAATAGGATAAGGATAGTGGATACCAAGAGATGATTCCTAAGCTAGTCGCAAGCCCATCATTCACCATAATTCATCCAAATAGGTAGTGTTTAAGAATTTTGATTCAATTTAGTTTTAAGTTAGTTTAATTCAATCAAAAACCTCCCAAATTAGGTAGTCATAGGATCTTAGAACACTTAGAGAACCCAATTGATTATTGAATTCCATTTCCAAGGGAGATGACCTAGGTTGTGCCCTATAGTACATTTAATATTCAACCTAGTTTTATTTTGAGGGTTGCGCGACAAGCCCGTCAAAATTTGGCGCCGTTGCCGGGGATTTGGAGTTTCAATTGTTTAAGGAAGTTTTCTAAGTGTTTTTATTTTGTTTTAGTTCTATTTTGGTTTGATTTTTGTTCTGTTTTGAACTTGGAATCGGGTAATTTCGGTGTTGTGTATTAATTTGCGTGCTTGCTGGAATTTTCGTTCAAAGTGCCTAGAAAATTCTCATACTTTGTTTTTCAAGGTTTTTGGGTGTTTTGAGCAAAAGTAATAGCAACGCTATTAGGTGCACCATTTTTTGGCCGAATTCCAACGTTTGAGGCACTTTTTCTAATTTTTTAGTATTTTCTCGAATTTTTTAGGAATTTTTCAATTTTTCTGGATTTATTTTCTTTATTTTTTGTGACTTTGTTTTGTGTCATTAACCTCTGTTTTAGAGTGTTTTTCATTTTTAGGAACTTCTTATCTTCATTTGATTTGATTTTCTTAATTTTGAGTTAATTTTAGTTATAATTGTTTGTGATTTTGCTTTGTGCTAAAAGTAATTGTACTTCTCATTTTATTTTTGCTTTAAATGGATCATTATTATTCTAATCAAGGTGTCTATGACTCTTATGCAAATGATAGGATTTCTCAGAGGTTGGATAACGCCATGACAATGGTTCAAGGCCGTCTTGGAAGCCAACAATACCAACAATTCCAACCACCATGCTACCAACCATACCATAACCCATATGAGATTCACCCAAATTACCACCATCATTATGAGCCACACTATAACTTCCATAGGCAAGAGCCACAATATCATCCTTACAATTACCATGAGGGGTACATGCAACAAGAGCCTCAAAAGGAACCGAGTTCAAAAGAGAGGATGATGCAGCTAATGGAAACCCTTGATCTTCGAATCCAACAAAGGGATGCTGAACATCTTCAATTCAAACAAGAACATGAACGGTGGTATCTTGAAATGCAACAAAAGCTTGACAACATGATAAAGGATTCAGGAATTCAATTGAATCAACCAACTTCAAGTGCTATTGAATTGACTGAAGAGCAAATGAGAAGGGAATGCATAGAAGAGGACGAGTCCTATTCATTTGGTAATATCCTTCCGTCTTCTAATGTTTTACAATTTATTGGAACAGACTCTAGTTTGCTTGATAGCACTGTGATTCCTAATGCATATAATGTTGTTGATTCTAAATTACATGATGATGATGATGTTGATGAGGAATTAATTGTTGAATCTCCTGATTTGGTTGATTGTGGTAATGCATTGAACCAAATTGACACATTTATTGATGTTCATGAACCCTTGTGTACTGATGCACTTGGGATGTCTACACCTAGCTGTATCCTTAATGATGAATTTATTTCTGAATCAATTGATGAATCTATTGAGCCTAGGGTAGAAGATAAGTGTGGGGGTGACTTAGAATGTAATGATCATGCTATTCCTGATGTGGAATTAGTTGATAAGTCTGTTGATGATGCATCTTCTGAGTTTAGGGACAACATGCCATCTGGATCATGTGACATGACTGATTTGGATGCATCTCTTGATAGTGCGTGTATTGAATCTGCTATATGTGATGAATACTCTCAGATTAATTCTTCCATTGATACTAGTGAGTCTTTCACATATTCTGGTCAACATGATTCCTCACTAGCCTGTGATGGTGTGCCTGATGAAATGGTAGAAGTAGCATGTGATAATGATATAGACATTAAAATTTTTGAGCAGTTTGTTGATAATTCAGACTTAACTCTTAAATGCTTATGTGATGATATGCATACATGTCTTGTGTGTGCTGAGATTAATGAGTTTCTGAAGTCTGATAAGTCTGCTGAACCCATGGAATTCCTTGCTTGCACTAAAGTTGTTAATGAGACTGATTCCACTGATCATACTAGTATTGATGAGAGTATACATAATGATAGTGTTGATATTGAACATCCTATTGATTCATCTACTGTTGTTGATACTAGTGAGAGACTTGATTTTGCTGTTGATCATTGTTTAGAATATTATGAGCCTACTGGTGTCTCTTTGGTCAGGGAAGATGTTGTCTCTATTGTTGAGAGTCCTAAACAGATTCCTGAGGTTGGTGAAGTAATTCCCAACAATCAACAGACTCTCCCAACTGAGATGAAGCAACTGCCAGATACCTTGGACACCTTGAATTCAAAGGATTGTGAGAAGTTGCAATTAGACTTTTCTGTGGATGTAGTGACTCTTACTGAAGGGAGTCAAGTAGATTTCATTGGTTTTAATAGATTTTTAGGGAGTTCAAAGTTTCATTTTGATTTTAAATTTTCTTTCTTTAGTTTTAATTATCTTAAATTTGATTTTTCTTCTTTTCTTATTTCTAAATTTGCTGAAAATGACTTTCCTAAACTACTGATGGTTGAGGAAGTCCATGAGTCATCACTGAATGATCAATCCAAATGCTTTAAAGTAGTGAGACTTAAATTTCTTGAGTTAAGAAGGAATAAAGTAGTTTTGATTTTGGTTTTTGATACTTATGATTAGTTGATCCTTGATAAAGTTCTCTATAGTTTAGGATTTAGCTTTCTTTTTCTTTTCCGCATTACAGTTTGTTTTGTTTTTGCTTTGTAGGAAATAAATTGCTAACCAGCTGCAAAGGAAATCTGAGCCACCTTGAGATCTCCATTTTCAAGTTCATCTGGTTGTATTCTCTCTTTTCACTCTTTATCTTATGTTGTTTATCTGTTTACTGGACTGGTGCTGACATTGAGGACAATGTAACATTTAAGTGTGGGGGAGAGAGTCATTTCATTCCATTCCATCTTTCTTTTCCATTCCATCCTTTCTTTGTTTTAAAAAAAAAAAACTGAAATTTTTTGAGAAAATTTTTTGAAAAATAGCATGATTTTTCTTCAATTTTTCTGTAAAAGTTGCAAGTTAAGATGATTGTAGCTTGGATTTGCTTAGACATGATAAGTGATGGATCTTGTGTCTTGATTCAAGTAAAGTGGCAATGAATTTGATTTCAATGAATTATTTGATAGCCATTAGCTGGTAAGAATTTGAGCCTTAATTGTTCGATTCTAGTGTGTGTTCACCTATCTTTGTTTTACTCTAGAACTTGTCTTGATTCTTTGTTGAGACCACATTTGCATTTGCATGCATGAAAATGATAAGGCATTCCTTTCTATTTTAGCTGGTGAGCCAAAAAGCCAACCTACATTTATTTTATCCATTGTTTTAGCCACATTGGACTTGTTTTATTTTCTTGTTTAGCCTATAGCCATTAAAATGTTTTCCCACCTTGTTTTAGGATCCCTTAAGGACTTTAAGGAGTATTACATCTAAATAGGATAGGTGAATGTGTGCTTTGCATCCATTAAGGCCATTGTGATTAAAAAAAAAAAAGAAAGCAAAAGAAAAGCAATGAAAAAAAAAAAAAAGAAAAAAAAGAGGAAAAGTTATTGAAAATCAAAAGAAAGAAGTAATTTAGATTGAGTTTGTAGTTACCCCTTGTTAGTTGGAAATAAGGCCTTAAATGGACACTCTTCCCTATTCTAGATTGTCACTGAGTGCTCTTGAGGTTCTAAGGTATCCATTTGTTTTGTATTTTCCTTGTTTTTGTTATCCATTCATTTCATTCCTTAGCCCCATTACAGCCCTAAATAAAGTCCTATTGATTTATGTATTGCATCTAGCATGGGTGGTGGAGATTTAGAAGCTTGACAAGCTTATGGTAGTGAGCTTGGATAGGTGAAGATTGAGCGAAACACATCCCTTTAAACATTGGAAAGTTGAGAGTAAACACTAATCCATGTGAGAAGCTATGCATTTCAATTCATTCTTTTCAAATGAAATTGCCATGGAATTTGATTTCTTAATGCAATTGAAGTTTGCTTGGATTGTTGAAGTGATGAAAAGTTATGATTAGTCTTTAACTTGTGATTTTTACACTCCCTTTCCCATTTTCATTTCCTACTTGCCATTCTACTAGCCGGGTGTTCAAATCATTCTTTTATCTTGGATTTTAAGCTTTGCCCAGGAGTGCAAAGGTCTAAGTGTGGGGGAATTTGATAAACATGTATTTCTATCTATTTTATTCTCCTAACTTAAGTATTTTAGTGTCCAAATATGATTTTAGGGGTTCAATTAGATGGAATTTTGTTTTAGTAACCATTCTCTACACTTTATGAATTAATTGGCAAAATAATTGATTTTAAATGCATAAATAATTTTAAATGAATTTTATGAATATTCATATTTCATCTTTTCTACTCTTTTTGTGCAGAATTTTAATATGAAAATTGGAGCTTTGAATGGGAAATTGAATCTTCATCCACTTAAATACATGTAGCATATCCATGTGATGCAAAGAACCATGTGGCAGTCCACTTAACGTCATACACACATGCAATGGCAGAAGCAGAAGAGGCTAGCAGCAGAATAAATGGGAAAGAAAAAGAAGCAAAGCCACGTGAGAAGTTTGAGCTTGGGTTTACATTGAAGGAGAAGGAAAGAAAGGCTTGAGTTGGGTTCTGCATGAGAACAAGCTACAGGTTTGAGCTGCAGCAACAACTGAATAAGGCGAGCTGAACAGAAAAGAATGAATAGCTACGGGGTAGTAAGTGTTAAACGTGGCTAGAGCTCGTGGAAAAACATAAAGAAATGAGAAGGTGCATTAGAGAGGAAGAAAGAGCGTGGATGAGCAAGAGCTGGGCAGAACGTACTTGGAGAACCCCCTTGAGCAGAACACGAATGAACAGGGGAGGTTCAGAAGCAACACACACCAGCTGAGCACATGGTTTTACACGAGTGAGAAGCTCGAGTTTTGTGTGCAGAATAAGCAGAAACAGAGAGGAAGTGCAGCAGCTCACATGCAGCAGAACGAAGAAGCTGTGCCAGCTGAAACAGAGACAGCAACGAGTAAAGCTCCAGGGACGTGAACAGAAACAAGCACAACGAAGCAAGAGCTGAGAAACATAACGAGTTGAAGTCTGGAATGAGTTGCAGAATGAAAGAGCTGAACAGAGCTGGAACTCGAGGAAACAAGAAGATACAGAAGCTGCATGAAGAAAACACGAACAGAAAATAGAGGAAGAAACATACACAAAACCACGAGTTGGAGCTGGAAGTAAAACACATGCAGAACCAGAGCAGCACATGATAACGAGGGGTTGCTAAGCACATACATGCAGAATGAGCTTGATTTCGATGTAAAGGAAGACTGCATAAAGCAACAGCAGAAACACGTGGATATGGAAGTGAAAGAGAGAAGAAACAGTAGCTGGACGAAGCAGAACCAAAGCCACGAAGAAGCTGCAGAAGTTACGTGGGAAGCATGAATCAGCAAAGAAGAAGCAACGTGGGTGCATGAGCTGAATAAGGAATGGGGCCCACAATCACATAAACAAAGATTAAAATAAGGAGCTTCAGACTTGGAATAAGAGGGAAAGCACGTGAAGGGAATTAAGAAAATGCCTTCAGCCGATTGAAATTAGAGAGGAGCACGTGAAAAATAAAGAATGCCATGTGAGGAAAAATCACTCTATCAGCACTCATTATACACGTGGTCCAGCATCCTATTTCACGAAGCCCTAGCCCATTCAACATACATCATATACAAACCCTCGCCTCCTTCGATACCCACGCCTCCATCCACACATCCATCCCTTCGTCCAGCACTCTCCACACGACGCCATCTCCATTCCACGCCAATATGAAGCTTTAATTCATCCATCTTGAGGCTAGCAAGGGAGGAAGCTCTTGAGTAGAAGCTTGAATCCATGGATGAACAACAAATTCTGGTTAAGATTTTCTTATTTTTCCTACACTTTTTCTTATTCTGTACAATCTCGGTTGAGTTGTATTTGATTTGGAATTTGTGTAATTAATTAGTGGCTGGTTAGACACTGATTAGAAAACCTTTTTTGTTGATTAATTAATTAGATTTGAATCTAATTTTTCATTATTCTCTCTAGTCTCCCATGTATGCCACGAAGGTGTTCGATGAAATGCATGAGTGAGGTTATGTGTTTAAATGTCTATTTGAGAATTCCTTGGTGTTTAGTTGGTTAATTAAACATTTTTGGATGATGAATCAGAAGATAATTAATTAGTTAATCAATCAAATTGGATGTTCATTGATCTTAAAGACAAGAGTTAACGATTTAATGCTAGATTGAGGTCTCAATTCAACATTAGATTATTAATCTCTTGAATCTTGAATGGTTATTCAAGATCATTTGCTAATGAACATAATTAGGAATTCTTAGGCCATAATTAATCACAATTGGAATAGGATAAGGATAGTGGATACCAAGAGATGATTCCTAAGCTAGTCGCAAGCCCATCATTCACCATAATTCATCCAAATAGGTAGTGTTTAAGAATTTTGATTCAATTTAGTTTTAGGTTAGTTTAATTCAATCAAAAACCCCCCAAATTAGGTAGTCATAGGATCTTAGAACACTTAGAGAACCCAATTGAACATTGAATTCCATTTCCAAGGGAGATGACCTAGGTTGTGCCCTATATTACATTTAATATTCAACCTAGTTTTATTTTGAGGGTTGCGCGACAAGCCCGTCATAAATCAAGAGCTCAAGCCTTCCTCCTCCATGCTCTGCCTTGGTGCCACCCTTCTTTAAGCTTCCATGGATTTTGTTCCTTTACACTCCTTCAAGCTCTCTACCATGAAGAGATAATGAAAGAGAATAGCCTTTGTTGAATGAATGATGGTGGGTATGTGATGAGAGGGAGACGTGTTAGTGAGGGGGCCCGCGAGTTTAGGAAAGAGGGAGTGTAAATGATGATTGTGGTTTCGGTGCTGATTCTTCCTCCAGGTGCGCCTCTCTGCCTCTCTGCCTCTCTCCGTGTGAAGTCTGAAAATGAATGAATGAAGCAGCAATTTGTTCTCTCCAGGCACACCTCTGCTGTGTTTTCCAAAAAGCCCCCTAAAGAAGAATGAAGAAGCAGCCCAATTCATTTTCTCCAGGTCGCCTCCATTGACTCTTCCACAAGAAAACAAAATAAAAACCTAATATCCTATTTATAAAAATGCCATCACCAAGTAATTAATAAAAGTAAAAGAATTCTACTCCATCTTGACCCTTGATTCACTTTAAATCTTTAATTCATTTATCCAAAATTGTCTTACACCATTGATTCCTAATTCATCTCTAAAAATCTGCACAAATTTAATAAATATTTTAAAGATTGAAAATATTCAACCCATAAAAAAAATATATGAAAAATAAAATATTATCAATTTAAACCCAAAAATTCTCTTAATTAATTCAAAATTATATTATTTTTCAAAATTGACTAAAAATTCAAATATTATATAATAAATCCATTTAAGCTCAAAATAATCATTAAAAATAATAATAAATGTGGGTAAAAATATATAAAACTTAGCACTTATCAATGTGTAAAAATATGTGAATATCATGTATGAATGGAAGTTGGAACCAAATGCATGCTTATATGAGTTTTTACCACCCATGAGCCTTTATATGCATGTGTATAAATGCATGTGTATGGTGAGATTGAGCTCCATGATGATTTAAACCATTTGGCTTGCTTCTGTAGGCTATGTTTATGCTTTTGGACATGCTCAAGTAGTTGTGAAAAGATGAAAAGAGCATTTGGTACATATGGAACCCATTCTGGACTTCAAATTTGACCAAATTTTGAGCTAAACCAAAGTCTGACCAAATGGATAACTTTTTGCATGAAATTTAGCCAGCAAGTAAGTCTCATCTAGAACTTTTCGCGGAGTCAAAGAGCACTCAATTTGGAGCTTTAGAAAATTTATTATAATTTTTTAAAATTAGCCAAATTATGTAAAAATGGTATGTGTACTATTCATATAGTTAGTTTGCTTCTCTATGTCACACATGGGACAAATGAGGTCCAATATTCATAAATTTTACAAGCATAAACTAGGCATCATAAGTTTTCCATATCAAATTTTTAAAGCTGCATGAAAGTACTAGAAATGCAGCTCAACCTTTGATACTATTCTATCAATTTTCATGTGTTAAACGCCATTTTCTTGATCTAGAACCATTTTTATTCATTAGTTAACATCTAGAGCTTTCTAAAAAGCTATTATATACATGATTTCAATCTTTTTAGAATTAATTATGAATTTTCAAAATTCATAACAAAAATCTATGATAGCAACCCAAGGCTAAAAATTCTAATATGATATGTATAGTTCCAAGCCCGTTAATGTTGAGATGTTATGTGATGTTTCTGACTTATATGGATATGATATAGATATTAAATGATATTGATGAGCTCTATCACACCCAAAAAATGTGACCACATGGTGCCAAACTGAAATCAAAATTAAAAGTAGTAGAGTCGCCACCAAAATTTTAATTTTTGAAAAGGCAAAACTTTGGAAAAGCCTTTTTAAAAGAAAAATGAAAATGGTCTGTGAAACAGATACAAGTTCAGGAGTCGATTGTGAGTGGGGAAAGTGTTAGGTACCCCACAATACCTGTTACTGAGAATAGTTACCCTAAGTCGACTGTGCAGAATCAATATGGCCTTTAATTTATTTTGGTTCTTCCTAACAAATCACATGCAAAATAAGAAATAGAAATAAAGGAAATGAAATTGAAAATAAAAGGAAGAAAGAAACAAAATTAAAAAAATAAAGGAAAAGAAATTAAAAAAATAAAAATTGAAAAGAAAATTTTATTTACAAGAGCGGACTTGACCTAGGATGAAAACCTAGGGCCTACATATCCCTCAGAAGAATCAAAGTTCACGTAGTTCGAATAAAAATTATATTGGTTGATGTGTTGGTTTTTTTTTGTTTTTATTGTTTTGTTGTTTTTTTTTTTGGGCTTTTGTTTGATTTTTTATTATTATTATTTAAGAGAGAAAAAAGAGTAAAAATCATTTAGACTTTTGCAAACAAAAAGAATTTAAAGTTGGTTGAGGTGTTTTTATTTACAAAAAGTAAAACTAATTTTACTCTTTCCCCTTCTTTTCTTGTTTTTTGTTTTTTTTTTAATTTTTGTTTTATTTTATTTTTGGGTTTTTGTATTTTTTTTGTTTTGTGTTTTCTTTTTTCATTTTTTTATTTTTTTCTTTCATTTTGTTTTCATTCTTTCTCTTTTTCTTATTTATTATTTTGTTTTGTTTTATTATTTTTTGGTTCTCTTTTTTTTTTGCTTTGTTTTTTTTATTATGTTTTGGTTGAAAGGGAAAAGAACATAAAAATAATTTAAATCCTTGCGATTGAAACGATTTGGAATTAGTTTGTGTGTTTTAATTTGCAAAACCTAAATTACTCTCATTTCTTAATCCTTTCTTTCATTTTGATCTTTTGATTTTCATTATATATTTTTGATTTTTTTTATTTTTATCTTTCTCACTTTTTCTTGTACTTTCAATTTTTCTAAATCTGCATAAGTATGAAAATTTTGCTTATTTCCCTTTTTTTCTTTTTCCTTGTTTCTATTTTTGTTAGTTGCTTTTCCTTTCATTTATAGTTTATTTTTTATCATATTTTTCTTTTTCCAAAAGACATACTCCAAAAAAAGGATAATTATTTTTGAAACTCTAACTCCTTATTTTTTAGAGGAACCTTAAACCTTTTTTTTTTGTAAATTAATAACTAATTGTTGAAAAAGATTCCTTTGTTTCCTTTTTGGTTTTTTTTTTTTTAAAAAAAATTCTTCTAGGGAAAACTATATATATTTTTTAAAACTTCATTTAGTTTTTTTTTCTTTTTTTTTAGGCAAAATTAATTAGATAGGGTCATTGGAACCCCCAAACTTGCACATAGATAAATAAATAAAATAAATAATAAATAAAACCAAAGAGACTTATTGTTACACATGGCACCAAGATTCGTTCCTATGCATCCGAGGGGATGCAAGATCCCACACGACAATTCTATTAAAGAAAAAAGAAATAAATAATTAAAAATATTGAAAATATTTTACAAACTATGGTAAATAGTGATTGTGTGTGGTTTTGTACAAGCAATAGGGTCATTTGAAGCACATTTTGTATCTCATCTGTAGTGCATAAAGAAATAAGATTTTCTCCTAACCAAGTTGAGCCCAAGTTGTGTCCCTTAGCTTCCTTCGTATTAGCTCCAAGGTGCAAACCACCATGTAATGAGCCTCACATAGAAAAGACAAAACATATAGTAAATTCCACAGGGCTAAGTTATTAAAAACAGAAACAAAAATCAACGTGCAGAAGAGAATTTTCTATAAACTCTTGAACTTGTATGAAATTCGTCAACCCGACAAAAATTATAGCAATTTGTTTTCAACGGAAGAGAAGCCATCATTTTGTTCTTGTTCCAACTTAGAATTCTAGAGGATGGTGCAAAATAAGAAACCCATTATCAAGCATGATAGACAGATCCAGCTAAATAATTATGCAACAAACTATCAAACAGAATTTGGAGCGAACTAAAATCTCAATTTTCAAACAAAGCTTGAACTCCCTAGGCCACCTTACAACTTTCGTATTGAGTACGTCTTTTTATTAAAATTCAACTCACATTCCTATATACTTCCAGCTTAACACAGGCTACCTAAATCTCTGAATCTAAATATTTTACCAAACATAAATGCAAAGCACAGTTTAGTAACATTTTTAACATTAATGGGCCTCGGCAATGAATCACTTAATTAAGGTTTAATAATCGTACATCCACAGATTAACACCTTCATGATCTTGACCACATCAACTTAGCAGGACAGAGAGCACAAATCCCTATCAGGTCTAAAAGAAAACCCAAATCCCCATTCGTGGCTTATAGTACAGATGCAACCAAACAATTTTGGGGCAATATCAAGCAAATATTCAAACCCAGAATCATATTCCACATTCCAATAAAGCCAGATCGATTATAGGCACCTATTGAAAGGGCCTCATTCAATTAATCAAGATTTACTATGATGAAGCTGCAGACAGAACCCCACTCAAGTATCGAACTCCCAATCAAAATGGCATTCTCATATCAATTAAATAAAGCAAAGATAGAATGGCAGACAAAGCAGAAATAAACCATAATAGCAAGCATAATCCTCATACGATAGGTTAATCTCCACTATTAGAGACCAACTAAAGGCTCAAATCTTAGCGCCAAAATTAAAATAATCATGGCCTTGCATTTCTGTAATCAAAGACAGATCAATAAGGAAACATACCTCTCGAGTTAAACCAAGAGCCCCTACTAAAAGCACTTCAATTGCGATGTACAGCCATAAACAACATCTGCAACCACAGTATGAGATAGTCTGAAACCATGTAAAAGGGAATCAAGGAGGAAGCCATCCATTTGACAAGGGAGGATCAGGTTCTATCATCTGGTGTTCCGTCAAGCACGCGCGAAGGAGGAATTGAGCTCTTGATCCATCTTCCCAGTCATTCCCTTTCTCTCTGTTTACCTGGTTCAATTTTCAATCTCCTTTTTATCAGTTCTCGATTCCTCTCTCTCCCAAAACTCTTTCTCTAGGCTCCTTCTCTCTGAATCTTAAATCTCCCTCTCGCCTTCTCTGCCTTTCTTCCTTCATTTAATGCCCTGACCTGTTGTCTTCCCTCTTTTCCTCTATTTCTTAGTCTCTGTCTCTCTGCTCTGAACTTACTCAAACTCGAAAACCCCAAATCTAGAGCCAAACCCCTCTGTTCTCTCCCATTGCCCCTCTTGCTAAATCAGAAAAATCTCCCCTTCTATTTTCTTTTCCCCTCTCTCTGAAAACTAATTTTCTCCATAACGCCTTCAGAACTCCCCCCATCTCTCAAATCTCCTACTCCCTTAAATCAGAAATTTTTGCTTCTCCTCCCTCGATCCCAAAACCACTTTCCACAAAACCCCAGAGATGTGTCCCTTTTGTCTCCAGAGCTGTGCGTCTGCTGCTCTTCCTTTTCTGCCTTTTTTCTGTGTCCCTGCCTCTATGCTCAGCCTTGTACCCCTAGGGTTCCCTACTATGGAGTTATGTGTGAGTGTTAAGCTAGCAGAGAGAGACCCGGGCCAAAGATACAGGTAGGGTTCGATGAAAGTGGATCCAGTTTTAGATTAAGCAGGTCCATCAAACTTGTTAGATTTTTTTTGGATGTTAGATGTTGTTAGGTTTTTGATTGTTTCGAGTATTGGGCCAAAGGGATGGATTTTAGGTTAGGGCTTTGGACGTAAATTTTATTTTTGTTTTATTTTTGTTGTTTTTTGTTGCTCTCTTTTTTTTTGTAATTTTTTATATGATTAGGATTTTTTAATTTTTTGTTTATCTTTTTTTGTTTCATTTTTTTAATGGACTTGTGGCAACTAAATTCAAAATTCGACCCAAATCTTTTTTAGTTGATGGGCTTAGGGCAACTAAATTTAAAATTTGGGCCAAATATAAATAGATCTTTCTTTTTATTTATTTATCTTGGGTTAATACTTTTTATTACATTGGGTCATTCATTATTATTGGGCTAAGGTTAGAATTTTTCTTAACTTTTCATCTTTTAAAATTTTTGCCTTTTTTTTATTTTTGATTTTTTGTTTTCTAAAGCTTTAGGTTTTTTCTTTTATTTTTTTTACATTTTGTCTTAATTTTTGTTTTCTTTCTTTTCTTCTCTTTTATTTTTATTTTTTTATGTTTTTCTAATTTAATTTTGTTATTATTTTTTTAAAACTTGTTCGGACAAAATACGGTGTTCACAAACTCATATAGTCCATAAAAGCCTAAAATGGATTAATTAGGCCTTACGTAACACAATTTAATACTATTAAATATGGTGTTATCTTTGTAAGTGTATGAGGTTAGGCCATATAATGTAATGGAAGAACTAAAAGATTAAGGTATTATAGGAAGTCCTAGTCTCTTCAAACCTTCAAGGATTCATAATCAACAGGATATTTTCAAATCTATCACTATATCTTCTACAAGTAAGTAAATTTAGTGTTTTAATTTCATATAATTGTCATAGATTCATTCTTACATTTGGTATCAGAGTCTCAATTATATGATTTAGAATCTAATAATTGATTTGAAGACATGAATACACGCTTAAAAATTTTAACCTTACGATTGTCATCCATATAAGTTTTAAAATTTTAATTGAATGATTTTCAAAAAATTGGAACCCAAGACCTTAAAGCTTTTATATATAGTAAAATTGTGAATCAATTGACACCTGAATTGTGAATTTTCATACCCCATAGAGGGAGAATTTGAATTTTGAAAATTTTAGGTTAGAGTTTTAAAATTGAATTTTTAGTCTCACAAAATAGGTCAAATTGATGAATATTTTTTAAAGATTACGTTCCTCCTAAACATATAAGTAAAACCCATTCTTCAATTGCATCAAAAATTAATTAATTCCTTTATAATTTCATGCGAAAATTTTTGGCCATGGTATACATTTTTTAGGAGCTTTTTATGCATTGAAACCGTGCAATTCATAGATTGATAGAAGTTGTTTTGATTTAAACTATATTGCCAAAAAAAAAAAGGGAATCAATTAAAGAGACTCATACATGAATTCTTTGTTTTTTTTGTTGCCTTTGAAGTACATCATATATGTGGAATTTGATATATGTGTCTTATGAACAAAATACACTTGTGGGGCCAGCATATATATATACACATATATAAAATACACTCATTGCTTACTTGTAGGGCTCACATATTGTAACACCATAATTCTCTAGCTCACCTCATATTATTTCTAGACTTCATTTCATACATAAGAGAAGAGTTCCAAGAAAAACCATTAAAATATTCATTAAAATTGCATTATGTCTTGTATACTTTTTTTCATTCTGTGTCCCATTGTAACACCCCAAAATTAATTAAGGTGTTAATCATGAATTAGGCATAATTAAGAATAATTATTAGGGAATAATTAGACAAACATGTGAATGGAAATCTATAGAGAAATAAATTAATAATATGGGTTTGAGATTTAATTAAGTTAAAAACTTCATCTAGGCCTAAATTAAATTAAGTAAGCCATAGTTAGAGACTAATAGAGACCCAATGAATTTAGGTGCAGACCCAACTTCCTATTGTGAATCTTCGCCCAAGAGAGACCACCTAGCAATGGACCAATTTAGTTTAATGAATTAGAGACTCAAGACCCAACTTACATAAGCTCTTATAATTGGCCCAACAACCTTTATGTAGACCCAAATCAAATGAGCTCTTAAAATTTAGCCTAACCCAACTATAATTCTACAGCCCAACTCATGAAGCTTAGCCTAACAATGCTTAAATCTGAAACTCACTTGGAATTAGAACTTTGGGTCAGCACATAACCCATTTATGACCCAATTTAAACCTAACTAAAACACTAAACACATGCAGCCCCTTCACACTTTGCTTAAACATAAACACAAGAAGCATTTTCGCACCTTGAAAGGGAGGCTAGGGTTCTAAGTAAGAAATCCACCATTTCTCACTTCTAGGCTCAAAATCAGCCAAAGTAATTGTTATATAACTTAATCCTCTTCTCTTTCTCTTCATTTTGACTTAATTAGTTTTTCATTTGGAGCATTTTCACCATACCCAAAATTTGAAATGTGGTTGTTTGGGATTTTCTTGGTGAAATTTCGTAGGTTGAGGCTAGGGGTGTTATTAAGTAAGCATAAACTCTTCATTTTAATGTATTTTCTACTGGTTTAAAGCCCCCATGGTTGATTTGTAGTATGAGTATTAATTTTATATGAATTTGCTTAAGATTTAGGGTGATACATTGAAGTTTCTAATAGAGGAAACATTCAATCCGAATTTCACTCTTGTAGTGGCTGGGCTGAGGTAGCATTATTGTTGGTTCTCCAGAAAATTTACCGCAAGTGAGGTAACTAAGGACTATATTAATTCTATGCATATATCTGCTTTAATTTCATATTTGTTGCACATGAATGACTTGAAATACTAAATGAATTGGTTGGCTATCTATTATATTATGTTTGGACCTTGTGAGTTCATGGTGGAGCTGTGGTGTGTAACGTCCCACATCGGCTGGAAGGGGCCTGTGCTGAGGGCTTATAAGTGGGAGCGAAGCTCTCCCCACCAAGGCGCGCTTTTGGGCTGAAATAAGAGTAAGCCCAAGGGACAAAACCCCTCCCTTCCCGGATGAAATGAGAGTAGCCTGATGGGGGACGTAGGGGACAATACCTTGGAGGCTCTGTAAGTTGTTTGGTATCAGAGCAATCCTAGCCCATGTGCAACCCGAGGACGGGTTGGCCCCAAGGGGGGTGGATTGTAACGTCCCATATCGGCTGGAAGGGGCCTGTGCTGAGGGCTTATAAGTGGGAGCGAAGCTCTCCCCACCAAGGCACGCTTTTGGGCTGAAATAAGAGTAAGCCCAAGGGACAAAACCCCTCCTTCCCCGGGTGAAATGAGAGTAGCCTGACGAGGGATGTAGGGGACAATACCTTGGAGGCTCTGTAAGTTGTTTGGTATCAGAGCAATCCTGGGCCATGTGCAACTCGAGGACGGGTTGGCCCCAATGGGGGTGGATTGTAACGTCCCACATCAGCTGGAAGGGGCCTGTGCTGAGGGCTTATAAGTGGGAGCGAAGCTCTCCCCACCAAGGCGTGCTTTTGGGCTGAAATAAGAGTAAGCCCAAGGGACAAAACCCCTCCCTTCCCAGGTGAAATGAGAGTAGCCTAACGGGGGACATAGGGGACAATACCTTGGAGGCTCTATAAGTTATTTGCTCTGATACCAAACAACTTACAGAGCCTCCAAGGTATTGTCCCTTACATCCCCCGTCAGGCTACTCTCATTTCACCCGGGAAGGGAGGGGTTTTGTCCCTTGGGCTTACTCTTATTTCAGCCCAAAAGCGCGCCTTGGTGGGGAGAGCTTCACTCCCACTTATAAGCCCTCAGCACAGGCCCCTTCCAGTCAATGTGGGACGTTACATGGTGCAGCTGCCACATGTGCATTTGCTTCGATTGGATACCGAGTTATGATCAGACCCCAGATGCACTGAGCCCTGGTTATGCTCATTGGGGAGTGGGTGTCGTGGACGGGTCTCTCCCGGTGTTATTAGCCTTTAACATATGGAAATGTGATTACTAGTATGGGATGGTAATCATAGTAGCCTAATCATTTCATTTGCTAATATGACTGATATGATTCTGATGTTCTTTTTGATTCATACATATATGTTAATTAAATTGGATTATATGAATGGAAATTATCTCAGTTACTAAGATTTTCATCTCACCTCGTTTCATGGGATCATACTTTCAGGTGATGGCTCTTTGGGTAAGGATAAGGAGAAGTAAGTGGATGAAAATCTATAAGCTCTAACCATATGTGAGGAAGGCTACATTTAGACTAATCTAAATAGAGTAGATGCTAAATTTTGTATACCTTTTTACATAGCATCATCATGTAATCATGTTGCCAAGTGTAGATGTTTGTATTTTGATTACTTAGAATGTATCTATTAAAGAGTTAGGCCTCATTTTAGTTTGGTATTAGATGTATAAACTTATAACATCTATTATGAACTTTTTTAACCCTATGATATGATTTATTATTTGGGAAATGTAATTATGTTACATTGGATGTGGATCTAAACTAGTGATGCATGAAATCTTTAATAGAATATGTATTTGAATGGTAATTATTAGTGGCTTATGAAATTTTTACTGTCATTAATTCATGAACTTGCTGATATATGGTAGTTAGATGAGTAAGAAATAACACTTAAGTCTTAAACTAGTAATGATAGATAAGTTAGATAAATTAGATAAATGAAAGCTATCAGAACCCCACAAATTAAGGTAGAATAGCCCTAGGGTGTCACCAGGGGGAGAATTAGAGTGTATGAGACAAGAGTTTAAAAGTTGTAGGATCAGAAGACATTTCACCATGACCAAAATAGTCTCATCTACGGCCAATAGAGGCAAAGTTACCCAGAGAGAGGTCCAGAAAGCAATTCACCCTAGCAAGAAGTGGAATTAGCCGCGGTGAAATGTGAGAGGCCAATCTGGAAGCCATCCAGAGAGTAATTCACCACGGTGTGAAATGGAGTTTTTCGCGACTAAAATCGAGAGGGGAGATTGGTCGTGTTCCAGAGAGGAATTAGCCACAATGAAAAGGAAAATTGGACACAGCCAATATCAAGGGTGAGTGAGTTATGCTTAAGGAAGTCCTCTCGCCATAGCCGCGGCCAATATCAAGGGCGAGTGAGTTATGCTCCAGGAGATCCTCTCACCGCAGCACCATATAGGCTTGCCGTGGCAAAGCTCCAAACAATGTAAGGAGTGAACCCAAGAGCAATTGGCCACAGTGCAAAAGTGTTTAGCTGTAGCGAAGGTCTTGAAACTCTTATATTAACCTAGAAACCTTGGTTTTTCCTATGGCAACATCAAGGGATGACTTTAAAGCACTTGTAAGGGTTTTTTAGAGTTGAAAATGAATGGGTAATAGATTTAAAGGCTTTTAATTAGAGATTTGTTTCACTTATGTACATGAATGATTGTAAATGCTTGGTTAATGATTCTAATAACATTAAAGTTTAAATTTTCTCACTTTTTCCTACATTGATTAATTTAAATAATGTTAGACCTTGATTTATAACTATTAATTGCATTCTTAAGCTTAATTATCACAAGTAGAAGTTAGGGTTGTTACACCCGTGGACCATATGAACTCATTCATCTTATTCTCATATTTGAATATACAAATAAAACTCTTAAGAAGTGGCCTAGAACTCGAGCTAATGAAGTATACACATGAAAATAAAGTGTGCAGCCTTGGATTGAAATTTCATATTTCTATCATGAACTTTGAAAACTCATAACTAATTCTAAAAACTCCAAATCAAGCATACTATACCATTCTAGAAAGCTACAGATGTCTACTTCATGCTGAAAATAATTCTAAACCACAACAAGAACATTTAGCCACCAGAAATTGATGGAACAGTAACAAAGGTCGCCTATCGCTACTGGTATTGTCCCTCAACTTCAAAATCTCTCCCTACTCAGATGTCCAATTAGGGTGATCTCAGTGGCTATGGAAAGCTTATCATATCTAGTTTATGCCTGTAAACGTTCATAAGCATTGGACACCATTTGACCCTCGAATGACATAGCACAAGAAACTAACCATATGAATAGTGTTTGTATCAATTCAACAGAAAAATGCCAACTTTGAAAAATCATAATTAATTCCATAGAACTCCAAATAATCTAGTCTTTGGCTTTCCAAAAAGCTCTGAATGATATCTATATGCATGCCAAATTTCATAAAAAAATTTGTTCATTTGATCAGATCGTGACATTGAGTTGTAAAATGGTCATCTTTGTGTCTCATAAGGGGTCCAAATGATCCATTTTAGTTTCTAAGGCAGCCATGGCCACTTGAGCATGTGGAAAAGCACTAAAATGATCTACTAAACTTGTCTCAAAGGTGCATAAACCCAAATTTCTCAAACTCATTCATCCACCCTAAGTTATACATAAGAGTATACATGTCAAATCTTGTCATCCAATGCCCAAAAATTGTTATATCATGCATATGGCATCAAATCTCATACATACATAATACATTTACATATTTACATATGTTCATAAGGTTATACAACATATACAATAAAGGATTACATCATATGCCACCCATATAGCTACAAATTGGCATTTTCACACACTTAGTTGCCAAACTTTCCTCTTCAAGCTTGATAGGTCCCATTTCTTTATTTACATGATCCATCTAGACATGTTAGACATGTGGGAAGGAAAGGATAAGATTCTAGGAATCCCAATAGCTCTCCTCTCTTTCAATCACACATAAAGAATGTAAATCCACGTCCAAAAATGCATGCATGAACATCATGGAGTATGTAGTCATTCAAGAAGTCATACAAAGCATACATAGGCTTGCCAAGTAAATAGATTAGCCTCATCCATTATCTTCAAGGATTTTGGACATGCCTCGCCCTTTTTTTTAAAGGCCTTGAACTAAGCCTTACTCTTGGGAGACTCTAGACTTTGTCTCAACTATTCTTAAGGGTTCTTGGCTTATCCTCACCATTACTAGTGGGTTCTTGGCTTCACCACACTCAAGCAAATCCAAGCAAATGTACAAGACATCATTTGAGTGCATAAAACGACATCATGGTACCATGGCATATGTTTACATACTAGAACACTTTTTCATGGCTTAAAACATACATACATACATTCAAAGACAAGATAAACATCCAATCATGCATGAGAGAAAGAAGAAAGAGCTACCTTTGTTACACAAGCACACTTTTCTTCTTTTATTTAGCTTCTCTTCCTTAACCACACACATAAAAGAAGGTGGAACTTGTTTCTCTTGTCCTAGACATGTAATATGGAAGCCAATTACACTCTTGAAATCATTTCTAACACTACATATTCATTAGAAAAGCTAGGTAGTTCATATGACTCTTTAATAGTTTCATAATGCACTTAATGAAGTAACCTTAAGAAAACATTATCTTTGCTCAATTCTCTTTATTCATTTATGATTCTTAACTCCTTTTAAGCCTCTTGGAGTTATTACACTATCAATTTAAGGAGTCTAGCTAGGTGTTGTTTCTTTAAACCATAACATGAAACCTAAGATACTATCTCACTATCCATGGCTTCTAAAATTTTTTCAAGGCTTTCTCTCATCCTCTTCTATCATATATGACTCAAAAATTGAAACTACCTCTTGGTGCTTCATCTAGTCTAAGCTATGGATTTGGATCATGTGAGCACCAAGTGAGTTTGCTTTGTTTTCTTGATGGAAGATACATGTGAGGAGCTTCTTAGGAATCTCAAGAGCTCATCCAAATACTCATTTAGGCCTAGGAATCCTTGTATCAAATCAAAATTTTAAAGAAACACTTGAAACCCTAACTTTTCTATCTTGAAATCTAATGGCTATTTGATTGTTTCCTTTGCATATTATTGTTCTCCTCCCTCATTTTCCTAAAATTTATCCTTGGTTTAGCTAAAAATTTTAACTCCTCTTGGCTGGTCTTAGGTAGGGCAAAACACACACAAGAGAAGGGAATGGAAGAAGAAGCTTAAAATATCATGAATTACCTTAGATTCTTGTTTTCTTTAGCTTATTCTTCACTTGGTTGGCCTCCCTTGAATTTTAAAATTTTCACCTCTGTTCTACCCTCAATATAGATCCAAAAACATCATCAATTCCATGAAAATAAAGAGGAGAAGAAGGAGCAACAACTTGCTAAAGAGAGAGCTTGAATTTCCATGAAATTTCCTACTTTTTATTGGCTTTTTCTCCCTTCGAAATCTCTTCTCTTTGTGTACCTAAGAGCTACCTTATTTCTCTAGTTTAGGGGCAGAAACAAGTTGGTCTAAAAATGAGGAAGAGTAAGGCGTGATTCTTAAAGAGTATTCAAGAAGCTTCCACTTTCTAAAAATTCTAATTTTGCCCTTTCGTCTTATCATTTTTGTTTTCAGCTCATTTTAGCTCCCTTTTGAAAACCATCTTTTGCATCATAAAATTAGGTTTCCAATTTTATAAAATACCTTTAGAATCACTCAAATCAGAGCTAAAACCTTCCCGAACGAAAGGGTCAAAATTTGGGTCAACCGACATTAGAAAACGTATATCGAAAGGGGTTTTAACTATCTCAAGACTTTCCATGATTTTCAGGGCCTCTAAGAACTTCAGAGAACTTAAATTTGCCATTTAAAAAGTCCTCCTATAAGAATTCTAAAAATTATCTGAAATTACGAAAATGTCATTACGTTTCGTAACTATTTTATTAATTTTTGTCTGGCCATTTTAGCCTTTATTTCAGGGTACCTCTGGGCTCCTAAATTCAATATTTAATGTCTAAATTATTATTCTAATTTTTATGGGTCTCAACTAATTCATTTCAGAGGACCCGCTAAGAGGTTTTGTTGCGCAACTTCTAAAATAAAACTAGGTTGAAAAAATATATAGTTAGTGGCACAACCTAAATTATCTCCCTTGGAAATAGAATTTAATATTTAATTGAGTATTTTAAATGTAAAAGGATCCTAGAACTACCTCATTTACGGGAATTTTGATTTAATTAAACAAATTAAAATGAAATTGAAGTAAAATTCTAATTACTACCTAATTGCATGAGTTAAAGGCAAATAATGGACTTATGACTAATTTTGAATTCGTCCCTTAGTATCCACTATCCTTATCTTAATTCAATTATCATTAATTCTAGTCTAAGAGTCCCTAAATATGTTCATGAAAAATGATCTTGAATTACCATTCAAAATTCAAGATATTAACAAGTTAATGTGCAATTGAAACCTCAATCCCACACTATATCATTAATTCTTGTCTTTATGACTAATGAACACTAAATTTGATTAATTAATTGATCAATTAGCCTCTAAATTATCACCCTGAGATGTTCAATTAACCAATTAAACTCCAAGAAATCCTCAAATCAAACAATTAAGTATACAATCTCCCTCATGCATTTCATCGAATACCTTGATTACATATATGGAAAATTGGAGAAGAAATGAAAAAATTCAGTACTTAATCCAATCGATTAATCATTCAAAAAGTATCCTAATTAGTGTCTAATCAGCCACTAATTATAACTACATCAATTTTAATCAAATACATCTCAACCAAGCATGTATAAGAAAAAAAAAAGTGTAGAAAGAAAGCAAATAAAATAGAAATTCTTAGCTAAAATCTCCCTTGCTAATCTCTTGATTCAAGCTTCAACCAAGGACCTCCTCCTAGCTAGCTACAAGATGGAGATTTAATGCTTCATTGGAGGTGGAATAATGGGGGAAATGGAGTGAGGAATGGCTACGACCAAAGAGGAAAAATGGAGCGTGGAAGAGTGGTAAAAAAAAATCACAATGGATGGAATGATATCACGTGAATGCATGGATTCCTCTCTACCTCCTGGAGCTTGCCTAAATTAATTCCCCCTCCTCACTTGGTCATTTAATCATTTCATATGCCCATATTTTTACTCTATTCATGTGGATGATGACATGGAATGAATGGATGATTAGTGGATGGATTTTGGATGGATCTCTGATGTGCGTGTTGCCTTGTGTGTATTTGTGCTAATGCTTCCACATGCTTCTTAAATTTTTTTAATCCTCACGTGTTCTGCTGCCTTCTCATCAAAAGAAACCCGTAGCTTTATTCTTACTAAATAAATCACGTGGCTTCCTCTTGTGTGTATAAGTGTGGGCCGCCTTTGTTATAGTGATGCATTGCTACTGTATTACGTGTTCATGCAAATGAGATGAGAGCTTCTTCGCCTCTAACCCGTAGCAAAATTCCAGCCTCTTCTCTTCCCTTGTGAGCTTCCTTTCAAGCTTAAAACTCTTTCTTCAAGTTTCCCCCATGCTTCTCACTTGCTTCTTCATTTAACTTTTAATAATCATGTGTTCATTTTCTACTACTGCTCATGTTTGGTTTCACGTGCTTCTTCATGTAAATCTTCCATGTGTTCTCTTTCTTTAAACCTCCCATCCCGTAGCTTTTGCTCCATCCACTTCTTCAGTGTTTCTCCCTGGACTCGAGCTGATTTATCAAGTCTCCTCTTATGTGAAACCTTCTCCCTTGCCACGAGTTTCCCAGGTTAGCTACTGTGTGTGTATGAGTTCATGTTGAAATTTTTACATTCCATCCTCTCAACACTCTGTTCTAATCCACGTTCTCAACATGCGAGCTGCTCATGTATGACGTAGTGCTTATTCTTATCTTTACATGATTCTACGTGCCTTCTTCTCCAGCCCAGCTCCCTCATTTCTCTTTTACGTGTTTGTTCCTTCCTGTCCATTTGCTCGAGTGTGCTGCCTCCTCAACCTCCTTCCTACTCATTCCAACATCTTCATGCTTCTAAACCTTTGTTCCAACAAACCCGTGGCTACATGCATCCTTTCCACGTATATCTTCTCATTCCCGTAGCTTCAGTCCCTGTTTCTGCATGTGTGTGTTTAAGTTTTAGTTACTTCTTCCCACGTGACTACTCCATAGCTCCCTCTGCACGTTCTTTGCTTGTTTCTTCTTTATCCATCCCGTAGCAATCCATGTCAAACCCAAGCTCGAGTTTTTATTCCTCACGTGCCTCTCCTCTAACCCATAACTTCTTCTTTGTTCTTGCTCACTCATTCCCATGTGATCTCCTTCCAACTGTGTCTATAGTTACATGTATGAGCTACTGCCTTTAGTGGATGAATATGATTACATGGAAAGTTGCGGAGTGTGAGTGAGTGTCTGTGTGTGAGCCCATAGCTGTGAGTGAGATAAATACATGCAATTTCATGTGAATATACGACGTAGAAAAGAGCCTCCAGCCCATGCTTGTACATGTGAATGGAACAGAAAGTGTGAGTGTGCATCAAATGAGTTAGCATGAATGGATGAGCTGGACGTATGCATGGAGTGTGTGAGTTGGAGCCATGAGTCAACGTGAGAGTGAAGAGTGCACGTGTGTGAAGACCTCCCTTGCCATGCAAATCTCCTTCATCTTTTTCCTTTATTGCACATGATTTATTCCTCCCATTCCAATTCTATTTGCCCATCAAAAATTATGCAAAAATTAGGAATTTAAGCATTAAAATTAATAATTTTGTAAATTAATTCTCAAATTATAAAAAATGGCTAATTAAAATCAAATTCCATTCAATTATATCCATTAAGCCATATTTAATTATTAAAGTGCCAAATTCCATTAGGAGGATTCATGTATATAAAACTAGCATTTATCACCTGCTTTAAAAACGTATTCGTTTCTGCTGTTTCCGTCGTATATATATGTTAGTTGATTCATGGCATATTTAACGTGGTTAGATTTGTTAAATTCTTTGTAGGGCTGCATATAAATATGTATATATATATATATATAATGATATAAGGATTTAATATTAAGTTTATGCATGTATATATACATATTAAAAAAATTATATTTATTATTTTTAATTTATATATATATATTGATAATATAAATTCAAATAATAGTATTATTTTCTTTAGATATCTGATGTTCTAAAATAAGTTAATCAAAATAATATGTTACCAAAGTAATCTTTATTGAGTAAATTAATTTATTTCAAATATTAAGATGATAGTGTGTTGTAATTCATGTACATGGTGATTTATATTTTAAATGTGATTTTTTTTTTTTGGAATATGTTTCATAATTTTTGGACCACTATAAATATTTTTCATATAAATATTAATATATAAAATATATTTTAATATTTATTTGGATGATATTATGAAATATGATACATTAAAAAATTAATTTACTATATTTTGGATCTTGTAATAATGTTCACTCTCCCTATATATTATGGATATTTATGTACTCTCAGCCTAAAATATATATCGTAATACTAATTGTATATGCGTAGAGCTTCTTTAAAAATGCTATAAAATTTGTTCATGGTCAGTACGAGTGTTATATTTGTTACATATCTTTAAAGACTGTATTATGATTTTGGGTAAAATAAAATTAATTCCTGTGCAAGGAATTTTAAGAATAATTATGGATAGTTACTACCAAAGTGGAATTACTTGTATTGATTCATGAAATTTCCTTTGTAATTTGAGAAATGCTTCTGATTATCTCATGCTATAACCTGCCCAAAAGAGGTTGGTGTATGTTATAATTAGAAGTTAATTTGGGATGAAGTTATTAAGGAATGCATTGATCTAAAATACTTATCTGCCTAAAGGAGATAGATATTTGAACCCAGTGTATTCTCAATAATTAACCTATCTAAGGTTTTGATCTAGGATTATGACCTTGATTTGTACATTTTGTCCAGATAGGAATGTGCTACTATATTGGCCTCATTGTAATAGCTTATTTTAATTAAGATAATGTATAAATTGCCCTCATATTTATTATAATACATTCTCATTTTGTAGTTACTTTTTCTATGAATAACTATTCTATTTCAATTGAAATTTTGACTAGATCAAATTATAACAAATGGAAGCAAGACTTGGAATTTTTTTAAAACATTTTATAATTTTTTTTAAACATTGCTAATCTTGATCAAACACTACGTGAGAGTAAGCCAGAAATAAATGAGAAAAGTACAACTAAACAAAAAGGATTCTTAGCCAAATGGGAGAGATCCAATAGACTCAGTTTGATTGCCATTAGGAAGACCATATCTGAGCATCTACTTAGTAGCTTATCTAAAACCACAAGTGCTAAAGAGTTTCTTACAGTTTTGGGAGCAAGGTACAAGTATCTAATAACAATCAGTCCAGATATCTAATGAAACAATTGACTGACATAAGGTATGATAATAATAAAGGAGTAAGAGAATTTATTTTGAAGATGGTTCTCATCCAATCTAAACTAAAAGCCCATAGTATTAACCTAAATGAAAACTTCATTGTTTCACATGCCTTGAATTGTCTACCTGCTAAGTTCACACAAATCAAAATTGCCTATAATACCTTTTGTGAGAAGTGGACCATTAATGACCTTATTACCAAATGTGTGGCTGAAGAAAAGAAATTAAAGAAAGAAAAGAATGACCTATCCTGTGATCTAGCCTTTTTTTACTTCCCATGGTAAACCTTATTCTGACAAGGATAATTGGAAACATAAGAAAAATCAATTTGATACTCCACATAAGAATCAAAGTTCAAGGAAACTAGGTAGTGGTCAACACCATAATGTAAGGGGTCCTAAACTAACTCCCATTAAGAAAAATGTATGATGTTTCTAGTGTAAAAGAAATGGGCATAAGAAGAATAATTGTATAAAATTCAAAGCTTAGCTAGAAAATAAGTAGAAATCTGGAGGAATTCAAGAACCTAAGGAGACCAAATCTAAGAGAAAGCAAGTTGAAGATAAGAAATGACCTTGAAGAAGTGATGGAATCAGTGAGAGATATCAATTTAGTTTTGGCAACCAAATATGAAATTGTTTTGAAAGATATTTTTTATGTATCTTTTTTAGAAGAAATTTGATTTATATTTCTCCTAAGTTGTTGGTTATGGATAATTAGTAAATGGTTTATATAGATTATCTTAGATTTTTGACAATATTTCTTCATCTTTAAATACAAAAAATGTGGTTGCCAAAAAATTTAAAATTAAAGAAAAATCCTTTTTTATTATGGCACAAGCACTTAGATCATATCTCTAGGGAAAAAGTTGAAAGGTTAATTAAAATTAATATTTTACCTCCCTTAGAGTTTGATGATTTAGGGACTTGTGTGGACTCTTTTAGAGGAAAGTTCATTAAGAGTAAAAAGAAAGGTGTAACTAAAAGTTCAAATCTTTTAGAAATCATTCATAGTAGGTATTTTGGGAAAATATTAGTCTAATCTTGGGAATGCCCATTGGATAGTCACAAAGAAAGTAATGAGATATTTGCAGAAAATTAAAGAGTTTGTGCTTGTTTATAGAAGGATTGATAATTTAAAGGCAATAGAATATACGGATTCAGATCTTACTGGATGTCCTGATGATAGGAAGTCGACTTCTGGCTACATCTTCATGTTAGCTGGGGGTGCAATATCCTGAAAGAGTAAGAAACATACTATAATTGCCTCCTCCGCTATGCAAGCGGAGTTTATTGTTTGTTATGTTGTTGCTACTCATGTTGTTTGGTTGAGAAATTTGATGACAAAGCTTCGTATTATATAGATTTTGTTGCGTGACCACTGAGAATTTATTGTGACAATTGTGTTGCGCAATCTCAAATAAAACTAGGTAGAAAAATAAATTTTTATAGGTAATCGTGCAACCTAGGTCATTTCCCAAGGAGTTTGTGTCTCAATTTGTTTATGGAAGAGTGTTCCAAGTATTACTAAATGAAAGTTGTTTAAGGGATTTTGAAATGCTAGAATTTAATTGAACTAAATTTGAATTGACAAGAATAAAAAACTTAAGACTAAGTGAAGTGAACAATTAAGAAAATGTAATAGCTAGCCTTTAGATGGATTCCCTATAATTCAATTATCCTTACTCCCTTTTTAGTGTACCAAATTTGGATTTAAATTCTTACTCATTAGTGTATTCTCCATAAAAACTCTTGAATGACCCTTCGAGATTCAATTCATCAATTATTCAAGGATTTTGCAACCACAAGAAACCTTAAAAAATTAATCAATTGAATTAAGAGCAAGAGCACACTATAACCAATCCTAATTGATCAATAAAATCTGCTACACAATCCACTCAAGATGCTAATTAACCAATTAGATTAATGAATTCTTCAAACAATTAATTGCACAAAAAATCCAACCACTTAATCCAATAATCATTGCATCAATTGGTCTATAATCAAGAGGAATTTAAGAGTAATTTGCACAGCCACTAATTCTGAATTTTTTACAAACATGTAATGATTACAATTAACATTCCAAAGATCAAATTATACTCAATCCATGTAATGTCTAGTTTTCGTTAAATAACAGAAACGGGCACGTTTTCAAAGCAAGTCTCCCAAAATGAATTAGTTAAGATTCTAAAAAAATTGAGTAACATTCTAGTCTCCTAAAAATGAGAATTCTAGCCTCAGACGGACGGAAAAATAAAGCTAGAATAAAGAAACAAATTTTGATGAAAAATTTACGAAACGTAATGGCATTTTCATAATTTTGGATAATTTTTGGAATTCACATAGGAGAGCTTTTTAAACCAAATTTTTGAGTTCTCCGGGGTTCTTAAAGGCCTTGAAAACCATGAGAAGTCTTGGGACAGTCAAATGCCCTCCGGTGACGTTTTTCAATGTCGGTGTACCCGAACTTTGATGGATCTGTTCAGAAAGGTTTTAGCTCCGATTTGAGTGATTCCAAAGGTATTTTTCTTAATTGGCAACCTAAATTTTATAATGGAAAAGATGATTCTCAAAAAGGAGCTAAAACAAAGAAGAAAAGAAAATACAAAATACGAAGGGCAAAATTGAAATTTTTGAAAAAGTCACTTTGCCCTAACTATATATAGGTGGCGCCTCACACTCTCCCTCATTCAACTTCAGATTTTCTAGCCCCAAACCAAAAGCAAAGCCCAAGGAGTGTGGTGCACCAAGAGAAGAGAAGAAGGAGAAAAAATTCAAGTCTTTAGGTATGGAAATTTGCTTGTTTTTCATTCTCTCTACCAATCTCTTCTCCTCTTTTTTCTTCTTCTTCTCCATGATTTTTCTAAAGTTTTGAGGGCTGTTTTGAAGGAAGAACAAAGGGAAATTTTCATATTTGAAGAGAATAGCTTGGAGAAAGCAAGATTCAAGCCAAACTAACCAAGGAAATAAGATAAAAATGCATTCTATGGTAGCTATGTTGATGTTCCTTTCTTCTCCATTTCGACCTACACTAAGAACCCTAGGAAGATCTAATTTTCAAGCCCAACCATGCATGATTCTTAAGTATTTGATGGAGAGGAATAAGAATATACAAAGAAAACCATAAAATAGGCATTAGGATTCAAGATGCAAAACCTAGGATTTTTAGTGCACCTTTCAAATTTTAAATTTATATCATACTTCCTAGGTCTAATTAAGAGTTTAAATGAGTTCTTGAGACACCTAACATGCTCCCCACAAGCTTCTTCCTTCAAGAAAATAAATAAAATTTCCATA
This sequence comes from Erythrophleum fordii, assembly GCA_032878935.1. Classification (NCBI taxonomy): domain Eukaryota; kingdom Viridiplantae; phylum Streptophyta; class Magnoliopsida; order Fabales; family Fabaceae; genus Erythrophleum; species Erythrophleum fordii. Next base: position 11,969,761 of record JAVQMF010000033.1, read on the forward strand.
GAGGCCAAGGAAGCCTATGTCTCGACCTAGACATGTTTGTGTAGTAAGGGAGAGTTTTAAATTTTTTTAAAGCCATTATTAAGTCATATTTGATGAATGAAAATGAAGGGAGGTTTTGAAAAAAATTTAGAACTCATGGAAAGTGATTTGGTGCCTTAGATTCTATATTATGACCTAAAGAAGTAACATGGTGCTAGGCATTTTGTTTTAATGATGTGATGACTCCAAGAGGCTTGAAAGGAGTCAAGAATCATATTTGAAAGGAAAGAATGAGGCCTAGAAATCATTTGAGGGATGTTGCTTCATTAGGTGCAATTATGGACCATAATGGAGCCTATAGAGCAATCTAGTATTTCATCAAATTATATAACCTTAGAATATATTTCATGAACCTAATTGGCTCCCATAAATTATATCTAGGCCAAGAGAAACCATCTCCACTAATTTGTGGGTTTGTGGCCGAAAGAGGAAGCTTGAATTTCAAGGAAAAAGTATGTGAGTATACACAAGGTAGCTCTCTCCACCTTCTCTCATGCATGGATGTGTGTTTAGCTTATTTTAAAATGTGTATATATATTTTTTCAAGCTATAAAAGTATGCTAGCATGCCTTTATATGCTATGATTCTTGATGCCATGTTATGTTTCTAAATGAGTATATGATGTTTGTATGAGTTTGCTTGAGTGTGGAGAGACCAAAAGCTCTTCCCTTTGGTGAGGATGAGCCAAAAACCCTTGAGTTTGGTTGAGACAAAGTAAAGAGTCTCCCAAAAGCAAAGTGAGCTCCCAAGAGCATAGTTGAGTCCAAAGCTCTTAAAGAATAGGTGAGGCAAGTCCAAAATCCATGAGGAGAAGTGTAAGGCCAATCCAAACACTTGGTGAGCTCTTGAATATCTTGTATGATTTGTTCATATGCCAAGTTTTCTTTTAAAATGTCCATGACTGCCATTTTCTTTATACATACATTTGTAACGCTTGCTTTGCACATATTATGTATCATTGAATGGGAGATGAGCTATTGAAATTCTTTGAATCTCATCTCCTCCTCTTCAATGATCTAACATGCTAGGTGGACCAAGTAATTATGGTCAAGGGAGCCAACATCAATGAAGAAGACAAGTTTATGTCTAGCTTTAGCCATTTTGAAACCATAATTATGTTTCTTGATGTATATATTGTTGTAAATGTACCATGACCCTTGAAACATACATTAAATATGATATTATATGATATTTAAATGTATGAATATAATGTATGACCTCTAGCCTACATTTTGAGCATGAGATGCCAAATTATGCAATGTAAAAGTATGCTGGAAATGTACATAAATGTGGGTTGAATGGCCAAAATGAGATACATGAGGCTTGGGACCATTTGGGCAGCTCATACAAGTCTCAAATATACTTTTAGACTTGCCCAAAAAGTGCTACAACCAAGGGAAGGCCATTTGGCAAATTTGGTACCTCATATGGAGCCAAATTTGACCATAATGGAACCCTATATTATTTTTTGGCCAAATGAGTTAGTCTTGATCTAAAATTTAACATGCAATTAGGTCTTATTGAGAGCTTTTTGAGAAGATAAAGATCATAATTTGTGGAGGTCTACAAAATATTTGATGATTTTTTGAAGTTGGCAATTTTCATAGTTTCTGGTTTGCTGCACTGTTCATTTGGTCCGACATCAAACTCTATCACACAAGGCTCAAATGATGTCCAATTGCCATGAAATTTTATACAGAGAAACTAGACAATCATAGTGACTTGTTTCAACTGAAAGCACCTCATTTAGACGTCTAGAAAGGGAGATATGAATTTTTGAAATTCTATCCAGTATCAGTGTTTGCCCGACCAAAAGTACTATTCCATTGAATTTCGAAGTCTAGGCTTGATGAACTGATCTGGAGATATTTTTTCTCTCTATTTAACATCCACAGCTTTCCATATTAGTATCATTTACATAGATTGAATTTTTGTGGAATTAATTGGACATTTCCAAAAAATTTCTCCAGAATTCTATGACAATTCCAGAATTCAGTCGAACCTTTGGACCATTTTGGATGTCAAACGTCTTCTGTGATGAATGTTATAATCTAAGCATATTTTTAATGTAAAGTAGACATCCTAAGCTTTCCAAAATGACCAAGATCGCATGATTTTAATTTTTCTAGATTTAGTTATAATTTTCCACAAAATTTGCCCAGAAAAGAGGTCAATTCTAGCCGAGAATGAACTTTTATATTCCATACTCCATTTCAGTTTCCATGAGTTGTGGGCATGATTTTGTGATGCAAATGAGTTGTAATGATGTATTTAAATATGATGATGCATAGCATGAGCTCACACGGTCCATGTGACACCGATTGCAAATTTTTTTAGTATGACGCAACGCAAAGAAATCCATTATTTTCATCCCCTTTTTCATATAGTCTTGTGAAATTGATGATCTAAAGCTTATGAATGGTATGAAATGAGCTAGAAGTTATGGTGTTACAATCCATAAATCAAACTAATCCAGTAATTTCCAGCAATTAAATTCCTAAATTAATAAACTAAACCTAGTCAAATTAACAAGAAAAATAATGCTGAAATTAAAAGATTGAGCAAAGAAATTTTTATCCAATTTGGTGAGAAAATATGGAGCTCAAATATGCATCTGGGAGTTTCCAATCTTCAGCTAGCTACTAAGGATGATTCAAGTTGCTATGGAGAATTTAAATAGAAGAAAATTGATTATGAGAGCTTCAGCCACGGAGAAATTGATGAAAAATCCTTCCTTGTTCCCTCTCTAGAGCTCCAACATTTTTACGTTATTCCTCCCATCGTTTCCCACAACTCACGTTCTTTCTCGCGTTAATCCCAGCACACTGAATACCTCACACTGTATGCGTTTTTCCCCCGGTCCTCATTAAAAAAATCATGTGCCCCCTCCATGTTCCATGTGCTGCCTCATTTTATTTCTTTTGCACGTAGCTAAATCCTTCCAGCTTATGCAAGCTTCATGAGCTTATGAATGACGTGGCTTCATACTAAATTAACCCACGACTTCTTCCACGTCCTGCCCATGTGTTCTATTGTGTGTGCATGACTCACTCATTTCGTCGTTATTTTTTGCATTACTGCTTAGCCCTCAGCTCCTTCGAATCTAGTACGTGGCTTCTTCTTCTCACATGCAGCTCTTCTTTTACGTATTACATGTTTTGTCTCTTCTCCACACTAAACCTTAGCTTCTTTTTGAATCCAAACGCAGATTTTTCACGTTAAAATATGCAGCTTCTTCCCTTCACATACTAGAACCCACACTCTTCCACGTGTTATTTTGTTACCAGCTCTTGCTTCATGTTGCTCAACTCGAGAGTGCTTCATGCAGCTCCTTTTTCGTATCTCTGAAGCTCACCCAGCCAGCTTTCCTCTTCGTGTGCTCAGCACAGCTTCATCTGTTGCCTCCAGTCTAGTAGCTGTGCATGCAATATTTATGACGTGGTTGTTTTGCATGAGCTTCTTTATTCGAGCTTATATTCTTCGAGAAGCCTTCCTACTTGTTGCTTCATCTTCAGCTCAGCTCCCTTCTTCATCCACCCAAGCTCGAATCTCTCATGTTTCTTCTCCACGTTTTGCATGTATGTGTTTAGCTGTTAGAGATCATGAAGGAGGCCCAGCCCACGACGAAGAATCTGCACTTGAAGCCAATCACTATCGGGGTTGTTAGGATATCAATATTGTTGTTTATATTATGATCTCTGTTTCTTGTAGATAAGATTCTGTAGATACTCTCTCTCTTCTTATATATGCGAAGGCTGTAACTTGGAACAAAATAGCTCTGCAATATACATCAGACTTCATTCTTTGCCTTGCCTTTCACATTCTTTATCTTTTATCTTGGTATCAAAGCTTCATACAGCACAAGCCATGAGTTCCTCCATCAACTCTCAGTCAAACAACAGCAATCAATCTAGCTCCATGACGGCACCCCTCCAGACCAATATCACAAAAGTGGCATCTTTAATCTCCACGAGCAGTCCTGTCAAGTTGGACAGGAACAATTACTTGCTCTGGCAGTTCGCTGTGCTACCTATAATTCGTGGCTACCAACTGGATTTGCTTCTCCAGGGTCCAACAACTTGTCCTCCAGCACTTATCAACACTGGTGATAAGACTCGTCGAAACCCAGCATATGATGATTGGATGGCTTTTGATCAACTTCTTCTCGGATGGCTTTATACCACTCTATCCTCCGATGTTGCTCCTCAACTCGTGAATCACGAGACAGCTTTTGATCTATGGAATGCAGCGAAGCAACTGACGGCATCTCACACACGAGCTCGAATTAATCTGTATCGCAACGAGCTCCAACGTACTAGGAAGGGTTCCCTAAAGATGGATGAATATCTCGCTAAAATGAAGACTATTGCTGATAACTTAGCACTTGCTGGAAATCCTATCTCTAATAACGATCTAACCTCTCAAGTTCTTGCAGGATTAGATGGAGATTACAATCCTATTGTTTGTCAGCTACTTGATAAAGATGAGTTGAGCTGGGTAGAATTGCAGGCTGCCCTCCTAACGTACGAGACAAGGCTTGAACAACTAAATGAATTCTCTAATCTTAGCCTCGGCCCACAAGCCAACATAATCACCACCTACAGAAATAACAGACAGTCATATAGTAGAGCACCTCATCCAAGAGGAAGAGGAAGAGGACCCAACCGAGGTCGTGGTAGAACCCAGCGTGGTGGCAATAGAGTTACGTGCCAACTGTGCGAAAAAGACGGACATCCCGCAGCCACTTGCTACTTCCATTTTGATCAATCCTACATGGGTACCTCACCAAATTCACAGCGGTGTCACCAGCAGCAAGCTCCTTCCTATTATTCGGCCTTCACAACTACGCCTAACATCGTTGATGATCCAAATTGGTATATTGATAGTGGTGCGAACTCTCACGTAACTAATGATTCCTCTCAACTTGAAAGCACTTTGCCAAATTCAGGTAAAACGGGTCTTATTGTTGGTGATGGTGACATGATTCCTGGTAATCACATTGGACACAGTAAATTGCTAACTGAAAATGGCAAGAAATTAATACTAAAAAATATCCTTCATACTCCTCACATTACACGGAATCTCCTCAGTGTCTCGAAGTTCACAAATGATAATGATGTTTTCTTAGAATTTCACCGCCGTGTTTACTTTGTGAAGGACGAAAAGACAGAACAACCTTATTGCAGGGGACGCTTGAAGATGGGCTTTACAAGTTTAGTAGTTTTCCGAAAAAGAATAAGACATCATCAGTTTGTTTTGCTGCTTATCAATGCAATAAACTCTCAGACGAAGATCTTGTATCATGGCATCGACGTTTGGGGCATCCGTCATTTAATATTTTGTCCAAAGTACTTCGCAATTGTAATTTCCAGTTTAGTAACAAAGATATTCCATTTTGTGAAGCTTGTCAGTTTGGAAAAATGAAAAATTTACCTTTTGGTAACTCAGATTCACATGCTACAAACCCTTTGGATCTTGTTCATACTGATGTGTGGGGACCATCCCCTACGTTGTCTGTCAATGGGTTTAAATACTATGTTCATTTTCTTGATGACTTTAGCCGTTTTACTTGGATTTACCCACTTAAGAACAAAAGTGAAGTCAAAGCTGCATTTGTTCAATTTAAGAATATGGCAGAGAATTTATTTGAGAGAAAAATTAAAATTTTGCAAAGTGACGGAGGAGGTGAATATAGAAGTCTCTTTGAAACCTTGAACAATTCAGGAATTCAACTCAGACTCTCATGTCCCTATACATCTGCCCAAAACGGGAGAGCAGAAAGAAAACATAGACACATTGTTGAGTTGGGCCTCACAATACTAGCTCAAGCTAATATGCCATTACGGTATTGGTGGGAATCCTTTCAGACTGGAGTACATCTTATTAACTTACTTCCTACTCCTATTCTTGCAGGCAAATCTCCTTTTCAGGTATTGTACAACAAAGATCCAAATTATGCAAAGCTTAAGACCTTTGGCTGTGCATGCTACCCTTGCATGCGACCTTACAACCAGCACAAGCTTCAATTTCATACAACCAAGTGTGTGTTTCTGGGATATAGTAATCAACACAAGGGGTACAAGTGTCTATCCTCAACTAGAAAAATTATCATCTCGCGCCATGTCTTATTTAATGAAAAGGAGTTCCCTTTTGCATCTGGTTTCTTGCATAAAGCACAACCTGTGTTCACGGGCCCAAACAAATCAGGCCCAAATTTGCTTCCAATTTCACTTCATGATGCGAGCTCTTATGATCAGTCTCCCACTGGACATGAGGTCGTGAATGGACTTGGTGAATGCGATCAAGGCCTAATTGATATGCAACCTGCTCCAATTGACGTGAATACATCAGCTGCAGCTACCTCAGATGAAGCCACGTGTACAGTCAGCCCATGTCACTCTCCAAACATTGCCACGTCACAAGTAGATGTTACGAACAACACTGCATCTTCTCTTGAACCAATTCCACAAGGTTCAAGAGATGTCTCGTCCCATGTGCCTACTCACCAAATGATCACACGAGCCAAAAGAGGAATATTTAAGCCTAAGTATCCATTTGTGGGCCTTATATCCAAGAAGTCCAGTGATAACGTTGAACCTGCAACAACCACTGAAGCCTTAAAGTCTCCATCTTGGAAGGCGGCAATGGTCTCTGAATATGAAGCTCTCTTGAAGAACAAAACATGGCAGCTTGTACCTCCTCCACGAAATCAAAAAATAGTGGATTGTCGCTGGGTCTTCAAGATAAAATATAATGCTGATGGTAGCGTTCAATGACATAAGGCGCGATTGGTTGCCAAGGGGTTCCAACAAGATGCAGGAGTCAATTTTGGTGCTACCTTTAGTCCTGTAGCCAAGATCACTACCATACGTCTTGTGCTAACCATTGCGATGAGTCTTAATTGGCCAATCAAACAAATTAATATTAACAATGCCTTTCTAAATGGCTATATCACAGAGGATGTCTACATGTCTCAGCCAGAAGGATTCATTGACCCAACGAAGCCACATCATGTGTGTAAACTAGACAAAGCTCTTTATGGCCTTAAACAGGCTCCGCGAGCATGGTTTGAGAGACTAAGACAAGTCTTGCTCGATTGGGGATTCCATAATGCCAGGAGTGATAATTCGCTCTTTACCTTACACCAAGATCGGTACGTAATCATCATTCTTGTATATGTTGACGATATACTGGTGACTGGGAATGATGCTACTAAATTGAAAGCCTTCACTCATAGGCTGAACAAAACATTCTCTCTTAAGGATCTTGGTGACCTCCACTATTTTCTTGGCTTTGAAGCTCAACGCAACAGTTCTGGTCTATACCTAAGCCAGACAAAATATGTTGAAGACTTGCTGAAGAAAAATAACATGCTATATGCTGCACCTTCCAGCATGCCTATGGCAACAGGAAAATTGCTAACAACTGATGATGGAGATTTACTTGATGATCCAACCAAATTTCAAAGAGCAATCGGTGCACTACAGTATCTAACAAACACGAGACCCGACATTACTCACTCTGTCAACCTTCTTAGCCAATTTCTTTCCAAACCAACTTCTGCTCATTGGCAGGCAGTAAAGAGGATTTTTCGTTATTTAAAGGGTACTGCTAGGTATGGTCTGTTCTTCAAACGTTCCACCAACTTGAATATCACAGCTTACTCGAATGCAAATTGGGCAGCTTGTCCCACAGACAGAAAATCAGTTTCGGGTTATTGTGTGTACCTCGGTGACTCACTCGTATCTTGGGCCTCTAAGAAGCAGAATGTGGTGGCACGCTCCAGCATGGAATCGAAATATCGTGCTTTAGCCAATGTCGCCGCTGAAGTGATATAGGTCAAGTCTGTGCTATCTGAGCTCAAAGTTCCAATGATCAGACCGCCTACAATATGGTGTGACAACATGGGGGCACAGGCTCTTGCAGAGAATCCCGTCTACCATGCTCAAACCAAGCATATCGAGATAGACGTGCATTTTGTTCGTGATCAGGTTCTTGCTAGACAGCTCACAGTTCGCTACGTGCCTACACTCGAGCAAACTGCCGATTGTCTCACCAAACCACTAAGTCATTCCCACTTCTCGTACCTTCGTCACAAACTCGGGCTACAGGAAGTACCCTTTCGTTTGAGGGGGGATGTTAGAGATCATGAAGGAGGCCCAGCCCACGACGAAGAATCTGCACTTTGAAGAATCTGCACTTGAAGCCAATCACTATCGGGTTTGTTAGGATATCAATATTGTTGTTTATATTATGATCTCTGTTTCTTGTAGATAAGATTCTGTAGATACTCTCTCTCTTCTTATATATGCGAAGGCTATAACTTGGAACAAAATAGCTCTGCAATATACATCAGACTTCATTATTTGCCTTGCCTTTCACATTCTTTATCTTTTATCTTTAGCAACCCTTCATATTGCTTCTCTCGAGTTCTTGCTTCTTTCCTTCACTTCCTCGAGCCAGTAGCTTACCCATGCAGCTTAAACTCCTCATGTAGCTCCTCTTCGTCCTTTTCTACAGTTCATGCTTCTGCATTCTCGTGTGTTTCTTCTTCTTTCATGGAGCTGCTTCATTTAATCTCCACATCAACTTCTTCATAGGTGGCTAGACATGATGCAAAGTGGAAGTATAGTGGTTGCAGCGTTCTCCTTCCATTACAACGTAAAATCTAAGCCTCATGTGTGTTGTGTTCTCTTCATGCAAGGCCCAACCCGAGGCTGCTTCTTCTTCATTTAGCTCCTCCTTCTTTGCATTCATTTCTCTTCTCTTCTCCACGTATGAGTGTGTTTGCTACAAGTGGAGCCACATGTGGAAGTTTATCCCATGTATGAAACTAAGAAAGCCCAATGACCTGCACACCAAGAATGGAAAGAAAAATTAAGTAGGAAAAACTACAAAATTATCTATAGAAACTTATGCATTAAAAATCCAAGATTTTGTCAATTATTTTCTAAAGTGTAAAGGATGGCTAATAAAATCAAATTCCAATTAATTAAACTTCTAAAGCCATATTCCATCATCAAAATGCCTAAGTTAAGGAGAATAAAATATATAAAAATCATGCTTATCATGCTGCAATATTTTACACTAAAAATAATAAAATTACTAGTGGTTCTAAGTATCTAGAATAGAAATATTTAACCATTAGAGATCTAATAAAGAACAATGAAATAATTGTTGAATGTATTAACACAAATTCTATGTTAGCTAATTCTTTAACTAAAGGAATTAGGCCTATTGTGTTTAAAAAATACGTTGAGAACCTGAGTATTGTAAATTCTTTTGATATGTTTGGTTAATTAAAGTTTGAAATTTATATTATTTTCTTATTATGTTGAACATTTTCTTTAGATACTTTTAATATTTACATGATTTGTATTTTGATCAATTAATAATGCATTGAATTTTTGGAATTATATACTGTTGCACATATGCATCAATTGCACATATTGGAATTAAGGCATAATAGTTTTTGATAAACTATATAATTTCTCTAGCTTTAAGATATTGAGAGAAATTGTAAAGACTGACAAAGAAAATAATAACTTGGCTATTAGATCACACTGGCATACTATTTTCTTGCTGCACTCCATACTAATGACTAATCGACAGAATCAATGACATTTGTAACTATGAAAAGTTTAATATCAATAAAAGATATAACTATCATGATTTAATGTTACTTGACTTTAGTTTGATGGGGTCATATTTAGATATCACATCATGCATCATATGTTTTTAAAATGTGGTCACATTATGAAATTAGTCATTAACCCGACAATTATTTTCAAAATAAAAATTTTTAAAATAGAGAATTGATTTTGCCCCAAGTGGTAAAATGTTAAAATTATTATAGGCTATAATCAATTATTAATTTTGTTTTAAATAAGAATAGGGAGTATAAATCATAAAGGAAGCATTAGTCTTTTCAAACATTCAAAGATTCAGAATCAATGGGGTATTTTCAAATCTGTCATTATGTTTTTACAAGTAAATCAATTTAGTGTTCTAATTTCATGTAATTGTCATAGATTCATTCTTAGATAGCCAAGTCAGCAGAAGCTAACAATCTCTTCTGGAGCTCCTTGTTTTCTTCACAAGATCTTTTCCTTCCAAATACTAGGCCAAATAAGCACTGAGCATTTCCAGGTCCAGTACTTTGAACCATCTTGTAAAATGCACTTCCTTCTTCTAGTAGGAGCTCCTGTGGTGTGTTGTATTCAAGAACCTACAAATTAAAGAAGAAAAAAGTTTTGATATTGAGTCATTAATGTTGTCTTTGAGAATATTAATTGATTAAACTAACAATACTTCTTACTTAAAAACTAATTTCTCAGGTCAGGATCATCTTATGTGAGAATATCAAACGAACCATTTTACTAAATCAATTTGTAAATTTTAATTGTCAATATCAGAGAGTTTAATTGTTATCCGATGTGGTCAAATGAAAATAAATGGTGATATACAACTAAAGTGATAGTGTCATGAAATATTTGCACATGAGAGTATGCTGATTCAATTTCTCATATTGTCTTCCATGTTCTTCACTAGCCATCTGCAAGAACGGATTAAAAATACAACAAACCTGGCCAGCATCAATCACAAGAATTCGGTTGCAGTCAATAATTGTATTTAGTCTGTGTGCAATTATAAGCATCGTGCAGGACTTAAATGCTTGTCGGATAGTTTTCTGTATAAGGGCATCGGTTCTAACATCAACAGCTGCAGTAGCCTCGTCAAGAACAAGAATTTTTGATCTTCTTATTAAGGCTCTAGCTAGACTTAACAGTTGCCTCTGCCCAACACTGAAGTTTTCTCCTTGCTCGGAAACCTTAATTCAGTTCAAGGGGTTACCATCAGGTTGGCATTTGCCATACTCTTTGTTTTAATAGAATTGTTAAAATAAATCTTTAAACATAATGTAATTCTATTGCCTCAGTAAATCTAGTCATCTTTCACAAATGCAAATACCTTATGTCTCAACTTTTGTTTAATTGAACTGAGATTGTTTAAATTAAATATACAAAAATTTCGCTGACAGGTATTATATTTTATAAAAATGATCCCAATAGCATAAATTGACTTACATTCACTACTACAAGATCAATAAAATATGAATAAATTTCTTTTCTGAAAAATTTAAACAATAAAAGGATCTTAATCAAAGAACTGGATTGTGAAGTTCTTTTTGTGTTGTTCTCCAAGGGTCTGATTAATTCAAAATTAACATGACAAAGTTTCAATATCATATGCATAAGTGGGTTCATCAAAGGTTTTACATATATACTTAAATGTAGATATTAGCCAAACGATTGGATTTAGAAGTTTTTGAGCATGATTGAAAAACTTGCTAGCATCACTATAAATTAATTTTCTAGCTGTCACATGCAGTCCTACTACCCAAAATAAAAAATTGATTGGATAATTGGTCATTGCAATTCAAATTAATCTGAGCACTCTGAATGACTAAAGTTCTACCATAATCCTTGTACCTCAGCATCTAGGCCAAAGGCGTTTCTGCTGATCACATCTTTCAAATGTACCCTTTCTAGGGCCTCCCAGAGCTCAGCATCAGTGTGTTCCATAAAAGGATCAAGATTGAATCGAACAGTTCCTAGGAGAAAAAATTAATGATATTTGGAATCAAAAGGTACCGTCCAAGTTGATATACAATGTTTGTTCACAATTGAACATTAACATACTAGTTTTTACCACATGTTCGTAAAACCTATATTGTGTGTCACCAACAAATATCCCTGTATTTATGATGATTGCCCCTTCTCTTATAACATTTTCAAGGTATGTAAGCATCTTCTGGCTAGGACAGTTTGCGAATGCATACAGTTCAAAGCTTGGTTCTAATTTACTAACAATTAACTTGTGTGTCCCATAATGATAGTATATTAGCGTTTAATTTTATTCTAAAAGGAACAAAGGCACAGATAAAAGGGCACAGACAGGATTAAAAAAAAATAACCATACTTTCACTTCTCCTTCTCACGTTATATATGAACCTCAAGGTTATACGCAACTTTTCTGGACTAGAAGAGAAATATTACAGCACAAAGCATGAAAGGCAATACATGTATCCATATCATTTCTAAAAGTTTCCAAACTAGAAGTAAAGAACTTGACTATCACTATTTCTTCTCATGTTATTTTTGTTGCTTCTTGATGCAATATCAAGTGAGAAAGTAACTAGAAAAAATGAATAAGTATCTTTGGTTTCATTAAAAGTTGAGTAAATTATACAAACCTCTCCTAAATTTTGCTAAAACTATACAAATCTCTCATCTATTTCAAATATACATAAACCTCCCCTGAAACAAAAAATTACTTTACACTTTTAAATTTTTTGACCAAAATACCCTCTATTTAAAAATTTTATTAGTAAAAAAAAATATGTATTTAGGTTAATGAAAAGTATCAGGCAAAAAATTTAAAATTGAACTAAAATATAGGATAATTTTTTGTTTTAGAGAAAGTTTATGTATATTTTGAAAATAGAAGAGAAGTTTGTGTAATTTCAACAAAACTTAGGAGAAATTTATGTAGTTTATTTTTAAAAGTTGAATTATGAGAACAATATGTTTTCTACAGCCTCCTTTGCATCCATATGCCTATAGCTAAAAGCCTATACTGTAGGGACTAATCACTAAATCTGGCTAGTTCCAGCAGTAATCAACACCCCAAGGGACCCCTACTCTTCCTAGAATCCCATGTTAAAAATATTAATGGATTGGTTGCCATAAGTTCCCAAAGACATTTCTGAGCACTTAACTCACTGGCATGTTGGTGTTATATAACCTCTTGAGAAGAAATTATCAGTTTTCTTTTTTCCTTGGATTTTAGAATGCATCAATAAAATTTTAAAAACAAGAGATTATCTCCTCTAAGTACTCTGGAGACATATAGTAGTATTTCTAGGAGTGATGCATACCAGAGAAAAGAACCGGTGATTGAGGTATGACAGTAAGAACTTTTCGTAAATCTGCCACTCCAAATTTAGAAATATCACAACCATCAATAACTACTTTTCCTTTCTGCAGTTCCACAATCCGGAATAATGCATTAAGCATGCTAGATTTTCCTGCACCAGTTCTTCCAACAATTCCTACCTTCTCAGTTGGAGAGACTATAAAAGACAATCCACGCAAGACTGGAGGAAGTTCAGGCCTGTATCGCAGGACAACATCCTCAAATTCAATTGATCCTGATGATGGCCATCCAGGTGGTGGGCGATTAGTTTCAATTATAGCCGGAGCCTCAGTTTCCAATTCTATATATGTATCAACACGCTCAACAGCATTTAAACTATTTTCAGCTCTACTAGCTTGTCTAAGGACACCACTCAAGAGATTTGTTATGTTTAAAGCATAACTGAGAAGTAGACCCATTGTAGATGCAAACACAGCTTGGTTTTTGGCTGTTCCATTCCGCATGACAGCAAATGTTGCTATCAACCAAATCATGAGGCCTCCTAATATTTCCAACCTTATGGTGAGCCAACGATTTGAACTAATATTCACCAGGGTGAATCTAATATTATTGTCCATGAATTTTCCATTAATATGTGCCATCCTACCATATGCCTTGTAAGCACGAATGCTTGACAAACCATTCAATGCTTCTCCAAACTGCGCATAGACAGGAGATCTTGTAATTGAATCCAATCGCTTCACCTCACGAGCTGTGCTCTGTAAGGTATAATGTGAACAGGAAAAATTATTTCCACAAATTATGATCATTAATGGCAATTTAAATAAAACAAATGATGTGGGCATGCCCTTTCTCTATGTTTCAAGTCCAAGTGGCTTCCACTTGAGGAGGTGCGTTGAAAACATCAATAAAACCATTTCAGGGCCCTTGTTAAATGGCTTAAGTTTTTGAGATGAAATGGTCCTTGAGAATGCCTAATCCTAATTGGTCCCAATAGAGAATGATGTTCCCAACCTTGGCTTTGGCCTGAGAAAAGCTTTGGTCTTAAGTGTAAATTGTTCTGAAGTTTACGTTATCCGAAAACATGTCTTTTATGCATTCTTGATTTACTATTCATTTACATGTAAAATAAATCTAAAACATCTATATTCTAGTCACCTAAAATTTTGCAATAATCCATAAAGAAAATGCAGATAAAATAGAACCGACATGCATGTAAATCATTTCTATAAATCAGAATACTCTCAAACTTATAAATGAAACAGTGAAAGTACTGGGAAACATGTAAAATGGTCCCAAAAAAAAAAAGGACAAATGACGAGTGATAAAACTTACCTGGTAGTATAAATAAGCTGCATAAAACAAGATCAGAAGTGGCATTATGGCCCAGAGGGATAATGTGCTCACAGTGCCGATAAGAACAAAAGTTGAAAGGAGTTGCCAAACTTGACCCATAAACATATTCATGAAATTAGCAACATTGCGATCTATATCTCCCAGGTCTCTTGCAAACCTGTTAAGTATACGTCCAACGGGATTAGTATGAAAGAATACCATTGGAGCCCGCAGTATTTTATGTAGCATGGCATCGTGCAATCTTTTGGCAGCATGAAGACTTGAAATGATCAGCCAATAAGAGTTTGCAAGAGTAACAGCTACCTGAAATCAACAAAGGAAATAACATTTCAGTCACAAGTTTTTGAAGAAACAGGAGTGTAAAAAGTTATGGTCTGATAACAGTAAGATTTGTTGAAGAAACAGAAGTGTAGAAAGTTATGGTCTGATAACAGCAAGATTTGTTGAAGAAAGAACATTTTACATAAATCATTCCAATTACTTGCATGTATGTTGAAAGGTGCTAAGTACTTAATAGCATGTTAAAGTTCGGTATTCGGAGGCATCATGAGAAGGTAAGAATGTTAGACAGAGACTCATTGCAGACAGACCTGCCCAAATGAAATAAGTGCATAGATGAAAATGAAATATCCTTGTTTATAACCCGCTGCAGTATTTTGATTTGTCCACACACTTAACCATGTGCTACTTGAAACTCGGAGAATTTCTGTCATTACATAGCATGTGAAGAGTACTAAAACTGCCCACAGTCCTCCCAATGCAGATTTGTACCTGTAAATTTAGATTAATTTATACAAGAAGTCATATATACCAAACCAGATCATCTAAATTTCAGCTCAAGTTAAAAAACAATGTTGTAAGGCTAGTGGTCACAATAAGGAAAAATAATTGTATAAGTTCTTCATATAAAAACCATAAAAGCATCCAGAAGCTGATTAGATCAAGCAGTACTTAGCTGTTAAGGTTACTCAGACAATAATATTTCTGCCATTTCATAGAGGAAATAATTCCATTACCAGTGTTTCAGACCATTTAGCAATCAAAATCATTTTTTTTTTTTTGAAAATAACAACTCAAGGGGAAAAAAATATTAATGCCTATATCTTGGGTTCCTTAAAGGTTACTCATACCTCATCAAAACTTTCCAGCTAACAACTCCTGTTTCCCGTTCTTCTTCTTTTATAAGTATGGATTTCTGTAATTTTCCCTTTTTTTTATAGCTTGCACCATTTGGTATCTCTACAAGCACATCATTTGTCGCTGGTAAAAGGTTAGCCTTGTTATAGATATCCCTATCATTCTTATCATCTATTTTTTCTTCCACTTTGCCTGCATTTTCCATGAGTTTCTGAAATAGCAGCCCACTTTTAGATAGCTGCTCAAAGGTGCCCTGCTCTTCAACCATGCCTTCCCTAATCAGAACGATACTATCCACCTGAGGGAGAAAATGTAGCTGGTTGGTGACAAGAATCCTGGTTTTTCCTTGCAGGCCTTCCTTTATACAGCTCTTGAAAACCTAAATGACATCGCAATTAAACCATGTTTGATAAAGATACATAATATCTGAATCTAGGACATCTTGATTGAAGGATGTTCATGAGCACCAATCCCTTCAATTGTTTCCTTAATAATCAAAATGAGTTAACTAAACATGATTATTCCGCACTCAAATTGACAATTGATTTTGATGAAACTTATTGGGGATGAAAGCACCATATCGATTTCAATAAAAATACATGAGCATATATAGATGGTCATAATATCGTAACAAGGAACTGTATTCCATAACAAGTTAAAAATGATACCTCTTGAGCAACATGAGCATCAAGAGCGCTTAAAGGGTCATCAAATATATACACATCCGAATTTGAGTATACAGCTCTAGCCAAGGAAACTCTTTGCTTTTGTCCACCACTGATGTTGACTCCTCTTTCTCCAATCTCTGTAAAATCACGTCCCTAAAGAAATACATGAATGAGATAGAAAACAAGCATCTTTCATATTAGTTTTAAGAAGCAATATTAGAGATATAATTCCATATAAATTTTTACAGGAAGTAAGCTAATATCATGCTGTAATGCGGTGACATCAATGGCCTTCTGATACCGTTCATATTCAAACTCAGATCCAAATAGTATATTTTCACGAACCTGAAAAGATACACATGATTCAGGATTGAAACTGGTGACATAAAGGAACATTATTTAGGGAAAAAAGAAGAAATAAAATCAAATTTTTTAAAAGGTTTGAGAAAGTTTAGAAGAAAAAGACAAGGAGAACATAAGCAGGCTCCAACTGACTGTAGCATTAAGAATCCATGAAATCTGAGGAACATAAGCAACAGTGCCTCTGATTATAACATTTGCATCAGCTACAGGAGGCAGCTCTCCAATCATTGCTGACACAAGTGATGTTTTCCCTTGTCCAGTACCGCCAACTATCGCAACTAAGCTGCCAATGGGTATTTCCAAGTTTATATTTAATAACACGGGCTTCTCCATCTGGGAAATCTAATAGTTTTTCAGAAATAATTAGGCAATGTACAACAGTAATTATCTTAAATAAAATAGACCAATACAAAGAAAATTGAACTTTGGTGCATCAATATAAGAATATCACTTATAATAAGCATCCCATTCATTTTAAGCACCAACTAAATGTGTGTTCTCATAACTAGCACCAGTCACTATTCCAGATCACCTAGACTGGCTCTGGGGGAGGGGCCAGGGGTAGTAGTATGGCTGATCAAAGTTCCATCCGCTATTTCATATTTTCACAAGTACTATGTAGAATTTTTATAAAGTCAGTATATTTCTATTAGGAAACTGCTGATGGACTAGAATGCCAGAACCTTTTGATAAGCAAAATGCATCATAAATTAGTAAATGCTATGCTTTTAAAAAACCTAAACTGAAAAGGTCTGCCACAGTTATTTTGTTTTCTTGCTATTAATTGCTGCCTTTCTTGAAGCATTGCTATATAGAATGTCAGTGGCCCAAGTAAGAGAGTAATAATCCATGCTTTGCCGACTTACAAAAAAACTTATTGAAAGAAATAAAAATTCTCACCATTCCCTTTAAATGGTTATACCAAAAACATGGCATCTAACTTATTGCCCTGTACGCCTACTTAGAAAGAGAAAAAAAATTATATATATATATATATATATATATATATATATATATAGAAAGTGCCAAAACAACCAAGAAAAAATTAACAAAATCACTGGCCTTAGCAGTGGCAGTGCATTGTTTGTCATAGAAATAAGTATAATTGAAAAACTGACCTTTGAATCCCATGAAAAGTATCCATTCTTGATTGATATGGCTGGAAGTCCTGGTACAAGAGGTGGATTGGGTTTTAAAATTCGCTCCTCAGTTGAGAATAGTTCCTGCAAACGTTGCAATGACACATTTGCACTCACAACCTGCCAAAATACAGGATGAAGCAGAAAAGTTTAGCTTCCCCAATAGCAAGAATTATGGAAAGGTTAATATCATGATGTTTTAATTAACCCTTTCAACTATAGGTTCTGAAAAAAGAGTTTAGGGAATTATATTAAAATACACAGATAAAGACTGTCAGGTATAACCCAGGAATTTATAATGAATTCATTTGGGGCCAAAAGAACAATAATATATTCGAGAAAATAAAAAGAATAAACACTTATCACTTGACCTTGTGTATACTTATTTACTAATGTTGGCTAATATTAGTATTAGAACCAAATGTAGATATTACGCTAGCTACACTTTATTTTTTCCAGACTATTGTTATAAATTGGTACAGTGTAAGCTTTTCCTTATGCTTCCCAATTTCTCTCTTCATTCTTCCCATGGTATTAGAGCCCAGACAGAGAGAAATTAGGTTTCCATTACACATTGTGTGTCTTACCAGCGGAAATCTTTAGTGGCTGTGCAGTTCTCTGGCGACTTTTCCGATGACCTCTTAAAGACCAGTAACCCTCAGCTTATTTATTTATTTATTGGTTAAATCTCAGCTTCTTTATGAAGAAGCCCATTTTCGGCACACTTAGCTTGTTTAGGGCATGTAACCCATTTTGAAGTTCTCTTTCCAGGTCAGATGACATCTCCTTGAGTTTCTGTTTGTCCAAAAAGTCATCATGGACACTCCTGTCTGTTCATCTTCTGCAAAATCTGGTATCTTCTCCTCAATTATTACTGCATCTCCTGTTATTCCTTCTGAACAACCAGTTGGGGTGTCAATTATCTATGTTGGTGGGCTTCCATTGAGTTTTGGCTCATGGGTTAGGGGTATGATTGCCACTTAGTCAAGAATAAAGTGTGTTATAATCGTGTTTGTGTTAGGGTGTACATTAAACCCGACAATCCCGGCTGGCCCCGCCATCTTGGGCCAGTTAAAGAAAACAAAACAGAGGCAAACCAGGTTGGGCTAGGTTCCGTGCTGCTCACCTGGCCAGTCTAACCAAGCCCAGTCCGCCCTAGGCCTTTGAAAGAAAACCTTAGGGACTTACATGAAAATAAATCTTTTTTAGGGATCATTTCGTAATTTTAGCCAAAAAAATTTTAGACACGTAAAATTATAAATAGCCAAGGGTCAAGGCCTCTATCTTCTCCTAAATAGGATTATTACATTAAGATAAAAGAAAACAAAATAAAAAACAAGTTTTTGTTAAATTTAAAAGAAAAAAAACTCAAATTTAAAATAGTAAACGGCTTTTTTTGAAGAAAATAAGAGGGGCAAATGGACTACATTTGCAACACATCCATCTCAAAAAAATACTCAATCGAAAAAAAAAAAAAACTAATTAGCCCATCAAGCTCCAAGTTATCACATTTTAAGGTTTTAACCTTTATATTTGTGGTTTCTTCCCAATTTCTTTCCCTGAGCCCACATTTTTTCATTTTCATTACATAGATCTCAAAAAGGAAAATGTACTAAAACAAATGGTTATATGCCTAAAAAAATCAAGTAGATACAAAAATATGAGCCTTCAAAGTTTTAAAGTTTTTCCCAAAAAAAAACACAAAAAGAAATGAAACCAGGTTGGCCTAGCTAACCCGGCTAGCCAGCCCAGCCCAATCTATTCCAAGACATAACCTAGGTTGGGCCAAGTCACAAAAATGAAACCTGACTTAAACTGGGCTAGATTTCGGGCCAAGGTGAAATCCAACCCATGTACCACCCCCTAGTTTGCATGTATCAATGGTGGGCTCGAATAAGAGTAGTTGTGGCCACCATAGAAGAAGACCCCCTTCCAATTGTCAAGCCATTTAGACACGTTTTGAATAATCCAAAAGGAGATCAAGGTAATTAGGGGTGGCTCAACATATTTTTAACACGAGATTTTTTTTATCTACTTAATAAATTTTTTATTTAAACTTTATTTTTTAAGCTTTTTGAGATGCAAAGTTATTAATCAAAATGTTATAATAATTTCTTTGAACATTTCTTTTTCAACTAATAATATAGCTAATCCATTTAAAATAAAAGACTTGGTAATTTGAGTATGAAAATATAAATATAAAATATAAAATATATCTATAAAAAGATAAAAATTAAGAAACTGTGATATTGATTAAAAATAAAATAAGTAGTTGAAGGTTTGAACATTAGAACCTGAGTATAAAACTTGATTGCAAAAGAGACCACTTAATAGAGCCCTTCAATGAAATGATTTGCTAATTGCTTCTCAACAATAAGTAGAATAACTTTCTTTTGCTTTTGCCACAAATGTGAGAGAAATACAATGATGGAAAATTTGAGTGTTACTCAAAATGAGAGTGAAAAAGATAAGGAATGTTTTTAGAGTAAAATATTTGAATGTAAGTATGTTGTGAATGTGAGAAAAAATAGGAATCTTGAGAAATAATTGATTGTCAAAATTTACTGCACTTGATCATAGAGAGTGAAAAAAAAAACACACTGGTTAGTGTTTTGGGAATAAAAGATCTCGATAGAAAAATAAATTAGAGAGAAAAAAATAGGGATTGCAGGATAGTGATTAGGTTGACTAATTAATGAGTTATAGTGATTATTATTAGGGAACTAGGAAATTTTGGGGCTTGACTTGTGAAGAATTTTTTAAAATAAATTAGACTTTCTCCTTGTCATTAAAAAAATGTAAATTAAATTTTAATAATTATATAAATTATAGGTATAATTATATAATTAGGGGGCCTAAAATTTTGGGAGGCCTAAAGCAAGTTACCTTCTGTATGCTTGAGCTCCCCCCAAGGGTAATCATCAGAAAAGAAATGGAAATCTCTTCACAGTGACAATTTTTTCCTTAACCTGACTACCATCCTCAAGCTCTAAGTCTTTTGAAAAAAGCAACAAAAAAATAAAAGCTTACTCTTTTTACCTGATACCTGTTGCCACAATGGAGAAGTCTAGACTTTTGCCTCCAACTCATATCCTCTTTAACCAAAATCTCAAACAATTCATCTACCCCTCTACTCCATAGACATTATATCCTCTGCTTCTAACTTCCCCAACATAACAAAATCTTTAATAATTTCCTTCTTTCTAGCTCTAATATCTTGAAAAAAACCATATTCAAACCTTTAGCTTCTCTTTGAGGAACCTTCTAACTTATTCTAAAAAGTCACAATAAATGAGCTCAAATGTTATGGTCCAAACCCGCTCTGTTTAAGGGTTATATGCTCTGTACTTGCATTTTATTTTTGCTTTCCAAAATTACCATTTAAATAATCATATTTTATAACAAAATAATTTCAATTTAAAATATTGTCACTGTGTCATGAAAAGCGGTTATTTGATTAAAAAATAACTTTATACAAAATACTCACATTTAAAACTAATTCTTTAATGGAATGACCACTTTCTTACCTATAAATTCTACGAACACTTATTTTAGGATTAAACTTATATGCAATTCCTTATATACTTATCATTAAATTCTCTAATTAAAATATGAAGTGTATAGTTTAATTAGAAAACCATACAATTATCTACAAAAACCATACACCTATTGTACTATTATTGGAAAATTATAAACTTGTCATATTTTAATTAGAAAATTTGACAATAAATATATAAAGAACTGTGTGTAAGTTTTTTCTCTTGTTTTATAATGAAATAACCACTTTTCATAGTATAATGACTCCATTTTTTATTCTTGTTCCGTTGTAATCTATATTTATTCAAAAGATAAACTTTAGTGAAAAAACAAAACCAAAACTGAAAAAAAAAATAATAATAAATGGGATTAATAGTTAAAGATGTCAACGTTTTCTTTCATTTTTTATTCCCTTTTATTATGTGATTTTTATTATATCCTTATGGTGTCGTTATTTCCGTATTTTATCCTTCCTTCTTTGAGGGTCTCTGGCTGTTCTCTTAGTTGACCCTCTCTATATGTAATATACCTTCTGGCTTGAACGAATAAGAATTCAGAGCATTCAAATCTCTGAAAATTTCATATTATATATATGTATCCTTCTCACTAATTTACTTTAAAAGGATGTTTTATTTTCTCATTTGCACTTCTCTACTCCTCTTTTATAATAAAAACCCTTCATTTATCAAATAACAATAATAGCAATGTGCAAAATTATGCAGTTATTTAACAAAAAATTTGACAAAAGAAAAAAATGAATTAACAAACTGGGAAGAGGCAATAACAAACCTGACTTAACAAGCTGGGAAGCATATTTAAAGGAAAACGCAAAATTGCAAATAGAGATAACGACGTAAATGCCCTTGCAGGTGTCAAGTCTCCACCAAGTAAAGTAAACGTTCCGAATGAGGTTACAGTCACAAGAACTGGGATGCTGTTCAGCATAAAACTGTTAAGCTGTAGCAAAAAACAAATGCAGTAAGAAAACTCAGCCCAGATTTTGGCAACCTACGTGAATTTTCTGTCTTGTATAAATTGAAGATAAGAATGTAAGAGATTTCTGACTGAATACAGAGTGCATGCACGTACTCAAGATGCACATGTACTTGCTAAACGACGTATGCAAGTATCTTGTTTCAAGGTGAGAGATGATATAAAATTCAAGATTTCAGATAAAATCAATAGTCATGCTCCAAACCATGAAGACCAAGTTAACATTTACTCCAGCTGGATTTGCAATGAACTTGTAAAAATTATTTTTGGGGAACAACAGGTTATCACAAGCTGTGAGGGCACATATCAATAGTTTGAGCACTACTCTAGCAATTACCCAGAATTTAAGTCCTAATAGGTACAAAATGTCATATTATATGAAGCTTCCCAAACACTAGCATATTACTTCGCCTTCAGCCTGAAACAGCACTCAGACCATTATGAACAAAAGGAGATAATACTGACACAACTACTGAAAAATGGTCCACCAGCACAGCACTTTGATATCATATCAGGTAATAATTTGCTTGTGATTGTTGTCCTGATGGGAAAATGTAAGGTAACAAGAATATACATTAATTTGGTCCTTGTACTGTGTTTATAGTCACTCAAGTTCTGTAACTAATTTATCTAATGCACTTAATAAGACATGTTGTGAGGTATAAGATGAACAATCCCAGTTTCTAAATTATGTCAAAACTCATACAGCAGATAACAGTTGTGCTTTGCAGAACCATAACAGCTCATCATCTCGTATGCTTTGAACTCTAGACTGGAAGCTTGTCTCCCATGCATAACACCTGAATCATGTCAGCATAATGTCAGAAAAACGCTGTTAAAACAAAATTTAGTACTCCAAATTATAGAGTACCAATGCTTAAATTTATTCATACTTTACAGTATCCATGGCAGTCAGAATTTCATTCATGAGACCAACTCTCTTGTCTGTCTGCTGCTGTCCTTCCCTGATGAACTTTCTCATTTTGCTGAGAACAAATGTCTGTTTTCAAGAACATTAAAAACTAGTTGACATACTTATAGGTGGAAAGCCTATAAAGGATAAGAGAATCAATTCTTTCCTAGAACATGAACATAATATAGATTATATCAGCTAACCAAACTGCAACAGTCAAAAGAGTTACACCCTTAATTATAAGTCATTAAATTAAAGCTCTATTTCTTGTAAAAAGCATGATGGTAGATGTATCATCATGTAATGCACAAAAGGAATTCGGAATTGACCAAACAAATTAAATTATTCTCTTGATAGCAGACTAAATGGCAGCTATTTAAGAACTTATATGATATTTTAAATAATTATATCACAAATGATACAAAATTATTCAGTAGGCAATGTGAAAATTAAAAAAAAAAAATGGCAAAATCCGCAAAAGCCAATTCTATAAATGATAGATTATAACATTAACAAAACCTTCATTTTAATTGTGGAAAAATCTGTTTCGATATTATAAATGACATAAAACAAAAAAGTTCTTAAATTTAGATCAATTTAAAATGAACTATGATAGCAACAACGGGCAGAATGGTTAAATCTAGACCAGTTAACACATGATAGCAAACAGGGGAAGCACTTGCCTGCAGTGGGATCATGAGAAGTAGCAACAGTGATCCAAGAAGTGAAGCAACGCCTAATTGCTGGTATAGAAGAACCGTAGATATGATGATACGGAATGGTGCCGACCATAGTCCATGAAGTTGCTGGCATATTTGCTGAACATTGTAAAGGTATATTAAATAGGATATTTATACCATGACAATATTGTCTAGAATATGAAGCATTATAATTATACTGAGTGTTTGCAAATAAGAGCATGCATGCAGATTTAACCAGAACCCAATCAAGGAGCTGAAGGTATAGACCAGCAGCAACAAAGATATGTCAAGTTTATTCGAGAGGGCAGAAGACCCATGAGATAGAAGCTGAACCATCTGAACCACCACCTCTTAAGCAAAACCAAGAAACCTTTTGTCCAAGTCCAGGTATAGATGAAAACTCATGTTTGAATATTCCAATTGCTATGAGGAAGGGTACATGATTGTGTAATCAACATTTTATTGGGAACTATATCCCATATGAAAATTTATACACAATTTACAAAACTTTTATTACCAATACTTCCAATGAAATGCTTCCACAAGACATTCATGAAGTCTTAAAGCAAGAGGAGTGGAGAAGAGCTATTGAAAAGGAAATGAATGCCCTCAAGAAATATAACACATGGGAGCTGGCCAATCTTCCTCATGGAAAACGTGTTGTTGGGTACAAGTGAATATTTTGCATCAAGTACAACTCTGATGGCAACATTAACAACTTGTTGCTAGAGTTTCATTCAAACTCAACGGATAGATTATCAAGAAACGTTTGCTCCTGTAGCTATGTTAACTTCTATTAAAGTTCTACTTTCTCTTGCAACCAACCTTGATTGGCTCCTTTACAAAATGATGGAAACCAAAGTCTGCAATTTCTATTTATGGGATTCTATGGCTTCTTGCTCAATGTCCAAAGGTAATAACAAGCAGTGATTACAACTAGAAACATGCAAAGAAACTCAAATACAGCAGAACCAGCAAAGAAAAGAAAGAAAAAGATGCTCCTGGCTTTCAAGAGGCCAAGCCCTCTCCTGTACTGACCCAAAGTTCTTCCTCCCTCCCCCAAGCTAACACACCAATGCCTTTACATCCCTTCCACACACCCACACATTCTCTCTCTTCCCCCACATGTCTTCCCTGATGTCAGAATTAGTTAGCTCTCAGTAATTTCTCCTTTTTTCCCTCCTTCTACCAATTCATTTCCCAGATGGGCCTTGCCCTTCCCCTTCCTTCTTACATATACTTTCCCAACTCTATTAGGCCCAATGGGTAATGATGGAGTACCATGGAGCTCATATGACCACCTTCAAGGAGACAATGCATGGCGTGACCATGAAGGAAAGCGTGGATAAGTTGCTAAACATGCAGGATGTGATGTAAAGCATGATATTAAAGCTGAAATAAAGTCTGAACATGGAGGCCAAGGAACTGAACAAAATTCACCTATTAAAGTCCAAGAATTCAAACCCAATGTGCCTAAAGATCCATTATAAGGTGTGGGAAGCCTAATGACAAGAGCAAGGTCCAAAGCAATGAAAGAAACTCTTAATTGTTTGATCCATGAATTGCAAGACTTAAAGCCCATTTATGAGAATCAGATGGCTGCCCAAGGAGCTCTAAATAGTATGTTAATATGCTACTAAGTAGCCCAAAATTTAGCTAAAGTTGAAGGCCCAAAAGGAGTCCCATGGAAGAGCTCACTTAGAGCCTCATGTGACTGCATGTGACCATTTAAAATGGACGTCCTTGCTGATCAGATTTTTGCACGTCTTTTGCCTTTAATCAGTTTCTATGTTAGTGATTTGAATAAGGCCATATGGTCAAAAACTTATGCTTGAAGATTAAGTTAGCTTCCTTCTTTTTTTTTTCTTTAGTTGCTTAAAACTTACAAATTAAGTTATTATCTTTTAGGAAATTTTAGTCAGATTTTATTACTGTTTGAATGGCATCATTCTTAGCTCATGTTATTTCCAATTTCTTGTGAAAGATGATGCCATCATTAGAATCATAATTTAGAAAGTTTTTAGAGTCCAATTATCTATAAAAAGGCCTCATATGTACTCAGAAGAAGGAGATGAATAAAACATATGAATTTTATTACTTTGTGAGAATTTCTCTTGCATTCCTTGTGATCTTGTGAGGATTCTTGACTTATCAAAGGAGTGGTCTTTCTCTGTGGCGCCCCAAGGCTAGGATTCTA
This sequence comes from Erythrophleum fordii, assembly GCA_032878935.1. Taxonomy (NCBI): domain Eukaryota; kingdom Viridiplantae; phylum Streptophyta; class Magnoliopsida; order Fabales; family Fabaceae; genus Erythrophleum; species Erythrophleum fordii. Next base: position 11,995,743 of record JAVQMF010000033.1, read on the forward strand.
AAAGACAAGTTCTCTTAGGGTTCCACCTTTGACCAATATCTTCTAACCCTATTTCTTTTGGTGTTTCATTTTTTTGTTTGCTACTAGTCAGCCCTGGGGTAAGATTCAAATTGTGTAAGGTTCCTAGAGCAAGCCTCTAGAGGGTCTCAAGGTGAAAATTAAGAAATTGCATCTTAATGGTCTTTACATCCTCCCATGTGCTGTCACAATTGGGTAAGTGAGCCCATTTGATGAGCACCTGTTGCTGGCCATTAGCTAAAACCCTTGTCATCTTCACATTTTCAGGTTGTACTCGAAGTTCCATTTCTTCAGACAAAAATAAGGGTATTTGTTGTGTAGGAACAGTAGGATGAAGAGATTTTTTTAGTTGGGAAACATGAAACACTGGGCATATTCTTGCTGTCTTTGGAAGTTCCAACCTATAAGCAACATTTCCATAATGTTCCACCACCTTATAAGGGCCATAAAACCTAGAGAATAATTTTTCATTTTTTTTTTTCACTAAAGCCTACAACTTATAAGGTTTCAGTCTTAGATAAATCATATCTCTTACCTCAAACTCCACCTCTCTTCTCTTTGTCAGCTTGCTCTTTCATTCTCACTTGAGCCAGCTCCAAGTGAGCCTTCAACTCAGCCAAAATCTGGTCCCTTTCCTTTAGCTGGTCATTGACTTCTTCTACCATGGAAAGACTTTCTTGCCATTTAAATAATGTGGGTGGATCCCTCCCATATAATGCTTTAAAGGGTGTCATCCCTGGAACGATTGTAGTTGGTATTAAACCAATACTCAATCCATGGTAGCAATCTAACCCCATGACTTAGGTTTATCCCCTATAAAACAGTGGAGATATGTCTCTAGGTTCCTATTACTCGCTTCTGTTTGTCCATTGGTCTTTGGACAATACCCTAAGCTATACTTGAGAGTAGTAACAGCCAAAGCAAACATTTCTCTCCAAAATTGACTAATGAAAATTTGGTCTCAATCTGAAACTATTGTCTTCAAGAACCCATGGAGCCTAACTATTTCCCTAACAAATATTTCAACCACATCTTTCGTAGTAGAGGGATGAGAAAGGGGTATAAAGTGACCATATTTGGTAAGTCTGTCCACCACCACCATAATGATATCAAACCAATTCGATTTAGGGAGAGCCACCATGAAATTCATGCTTATGTCTTCCCACACCTTTTGAGGAATAGGCAACGGTTGAAGTAGGCCATCAGGACTCACTGACTCATACTTATTTCTTTGGCAAGTTGTGTATCTAGCTACATACTTCTGCATGTCCCCTCTCATTCCCTCCTAATATACCATCTCATTTAGGCACTTATAGGTTCTAAAGTACCCCACATGTCCTCCCACAGGTGAATCGTGGAACTCTCTTATAAGTTCCTTTGTCTTGATGATTTTCTAGGCAACACCAACTTGTTATGATATAATAAACAGCCACTTTTGAGACTGTATCCCTCTGTTACAGCACCTCTAAAGATTAGCATTTGAATAATCTCCATCAATTTTTTGTCATTTTTAACTTCCTCATCCAACTTCTCAATTCCCTCATACTGCCATAGTGAAAAAGTTCTCAACTCAGCCGTGTTTTCCCTTCTTGACAAGGCATTAGCTGCGCGGTTCTCCTTCCTAGGTTTACATTGAATCTTAAACTGATACCCCATCAACTTGGAGATCCATTTCTGTTGATCTGGATCCATGACGCTTTGTTCTAGCAAAAACTTCAAGGCTTTTTGGTCAGTTTTAATCTTAAAGGGATGTCCCACTAAGTAATGTTGACATTTCTTCACAGCCAAGACTATTGCCATTAATTCTCTCTCATATACTGAGTTTTACTTCCTCTTGCAGAGAGTTGTTGGCTGAAATAGGCGATGGGTTTCCCTTTTTGCATAAGTACAGCTCCTACACCAACTCCCAAAGTATCTGTTTCTACTTCAAAAGGAAGAGTGAAATCGGGCATTCCAAGGACAGATGCTGACACCATGGCTGCCTTAAGCTAATTAAAGGCTTGTTGAGCTCTCTCACCCCAATTGAATGAATCCTTCTTGAGTAAATCAATAAGTGGGGCTGCTATCTTCCCATGATCTCTGACAAATCTTCTATAATATCAAGTTAACCCAAGAAATCCCCTTAATGACCGAATATCACGTGAGACAGGCCACGTTGTCATAGCCTCAACCTTGGAAGGATCTTCTTGTACACCTCCTAATGATAGGATATGTCCCAAGTACTCCAATTTCCTTTGCCCAAAAACACATTTTCTAGGATTGATCACTAGCTGGTTTTTGGCAAAATGTCCAAGGCTGCTCTCAAGTGACTCATGTGAGTTTCTTTATCCTTGCTATATATGAGGATGTTATCAAAGAAGATAAGGATCAACTTCCTCAAATAATTGCTGAAAATGTCATTCACGAGGGATTGGAAGGTAGAGGGAGCTTTGGTTAGCCCAAAGGACATCATCAAAAATTCATAATGACCATTGTGGGTTCTAAAGGCAATTTTGGTCTCATCCCCAGCTCTAATTCTGATCTAATGGTACCTAGCTTTAAGGTCCAACTTTGAAAACAAAGTAGCTCCTCCCAATTCATCTAGTAATTCATCAATAGCCAGTATGGGATATTTATTCCGAACTGTGATCATATTCAAAGCTCACTAATCAACACAAAATCTCTAACTCCCGTCCTTTTTCTTAACTAGTAGTGCGAGACTTGAATAAGAGCCAATGCTAGATTGAATAATACGGGCCTCCCACATCTCTTTCACCAATCTCTATTTCATTTTTTTAAGAGTGTGCATACCTATATGGCCTCACATTTGGGTGCTGCTCTCTCACTTTAATCATAATGGCATGATCTTTTGTCCTGTGAGGTGGTAAGCCCTACATAGGCTTGTAAACTTTGGGAAATTCTTCAAGCAACCTCTAAACATCCTCACTTGCTACCTGTTGTCTAGCTTCAGTCTCTTGCGTAAAGGCCTTAAGTTCTGGTAGGAATCCCTCCCTTTTTCCTTTGATTGCTTTTATGATACTTTTGAAAGATCCTAAAGTGTGGGTAAGGGTCGCGTCTCCTTTCAAGCACACCCACTCCTTGCCTTTTTTAATCGTCATGTAGGATTATCCCCAATTCACCCTCAACTCTCCGAGGGACTCCAACCATTCTACTCTCAACACAACATCAACATTCCTGAAGTTGAAGGGGTGAAAGGTTTGAATGATAGGGACCCCTTGTAGCTCCACTTTCACAATCTCGCACTTTCCCTTTATTAATTTAGTATCTTGTACTCTAATGCCAAGCTTCTGAACTACCTGAGTAGATAGGAAATTATGAGTAGCTCTATTATCAATGAGTATTATTACATCTTCACCTTCAATTTTCCCTACCAACTTCATAGTCTTTTGACTGGTCATTCCTACCACTAAGGCCAATGATAACGCCATTGCTTCCATCACCTTCTCAGGTTCCTCCTCTTTTGGATCCCTACTTTCCTCAATATCTTCCTCTTCAGTCAGAATCATCACCTGAAGTTGCTTGTTTTTGCATTTATGATTGGGGCTGAATTTTTCTTCACATTTCAAACACAACCCCAATTCCCTTCTCTGATTGATTTCAACTTCTGACAATTTCCTCCTACTATTATCGCTGCTGCTACTGCTTGTAATAGATGTGATAGGGATGGTCACCTTATTGGTGAGTGTTTGATTGTCTTCCCCTATTTTCGTCTCTGCCCCTTTACTAGCCATTTGATTGCTTACACCCTTGGTTGCTTCAGGTGCACTTGAAAACTTTTGGAAACTAGATTGGAGTCCTCCCCATTTAGTACCCACACTAGCCTTCATTCCGATTGATTTTCGTTTCGCTCTCTTACCCTCTATAGAACCTCATTTTTCTCTTCCACCTAATAGGGCCAATCCATGAGCTGCTTTAGTGTCTTCGATTGCAGTAGCTGCACCTCTGCCTTCACCTCATCAGACAATCCGTTTTTAAAGATTCCCATCAAAACCTCATCAAGAACATTTCCCAAGGGTGCTAACATGAGTTCAAACTTCTCCTTATATTCCTCCACAAAGTCATCTTACTTCAACCCCATTAACCGTCTATATCCATCCCCAAGGTACCAAAAGTGAAATCAATCCAATAAAATCCCTCTTGAGCTCCCTCCACACAAGAGCATTGGTTTCAAGCCATTGAAACCAATTGAGTGCTTTGCCTTCCAATCCTACAATCGCTGCATTTAACTTTTCTCCCTCTGAAATCCCGTTCACTGTAAAATACCACTCAACTTTAAAGATCCACCCTATGGGATCTTCCCCGGAGAAAATGGGAAGCTCCAGCCAACAATGGTTGTTTATCTCCTTCCCTCCAGTCTTGCCAACTCCCTCTTTTTGTTCACAACCTCACTCTCCTCCATCGATACTCTCTGTGGCTCTCTCTCCAATTCCACCTGCTGGTTTCAAGGACTAAAGGCAACTCAAAATTCACCCCATTGCTCTCTTAGCTCCAACAGGATTTCTCTCATGAACAATATCTCACCCTTCATTTCCCCCTGGTCTTTCCACAACTCTTTGAAATTGTTTGTAGCAATTCTACCCAGCTCTCCATCCTAGTACCAACCATGCCCCAGACGTTGCCAGCTCTGATACCAAAATGATGGATACAAGTGTCTACAATTTCTATTTATGGGATTCTATGGCTTCTCCCTCAATGTCCAAAGGTAAAAAGAAGCGGTAATTACAACCAAAAACAAGCAAAGAAACTCAAATACAACAAAACCAACAAAGAAAAGAAAGAAAAAGATGCTCTTGGCTTTCGAGAGGCTAGGTCCTCTCCTATACTAACCCAACATTCTTCCTCCCTCTCCTAGGCTAATGCACCAATGCCTTTACAGCCCTTCCACACACCCACACATTCTTTCTCTTCCCCCACATCTCCCCTGATGTCAAAATTAGTTAGGTCTCAATAATTTCTCCTTTTTGCCCTCCTTCTACCAATTCATTTCCCAAATGGGCCTCGCCCTTCCCCTTCCTTCTTACATATACTTTTTCAACTCTATTAGGCCCAATAGGTCCATCACAAACTACATATTCAAAATGCCTTTTGAACGAAGACCTAGAAGAAGTGTACATGTCAACTCCTCCAAGCTTTGAAGACAAAGTGGTGGAAAAGTTTGCAAGTTACATAAGTCTCTTTACAGGCTCAAACAATTGCTTAGAACTTGATTTGAAAGATTCACCAAGTTGATTAAAAGGCAAGGGTATCTTCAAGGTCAAGCCAATCACACGATCTTTACAAAATTCTCCCTTAGAGGAGAAATTGCAAGCCTCATTGTTTATGTGAATGACATAATTATCATCAAAAATTATGTAGACAAGATAGTCAACCTAGAGAAGGCTTTGAGACTAAAGACCTTGGCCTCTCAAGATACTTCTTGAGTATAGAAGTGGCAAGGTCTAACAAAGACATCCTTATATCTCAATGGTAATATTCCCTTGACTTACTCTGAGAAACTGGGACATTAAGGTGTAAACCTGTTCACACTCTGATGGAGGCAAATTATAAGCTCAAGTTTGCTCAAGAAAACCCCCTGGTTGACATTGAGAGTTCCAAAAATTAGTAGGTAAACTCATTTACCTATCTAACACAAGGCCAGACATATGTTTTCTCATTAATGTTATCAAAACAAGCCTTATCGAGATTATCCTAATGCGGCCTATAGGATATTAAGGTACCTCAAAATGGCCACAAGGAAAGATATTTTCTTCCAAAAGAATACATATTGTACAATGAAAATACATTGTGATGCAAATTGAGCTGGTTCCATCATAGATCAAAGATATACAACGGGGTACTATACTCATGTCTAGGAAAACCTGGTAACTTGGAAGAGTAAGAAGTAATTAATGGTTGCTTGAAGTAGTGCGAAGTAGTGCAGAAGCCTAATATCAAGCCTTGACACAAGGCATTTGTGAGGGCTAATATGCCTTATCACTGAACTCAAAATTGATTGTCAATGTCCTATGAAGGTATTGAGTGACAATATGGCTATTATTAGTATTGCAAAAACTCCAACTCAACATAATCAGACTATAAACATGTGGAGATTGATTGCCATTTCATCAAAGAAAAGGCTGACTCTTGAATTCTTGACATACACCTCAACAAAGATTCAAGTTGCTGACGTTTTAACGAAAGCGCTACTAGAGTGAGGATCGAAGAACTTTGGGCGCAAGCTAGGAATGATTAACATCTACTCCCCAACTTATGGGATAATGTTGGTAACCACAGTGCAGCAGGATCTCCAACAACTTCTTGCCTTCTTTAGTTGCCCATGATACTATTTATTGCTATTGATGTCTTGGTTTTTTCCTATTTTGTTTGTCATTGATTGTATATATTTTCTTTCCTTTTTTTGTTGCTTGTTTCTTGTGATCTCCATGGCAGTTCCTCTGCCTTGAATCCTAGATATATGTACCCATTTCATATGGATAAAATCATTGTTTTAGGCCAAGAAACATTCAAATATTTTACAATTAATAAGTATCATTGGCCCATTTTGTTCATTGACTGCACCTTACGAACTTCACAAGCAAGGGATAACTCAATATCATGAATGACTTCACATGTCACACTCTCACAATCCAACGTCATTTATTAGAATTAGTAACAATTGTAGTATTTTGGCATTGGAAAAGGATCACACTTAGTAAACCAATGTTTGTATCAAAGTGTATTATACGTAAGACTTGATATGTTGAGCCCTTTTCATTGATTTATTAAACTACACATGTCCAATAAAAGCACAAAATGTACCTGAAGAGCACTGGCATCTGTTGTCATCATATTCATAATCTTTCCAGATGAGAACTTATTACGACCCTCATGGGTTAGTCTCAAAGACTTGTGAAATATACCAGCCACCTATTATCAGGTATGGTCACATCATATAAACAGCATAGCAAGATATAAATCAAGAACATCTGTACAAAAAAAAGATTACGTAGGAACTTCAAAAATGGAAAAATTGTATAGGTTCACTTTGTGAATAGAAAGAGATGGCATACCAAAGTTGACCTAAGTCGGAAACCAACACGCATAACACTTTGAAAATACTGAGCTTCACATAGCACACCAAATGACTGAGAGTTCAAATCACCTGTCAGTTTTTCTTTCTCTGCTATTGAATGTTATCAAAGTATAAACTACCTCAAATACAAGCAAAAAACTCTACACTTTTGAAAGTAAAAAATAAAAACTTACGCTCTACCATCATGATAGGAAGAAAAATACATGACACAAAGCACTTAAGACATAAAGCTAACAATCATATTTTCTCACCTAGAAAAAGGTATGGATACAAGACTGGGAGAAAAAAAAAGGAGATATATAAAAAATATATATTTTAAATGAATTTTCTTATTTTCTTTATTATGAAATATGGAGAGAGAGGAAGAGAAAACCCTCGAGAAATGTAGTCAGTGAGTCTAATCTATATGAGCCATTGAATTTATAGAGAAGGTTCAAAGACAAGCTATTAACAACCTATAATCATAACCTACCTAATAAGGAGAAATTATAAAATCATAACAGCTAATATACAGTTAATTCCAACATATATGAAACATAGAAAGGGGGAACAAAAGTAATTCACCTCATGGATGAAAATACTAGGTACATTTAGCACAAAGAGGTTTCCTAAGTCCTATCTATTCTAAGGAATTTGAAAAACCTGTAACTTCAAGACACTATCCAATCAAGCTACTCAAGCATTGCAAACCCTTTACCAAATTTTAGCAATGGCTTTCACATTGTTGAGAAGATAAGTAGATCATAAGTTGAGAAGGGACCAAACAAATTAAATGATTGAACGACTTAATGAGGGTATATGTATCTAACTCTCAACCACTATTTATACTAATAATATAACCATACAAAAACACTTCTACCATATTACTTTAAGTGCACTATAAGTAACTATTTCCTTAACCTTCAAGACTTTACTAAGTTCTTAAGACATCTTGATATTGCCCCTCAAGCAAAGCTTTTAGCTTGTTACAAATAAAACCAAATTGAAGAGAAAAATAAAGAAAAATAGCCATCTCAAATAAAGAGATCAACCATCCATTTAAGAACATAAACTATTGATAGCAACTAGCAAGGCAAGAAGCCTAAATTCACCCCACTATAGGGAACAAATTCACCCCATCCCTAGTTCCCATGTGGGACCAAAGACCAGTAAGGATCCTAAATTTATAAAATTATATGAACAGTAAGTTAAATTTTATAAAAATTACGTAAAGCTGTAAAAAGATTTTTAAAAAATTATCCTAAATTCAAATACTTCATAGGGATACACACAACTAAAATAATTGAACAAAATAAAAGGTATTCTAGTCATTTTAATAAGTGGAGCTCCCACGACATGGGGATTATAGTCCATGTCCCATCTCAACAACACTAGTACAAGGAGATCTACTCCCACTCACATCCTGTTGGGGAAGAAATTCTCCCCATCCCCATGCCTATCCCCATGCAAGGTATCCCCTACAATGATCCAAACAATCAAGAAAAATTGTCATCCTTAATGTAAACTAGACTTGATCACGAGTTGAGTTCATAAAAATATTTGCAAGGCCCAACCCAATATTGTTCACTCATAACTGAATGGGTTTAGCCCAGCCAGCCCATTCTTAAAAAAATTAATTTTTTCTTTTGTTTATTTTTTATTTTATTTTAAATACTAGATCTCCCTACTTTATTACTTGCAAGGCTTACTTTTTTTTGTTTTAAATACCAAATAACCTAAAAGAGATATTATAGGAAATTTAAACTACTTAAGACACATGAAATAATAAAGTCTTTCAAGATGATAGTTTTTTCCAATAATATTATTGATTACTAATTTATTTTGTTTGAATTATAATTAATTCCTAATAGTATATTATGCAACAAATAAGAGTAAAAAAACATAACAATCAAATGTGTTATATATTCTTTTTTACTTATATCTGTAGTTATAAATATTTTTTCTAATAATATTATTTATTACTAATATATATAAAAAATAATTATAATATAAGTCAAGCTCATGCTCTGGCCAAATTTAAAAAAAAAACCAAACCTGACTCGTTTTATATTCAAGCTTTTTTAAAATGGACTCTTTCATCAAGCTTTTTTCTTTTTGGGTTTATATTTATTTTTTTCGAACCGGGCAAGCTTTCCAAGTTCCAACCCACAATTAGGTCTAATGTATACTAGTAGCACCTCCCTAGATGACATGCTCAATAGACAACTCAAAGAATTCTTTATCGTACTCCCAAGAAGCAGCCCACTTAACATTATCCAAACTGCTCTTCCAGGCCACATTGTTTGACATAACAATACATCTCTCACAAGTCTTCAACCTACTTCCTATGGGTAGCCCACTCAACCTTCTCTTAGTCGTTCTCCACTACTTGGGTTTCACATCAAAGCACTTAACATTCAACCCCTTTACTAGCACCAAAGCCTTCAATAAGCAACTCTCAAAATCTCCACTCCTTACAACTCCCAAAAACACAACAAGAGCTTTTGGGCATCCTAGACACAATGTTATGACTCTCCAGATAAACATGTCTTTTGGCTCATAAGTGAAATGCACCATTTCACTTATTAAGGAGTTGAGCTAGGCTGATATGTGTTTTTTGTTTGTTTTTGGCACATTTCTAGGCCATGTTTATGGCCTTTCAAAAAAAAAAATTAAAGAGGCATTGGGCTATTGTAGTAAACGGGTTGTGGACAATGGGCCTATTTTGTGTGGAAAAAATGCCCTTTTGGGCAAAAAAATAGTATTAGGCTCTTAAGGCCCTTTTTGGACCTTTTCTGGCCATTTTGAGTTTAAAAATTATTTTGAGTCTATTTTTGGGTTAGTCCAAAATTTATTTATTGGTCCTTTGGAGTATTTTATTGTTTATTTTGACCCATAATTGATTCTTTGAAATTAATATTTAGTACTATCTAATTTGTCTAAATTATGAAAAAATTATTTTAGGCAATTTTAACACATTTGGGATTTTGTTAAAATTATTTTGATGCTATTTAATTTTGTTTAAATTTTAGGGGAATTATTTTAGAAAAATTTTTAGCACATTTATGGAATAATTCTGAAGAGAAAATTTGTTTAATTAGTTAATAGCATATAATTTAGTTGACTAATTAATTAAATAACTTCTCATAAAGACAAAATTAATTTTTGTGTGTGTGTGTGTGATGCACATAATGAACCTAGATATTTGGTGATTAGCATGTATAATTGAAGAGTAATCGCAACATCTTTTATAATTGTGTACATACATTTGTGATATGTTTTACATATACATAGAAGTCATATATGGACTTAAAAAAATATCTATTCTAACTAAATAGGTAGATATGATATATTTTAGTCCACAAGTAGATAATTATAAGTATAGAGCAAATTAGGATAAAATAGAAATTACTTTATGTTTTCTAAGTAGCCCACAGATATTAAGGAAATGAATGCATTCTAATTTCATCATAAATGATATATAAATATATGTTGTGCTAATATATTTGCCTATAGGGAGATTTTAGCTATATAATATATTCTGTTTAGCATGCTTTGCATTAGTGAACATACATTTATGAAATGTCATGATTGATGTCTCATAATAGTTTAGTAAGCGTTATTAACATTTGTAATTACATTGCAGCTTTTTTTTTTTTTACATCTCTTTTATTAACTGATAACAGCAGTAAAACCAATCCGAATGGAAGCAATTACAAGACTTAGAAGAAGGGTGTTCTCCTCCAATTACGGTGCCTTGACTATGACTTTGCTCTCCATATAGATGAGCCACCAGTACCCATAGATACAAGTGACAAAAAAGCAAAGGCATTGTATGCACACTAGAAGTAATCTAATTGCCTTAGTATGATGACTGTGAAACAACACATTAAGAGCAACATTTATGGATGCATTCCTAAATGCTAAACAGTTATGAATTATTTAAAGGTCATTGATGCACAATTCACTTCCTCAGATAAGTGATTAGCAGATAGACTGATGGCTCATCTATGCACCATGAAATTAACTAGCATCAAAGGGATATGCCAACACATTATCCAGATGAAGGACCTTGTGTCACAATTAAAGTCCCCACAGATGGAGCTTAATGAACCTTTCTTCTGCAACTAATCCTCAATTCATTGCTCTATATAGCATTTAAGATTTTCTATAACACATATAAAGAGAAGTGGATAGTGGACGAAGTGTTGTCCATGCGCATGCAAGAGGAATATAAGCCTAGTTATTGAAAGAGGCTGGTTATTAAAGGAATATAGATTGGTTATTGAAGGAAATGGTATGCCATATTAGGCTCATACAGCAAGTGGCTCAAAAAGGAAAGGGCAACAGAAAAGACATAGCTTTTGTTCATGTTTCGAATAAGGATGTAACTAGGTGCTTCTTCTGCAAAAAAAAAGAACACATCAAAAGGGATTGCCCTAAAAGGAAAGACTGGTTGGTAAAGAAAGGTATGCCTCTATCCTTTGTATATTTTGAATCTCATTTAGTTAACACTTGTTATGACGCATGATGGATTGATACTAGATTAATGATCCATATTTCTAATACTATGTAAGACTTTCTTAGCACAAGGAATATACATCCCAGTGAGCATAAGGTCTTTCCAAAAATGGGATTGGCTCAAATGTAGAAATTGTAGGAACATTTAAGATAATTTTGTCTTTCAAATTTGTATTAGATCTTGAACAAACTTTTTACATTCTTGGTTTTTCTAAAAATTTAATTTTAGTTTCAAAATTAGTTCCATTAGGATTTCCTTTAAATATTTCTAAAACTATGTTTAATTTATTGAAGGATTCTATCCCTATTGGCAAAATTTTTTCATTCGATGGTCTATTTATGCTTCATACTATTAATGATGTCCCTAGTTCCTTTGTTGCTATGCATGGTAGCTGTGAAATTAAAATGTGCCATGAATGATAACTTCGCTAACTTGTGGCAAATGAGATTAGGGCATAGCTCCACAGATAGAATCAAAAGGTTGGTAAAGGAAGGAATTCTCCAATCCCTAGATTTTACGATTTTTGATTCATGTGTAAATTGCATTAAAGGTAAGCAGACCAACAAGTCACTTAAAAAGACCAAGAGAAGTTCTATGTTATTAGAGATTATATATACTAATATATGTGGTTCTGACTTATGTTCTAATGATCAAGAGTATTTTATCTCATTTATTAATAATTTCTCATGATATATGTATATTTAACTACTTTATAATAAAAGTAAAGCATTAGATGCCCCTGAGGATTATAAAATGAAGGTAGAAAAACAAACTGAAAAACAAATAAAGACAGTGCAATCTGATAGGGAAAATGAACACTATGGCAAGCATAATGGTGAAGGACAAGCACCTAGTCCATTTGCTGAGTTCCTTCAAGATGATAATATCGTTGCACAATACACCATGCCTACCTAACTTAAAATAAATGTTGTGATTGGAAGAAAGAATAGGATGCTATTAGATATGTTGAGGAGGTACTAACAACTATAAACTTCTTGTTTCTCCGTAGAAAGATGCACTCAAAGCCATGTATATTCTGAATAGAGTTCCAACAAAGGTTATATCTAAGACACCCTTTAAAATCTCTCAAGGTTGGAAACCTAGTTTGAATTATACACATATAGGGCTGTCTTACAGAAATAAAAGTGTATAACCCAAATAAAAAGAAGTTAAACTCAAAGATTATCACTACATATTTTGTTGGCTGTGCAGACTGGAAGATATAAGTTCTAATATCATTCATATTCAATGAGATTTGTTGAATTTAAAAAGGTCAAATTTCTTGAAAATGACATAATTAATACGAATGATAAATCACGTGATTTAGTTACTAAGAATGATCACATATAGCAAACTAACTCTACTATAACATTGATTTTACATAACACTCACCCTATAATGGTGAATATAAAACATAATGAAGTTCTTGAAATCCTAATTGATAATGTTAGAAATCAAGAGCATCTTTATCCTAAATATCCTACCATTCATAATGAGACACCTTATAATGTAGAAGAGACACTTCAACCAGTGGTAGAAAATACTTATATTGAACAATCTTAACCTTCACAACATGTTAAATTAAGAAGATTAATTAGGGCTACAAAGTTGGCAACACCTAGTGATTATTGATGTACCTTATTGAATCTGATTATGACATAAGTATTGAGGATAACCTTGTAACGTTTTCTTAGATAATGAACTATGAGAATTCTAAATTGTAGCATAATGCCATAGTTGATAAAATGAAATCCATAACAAATAACAATGTCTAGGATCTTGTGGAGTTGCCTAATAAGGCCAAAACAATTGGCTATAAATGGGTATTTAAAACCAAAAGAGATTCACTAAGCAACGTTGAGTGCTACAACAAGGCAAGCTTGGTTACTAAGGATGTTACCCAAAAGGAAAGAATTGATTACACAAAAACTTTCTCTTCTGTATCCGAGAAAAATTCCTTCCGTATCATCATGGTGTTAGTAACCCATTTTGATTTAAAATTGCACCAAATGGATGTTAATGCTGTCTTTTTCAGAAGAGAAATACATGAAATGGCCTAAAAGGTTCACCTTAATTGCTAGGGAGAATTTAGTTCGTAAGTTAAAAAAGTCAATTTATGAACTCAAGTAAGCCTCACAACAATGGTATCTTAAATTTTATGATGTAATCACATCTTTTGGTTTTGTTAGGAACATCATGGATTAATATATATATATATATATATATATATATTGCAAGATCGGTGGAAGTAATATCATATTATTGGTTTTATATATGGATAACATATTGCTTGCTTCAAATGACTTGAGGTCGCTACATAAGGTAAAGTTCTTGCTCAAGAATTTCAAAATGAAGGATATAAATGAGGCCTCCTATGTCATTGGAATTAAGATATATAGAGATAAGTCCTAAGGTATTTTGCAACTATCATAAAAAACCTATATAAATAACATCCTTAAATGATTTAGAATGAAAGATTGTTCACCTAATGTGACATTTATTATGAAAGGGGACAAATTTATCCTATTTCAATGTCCCAATAATGAGTTGGAAAGAAAAGAGATGGAGAATGTTCCCTATGTTTCAATGGTTGGAAGTCTTATGCATGCACAAAGTTAGCACAAAGCCTGATATAACTTTTGCTATAAAAATATTGGAAATATATCAAAGTAATCAAGGGATTGACTATTAGAAAGCTGCAAAAAAAAGTTATAAGGTACCTTCAAGGTACTAAAGAATATATGCTTCCTTATAAGAGGATCAACAATTTGGAGATTATCAGTTATTTAGACTCAAATTTAGCATGTTAACACAAAGAAGTTAACATTTAAATATATCTTTTTGCTAGCTGAAAGGGCCATCTCAGAGAAATGTAAAATAGTCCTTGATAGCTACCTCCACTATAGAAGATGAGTATTTTTTATAGTTGTAAAGTGAGTTCACTAGATATATGGCTAAGAAATTTAACTGTTGGGCTTAAGGTTGTGAATTCAATCTTTAAGCCCATTAGACTGCACTTTGACAATACAACTATGATTTTTTTGGCTAAGAATAACAAAAGTAGAAATCAAAATAAACATATTAATATCAAGTACTTAGCCTTAAGAGAATAAATTAAAGCTGATCAAGTGATTATAAAGCACATTCAAGCAAAAGAAATGTCAGTTAATCCTTTAATTAAAGGGATGCATCCAAAAAAGTTTAAAAATCATATGCCTTGGGTGGGTCTTAAACCATATTTGGTCTAATTGAGATATATAGAGTAATGAAATTTCAAATTACAATTTGTTGTCTATATATATATATATATATTTGTATACATTTTCTGAGAATAACAAATATTTGAGTTTGGAATGGAATAGATATTTAAGGTTTATTCATAAGAATAATTGCCTTATAAAACTTAAATGCATTGCATGTGACACATGGAAGGACCTACTTTCAAGGACTTACCGCTATGATTCTTGTAGTATATGTTTAATTTACTCATAAACATGCTATCTAACAAATTTGAATCAAATGGGAGAATGTTGGAATATATTTTTAAAATTATAATTGGAAAAAAGGAATATTCTTATTATCTGTTATTTTGAATATTTTATAATATTCCATTTATTTGATTTTTAAAATATATCTTTTAAATGATATGGGATTGCTAGATTAGGTGATCAGTGGATTAGTGGTCGATTAATTTTGAATGACTAGATACCTCGTAATCTTTGATAAAAAGACTATACAGTTATTTTAATGACTAACCGTATTGAGCTTTGAGATGTAAGACCCCTTTTAAAAGACCCCCACTAAGGTCTTCCAAACCTGTCAAAACTGCTTTTGACAAGATTATATTTTTCTCCTCTTCTATTTGTAATTTCAGGTCTTAAAATCATGAAGTCAAGGTTGGATTTCTGTTCCAAATTCATCTAATATGATGGAAGGTATTTATAATTTTTATATTTCTGCTGTATATAGTCTCAATTAAGTTGTATGAAATTATTATATAGATTTTACTTGTAAAAAAATTCATCATTGAAATTAAAATTATTGAATCTCTCTTACATAAAATAGTATTTAAATTAAGAAAATTCAATTTCAGATCCCAATTGCAAGAATCTGCAAAGTGGAATAGCCCACTTGTGTTGAATTTGTTGAGAAATGATTTACTACTGAAAATATTTATATTCAAAATAATCGCCATCATGAATTTTCTATTTGGGGAATTTATTTTCCTGAAAAGTAATATACATTTTTAATATGAAATAAGCAATCAAAAATTAGTTTTTCTTTTCTTTAATCGTGAAATGCACGATACTAGTTCATTTACATATGATATTGACATAGAAATTTTCTCATCTCGCAATGACAAATTTTTTCAAAATAATTTCTTCAAAAGATTATTAAAAAATTTAAAATAATAATATATTATAATGCTTATCTTTATATTATACAAAAACAATTAAGTTAAATCCTGTGCAAAGCACATTTTCTCTTAAAAAAATTAATAAATAAAAATGAAAAAAAAAAGAGAGAAAATTGATACATTGTTAATTTTTAACACTAACTAAAATAATTTTTCTTAATGGTTACTTAATAGTTTCATTTTCATTAGTTTTAACATATTACTCTTATCTAATGTGATATTTAATAATACTTTTTAAGCTTCAATAGAGACAATCATTTTTTTTTTTTTAACAAAGCTTAAGTTTCTATTTTCTGATACGAACCTTTTGGTTTAAATATTTGTAAAGTAAAAAATACTATATCGAAAAAACAAGTTGTCCATATATATTTAAATTCTTATGCATCCTTATATAGTTCATTTTTTTGGTTAGAAAAATACATTTCATTTGTATTACCAAAAATTTATATTTTTATCCTATATCGATTATATACATATTTAATGTGTTTTATTTTAGATTATCATATTTCTTTGCAATATTATTGGTTATTATCTTCTAATTTGTAAGATTTCTGTGAATCACATTATGAATATGACTTGATAGCTTTTAATAATTAAATCATGGATAAATTAGGGAGGTGATTCTTTTTCTGATGAAACGGATAAGTTCCTAATCAACATATTGTCATTCATAATCTGTTCATAAATAATTTATCCAGATGAAAATTTAAAGTAATTTTTACTTCAAAATAGTATTTTATTTGAAACAATTATATTTTATATTCCAATTTCAAAATCTTAAAAGAAGGCGGAATTGTATACTTATGCTGAATTTTTTTTTAATTATAAACTTGATATAAAATATGAAATGTATATGCACAATGGTCACAACCATTCATTCTATGACTCAAAAAAAAATTCAAAGATATATGCATTTGTAAAGTAGAATAAGAAACCAGATCTTGTGTGATTTTACTGGTTTTATTCTGAAATGCATGGCATCTTTTTTAATTTATATGCGATAATGACATTGAAATATGTTCATCATGGATTATCAATTTTTCCAATATAGTTTCTTTAAAACCTGATTAAGAACAAGGTTAAAATAAAAATAATTTACTCCCAATTCTTATGCAAATAAAAATAATAAGTTGATCAAAGTTGATAAAAATGAGATCTTACATAATTTTATTTCAAGATGTCAAGGCATAAGCCAAACTATAAATTTATACTGTCTTGAGATATTCTGAAATATACAATTATTTGATTTGGCATTTAACTTTGTTCGGATTTTTCATGTTTTCTTTATGTTATTCAGGTATACTACAATAGGATATGTTGTTTGAATTTTATATTAAAATACATAATCTCCCTAATTCGAAAAAAAATAACAAGTTTTGACATTCTTTCATTTTTACTCAATTTTAGAATATCAATTATATAAAAATAATTTAAATTTATAAATATTCCAAGTGTGACACGGTACAAGACAAGTTTATACCAATGCTATGACCAAACAAAGACACTGATACCCTATTATTTTGGATGCACTACAAGTAACTATTTCCTAAATTCTTAATACCCATTAACACACATCATATTGCATAGACCCTTCAGCTCAAGGAGAAAAATGGCCATAACTTGCCACAAAAAACCCAATGCCATATCTGAGGTTTGATCTAGTGAAATGTATGGCATTACGCATGGCTAGCAAAGCAAGAAATTTAAGTAAAGGAAGAAACACCTACTAGATTTAAATAGTGAGGAACAGTGTACATACCACTCCTACAAATATGGAGAAAGCATAGATGTAACCAATCCAGGATGGATCTCCTCGTTGCATTGACTGCATATCATAATTAAGGGTTTCAAACTATCTTGTTCAAAGCACATTTCATAGACCTTACAGCATAGGATACGTGTAGAACTAAAATGATAACTTTAGTTATAAAAACATCATTTCAAAACAAGGAAAATCTGATAATTACAAACATTGTTATAGGCCACTTGGGAAGCCAATGAACATTGTCATATTTTTAGTTAAGGAAATCAGTTGGGTAACTAGGGCAGCTGCACATTAACATAGCCCTATTTGTTTGAATCAGATGGAGTCAGGATGTGGTTGATTCTGATCAAATGCAGATACTACATGACCAAGGGCCAATGGTGATTCTTTCTGTTGTAGTTGTTGATAAACAAGGCCTTCATAGTATTCATTAATGGCAATCTTGACCAGGTCTGAATTGAGATGAAGCTATAGCAATTTTCAAGATGAAAAAATACTCCACAAATTGGAGATTTGTTGGGATTTCAGCTCTATTTTTTCACAAGGTGCAGTTTGGTACAGAGGTTTTTAATTTACCACAGAGATTTTTAATTTCTCTTTTCTGATATGCAGAGATTGAATCGCCTTGTTGCATTACTGAACCCCTTAGGCTGCCTTTTGTCTTTTACTTTCTTTGCTCCGCAGGATTCCTTAACCTGCCCCCTCATTTTAATTTTCCACTTTTCTCTATATTAAAATTTCTTCTCCTATCTAGAAAGACATGCATGCAGTAATATGGTGTTTATGGTTGGCTAGATAAGCCAGAAAATTTTAGAGATAAATCTTTGCCCCTTCATTTTTTCATGGGATAAAGTGGTTCTCTTTTTTTCTTTTTTTTTTTCTTTCCTACTATTATTCTCAGACAATAAATCCTTAGTTTAGATTATGCAAAGATAGGTGAGCTTTGCTTAGCTGATGTCTTTATCATGCTTCTTGGTTTTTGTTTCTCTTCTTTTCTTTTTTTCAATTTCCCTAGTAACAAAATTATCAATTTTATTTAAGAAAAGTTACTTGGTGCTAATTTTTCTTAGTGAGAAAATATATGGTGAAAGTCAAATTCTAGGAGACCAAGGAAAGAACTCTTAAAATACAAGGCCCTGAAATAGGTTGAGTGGCAAGTAAGCCAAGGGATTGAGAATTACTAGGGAGTTCTTCGCTTTCTGTTTTTTTTTTTTTTTAAATGAGACAAATGTACATGAGATTGTGGGGGTGGACTTGGAAGCAAACTCAATGTTCATTTCGCATACAAATTTTTGTTCATCAGTGAGGAGTGGTATCCTTCCCAAGAAAATAGTCATGTGAATTTCTAAACACGTCAATTCACTTGTTTGATTCATCTTGTCTATTTCATGAGTGTACGTGTTATTAGACTAATTTTAATATCATCAAAACATTGGACAGCTCTTTTACACTATTAGGCCCTTTAGGGATTTTGTTACCATGTACTGTATTGAGCTTTTTCTGTAAGCTATGGTTAGAGGATTTCTTATAATCTAGCTAGTTGTAGATTCTTCTCTTTCTAATAAAACTTCTTCTTTTATCCAAGAAAAAAAAACGGATATCAATCCACTTTGGCCATGGAGAGAAAGAAACTTACTTTTAATAGATGATTCAGCAAAATAGGCCCCACAAACTGAGAAAGATCATAACAAATCTGCAGGAAATTATCACTGATAAGCTTCCAAGGAGTCAGCAAATGCAGAAGTACAATGTTATTACATGGCTTTTAATGTGCAATTATTGCATTCTAGATGCAGGATATAATTTAGATATAAAGGACAAAGTTGTGCAAAATAAGCCAAAGGCAAATGAGAATATGAGATTATTGACTGCTACAAGGTTCCCATACTCGTGAAAGGCTAAAACCAACAACAAGGGTTTACAGTGTGGAAAGTCATCAAAAATAGGAGGCTTGCCAAACTCGAATTGCTTTCCAGTGCACCATTCTCCCTCTACTAAATTAGGATCTAGGCTTCTGATAGTTCTCTAGAGCACTCATTTAACTGGAGTAATGTAGTTATTGAATGATCTAAACCTATACTGACTGCTGGTTAAAAAAGTATATTATGCTTTAGTTACTCCATCAGATATTTCTTTTGCACTAAGTTTCAGGAGCCAATTCTGAGGCTCCCCTTAAAGGAGTCATTGCATTTAAGTTCTCCAAAAATTCAAGTATCTCAAGGTGCAATTGATAAGGGTTTTTTAGGGTACAATTAAGGTCTCACTCAGATATAAGTGTTTAAAGAAGCAAATAACGGAAATGAATCCCAATATCAGAAGATCTACTGATGGACATTTTATCTGTATAGGTGGAAACTCAGTACCTTTAAGAAATAAGAAGAAAATAGAACTAACAAAGTCTACTACTGAATTTGAATTTACTGGTAACCATATCTTATAATATGTGTGACTGTATTCGATTTAAAAAAAAAAAAATTGTTTAAGAGCATAGTTTTCAGCATTCTCTGCTACTGAGTTCACATATTATTCTCTAAAATTAATACTTATAAGGTGTATTGTCCTTTAGGCATGTGCTCTTACAAGGTAGCTCCTTTCAGTATAAAGAATGTGCTGCAACTAGTCTGCTAACAGTGAACATCATCTTCTAAGGCCTACAATGTATATGCAGATAGCAAAATAAAGCACCATCTGATGAGCTTTTATAATCATTTAAGAGGAAATATACACAGTGATTGTAGAACATACATGGTGGACATAATATTTGGACCAAAATTAATCTTTGGATATTTAATGTACAAAGCAAAGCAACTGAGGTGCATCCTCAATGCCTTCAATTCAATTAATGGACACCTAAGCAAGGTGGAAACCCTCTCCCAAAAGCTAGCTGTTGAGGTGGGAGAATCACCCTTTTTAAGTACCCCATTAAGTATCTCATACTACTCAATGTGAAACTTTGACATCCCATATTATCTTGGTCTCCATCAATTGGCTACCTTTAGAAAGCCAATGTCCCGGAGGCTACACTCTATAACACTTCACTTAACGACACTTCACTCAACCTTCCACTAGTCAAAACCTTCCACCGGTCAGAACCCTCCACAAGTAGCCCTTTCTCGAGCAGCCAACTACCAATTCTGATACCAATTGATAAGCAAGATGGGGAACCTTCCTCTAAAAGTTAGCTATTGAAATGGAAGAATCACCCTACTTAAGTACCCCACTAAGTATCCTATACTATTCAATGTGAGACTTTAGCATCCCATACTACCTTAGTCTCCATCAGACATCTCATGTTATTTATCCATCACTGCACTAGGATTTTTCCACTGATTTTGTTTCTTCTTTCCCAACTAGAAGATATATCTCAACATCTAGATGCACTCAGAGCACATTGCATTTGTACTTCTACCTAAACCATTGTGAGAACATATCAATTCTATTTAAACATGAGTTCACAAACTAATACATTATGTCCTTCAAAAATATCCAAAGTTCACCTATTATACTGTAAACACATATTACATACATATAACTATCTATATTGCCAATATTTATTGATTAGTGAAGATGAATCAACTAATGAAATTAAGCTAAAACTTTCAATAGAATTGCTTGATTGTCTACTTCTAATATATTAGAGTTATAAACTACTAACCACTGATTTTAGAAATAAAATTATTATGGAAGAAATTGTTTTTATCTATCTCTACTTTTTAACCAGTTTTCCTTCCACAAAAATTCCTGTGTGTTTAATCATCTTCAACTCTAAGGGTATGTTTGGATTGAGGATAATGAGGAAGAAAGAAAGGAAAGGGAAGGTTCAAATGAAATCTTTCCCTTGTTTGAGGTTTATTAATAATAAGGAGGGGAGAATTATGAAAAATTTTAAACTAACCTTCCAAAATTTTCCAAAGTACTCCCTCATTCATATTTTGAAGTTTCCCCAGTTTGGAAGATTTTGGAGAAAAAAGTTCGCCCAAACAAGGGGAAGAAAAATTATCACTTAACCGTCCCTTCCCTCTCACACTTTATCTCCCCTTTCCTTTTTCTTTGGATTCGTTCCCCTTCCCTTCTCCTAACAACTCCCAAACATACCATAAGTCTACCCTTTCCCTATACAATCTAAAGCTCCATAAAGTGAGAAGCAAAGGACAGGAACAGAGGATTGAAGATATTGTAGAGTTGGGATATTATCCTGTGAAGAAGAGAGAGACAGAGTAGAGAGAAACATAAAGGAGAAGATAAAAATTTATTGAAAGGCATATACAGACTTCCTATTGCTGTAAAAAAATTAATAATGTAGCTACACAATGACACAAATTCACTTTCTAACTTCTCATTGCAATTTGGTGGTAAGATTATAAGACACAAATTGTTGCAATTGAATGGCCAAGCTTCTTAGGGAGAAGAAGCTTCTTTTTTCTTCAGAAAAGTATTTATTTTGGTTTTTTGAGGCGTTGGACATGTGTGGAGAAGACCTATAGAAACCCCAATAAGAAGAGTAGATCAGATAAAGAATAGCCTAATAATTAGAGGTAAAGGCAAAACCACAAAAAATTATAGGCAAAATTATTAAGAAAGATTTAGACTTAAATGGTTTTTCTAAAGACATGATTTATGATAGAACTTTATGGCGTCGTTTGATACATGCGGCCGACCCCACGTAATTTAAAAAAACCTATTGTTGTTGTTGTTTTGAGGTGTTGGACCAGCTCCTAAAAGAAATAAACTGCTTTTGAATGATAACAGAAGCAATTTTTACGCTGTTGGAAGGAAGCAAAAAATTAGAGCTTCTCCTTTTAAGCAGATGCCAAGGCAAAACATTAATTTTTTTAAGACAAAATTACTTCCCCTCACAATCATTAATTACTGCTTAACCTTTTTTACCTAACCTCTACCCCAACTCAAATCTATACATGCCTTTTTTAGTAATTTGACAATAAAAAGCACTTTTTTTGAAATATTTGCCAAAGGAAATAATGTTGATAAAAGTGTTTATCAAATGATTTTTCCGAACATATACTACTTCTCTCTCACAATGTTTCTAATAGAACTCCACTGGAAAAAACAAAAAAAAATCAAAATAAGCAAAATTCTAAAGCAATCCCAAACAAGCCCTTATGAATGGATATCAAGTAATAGGTATACCCTAATGTTGAATACAATGAAATGCAATTCAAGTAGTGCATAAATGAAACAGTGGATAAAAATCTTTAAAAGGTATCCTAAAATTGATCATTTTTAAAGATCTACTTTAGATGTTATTCTTCTAGAAGTGGAAAAGAAACAAGTAATTGTTCCAAATGATATATCAAACTGGAATGAATAGCACGCAAATGCTACATTTGGCATCTAATTTGGAAAAATGATAATAATAATAATAATAATAATAATTATTATTATTATTATTATTATTATTATTATTATTATTATACAACCTGCATTCAAAGTAGCATGTCTAGAAATCCCTGTCTCATTTTTAACCTAACCAGTATTCTTGAAGGTAAAAGAACAGATACATAATATCATGCTTATTAGAACCGAACCGGACCGGCCGGTCCAACCGGTAAACCAGCCACTTGTCCAGTCCAAATGCGCCTCAAAAATGGCCTAGCTTAGAACCAGTCAAACTCGATCAAGAATCGGGTCGAACTGGGTCTTTTGGGGTGAAAACCTACTTCGAAGTCATGGTTGAACCAGTCTATATTATTTATGCAAAATTGCAATGTTCCACGTCTCGAACCCCTGCCTCCCTCGAGCAAGAAGAATGCCTCCTCTATTGAGCTGGTGTATATATTCAATCATGATATGCAACATTTAATATTTATTATGATTTTATTTCATTTAGCAAAGCAAAATGGACCAAAGACTTGTTCGAACCCATGACCACTTATATGGCTAAACTACACCTTTGCCAGTAAAGCAACATTGTTGTCTTGCACTTATTTGCAAAGTTTTAATATATTACATAAAAAACAAAATAAAATTCATATAATTTTTATTAAAATTAAGTAAATGTATTTTAAACAAATTAAATACTAAATATTATGTTAGGTTTGATTTATTTTTATGTATAATTATTCATAACATGTTTTAAAATGTATTAATATTTATTTGTTATTATTTATTATCTTAAATTTTTAATATATAAAATAATATATATATCTATATATTTATTTATTTATTTATTTATTTATTTATTTATTTATTTAATCATCACCGATTCGACCACGGTTGAACCAATGAACCGTGAACTAGTGATTTCACCAATTTAATAACCAGTCCGATTTTAAAAACATTGCATAATATTGTGAAGAGAAAGATTGCCCTTGGAAGTTTCTAAAAATCAGCCCATCCATATATTCATCAACTTTGACATCATCACTAGATCATATTTTCTTGATGAGGAAATAAGAGAAATCACTACCTATGATCTGAAAAGTCATTATAAGGAGAGATGACTGCTCTTGATAAATTATCAGGCCAAGGATCCATAAATGAAAGCATTTATGGAATGAATGACCAATGTTGACAACAGCACCAGCATGAAGTTTTTAACGTGATAACATTTGGCATTTTTTGGTTAGGTAATATAATTGTACTATATCAGTTAATTTTTATTTTATTTAAATTTATATATCAGAAAAAAACTCCCAACAGCCTTCAGTCATAGAAATAGCAAGCAATGAAAACACATTTACTTATTCATTGGAAGCAATTAAGCTGTATTAAACTACCTAGAAAGGTCTAAATGAAAAGTTGAAATGACCACCTTAAAGGCGCCTCCCCACCAAAACCTACATGAACATTCAAGTGAAATCAGATGAAATAAGAATAGAGGAAATTTTTCCAATAATAAATACATCTTGAACAGCTTAGTTACAGATCAAACTTTAAGACAGGGTAGAACATCATGAAAATACTGCTGATATGTACCTTTTCCCAAGGCTATTATTCAAGGCTCTTAAAAGCCGTGGGTTAGACCTTTGACATTCTAACATCCAACACTTCTGGAACCTACAGAAACCAAAAATACCATGCATGATAGAAACAGGATGTATGAATTTCATACAAATTAATACACAGGAAAAAAAAAAAAAAAAAGGAGAAAGTATGCAAACTTTTCAATGAGCATCTCTGTTTGATCCCATGTGTCTAACTTCCAAACATCATTTTCAGTGATGGGTTTCCTGTAGCCTTGTTGCATGAGCGGAGTCATCCATCCAAAAGATAATCCTTCAGAGAGTGAAAAAAAATTACTGGCAGATCAAGCTATCATGACAGAGATTGTCTAGTTATTAAAAAAATACTTCTGCTGCAAAAGATATACATTACTCATTTTGTCCCCCCAAAAATAATTAGGTAAAATTGATAATCAATTAATCATCAATGCTTATTTACTTGCTCATTTTTTGTTCTTTTTCTTTTTACTCTCTCAGTGATCAAGAAAAATGCAAGAAGGGAGAAGAAAAGCATAATGTCCAACTGATCATCAGTAAATTGTCCAGGTTTTCCACTAAAGGATATTTTTACTTTCTTTTTCAATCACAAAAAATGGTTTTCAAATTCTAGACAATCAAGTTAATTGCAAACTTGAGATTTATATATGCTCATTCCTTTCCGCAATGCTGAAAATCTTAGTCAACAAAAAGAAATTGGAAAAATCTGAATTATCAACATGCTTAGTTCAGGAATTACGTACTGGAGAATACATTAACATGCCTCTCAGGGAAAACTTGCTCTTCTCCACAAAGTGGTTCATACTCAGCATTTTCAGGAAACTCAGCTTGTATTGTTACATAGCCAGCATAAGGAACCAAGTTGGGAATGTAAACAAGAAGGAGAATCCCAAATAGCACCTACATCGAAAAGTAGCCACAAAAAGTTTATTGTTAAGTTTATAAATGACACAACAATATAGCATAATTAACAGTTCACTTGTTTTGTGGTGGCTTAACTAAATCACTCTCACCCCAGTTTACATCAGCTTAGAAGAAGGTTATATATTCTTAAACCACACCTTCCAATTTACCTACCATGCCAGCTTTAGGACTGTACTTGACAAGTCAGCCTATGAAACGTTTCAAACATTACATGAACACATCGATATGTTTTGAGAAACCTGTAAAAGTGAAACTCCTAAAGGATTAGGAGTTTATTATTGTCTATGAGTCATAGTGTGTATCATTTTAGAAGTTCATTGTTGTCTAGGAGTCGTAGAGTTTATTACTGTTTAGGAGTCACACAAACATCTTCCATTATTACCTTTAGGAGTTTACCTTGTAGTTAATCTCTATTTTTAGAGTATTATAAATAAGACGAGAGAAGCTGCTACATTACAAATGTGTGTACAAGCCTTTCCCATTCATTATGTATGAGTTTCTATCCTAAATTTTACAACATCTATTGCTTTAGAAATATTATGTGAATAGTTATGCTAATATTGGTCCTCCAAAAGTTTCTATATTAGTAGCAGCGAAAGCCACAGTTTCCAAAACAGAGATTAAAAGACAATATCAAACAGATATTTTAATTATAATTTAAGTCTATAAACTGTCTTGGTATAAAAGTACTTAATCCAAGCTGAAATGCTTAGAGATTTCTAAAAGGCTCCTAAGCCAAAGAAGGCAATCATTACCAGCTTGGTTTTGTTTAAAGATTTTTATCAAGTATCTAACACTAGTTGCCAACTTTGATCAAGAGCTCATTTCTTAACACTGCAGTGAAGACAGGAAAGCAAAATACAAGTATAATAAATCTTATTTAGCACCTCAATTCAACAAAATGAGAAGAAAACGAAAAAGACCTGGCAGAAAATGGTGCTGATGTACAGACACAGGGCAGATCTGTAAGAGTGAAACCAAAGAATAAGTGTGATGCTGATGCCACATTCATGATGCATTCTTCGCTTTAATAACTATGTTGACCATTCAAAACAGAATGAATTGCAAATTTGCAATGGTCAACACATATAAGGAATTCTGTTCTTTAATCAAAACATTGAATATACCAAATACATATGTTGCAATCATACTGATTATGGAACTGGAGAGAAAAATTTATTAGAAAGAAAGGGAGAAACATCATTGGAGGACAAAACATTCTCCTATGAAAAATTAAATATGTATAGAAAGATCAAAAAAAAAAACAGACTTAAACCTGTAACAAAGCTGCCCTATCCATGAGTTATGATACAGAGCATATTGTGATTTTTCAACAGAAGATCACCCTAGTAGGATGCCATGTGATTAGTGAGCTCATTCAGACAGAAAAGAATATATTCCAGAACCTAGAAATAATGTAAGATACTTTCTTTCCTATTCTTTGGAATAATAACCTGAGCTTAACCAACTTACCAAAACACAGCTAAAAGTCAGAAATCTTTTGACAAATAACTGAATAATACTAGTGTAAATTCATATTCTAAAACAAGCTTTACTATTGGGTAAGTCAGAAGTGTGTTTCCATGCATAGTGACACAGGCGTGATGAATCCAAGTCCATGACAATAGTCTCAAATTGATATCCTATGTTCATTTTTAATATCTTTCCCTACAAAGTCTTGTACATCTAGAGAAACTCCTACAGAAATGCATCGTTACTCAAAAATAGCAAATAAAAAGATGTAAGCCAAAGGAACACTGACTCCACTATATTTTAATATGCTGGCACTGCTGAGCATGCTTTTCCTAAATGTACTCATCATGGCATCTGTGATCTATCCATCACATTGAATTACAAACATTAAAGCAGGACAAAAGATACAAGCAATCAAAGCATAATAATTAAGTTGCTGCACACAAAATAGAAATTGCAAGAGCTAAAAGAAAATAATGAAGAGAATAAATTATTGGCCCTAGAGTGAAAAATTTACTTGAACTAAAAACCAACCTGCTGCAGTAATCTCTCACTGACAGAAGAAGTTTAAGCATTACAAGATCTCCCACCAAAACATAAATGACTCCAAACCTCACGAACCACCGAAATTGCCGTATATAAACCTTAGCTTCCATGAAAATAAGAATTAACATTGACGACCAAGTAAGTGCTTCGATGATCAGACCTGTTATCTGCAAGAGGACAGAAGCTGAAAGGGGTTAAAAATGCACTTTGCATATATATCAAATATGTTACTCTAATGCAGCATGACATACCACACATCATAATTTTACAAGATGAACTAAAGCCATCAACTATCAAGTTTGAGTACCACATCGTAGAGAACACATGCCCACCTCAAAAGGAGCGAAACCAGATTCTCCATTTAAGTTCAAGGTTGAAATGCTAAATATCAATCTCAGTAAAGGTTGAGCAGCACAGTAACCAGCCAGCAGTCCAAGCATATAATTGTAGTACTTTGACCTCAAGCAAAACCTATCAGCTCTGGCATCGCTAATAGTCAGCCATATTCGATATAAGCAAAGGCCAGTAAGAACCAAATTGGAGATAGAGATCACAAGAGTGTTAATTACACATGGTGTATAGGACCCAAAAGCACTTTCTACTTGTTTAGCCCAGATGATGTTTTTTGCTGGCTGGCAGTACCAAATTAATGGTTCAAAGGCCATCTTTGGTCCCTTGACACGCAAAACCTCCACAAATCCCACCAATGTTGTTTAAATAGCTCTTTTTTTAACTAGGGCAGGAGTAACTGCAGCAGCAAACAGCAGATATCTTCAAATTAGAAATAGTAACGAAAATATATGACGCAATAGGAAATTCATAATAAAATATATGAGTATGAATGTGTGATCCCCACATACTTTCTTCACGCACGTAAGCCCAGATTATATTACTCTTGAACATTGCAGCAAAACCCATATATGGTTTGCCATTCAAAATTAGAAACAAGACTTGTTCACAAATAAGAAAACTAACCAGTAGCAGAAGAGCGTAAATCAAAAGTACAACAAGAAGGACTGACCAGCTAGAATGGTGAGAATACGCTCAAGGATTGAATCATTCCCTTGCTTTCGGCCCCTGAACAAGACAAAGGAGGAAGAGTGCCTGACACTACTACATGCATGAGCCAGTGCTAATATACTAGTGATGGAACAAGACGGAAAGCAACCTTAGATGTGCGACAGAAGGCAGGCCAATCACAGAGTGTTATTGCAATATGCTAACGTCACGGCTTACGAAATATAACCCAAAATTTCGGCTTAAATAATAGAAACTTTTTTTTCCAAATTTTTTTTGGGATGTTTTTCAAATATAATTTTTAAATAAAATGCAAATATTTATAAAAAATTTATTGTTAAATGAAACAAAACTGGCATTATTTAATATTTTTATGCACTAATTATTATTTTTTAGTATATATTCTACTATTCATTATACTATTCACAAAACGGTAAATGTAATAGAAATTCTATCTCCATAGCTTTTTGCAAAGATCTGATTATTTTTGAACAAGTACTCCGTGTCATTTTCTAACTTGTTCATTTTTTTGAAAAATTAAAATTAATTAAAGCTTTATCTGCATTTATACTTTCTTCTTATCTATCTCTAGATAAAAAAACACATGATGCAATTTTTTTATGTTTGCTTTGTGCCGATATTATTATATGTTATAAAATTTTGACATTATTTTTTGATATAGGTGTTAATTTTCTATCATGCTTTCAAAATTTTTTCATATTAGATAATCTAAACTTGCTAGGTTGTCCTACCATGGTTTTCATTCATCACAAGTGCAAATTCTTCCATCTTCAAGCTTTTTGCTTCAATAATTCCTTTTATTGGTAAGTCCAAATCTTAGGTAAGTGTGGTGATTTCATTTTGCTAAGCTAGTATAGTCTAATAGTTAAATGATAGATACGTATAAAAGATTCTTCTTCCATACATTATTTTGAAGTCTTTTTTCAATTGTATTAGCTTTGCTTTTCTACTATGCTAATAAAGGTTTTGATTTACAAATTCATCAAAAATAAATTTATTTATAGTAAAATTAGCAATTTCATGTTATTTCTGAATTTGAAAATTTATTTCTTTTGCTATTTCTAATTCTCAAATATGATAGGATTGATAGAATTTTTCTCTAATCTTTTTACCAATATTACTAGTAATATAAAAAGTATAGTATTTCATGAATATATAAAATTTTTATGATAAAATAAACTATTATTTTAATAAAACATGAAAAATTGATGAGTTGTTCTTATGTTTGATTTTGAAATACAATTTTAATAAAAATATGTAATTTTTGTAAAATATTTTATTTGACACTTAATGATTTCAATTAATTAAATTCAATATGTCTTATAATTAGAGCACATACTTTAAAAGTTTTTCTTCTTTTTTTTGTTTGCTTTTTCAAAAATATAAATCTTTTTTTTCAAAAACGAGATTTTTGTATTCTTCCAATAAACTTATTAAATACAAAATGGATTCATCATGATCAAAAGTTGTGTAATTATAATCATCTTTTAAAAATTAAAATTTTCAAGTTTTTTTTTTTTGATATTTGTCAAAAATTTTAAATATAAATTTGTCATATTTTTTTCTAAACTAAGTTTTCTTTCCTTTAATATAGGTTTTTTTATATTCCTTTAATATGCTTGTAAAGCTAAGATAGTAATATAAGATTATAAAATTCTATGATTTGTTCATTATCAAAAATTTGAAAAAGTAGTTTCAGCTTCTTTATTTGTTGTAATGCTTCTTTAAAACTTTAGGAAATTTGAGATTTACAAGTTGAGTATATAGATTCCAAAGTTCTTAGATAAAACTTGGCAAATATAGGTAGTTTAATGAAGTAAAAAATTGTTGTAATATTAGTGTAAGATTTACACTTGGTATTTAAAAGTTTTTTTAATATAGTTATGATGACTCTCCTTTTTTGGATTTTTCTTAATTGAAATCTATTCATTTAAAGATTTTTCCTTTTATGTATCCTTTAAATATCTGCAAAGATAATCTATAAGAAAATTATCAATTCTTTTAATATATTCAATATTGAATATATATTGACAAATAAAATTATATTATTTAATTTACCTTAAATTTTTCTCATTTCTTTTATTCTTAAGAAAATATTTTAAGATTATCGGTTTAAATAATGAATTCTTCAATGACTAAATAAATATGAAAATATTTTTATTTCATTTTTTTGGTTAATAATTATTTTTCATATATTATATTATTCATTTCATTCTATTTGAATTTATTTAAAATTATAATCACATATTAATCCTCTTTTTTTATTTTAGCTTTTTAAAATTACACCCTCGTATTCATTGCTAACATTAGTTTTTAAAATTAATTTATCTCCTATTTTAAGAAAATAAATTATTGGTAAATTATTAATTTTACTTTTTCACTTTTTTACTATCTTAGTGTCTTCATTTTTTTACTCAAATATTTTATTTTTTAAACTTTTTTAATAATTTTTTTTACTAGAAAGGTTTTTTATAAAATTTCTTACATAGTTAAGTATTTCTAAGAAACTTTGTAATTGTTTCTTATTTATCAATTCATCTAGAAAACTATTTATTTTTTGAAATAATATAATCTTGTAATTTTATGCCAAATTTTATTAGTTTTAATCATAAATATTTAATCTCATTTTGATCTACTTCAATCTTTTTTTGATTGAGTATAATTCTCATTTTTTACAAATTTGTCACAAACTATTTTTAGTTGTTTTTATTATCTTCTTTTGTATTAGAGAAAACCAAAACATCATCTAAATATACTACACAAAAATTTTTAAAGTTTTTAAAGATTCATATGACTTTATCACAATTATTTTTATGATTTTTTATTAAAGGAATTGAGATTTTCAATCCTTTTTTTATAATATTCATTTGATTATGATTTATTTCTAATGGATATTTTTTTAAAATGTTTGTTCCTAAAACAAAATTTTTATCTATGAAAAGATAACATAATATTTTTAATTTAAAAATTCATTATTTTCTATCTAAATTGAAACATTATTAGCTTTATACTCTATGAGAGTTTTTCTATCATCTATTGCTCCAGCTATAATGGATCTTTTTAACTTTTTTCCATTTTTCTACTAGAAGTGCATTACCTCTAAAAACACTTGTTGTAGCACCTATATCAATTAATACATCTAATTGATATTGTTTACATTCTTTAAATTTAAATTGTCTAAAAAAATAAGTATAGTATTTTTATTTTGATTATGAGAAAAAAAGTATTTCTTTATTTCTCAATTTTAATTTGATATTGCTAATATATTGACATTATCTCTTCTACTAAATTAAGTCAAGGCTTTATTAGAAGAGTTTTTACTAGCAGAGTTTCTATTAAGAAATATAGGTATTTAAAAGTTTTCAAATTCATTGTCATTTTTTTCTTGATTTGAAGAATTGACTAGTGTAAACATAGGTAAAGAATTTCCTACCATGGTTGTTTTTATCTTTTAAATATAAATTTGATCATGAAGTAATCATTTCTATTAGCTTATTTCTTTTTTTGTCAATAATTCCCTTTAATAACCATCCTAGTGGTATTTAGAAGTCTTTAATACTCATTAACCTGAGTTGAATATTAGTATCAAATTTTCATGGTTCAAAGATTTCAACTGTTCTATTATCTATCTTTTTTATAAGTGTTTTGGCTATATCAATTAATTTACATATTGTTTTCCATTTTATAGCCATACTATGACAATCCTCTTTTATAGTAATATTTTTTGTCTAAATTCCTAATGTTACAGTGTTTTGTATATTGGGATCTATAATTGAAATGAAATAATCTGACTTTATTTTAAACCAAACTTTACAAGGTTGAATTGGATTCTACTTATGACAGACTAAATTGGATTATTTATTCCTTAACAGAATAAATATGTTATTTCTATTTCAATAACTCCTACATGTATATATCTAAACTGAGAATATTTTTTCTAAGCATTTTAACTTTATTTTTGTCAAAGATTGGAATTTCTACTATTCCATCTTCGCAATTCTTTACTGTGGTGTTTCTACTAAACTATTCAAAATGCTTAGCACTTCAAAATTTTAATTTTGAAATCTTGTATACCTCTTCTTTTTGAAGGTGTTTAATTTATCTAATTGATTGTAACATTTGGAAATTTGTTTAAGGTGAATAATGGAGCATTAAGGATTTAATTTGGAAAATAAAGAACTATTATAAGAATTTTGGAATAAATTATAAAAAACTATAATTTTGGGCATTTTGACACCAATAGTTATTATTGGGCAATTTTTAGAGAAAAATAAAATGTTATAGTTGATTTAAATTTAATTGGGTCAAATTTTAATTAAGGCTCCCTGATTAATTTAATTATGCCAATAATACATAATGGAAGGCTAATGTCAATTGTAAGGAGACTCAACTTTTTTAAGCCCATATCCATGGCCAAACATTTAAAACTTCAACCCACTTGGATTAAGGCCCCATTGGACTAACTCATTTTTTTCTAAAACCCTAAGAAGTCTAATTACCCATTTATTTTGGTGCTTGGCCGCAAAACACACAAGAGCATTTTTGCCTTTAAGAGGGAGCCTAGGGTTTTTTTAGCATTTTGCCACTGATTTGCACACATAGAGAAAAATTTAGTTAAGGTAAGTTATATAAAAGTTAATCCTATCATCTTCATTTTTATTTTGGTTTGATTAGTTTCTTGTTTGGTATATTTTCACCTTATCTCCAAATCTAAAATTAGATGTTTTAATGGTTTTTTTGTATGATTTTTAGAGCTTGAAGTTAGATGGGGGTCATTAGGTAAGTATTTTCCCTTCATTTTGATGTGTTATATGTTAGAAATTAGCCATAATGACTAACTTTCATATCTATTATGATTCAAAAATACATAGAAACTAGTGTGGAGCATTTTGGAAATTGTGCCCTAGGCCAATCATTTGTAAACATTGTGCTTCATTAAGAATAAAAGTTTTTCTGTTACAATTATTATATTTGCATGTTTCTATAATAATTATATCCTTGGATAAATTATATTAGTTATCTTAAATATCCCTATTTGATCATCATTGTAGGAACAATGATAAATTAAGATGAATATGATTTTGATTGATGGTTATGTGTTAATCATGTATAGAAATACAAATCAAAATTATAGGTGCTTGTTGGGAACAGGACACTGGATCGACCCGTCATGAGGTAGTATCATGGATTAGGTCATAAATGTACCTCATATATAACTGTTTTATTAATCCTTCATACTTGAGATCATCATAAATTCCAACATGAAGGACACTGTGCTTTGTCATTGTCAAAAATCACCTTTAACCGGGTGATCATAAAGGCTATGGTCAGACATAATGGACTCCATGTAGAGGATGATGAATGGTCAAAATGGAATTTGTCCCTCTGGTTAACAGAGAGGTATCTTTAGGCCCCTCGATGGGTGAAATTAAAAAATGCATGGTCATGCTTAGATAGAAGGGTTTTTTCCATTTGTTTTGTCAATCTGCACATGAATCGAGAAACTAATGATTGAGTAAGATAAGGATGACATTTTCATACTTCATGCTTGATCAAGATATCCTGTGATCAAATGGATGTGACAGGGTTATACGATAGGCTGTATCGGATCACCAAACCCTATGTGATTTGGGTAGTCACTATGTCTTGCTAGAGGCCACTGGTGACTTGTGGGTGTAATAACGTTGTTGGCCTACTGCCAATATCATATAGGTTTAAAGGGTCACACACAAGAACGAATCAACTTGAACAAGAATGTCCAAATTCATTAAACTTAGAATTGTGTCTAGATTCGATGAATGTTATACTTAATTAGGGTGAGATAATTATATATATATATATATATATATATATATATATATATATATATATATATATATAACATATATATTTCATATATATATATAGAAATTTGAAATATATATATTTATATTTGATATGAATATATATATATTGTATTATATATTTCAATATATATATAATTATTTATAAATGAATTAGTTAAAATTGAATTTATGAGATAAATTCAAATTTCAACTAATTTGTTTAAGATTAATTTGGATTAATTTAAATAATGTATTTAAATTAACTAATTTAATCTAAAATATACCTCTATAAAAGGAGATGTAGGCTAGGGTTTAGATATACAAAAAAGAATCAGCTTTCTAAAACTCTAAGTCGTCACCCTAGAGAGAGAGAACGTGGCCGTACACCTAGAGAGAGAAAGTGTACAGACACCTAGAGAGAGAAGATCATCTTCTCGTCAATTCACATACGGAGTGGTAAACAAAAGTGCTAGCAAGCCTTTCGAGTTGCCAGATCATTTGTGTGGATACCGGTAGAAAGGACTGTGCATGGACGTCAGTTCCTGAGATCTGAAAGGACAAAGCGCCTGCAAAGGTAATATTTTATCTCATACTTGATTTAATCAAGTCGACGGATCCATGGGAGGAAACGAATTAAAATTTTCGCTGCGTGTAG
Source organism: Erythrophleum fordii (assembly GCA_032878935.1). Lineage (NCBI taxonomy): Eukaryota > Viridiplantae > Streptophyta > Magnoliopsida > Fabales > Fabaceae > Erythrophleum > Erythrophleum fordii. The sequence continues at coordinate 12,030,936 of JAVQMF010000033.1, forward strand.
AGTAAGTTTCTAATAGAGCATTATAGTTTTTGGTGTTAGAGGGCTTAAATCTGAATTTTGGCACTCATTGGAAATTTAGGTAAACATTTTCTCAGTAGTTGTAATGGTTAGAGTGAATAGACATAAGGTTTCTATTGTGAAAAATAACCAGGAGCTGTATTTCAGTTAATATAAGACCTTTAAAGGGTGGGCATTGGTTCTTAGCTTCAGAGGAAATTGGCAACTAAGTAAGGTAACCAGGGTTTTATTTATATTCCTTTGCATATGTTTATTTTAATTTGATATTTGCTGCTCATACATGTTTTTTATGCTAATGATTGGTTGGCTATTGGCGCTGTGGACAAGCATTTCCTTTTATTTTTAGCCATTAACATGTTGTATGTGATTTCTAGTATGTGATAACAGTTACCAGTTATCTAACTAGTTCACTTGTTGATTATATTAATATTTTCAGTATTTCTCTATATAAAATGTATTTATATGATTAATTTGCACATATGTATGGAATTCTCCTTTAATTATTGAGATTCACATCTCACCCCATTTCATAGGTTAACAATTTCAAATGAAAGTTTCTTAGTTAAAGAAAAAGGAAAGCATGTGGATGATCACCCTTAGATTTAGTTCTTGTATGGGACTTCTGCACTTAGATGCTTTTTAGTTTTAGAGTAGATGCCATTCTTTTTGTAATCTAACTTGTATAGCATCGTGATGCATGCATTTTTACCAAATGTAGGTATTTTGATGTTTTGTAACCGATGATGTAACCTTTAATAACTAGGTTTTGACTCATATGGATTCTAATGTATTTACACATATCTGAGTACCTATGAACTGATATGCATGTATGGAATTTGCTTTATCATTTAATGAATATGGTTGTTATTTTATTCTTGTGGCTAGTCTTGGCTCTAGCATATGTATATATACCTTCTGTTGTCATATATATTCCATGTGGTTTATGGAGAAGTGCCATAGCCATAATTTGTGTATGAGATTTCTTTGGAGCTGTGAGGGTAAGAATATGTTTAACTAGTTCATTAAAACTTGCTCAAAGTGGTCTAAGATTATTTGATAGAGAATTGTATATTTTAGGTTGTCACTTGAGGCTACATAAGCTATTTTTCTACCATAATGATGTGTGTGCTAATATATTATGAAATGGCATTGGAATGTTAGTTTTAGAGTCCATGGACCACATAAGACCAATTATCTAGAAGTTATAATGGGTATAAGCCTTAAAAACTTAGTATTTTAGCTCTAAAAAAGTCTTAAAATAGGATTTAGAGAGTTGCAAGTGAGTTGATTCATGTATATTAGTTTGGAGTGACAATAGAGGTTTGAGTCGTAGTCAAAACTCCTCCAAAACTAAGGTGCACCATAGCTCAATGTGTTTTGTCATTACACAAGTAAAAAATTTTGGCCCAAGGAGTGTTACAGAACCGAACCATGCTGTAGCGTAGTGGGTTTTGCCATGGCACAAATCGAAGAAAAATGGCTAGTTATTCCAATAGGCATTCTCACCGTGGCACCAGATAGGCTTGCCATGGCGAGACTCGATAATTTAGTGTACAATGAGGCCCAAGGAGCACCTTGTTGTGGTGTGGGTAGCGTGGGCCATGGTGAGGATTGGGTTTTTATAAAGAATTGGTTCCAGTCTCGAGCTGAGTCGAAGCATGGAATTTCTAGGCTGCGGCGCAAGTTTATATTTTTAGTTCTAGGGTTCTAGAATTGAACTAAGTCATGGGGAAAAATATTTGAGTCGTGGCCTAAGTCTCTAAACCCCTATTTTGGCTATTTAGTCGTAGTTTCTATCATGATAATGATTGCCAATGACTTGGGAACCATCATACATGAATTTAACTCTTTGGAAATCATTGTTTATGTGAGATGAATGTGTTAATTGAAGTTTTTAATTCCTTATGGACTCTGACCCTTATGTACATCTTGGTGATGAATATTAATAATTAGAAGGTTTAAATTTTCTCATATTTTCATATGTTAATAAAATATTATTTGCATTAAACCTTAAGTAATAATGATTGAGAGTACAATTATGCTTAATTAGCTTAATTAAGAGTTAAGATTGTTATATTGATTGTCTTCTATAGTATATCTTTCTTTATAATTTTCTTTAATTTAGTTATAGCTAAAATTTCTTTTTAAGTATAGGCCTAAATTCATAAATATTTATCATAAAAATAAATTCACATTCATTGTTATAAGATAATTAATCTAAATTACTTTTACTTGTACCAATGACTTTCATATAAAATTGATTCATTATAAAAAATATCTTCATTAAAACAGATTTCTAATTTATTTATATTTAATATTTTATTACTTTTTAGCACAATTTTCTTTTTTAAGATACTGTGGAGTTATATGGCCTTCCTTACTACAAATATAACATTGACAACCTTTTTTGGTTTTTGCAATTTTTTCCTTACATATCTTTTTTTTTTTTAATATATTTGGATTCATCAAATTTTTTCTATTTATATTTTTTTGTTCTTGTTCTTGTTCTTGGTTCACTATATCAAAATCCCTAATTGTTTTTGAGAATATTAGAACAATATTTATTTTCTAATTAGTTTTTAGTTTGTTTAGTTGTTTTTGCCATTAAGCAGTAGTCTATTACATTCTGACATACATGTCCAATCTTATTTCCCAAACTATCATAACAGTTAGATTTTTCTAAAAAAAATTATTATAATTATTATTGCATATTTCATTTCATGGTAGTGGTAGTTTATGAAAATATTGATTTAACCGAATTTCTAAATTATTTAATTGGTGGTAATAATGTTAAACATGTTTAGAGAATTTGTCTAATTCCCTAACATTACATAGCTTTAATTTGGTGAAAATGTAATTATTATCTGACTTAGAACTAATTTCATTTATTAATCTACAAAATTTTAACTTTATAATTTTCACCACTTTTTTGAAGGATTTGTTCAAAAGTTTGAAAATTATTTCATAACTTAACTTTTTTTTGAGTTTGTCCTATTATTAAATTTTCCTATTTTATGAGAAATTGGGAAGTGTCCCTTTGCAATATTCCTCTTAGAAAATTTAAAAATTTTGTTTTTGACCATTTGTCTTTGCAGTTTATTACTATTAAAGACAAATATTATTCCCAATCACCAATAACTTGTTTATATTGATCATGGAGAAAATTTTTCAAATTTAAATATTTACAATTTACAAATGCATTTTGTTCATTTAAATTATTCCTTCTACCATTTGTAGATGGAATTTTTTTCTCATTGTATCTAATTTATCTAGATGAATTACTATTTTCTATATTGACAAATATTTTTTCATGTTCTATTTGAATATAAAGTATAATTTGTGGGTTTATTTCTATATCATCTTTTTTTCTTATTTTTCTTTTTCCCTTATCTTTTACAAAAGTTTTATCTTTTGTATATTTTACTTTTCCTCTATTTTTGCCTTGGATTGCCAAAGTAATTTCTTTTGTATCAATTGCTAATTCTATCTTTTTAGAGTTACCATATTCAATTTAAATTTTCTCATAGTCAGAGTTTTTCTCTTTATGTATAACTTTTACTTTCTCTCTCTCTCTCTCTCTCTCTCTCTCTCTCTCTCTCTCTCTCTCTCTCTCTCTCTCTCTCTCTCTCTCTCTCCTTATCACTAGATACATCTATTGTATCACATTGAAGAAAATAGTGATAATGGTGGCTTTCAAATAATTCTTTATTTTGATTATAAACGTCCTAAATAGTTTTCAATAGAATTTTCTTTTTTGAAAACTAATTGTATAATCAAACTCTTCACTATTTTTTGTTTGGCATTTTTTGCTTTTCTTTTAACATGTGATTAGCTTCATCAATTAGTATTTAGGGTTTAGGGTTTAGCTTCATCATATGATTAGCTTCATCTAAGGCTTCTATACAACTAACTACTTTATGAATTTTTGTGATTTTTTATCTAATTTTCTAAACCAACTAGTTGTAATATCAATTATAGTATTGATATCATTATTGAGAGTGGATAAATTACTTTTAGGTTTTTTTATCTATATACAAACTATATTCATAGGAGTTTTTCTCATTCTTTCTGAACTCATTTCCTACATAAGTTATACGATTAATCTTAGACATATCTATGGCTCTTAAAACCTTTATGGGTTACAAATTTTCTCCTTGACAAATCCAGCATACACAAGACCAATACACAACACAAAAAATTAGTAATAGAAGATACTATCACTCAAGTATATAGGATCCTATACTATTAAGAATGAAAAACAAATAATTTAAATAGTAAATAAGAGTAGAAAGATGATAATAAACTTACAAACTCGTCTTAAATGGAATAAAAAATATTACTTTGCTACACTATTCTAAAACCAATTTCCCACAACTTAATATATTTGGAAAACAAAATTAAAGTTGTATCTCCAAATTGAAATTGCACTAGCTATTAGCTTCTTTTCATGAAGTGAAGTAATAGGATATTTCAAAAATATGATAAATTTGTGGGCTTGGGAGCTGCGACCATTACTACAATATTGCACTTTATGGCTGATATTTGACTTTGAATTTTTGTATTGTGGATTTTATTGGAATTATTTTTAAATTTAGAATAAACTACATTAATTTTTTAAAATTAAATTTAATTACATCGAATATCTCTTTTTTAAAAAAATAATTTATTTTTAGTTAAGAAAGTTATCTTTCTTTACAATATATATTAATTTCATTCACAAAAAAATAAATTAAAAATAAAATTTTTGCAATATATATCGAATGTAAGAAGAGTTATATAATATTTTTAAAATAAAAAAAAATTGTAACTCAAGTAATTTTATGTATATTCTCAAAACAAAGCACTCATTTCAATATAGCAGTGTCAAAATACTATATTATAATTTGGTGTCCATCATACTTACCCTTTTGTTTGTTCACTTTTAATATAACTCCCCAGCAAATAACAAAATATTGGTTCATTTCCATATTAAACTTTAAAACAAAGGAAAGATGAATTTATTATGTCCTATTTTTTTCCCTTTTCATTTCTTTTTATTCCATTTCACATTCCATTCTTCTATATTTCATTTCATTCCATTTTATTATTTCTGAAGCTTCCAAATATAAAATGGTAGTTGAGGGAGAAAGAGAGAGGAGGAAAAACCAAGGAAAAAAAAAAAAAGAAAATGGACATGTTTGAATGTGTTTTTTTTTATGTTTTTAAAAATAATTTTGCATAATTATTTTGAAAATGAAAAAGAAACAAAATGTGTTTAATAAGTTTGTTCGGAAAAATATTCTAAAAAATAAAAAACAAAAAATCTGTTTATCTTTTCTTAAAATTTTTAAGCATTTTATTGTGCATATTTTGATTTCCATGAGGTATATCACATGTTTAATACAATGTCATAATAATATGTGTGCGCGCACGTACGCACGCGCGCACACACACACACATATATATATATATATATAAAAAAAAAAGATAATTTAGCGTTGGCCTCGTAGACGTTGAGAAGACCAAGGATGACCCAAGAGTTAAAAGAAGTTTAAAGGGAGATAACCTTGGGAAAAATATTATAATTAAAAATTTTTAATTAAATATATTTATATTAAAAGATTTTAACTTTAAAAATTATTATTTTAAGAATATAAATTTTAATCTAGAGTTTTAAATTATAATTTTTTATATAATTTAAATTTTTGATTGTAGAATTCTTTAAAATAATTTTAAAAATTAAAATATTTTAATACAAATATTTTTAATTTAAGATATTAAATTATAATTTTTCAAATTATTATAAAGATACGATAAGATTTCTCGAAAACTTGGATTCTTTACATTTGATGATCTTTTTGGATTGTCCAAATTATTTGGATGATTTAAATTTAAATTTTTTATTTTTAATATAAATTATTATTTTATAAAGTTGATAATTAAAATGTTAATTTTATTTTATATTCTGTTTTATTTAAAATAAAAAAATATTAAAATTAAAAAAATTAAATCATTTAGATCAATTCTAAATTAAAAAGAAAAAGCACGACAGATGACAGGAGAATCCAGATTTTCGGAGCTACCCCATCATCACCCCATCATTGTGCCGAAAAACTGTTTTCACTTTATGAAAAAAATTTAAGAAAACACATTTATTTTTTATAACAATAAGACCAAAGCCGACTATAAAATAATATTATATGGTCTTAAATTATACAAATCAACTTCGATTTTGCATTGCTGACAAAGACCACGCCGAATATCATTAGATCCAACAAAACTAGGTTGGAAACAAAACTTGTCGTCAACCGCATTCGCACACATATTTGAGAGCTTACCAGGAAGAGAAATGCTGATCTATTTCATATAATATTTTATATAGAAGTAGAAAGCGTTTTGGGGGAAGAGAAAGAAGTTGAAGGTGATGATTCATGTGGGCCATTTTGCTTTTGGAAATATATATAAAATAAGCCTTCACATGGCATGTGAATGTAACGCCGTGGAATGTATTATTGGGTACGACTTCTGTGGGTAGGAGGGATATGCAGTAAAATATATTATATTTTTCTGTGATAATAATAAAATATAAAGATTTTTCTTTTCTAACTCAGAGAAAGACTAAGGTTGTTTATAATTGCTGATATATAATAATATTTTAGGTAAAGTGATCATTTTCTATATAAATAATGAATATGTTAGTTTCTGTAATTTAAGATTTATTCTCAGTTATAAATTCATATTAACTATTATTTGACTCTTTAGGATTATGTATAGTTTTTCTAATTATGTGATATTTAGGTTAGATTGAATTGATTTGCCCTTATACGTGTAAAACTTTCATAACTCCCATAAAAAATTGCATGAATTTACTCTAATGGAGGTTTTTTTTTCTCCCTTTTAAACTAATCATAATATTATTTTAATCCTTTAAAAAATACAATAAAATTTATATGAGTTTTAAATATTTATTATTAAATTTAAAATGAAATACAATAAATAATTATTTTTACAACCCAGAACCAAATAATTAAATCTTTTAAAAATTTTTATTACAAAACTTAATAATAAAAATTTTTATTTTAGTCTTAAAATTATCTTCACTTGATCATAATTTTATGTCATTTAATACATAAAAAGTTAGTAATAAAAATTAAAATAAAAAAGAAAAAAATAATTTGATAAAGAAAAAATATTTCATGTATCTTTATTTTAAAAAATATAAATTAATATTATTAAATAATAATTATAAAAATATAATAGACATTATATCAAAATTTTAATTTCTCTTCCGCTTTTCATCTTGCTACCAAAGAGGGCCAAGACTCTCGCGATAAATGTTTAAAAGTTAGATTTAAATATTTTTTTATGATAATTTTAATCCCGCAGAAATACAGTAACGGAGCTATTGTAAAACTCACCGTGCAGTAAAAGAGCAAAATTTCAGGCAGCATTAGCTAGTCCACTGATCGAGTGGAATAAATACAAAATAGACAGCTGGCCCAGTACGTAATGGCATGAGTTTTGTCCAGAGATCACAGTGGACTTCACAGTCACTACTCACTCCTTGTGCTTCAGATTCTGAGCTAATTGCCATGGCTTCTTCGAGCTTCAGCTTCTCAGAGCATTGGCTTCTAGTGGCAGCCATGGCTCTGATCTGTGCATCTGTAAGCTACATAATCTACGATGCCATCATGGCCACTGCATCTGAGATGCTGCAACGCCTTCTCATCATTTCGCCGTTGCTGTTGATCATCATCGTTCACTGCCTCTCCACAGGTACTCGGCTCAAACTCCCCATGCCGGGATCTGAGCCCGCCGCCATTCACCGTGCCGGTGGCTCCCCTTGGGGCGTCGCCTTTGTCCTCCTCCTTCTCTTCTTTCTCATATCCTACCAACCATCACTGCATAACCTCATTTCTTAATTTACCATGTTTGCATATATAGCTAAGTTAAAGATAATTAATGTAGGGAACTGAATTGAACTTCTAATTTTGAAGTTTTATTTGGTTGTATTAGCTCTCCATGTGTAGTTCAAAATGAAAGCACCATGCATGTATGTATTCTATGTCAGTACTTAATTATGAAATGGGCTTGTGTTATCTTGGGGAAAATTTAAACTACAAATCTGCAATTTTTCAGCCTCTAGCTAGAAATTAAAGGTTGCTGCTTAATTTTCTTGCTACAAAACAGCTAGCTGCCAATGTGCATTTTTTTGCCTTTAAATATTACAAGAAAATTTCAATGTCATGGGTGTCAAACATAAAAATTACTAGAAATTTTGGACTATATATCAAGATTCCTTTTTTTTTTTTTTTTCAGATTATGATATATATATATATAGAGAGAGAGAGAGAGAGAGAGAGGATTTAAAGCCCATCTTTCTTTCTTGGCTCAAATGTTGCAATGGCGGATGCATGTGTCTCCTCTTTAAATTAAAATTGCAATATTATGCTGAAATCGAACCTTAGTTAAAGCTACAGGACTAAGTTGTATATGAAGGTTTCGATCCAAGAAAAAAAAATGTACTGCTTAATGGTAATTATAAAAAAAAAATTTCCGTAGAGCTAGCCAGGAAATTGTATGCAGTCGTAGAGTCTGTGATAAAAAGAATCCGCCTTAAGTCCTTTGAAAAAAAAAATCAATTTAGTTCTTCTATTTTCAAATAGAATAATTAATATTGTCTGTCCCCCCTGTTTTAATATTGACTGGAATAATTTAGTTGTTGTAGTGTTAATTGAATATTTATTAAGTTAAATAAATTAAAAAAATAATAAAATAGGGTAAGAGTTAAATTTTGTTAAGATATAGAACATGAATTTATCTTCAATTATTATTTTTTTAATAACTAGGTGTGCAGTTTTTATTTTTTTATGTAAAAGACGAGGTCCAAAGACCTGAAAGAAAAGCAAAACAACTACATTAGGACTTCCCCAATAATATTACCATAAAGTAAATTCAGTAATCGCGCACGAGGACCCATAATTAGCTAGTCAATCCGCGCACATGGTTGCTTCACAATGGATATGGTTAATTAATACAATTTATTCTTTTTTAATCAGAGATAGAATCTATTAAACACTCAATTATAGACGACTTTCTGAGATATAATATTGTTTAGAACACACTCAATAATCACAGCCTTATACTCCATCGCCATGCTATGTTGAGTCCATCTAACATACTCCATACCCTTCCACATTAAAAGAGGTCCAGCCCAAGAGTCTCTTGTAACTGCCCAGTCTCTAATACAATAATTACTTTGGACTTACCTAATCAATCATAATAATTTAGATCTTCTCTATTTAGCAGCTAGTAATTGTATGACATATATAGTTGAAAAAAAGATAGACTGAAAATATAGTGGCTAAGTAACTTCGAACGTTGAAAATTAGAGGAAAAACCATTAATATCAAAAGTTTTTCAATCATTTTTTTTTTCCCTAACTATAATGCGTGTAATATTGTAGAAAATTCATTTTAGATATGTAAAGGGTGATCATGCCTATATTGATATAATTATAATTAGGAACTAGATTTCTGTTATAAATATATTATAAGGATAAAATTACCCTGATTAAAATAGGATATACTAATTTACTTTTTCAAGTAAACTAGAGGGATGAAAAATGTCATTAAGCATATTGGATATTATAATTAGCTAAGCTGAAGAAAATTAATTTAGTGAATTAGTTGGTTGTGAATTAAACTTGCAGTTTTCAAGTTTGTTTGGTAATATATATATATATATATATATATATAATGAAAGCAACATGTATTCTATATATATGTCAGCACTTAATTATGAAATGGAAAAGGAAAAGTTAACATGGGACTTTCAAAGGCAAACAATATACTCCAAAATATTTGCACAGTCGTCCAGTCACATCCAGCAAAGGAATCATTCTGCACCAAAGAAAAAAGTTCCTCGCAGTCTGTTTCAAAGCAAATCCTCAAACCAGAAAAGTTAACAGCCATACTTGTAGCCTTTCTTAAGGCCATTGCTTCAGACATGAAGCCGCTGTGCTAGTTGGTGGATGCATTTTTTCCCCCCTTTAATATTCCAAGAAAAATTTCAATGTCATGGGTATCAAACATAAAAATTACTAGAAATTTTGGACTACGTATCAAGATTCCTTTCTGTAGATTAATATATATAGGATTTAAAACCTATCTTTCTTTATTGGCTCATATGTTGCAAAGGCAGATACATTTGTCTCCTTTTCAAATTAAATTGCAATATCATGCAGAAACCAAACCTTGGTTAAAGCTATATACCTAAGTTGTAGATGGAGGTTTCGAACCCCCCCCCCCCCCAAAAAAAAAAAAAAAAAAAAGGTACAGCTTAATGTTGATAAAACATATCTGTAGAACTAGCCAGGAGATCGTAGATCTAAATCTGGCTAGTCCCATGGCCGCCTCAAGTCTTTAAAAAAAAAATGCAGTTTAGTTTTTCTATTTTCAAATAAAGTGACATTGTCTGTCTTGATTAAAAGAAAAATATTGTCGGTCCCTCCTGTTTTAATATTTATTGGAATAATTTGGTACTTATAGTGTTAATAGAAATCATAATATCTCTCAACTTATTAAGTTAAACAAATTAAAAAACAATAATAAAATAGGTTAATAGTTACCAGAAATAGAACATAAATTTATCTTCAATGATTTTTTTAAATAATTAGATGTGCAATTTTTATTTATTGCAAAAGACGAAGGTCCAAGGACCTGAAAGAAAAGCAAAACAATTACAATAGAACTTCCCCACTAATATTAGCATAAAGCAAATTCAGTAATCACGAGGACCCATAATTAGCTAGTCAATCCGCGCACATGGTTCCTTCATGATAGATATGCTTAATGATGCAATTTATTCAGATAGAATCTAATTGAACAGTTAATTCGTGGCGACTTTCTTTAGTTCTTAGCCATATTGTTTAGAGCTTCTCCCGGAACCTTTGAAACACACTCCCTAATCACTAATTTGCAGTTTTTTAATTTCTTTTTAAAATTGGCACTGTTAACTTTAAAAAAAGATAAATATAAAATATATGAGATAAATTTGACACATTTAAACAGAATCTATCTTTTGCTAAAAGTTGACACTGTCAATTTTTTTTTAGAGAAAAATTAAAAGAATGATAATCACCTTATGCAGCATTAGGCATGCCATATTAAGCCCATCCAATCCACCCCATATCCTGCCACCTTAGAAGAGGTCCAGCCCAAGAGTCTGGTTTTACTGCCCAGTCTCTAATATAATAATTACGTTGGACTTACCAAATCAATCGTATGGGTTGATCAGGCCTATATTGATATAACAAGCTTCATACCCGTGTGACCAACTCATGGGGTGTTAAATTATTCTTTTAATGAATGATAATTATAAACAACAAATTATATTAAGTATTATGAATAAAACATTTCTATAAAATGGGGAACGAAAATTTAAGTATCATAAATATTATAAATGAGATATTTGTATGAATAAAAAATTTCAATCAAAAGGTAAACATGGAATATTTCTATACAATTTCGACATGAAATTTTAATAATTGACCATATAACATGGATGAGCAAATCTATGATTAAGAGCATGGGATAACTAAATATTTGAATAGAAACAAAATAATATAAAAAGAAAAATCATCGTAAAGGTATTAGAAGTAGTGAGTACCATAAAAACCAATCACTGGCATACCAAAAGATATGACAATTAATAAATCATTACCAAAAAGAAGTAATGTCAACTATAGCAGTACGAAATCAGTCATCAATCTTAATCAAGCTGTCAATGTATTTATGAGCAGCTCCAGAACAATTCACCATTTGCAACTGTTTTAGCCTAATATTGAAGGAGTATATGTCATGGCTGTATTCATAATCTCCCGGGCAGTGATGAGCATCCAGAGTCAAAATGATGGAATCTGCTGTGACAGGCAAAGGTACAAAAGAAGGGGGAAGATGATCAAGTCGAGAAATCATTGACCAAGAATTTGCGTTTCAAGATGCTAAATCAGAAACCCAAAGCTGAATTGTATAACCAGTGTGGTGATCCAACTTGTAGAAGATAACACCTGCCCTGCCATTATAATGTACTAGTTTGCATTTCACTTGAATAGGAAATCTAGGGATCCTAATGTCTTTAAAAGAATTAGATGTGGGTGTCGTGCAACTGTATGGGAACTTGTGTCAACCAATTCAGGTTAAAAAAAACAGAGCTAAAATAAAAAAAGAAAAAAAAAAGTTTCTCTGTATGCAACCCAAAGGATAGAGATGCACTGTTTATGGCTTCGTAGAAATGCAGCTCCCTCCAATTTTATTATATATATTGATATTGATAAGCCAAGATATCATAAACAACAATGGAGGTGACTGCATAAATGCGTCCAACATCGACCTCCATATACCAAAGCAGATAATTAGCAACATTTAAGGTTTCAATGTAAATGATGTCCTGGTCTGCAGGACAAAGCTAGGAAGTTCCCGTTTTATCTGTTTTAGATCAAATTTGGTTATCTATATCTTCTTATTAGGATCATTTGGCTTGGTGAAAAGCATGAAGATGAAATGCTCTTATTTGGCATGGTTGTAAGAAAATGCATACAAAGCGGACTCTGAATAAAATAATAAAAATCATTAGAGGGAGAAATGAAGATAATGAAAAATGAATGACGGGATTGTCGTGTAACCCTCAAAATAAAACTAGGTTGACTAAAAATATAGCAAGTGGCACAACCTAGGTCATCTCCCTTGGAAATGGAATACAATGTTCAATTAAGTTTCTAAGTATTAAAAGACTCTAAAAATTTCTAAACTAAAGGGAGGGGTTTTGATCTAATTAAACTAAGTAAAATCTAATTGAATTAAAATTCCTAAACACTACTTAATTGGGTGAATTATGGTGAATGATGGTCTTGTGACTAGCTTAGGAATCATCCCTTGGTATCCACTATCCTCATCCTAATCCAATTATGAGTAATTCTGGACTAAGAGTCTCTAATTGTGTTCATTAGCAAATGATCTTGAATAACTATTTAAGATTCAAGAAACTAGCAATTTAATGTTAATTGAGATCTCAACTCTTATTAGATTACTAATTTTTGTAATTAAGATCTTTGAACACTTGAATTGATTAATTACTTGATTAATTAGCATCTGAATCATCATCTAAAAATGTTTAATTAACCAACTAAACATCAAGGAATCCACAAATAGACAATTAGGCACATCAATTCTCACAAGCATTTCATCAAACACCTTGATTGCACACTTAGAAAATTGTAGGAAATTAGAAAAATTCAATACTAATTCAATCACATAATCAATCAATCAACATCCTAATTAGTGTCTAACCAGCCACTAATTAATTACACAAATTCTCAATCCAATATTCCTTAACCAAGCAAATACAAGAAAGAGAAAAAGTGCTGGAAAAATAAGAAAATCTTAGCCAATATTTTGCATTCTTCTCCATGGATTCAAGCTTCTCCAAGAGCTTCCTCCTAGCTAGCCTTAAGGTGGATTAGAGCTTCATTTTACGGTGGAATGGAGGTGGAGAATGGAGGAGTGGATGGATGAGAGTGTGGTGAATGGTTCTGGACGAAGGGGAAGGGCGAAGGCGTCGTGAAAATGGAGTGACGATGGGATGAAGGCGTGAAAGAATGACATGAATATGGGATAGCGTGGAAAATGACGGAATGAAGCGTGAATAATGTGCGAATGGCTGATTGATCTGACGGCGTTGGATGGATCTCATTAAAAATGCTCTCTTTCACGTGCCCATTAATCATTCACATGCTCAGCTCTTCATTCCTTCATTGCCCGAATGTATTTGTTCTTCTTTGATTATGTGAGTGGACCCCACCTCATTTTGTATTATAATATTCCATATGCATGCTTTTCCACGTAACTTCTACATATAGCTGCTTCATGGCTTTGCATTTCGAGTCTGATTCTTCACTTCTCAAGCTCGAAATTCTTCTCCTCTGTTCTGCCCAGTGTTGCTCTTCATTTCCACGTTGGTTCTTCATTTCCTTAGCTTCCGTTCACGTCATGTTCCTTCATGTATCTTCTTCTTCATTTGCTGCTGGTTTGTGTTTTGTTTCCAGCTCCTTCAACCCAACTTTTGCTTCTTTCTTAGCTCGTAGCTTTCTTCGAATCATGCAGCTTTTCATTTACGTTAAAACCAAGCTTCAGCTCCATGCATCTTCGTTTTTCAGCTCAAAGCTTCTGTTCACAGCACCTAAACTCACGCTTCTCACGTTGGCTCTGCTCACGCAAGCTTTCACGTTCAGACTTCACGTGTTTTTCTCCATGTTGGCTTTCATGCAGCATGTTTATTCCTTCCTCTGTTCCAGCAGCTTTCGTGGTTTCTTTTCATTCTGCTCCTTACTTCATTCCTTTTGCATCAGCCCCGTAGATAATTCTTGCTCTGCATTGCTTCATCTTTGCGTGGTTCTTCTCTCTGTTTCTGCTGGCACAGCTTCTTCTTCTTGCTTCGTGTCTTTCTTTCCCCTTCTCAAAGCACCAGAACCCGTGGCATGTGTGTGTTGCTGAAGGAGAAGAAGTGGTTGTTCTGCTCATAGGCTTCTTTATCTTCCACGTTGATTCCTCTTTTCTCGTCTTTTTTATGTGTTAATCTTCAGCTCGCTACTCCATCTCAAAGCATTAGAATCCACATTCTTCCATGTAAGAACCCTCTTATGCTTCTGCGCCTTTGCATGCGACTTAACGTTTTTCTTCTGCTCACAAAATAAAGCCATTGAAGTCTCTTTTATTTACTATTCACACGATTCTGCATGTCTTCTAATCAGTACCATGCTTCTTCTTTTCCTTCCTCATGGATCCCCTTTGCTTTTTCACGTGTTTCTTTTCCTTTGCATTATTTCCATTTAATGATCACGTTCTGCTTCACGAATCAATGGCTTGCTCTGTTCTTCATTTCCCTCAAATAGAATCCATGTGTCATGTGCTGGATATGGGAGGTTCTTCTCTTCTTTAACCCAAATTCTCATCAAGCATCATTTGCTCATTAAAATCTGCACAAAAAGTATGGAAAGTATTAAGTGGAAATATCCAAAAATGACTTAAGATATATTTAAGCATTAAGAATTAATAATTTGTAAATTAATTTCTCAAATGTAAAAATGACAAATTAAAATGAAATCTTATCTAATTAAAGTCTTAAAGTCATACTTGAATATTAAAATACCTAAGTTAGGGGATTAAAATATATAAAATGTCATGCTTATTAATGAACAATAAGCAAAAAATGCTAGTAGACTAAGAAAATATTGACCTGTCTTTATTAGGGATGCACACAAGTCAGCCTGAGTACTGAGTTGGCATGGTGCTTGGCCAGCTAAGTCCTCTAGCCAATTTTTTTGGCTTGTGGCCCAACTGGGCCCAAATAGACTTGATTTTGTACTAGGTCTAGTCGGCTTAAGCTGGGCCATCTTTTTTCTTTAGGTTCAGTAAAACAATTTTAGAGGATCAATTTTGGTCCCAATGATATCCATAATCTATGGTAAAGCTATGTAGATAAATAAATCATGTTCTAACTTCAAATTTTAGACTAATTCATCCTCATCATATAGTCCATTTCAACTAATCTACAAAAGCTTAATTAGTTAAGAATGTGTTCACTACATTTTCTAGACTTTATAATCAAATACGCACTTGCACTAGAGAAACCATAATTGCTACATTTGAAAGGGGTCAATTAAGAAGTGGAGTCAAGGAAAACAGAAAAATACACGAAGATAATTGTAAAGCCCAAAAAAAGTCAAAATGATGCATGTAAAAGTAGAAATTCTTATTTAAGATAGATGGACTTTGGCCAGTGAACATCAGCAAAAGCATCAGTAGGTTAACTTATTCAGTATGATTGTTATCTTCGATTGAAGGAAAGACAGAACGTAGCGAGTGTTTCGGCTTTGAAGAAACTGACCACAGAGAAGGGGCTTCACATCTACATACATTATCAACGGAGGGATAGATAGAGTTGAAAGCAATTAAATATTGAAACCGAAATCCAGCAAATATACTTGAAAATCTTGGACAAAGAAACATAAATGATACACAAATGAGAGGAAGAAGGAGGAACCGACCGGCAGTGTGACGGTAAGGCAAACGTACGTTATTCCCACCAAAATCTTCCCAATCGAATCCTATGTCGGAGAAAATTGCAGAAGAAGAGCCAAATGAGAAGAAGAAGGAGGAAGGAAAGGCAAGGGTTTAGGTCTGAAATTTGAAATGGTTGATGAGATGTTTCGGCATGAATGTTTGAAATGACAAAACAGTGCATAATGTCCCTCTTGAAAGTGAAAAGTTGTTTAGGACCAGATAGTAATTACACAGGAGCTGATCCATGTGCTGTGGCGTGGGAAGGCGTGGAAAGTGGCTTTGGAAGAGGGGAGCTCGTGAAGTGTGTATATTTATTTATTTTAATAAGGAACTAAATTGTTATAATACAAATATTATAAGGATAAAATTACTCTAATTAAAATTAGATGTACTAATTTATTTTTTTAAGTATACTAGAGGCATGAAAAATGTAATTAAGCCTATTGGCTATTATAATTTAGCTTCGAATGAATATTGTTCCCACTAAATACTTAATTTTAATAGCTACTTTTATATTGAAAAGAACTCGCTAAACTTTTGAAAGTTGGTTAAAAAATTGAACGAAACTTCAATATAATTGTTAAGTATTTGTTATAAAATTTATTAATAAAACTTGAATGATTTTTATATCGAAATATTATATGATTGAATTTGAAATTCTTTTACTTATTATGTTTATATTAAAGAATTTTATAACAAATATTTAAAATATGTTATCAAAGTTTTATCCTTAAAAATTTTGACTGCAAACGAAAAAAGAAAGCACTTTCACCTGAATCATTAATTTATTTATCGACTTTTTCTTATTTAAAATGCAAGGTATATTATAGATAATTTTTAAAATATAATTACATGTACCTTAAAGGATCTTTTTCCTTTAATTTTTATTCTTAAGTTGTAGCTTTCGTTTTATCAGTTTGGGAGAATGTTTGGCTTTGCCTATTGCTTTTCCTCAAAATGGATCAAAATGGCTATTTGTTTGAGGGTGTGCTAGCAACAAACAAAATTGAAAAGATATACGATAGACAGATAGAACGAAAAGTACATTTACTTGCATCTGCTTTTATCTTTCACTACAATTAGCGCAAGAATGAACTCTCAACCAATCTTTACTGTACAAAAATTAAAAAACAGCCAGTAATATTTGAATCATTTTATTGTGCGTGTCTGCATTTAGGCCTTTCTTTTTTGTTTTGGGCACTGACCTAAAATCCATTGCATGAATGACCCAACAAACAGTTTTCTTTCCAATCACAGGTATTCTGCTTCGAAATCGAATCTCTTCGATTATAGGATCTGGTAAATTGCTTAATTAAGCAAATTTAGTTGTGTAGATTTAATTTGAATGGCTTAAAATTATATATATATATATATATATATATATATATATATATATATATATATATATATATATATATATATATATATATATATATTTGTTTGAAATAAGTAGAATGAAAATAGTTTTTTACCTACAAACTTAAAAAAATAATTAAAATAAAAAAAATGAGATTTGAGCTATCCAAATCAAATATAAATGACAAATTTGCTAAACTGAACAATTTACAATATCTTGCAATTGAGGAGATCTGGTTTCATTTTGCTTCACTTGGTCTTTCTAGTCTTTTATTTATTTTTAATAAACTAACAAATTAGTCGACTCATTTAACTCTAATTCCTAGATATTTTAAAATGCATAAATTAGTTATTAGAAGAGTAAAATTTTGTTTTAGTTCCTTACATATAAGATATTTTTTAATTTGGTCCTCCATAGAATTATCTTCTTCCCTCTCACAATGGGGCATTTCTCAAGTCACTCATATAATTGTATTTTGAATTTTGTTCCTTATATATAGGTATTTTTTAAGTTAGTCCTTTACAAATAAAACTACTATCAAAAACATCATTTTATTAATTTACTATTAATAAAACTAACTATATGAATCTTCTATTAATCTACATATTATACAATTGTGACTAAATAATAACATATAAAAAAATGTTACATGTCATCATATTTATTAATTTCATTCATAGTTGATTGACAAAAGGATATTATTGATAATAGTTTTATTTATGAAGAATTATATTAAAAAACACTCATTTGTAAGGGATCAAATTGCGAAGATAATTGCATATGAGAGGCCAAATTGAAAAAAAAAAAACTCATGTGTGAGAGATTGAATTGAAAAGATAATTTTATAAATATCTAAATTAAGAAACACCCCATTTATAAGGGATCAAAATTGGATTTTAGTCATTATCAAAAATTTTTGACTCATTATAAGTTAGTCATTTGGTCAAGTGCCTCATGATTATCAACCAAATTTTATTATCAATTAATTGATCTAGTTGGCACTTTAAGGTTTGCATGACTTGTAAAAGGTGTGAATAAGCAAAATTCAATTAAAAACAAACCAAAATTATATAAATTTAAGATATATTTTGCATCCCCTAACTCTAATTTGAGGTTAAAAGTTGTCGAAGAAAAATTCATGCCCTTAGGAGACAATATAAAGAGCAAAATTTGAATAGCCACTTCAAAAAAACTATGATTTTAGCCAAGGCTTTTTATTGGCTTTAGCAATAGTTTTAATCATCACTAAGCCCTTTAAAGATGGCTTCTATATCCATTGTTGAACCTTTTGTTGCAGAGGTTTTAATCATAGTTATTGCAAATCGTTGGTAAAATTATAACTAAACCATGGTCCCACCACAGTTTCAATATAATCATGGTAAAAATATATTAATATTTTAAAGTGGCAATTTTGATCGCTGTTAAGTCATTTTTAACTTTTTATTATAGAATAAATTCTATTAAATACAAGATTTACCCTTAAAATACCTAATAGAAATTGTATAGTCTTGGGATAATATTACTCCAATAACAATAAATAAATGGGGTGGAAAAGAGTTATAGAGAAAGATAAACTAATAATAATGGCATATAGAACAAATCCTCTCATCTACCCTCAAAATCCTTTTAAAGAATGCATCTGGATAATCTGTAGCAATCTAGATATAGTGAATAGAACAATTAGAAAAATGAGTTCTCTTTAAGATTAATGAGAAAAGAGCATATCCAAGGACTAAGCTCTTAATCATCTTTTGTAAGGACCACAACTTCTCTCCATTCTGCAAATGCCACACACAAAGTTAATTAGCGTCTTAGCATTTAATCAATTATTTTCAATAGCAACCATCAAATCAAAATGCAAATTTTTAGTAGGAAAATTTAGTAAGAAAATTAACAAGACCTTCCAAATTCTTTAACTTTTGTGCCATAGGCTTAGACTATTCTTACCAAAGAAAAGTGTTTCCTGTGCTACCTGCATTAGAGAAAATACTAAGAAAAGATTTTGGTTACAATTTCAAAAGCAATTCTATTAGTATAATATGCATACTTCATTAGCACTAGTTGTGAAATCTTGGGTCAACTCTGTTGCTTTTCTTTGATACTTATTATAAAAAAGATGAATGAATATTTAGACAATCTACATTATTATGGAACTTTAATACCATAGAGATAAACATCTACATGTAGTTCAAACCTATGAACTTTTCAATACACATAATATCTTTATGGATTATTTTCCATCTTTAGGTTTTCTAAAAGAAAACTTTTCATCTCAAACCAAACAAAAAATTGTTTCTAGAAATTCTGGGACGTATGTTCCTATGAAGATTTTTTGGCCTTTCTTAGCCAACACAAAGTTTTGTAAACTTGAATGAAAGACTTAAACTCTAAACTAAGATAAATACCATTTTCAATATTATGGACATTCTAGTAATTTACTAGCACTTCATTGTTCATTACGGTTATGCAATAACTTTATTGATATCATTCATCAAGGAAATAATTACACAAAGAAAAAGTAATGTCATAGAAGCTTATTAGCCCTAAACTAAGAAAATTGCAAATAAAATAAAGCAAATAACCAAGTTGTATGCCAAAGGCCATGAAAAAGTTAGCAAACTAATTATTGCCCTTGTTCCCTAAATATCAAAGAAAGGATTGGGTAATTTGAACTCTAGCTTTCAAGCTAAAAAGGTAAAGATATAAAAATACTAACCTTTAATACATGTGCAAATAGATGACCATGTTAAGAACCCTGTAAGTGGATAAGATAAAGATCACTTTATGATGGGAATCAAGCTAGAAAGTTAGATCCCTTGCAAATGCCAAAAGGACCAGTTACTCAAGCTAGAGCTAAGAGAATGCAAGAAGCACTTAGAGGCCTTATTTAAGAGGTCAAGACCTAATTGGAGCAAGGAAGCTTAAAGCTTAAAGCTTGTGAAGAACCAATGCATTTGATTACATACACTTATATCAATAATGCTTCGATACATAGGCTAGAGCTAAATTAGCTATAGGCCAAGATTTGTCTATTTAGCATCATATTATTTTGTCTTTTAGGATTAAGTGTATTTTTGGGCCTTTTTAATATAAGCCCTTTAGCTTTTAGGGTTTCTTTTATTTTGTTTCCATATATATATATTGGGTGGTTGCTAGGGTTTTAATTATTTCTATATATATATGAAGTGGTTACTAGGATTTTATTTGTTTCCATATATATAATGGAGACTATTAAGGTTTACTTATGTTGCTTATATATAAAGGCCTTAAAAGACTTTGTAAGGTAGATTATGAATATTATCTTATGAGTTTGTGAGTTTTTTTCTCCCAAATAGGTTTTATCAAAGAACTAACTTTCTCTTTAAGAACATTGGTGACTGCTTCCTTCTTTTTACAGCCTTTGTTTCACATTCTTATAACATTAGGGTCATAGGAATTCGCAGAAGACCTATGTTCTTGATTGAAAATGATCCTTAATAGTTGAATTTGGTTAAGGTCTCGAGTTTAACATACCCTAAATTTGTATCCCTTTGATATAAGAGTAGAGGTAATTAAGAGCAAGTTTGGATCATTATCCTTGTGTCTCTTATTGTTCTTTATTATTTTTCCATTTCCCTTTTTCTTGCTCGAAGTAGCATTTAAATTATACGTGTTTCTTGTTCTAAGTTTCAATTTTTGATTTCATTCTTTTCCAAATTGTCCAATAAAAGGCAAAAAAAAATAAAAATAAAAATAAAAACAAAAACAAGCTATTGACCACCCAAAATCTCATCTTGTGAACCTCATAAATTCAAGAAAGCCATATCAATCATCAAGATTTAGTTTTGGCAATATTAGGGTATAGAATTCTTAAGATCCTTTTAAGTTCTTGCATTTGCAAATTCAAGTCTCTATTTTGGACATTCCTTTTATTATCTCTAATTACACATTTAGACTTCCTACTTTCAAGAGCTTAAACCCACTTTTCATTATTACTTTGACTTCTGTTTCATTTTAATCCTTTAATTATGCTCTTCCTTAATTTAGCCATATGCAATTTATTTCTTTATTCTTTGCCCAACTTATTTTTCCACTTAAATTGTGTTCTTGATTGAGATAATTAGTTCTAGCTAGAGCTCAATTTGAGGGAATTAAGTGGTAAAAGGAAAGAGGGTTAATTTATTATAGAAAAAGTGAAAAAAGAGCAAACATAAGTATGTGTGTTAACTAATAAAACACGTGAGGGAGTATTTGGCAAGGATTTTTCTGTTCATTTCCTTGTTGTGTATATAGGTTTGGCAACATGGCTCCAAAGAGTAAGGAAGTAGTTGAGGCAAAACAAGGAGGACAATCATTTGGCCTGAAGCTTTTCTTTGAGGCCATGGAATGAGACTTTGCTCGATTAAATACTAGACTTGATAATATGATGAATTGAGTGAAGAATTTTATGGTGGAACAAGGTAAGCCAGATTGTGAATCACCTAATCCTAAGAGGTGAGCATTGATGAATATGAAAAGAAGTTGGATTGTTATCAATTTGATGATCAAGCAACAATAGTTACTAAACCAATAAATGGTCAGGGAGGTTGAGGTAGAAGAGGTGACTGGGGGTGGTAGACTTGTTGCAATGCCTAGAGACTATGATCGTGTACGTGTTGAAGGAGTAGCGACAATGACATGAGTAGCATCAAAATGACAATTTCACCTTTTCAAGAGAGGAATGATCCTGACACTTATTTGGAGTGGAAAAGGATAGTAGAGCCTATATTGGACTACTATAATTACTCAAAAGAGAAAAAGGTGAAGCTCTCAATTATGGAGTTCACTAATTATGCTGTGATTTGGTAGGATTAGATTGTGTTAATTAAGAGGCATAATTAAGAGCATCCCATAAACACTTGGGAGGAGATGTAGGCTCTGATGAGAAATAGATTTCTGCTAGGCCATTATTATTGAGAGTTGTACCAAAGGTTGCAAAGGCTCACTTAAGGCAACAAATCCATGGAGGAGTACCATAAAAAGATGGAGATAGCTATGATTCATGCCAATGTAGAGGAAGATCCAAAGGCAACTATAGTGAGATTCCTAAATGGGTTAAATTGAGAGATTACTAATATTATGGAGCTACAACACTATGTGGAACTTGAGCATATGGTGCATATGGCTACCCAAGTCGAGCAATAACTCTCAAGGAAGGGAATAAACCAATTTGGGTAAATTACAACTTCAACTTCATAGAAGTCTAATTGGAGCATAAAGCAAAGGGTTGGCTACACATCAAAGGATTAAGTTGACATGATATGCCAAGAGGACTTCATAAGAACAATATTCTCAAAGAAAAAGTTAGTTCTTTGATAGAACCTATTTGGGAGAAAAAACTAACAAACTCATAAAATAATATTTATAATCTGCCTTACAAAGTCTTTCAAAGCCTCTTTATATAGCTTAACATAAGAAAACCCTAATAACTTCCACTATATATATGGAAATAAATAAAACCCTAAAAGCCATTTTATATATATGGAATAGTTAAAACCCTAATAGTTACCTTATATATATGGAAACAAATAAAAGAAGCTTTAAAAGCAAAAAAAAGGCTAATATTAAAAAGGCCCAAAAATACAATTAATTCTAAAAGATAAAATAATGTAGCGCCAAATAAACAACTCTTGGCCTGTAACTAATTTAACTTTAGCCCATGTGTGCAAGCATCCTTGATATAAATGCATGTAATTGGATGCATTGGTTCTTCATGTGCCATAAGCTTCAAGCCTTCTTACTCTAATTCAACCTTAACCTCTTGAATGAAATTTCCAAGTGCTTTTCACATTCTCTTGGCATTAGCTTGAGTGACTAGTCTTTTTGGCATGTGCCATAAATTTGACTTACTAGCTTGATTCCCATCATTCCTTTTCTTCTCAAAAGGAATCATCCTCAAATCTTCATCACCTACATCAAAGGGAGAAAGATTAGAAACATTAAATGTAGCATCACATCATACTCACCTCGTAAGTTTAAATGCATTGTCATTTAGCCTTACAACCACTTGAAATAGGCCATCTCCTTTTATATGCAACTTTATTCCCCTTTGAGTTAGAAATCTCTCTTTATGTGTGTGCACTCAAACCCAATTTCTTGGTTCAAAGACCATTTGTTTTCACTCTTTATTAGCTTGTTTTGCATATTACTCATTCTTCTTCTCAATTTGTTGCCTTACTTTCTTATGAAGTTTTCTCATCATGTCAGCTTTACGTTCACCATCAACATTAATAATCTCATCAATAGGTAAAGGAATTAAATCTAATAGTGTTAAATGATTAAAACCATAAATAATTTTAAAGGGAAAATATTAGTAGTACAGCAAATACTCTTATTATATTGAAACTCTATATATGACAAGCAAACTTCCCATGACTTCTATCATAGACTTGGATTTTCCAACGACCGTGCAGCACTTAGATACGTCCAGCTAGTACCAAAGTCAGCATTTTTCCTTTAGAACCCACTAGGAGACTTGATCACAAGAGGAAGCTGGTCAGAGAGTTGAAAGGAGAGAACTTAGCAAAGAGAACTTGGAGAGAACTTTGTGTATTGCAAGAATGAGAGTACAAACTAAAGTGTCTTCCCCTTTGACACTTTGGGAGTATTTATAACCTTCCACCTCCTCAAAGGATGGTGGAGATCAACTCGATCTAACGGTCTATAATCATTCTCTAGAACAATCTAGGATATGTACAAGGAACCTAGATATTTACAGAATTACCTAGAATACTTTAGAACTCTCTCTAGAAATATCTAGATTTTATATGAATATTTGTATGAAGAATTATGTGGAGGATTCTAGAACCTTCCAGGATCTTTTTTCGTTGCACGCCTATGTCATTCTCCCCTACGTAATTTTGCAACGCCCTCGTCACGTCTTTGTATTGTTGGACTAAGTCTTTGTACTTGTACAAAGACAACTCTACTCCTAACTTGCCTCACTATCAGGCAAGTCCTTCTAATGCACTAAGTACTCTATGTAACTCGGATGAGTACCCCTCCTTGGGATGACTCGATGTGCCACTATCTCTTGGGATTCTCGCTCATGAATGGTGGTGATAGTAGTGGGAGCTCTCTTTGATTCATTTCTACCCACATCCTCCTTGTCAGCATAGTACAACTTTAAGAAGCTTATGTGAAAGATGGGGTATGTCTCAATATGGGATGGCAAGGTAACTCGGTATGTAAGCTTGATAACCCTCTTCTCAATTGGGAAAGGCCCTTTATATCTCCTCAACAACCCTTTGTGCACTTTCCCATATGAGCGAAGGGTGTGAGGGAGGAGTTTCACTATAATTAAGTCTCTTTCCTCGAGCTCCACGTGCCTTTTCTTCTTGTCAACCTATTTCTTCATCTTCTTGGCCGCCTTGGTTAGATAGGTCTTAGCCATCTCAGCTTTCCCCTTATGCTCCTTGGTAAAGAAAAAAGCACTTGAACTCTTCCCAGAATATGTTTTAGCCAATGTTTGGGGAGTCAGTGGTTGTTGCCCAGTGGCTTGTTCAAACAAACTTACCCTAATTGACTCAATTCTTTGAAGATTGTATGAGAATGGGGCCACATCCAGCAACTTGACCTAATCTCGTTGATTGGCACTCATAAAGTGCCTCAAGTATGTGAGTGCCTCAAGTATAGCTCCAACAAGGCATTTACCCTTTCAGTTTGCCCATCGGTTTGAGGGTGAAAGCTAGTAAAAAAGTTCAGTTCGGAGCCAAGTAACTTAAAAACCCAGTCTAGAATCTCCCAGTGAATCGATTATCTCGGTCACTCACGATCGATTTTGGAATGCCCTAATACTTCACCACGTGCTTGAAGAATAACCTTGCTACGTCTTCAGCATTGTACTTCGTCGACACGGGGATGAATACTCCATACTTGCTAAATCGATCAACCACGACCATGATGTTACCAAAGCCATCCACCTTTGGCAAGCCAACAATGAAATCCATCGAGATACTTTCCCATGGTTGCTCGGGGATAGATAATGGCTCCAATAATCCAGCAGGTTGATTTTGCTCCACCTTGTCTTGTTGGCACACAAGACATGTTTTCACATAAAGTTCTACATCGTCACATAGTTGAGGCCAATAGTATCCTCGTTCCATAAGTGCCAACATGCGATGTGTACTTGGGTGACCAGCCTAGAGTGAATCATGAAATTCTTTTAAGATTTCCTTCCTCAAATCGTCCTACCTCGACACATACAAGCATCCCCCTTTGGTGCGAAGCAACCCTTCCTCCAGCCAGAACTTCCTTGTCTTGCCTCCCTTCGTAAGCTCCAACAAGTTCTTGGCTTGTGGATCCTTCTCAAGACCCTCCTTGATTCGCTCCACCAAGGGGAAGCTAGGTTGAGTCAAGGTAGCAGGCTTAGCTTCCTGACTCAAAGCATCTGCCACTAAGTTTGCCCTTCTTGGCTTGTACTCCATTACAAAATCAAATTCAGCCAAGAAGTCTTACTACCTAGCTTGCTTTAGTGTTAACTTCTTTTGGTTGAGGAAGTAGCTAGTCGCCACATTATCGATCTTCACCACGAACTTGGACCCTAACAGATAATGCCTCTAAGTTCTTAGGCAATGCACCACGGCGGTCATTTCCTTCTCTTGCACAGTGTACCGCCTCTCTGTATCATTCAATTTTTTACTTTCATAAGCTATGGGGTATCCTTCTTGCATCAAAACACCCCCAATAGCAAAGTTTGATGCATCAGTACGCACCTCGAAACTCTTGGTGTGGTCAGGGAGTGCCAACATGGGTTGCTTTATTACAACATGTTTCAACTTCTTAAAGGCCTTTTGACACTTCCTATCCCATTCCCAAGAGCGATTTTTCTTCAGCAGGTCTGTTAATGGGACTGTTAGGGAGGAATAGCCATGAATAAATCGCCTATAGTAGTCCACCAAACCAAGGAATGATCTTAGCTTGGTGATTCCCTTAGGAGGCTCTTGATCTTGTATGGCTCGCACTTTAGACTCGTCCATCCTCAATTGTCCCTTGCCAATAATGTGCCCTAGGAACACCACTTCTTCTTGGCTAAAGGAACACTTCTCCTTCTTCACGTACAGTTCATTATCTTGCAAGACCTTGAAGACTTGACGAAAATGTTAAACATGCTCTTCTAGGGTCTTGCTATAAATAACTATGTCATCCAAATACACCACTATAAAGCGATTTAGGAAAGGTTGAAATATCTTGTTCATGAGGGTGCAGAATGTGACAGGTGCATTGGTGAGTCCAAAGGGCATAACACGAAACTCAAATGAGCCACAGCAAGTGACACATGTAGTCTTTGGCTAGTCTCCTTCGGTGATGTGAACTTGATAATATCCGAACCTCAAGTCAAGCTTGGAGAACCACCTCGTATCTCTAAGTTGATCGAATAAATCAACAATGAGAGGGATGGGATACTTGTTCTTCACAGTCGATGCACATTCAAAGCGACCCATCATGCTTCTTCTAGAATAACACCAGAGCACCATATGGAGCCTTCAATGGTTGGATGTATCCAGCATCCAATAGCTTCTTTAATTGCCTCTTTAGCTCCTCTAGTTCAGGAGGTGCCATCCTGTACGACACTGCAGTAGGGGGCCTTGCACCAAGTTCTAGCTCAATCTTGTGATCTACCTCTCTTCTTGGAGGTAGTTTCATTGGCAACTCAGTTGGCATGACATGTTTGAACTCTTCCAATACGCATTGGACCTCCTTTGGTAGCTCAGGGGTATTGCTCCCTTTTTCTTTCTTGAGCGCCACCAAGAATGTAGGTTGTGCCCTCTTAAACCCTTTGCTCAATTGTATGGTGGATAGGGATCTAGCTTGACTAGTCTCACCTCATGTCAAAGGCACCATGGGCAAGTTCCCTTCTTCTAGAATATACATGATGTCAGCAAAGGGGATAGGCACAACCTTTACTTTATCCATGAAGTCCATACTTAATATGATTGGATAATCATCCATAGGAACCACAATAAAGTCTACCAGGCCAATCCACTCACCTAGGCAGACCTTGAAGTTATAGGCTACACCACGAATCATCCTTAGAGGAGAGTTCATAGCTTTAAGCCATCCCAATTTTTGCTGGTACTTGATCCCTAACCAGTTTGCCTCCTTCCACTCTAGGAAGTTGTTTGTGGCACCAGTATCCACCAAGGCTCGAACTTCATCATCACCAACCTTGGCTTGTATGAACAAACGCCCTTTCTTGGACTTGGGCACCTCTACCTTTGCTTTGATGACATTAAAGATTTGCAACGAGCCCACTTCCCTTTCTTAATGTTCTACCTCCTTCTCCTGGATCAATGCGGAGAGCTTGCTCTTCTTGGGGCAGTCTTGAACCAGGTGAGGACCTTCACAAAGAAAGCACTTAGGTGGTGGCCTTTCACCACTCTTTTTGTTTTTCGAACCCTTTTCCTTAGGTTTGAAAGACTTAAAAGCACTATCCTTGCCTTGTTTGCCTTCATCCCCACCTTTGCCTTTGTTTATCTTGGACTTACCCTTATCAAGCTTTCGAAACTTGATGAGGAATTCAGTAATGGACATGGTAATGACAAGGTCTTTTACATCGCGTCACTCCAATTCCAACTTGGCCCATGGTTGTAATCCATCCATGAAGGCAAAGAATGCTTCAGAGTCAGGATAGTCAGGGATCTCCAAGAGCACCTCAGAGAACTCCTTTACATAGTCTCAAATGCTTCCCTTTTGTGTAAGGTGCCTCAACCTTGCTCTTGTATCTCTTTCAGCATGCTCGGGATCGAATTGCTTCTTGAGCTCCTTCTTGAACTCATCCCATATATCAATGGTGCAAGTGCCTCTCCTAATGTCACCATGTCTCCTCCTCCACCACAACATAGCGGTGTCCTCCAGGAAGAGGGATGTGCTATCAATCTTCTTGGCATCCTCTATGATGCCTAGTGCATGGAAGTATTGCTCCATGCTCTATAAGAAGTTATCAATCTCCTTCGCATTCCTTTCCCCTTTATACGCCTTGGGTTTAGGAATGTCCACCCTCGAAGGAGTGGGAGTTAGAGTAGTAGTGGAAGCTCCCCCATCTTTAGCAATCGCCATCTTTACAGAGTCACCTCACTTGTTAGCTCCCCAAACCCCTTTAATACCCTTTGAAGTTCTCCCCTTAGAGTAGCCTTCTCATTCTTAAGAGAAGTAAGTTTATTGAGAAGGGAGTTATGCATGGCCTCACCTGACTGGGTAAGTTGCTCCGTCACCTCATTCAAGGCTCCTTGCATCTACCCACGAAACTCTTCATTCCTCCTTTCGAGCTCTTCGATGCAAGCATCATGCTCCTTCATTCAAGCATCAATCTCCTTGAACTTGTCTTGATCTTCAGCAACCGCGATCTCCATCCTTACGAACCTTGTGTCAAAATCCCCTAGGTCCTCCACCCTAGATGGTTCCCTAGACCTTGACTTGCTTCCTTTCTTCTTTGAGACCTTCTCTGGTTCCATACCATGAACATGAGTAGTCTCGCTTGCCATCTCCACATTGAGCTCTGATACTAACTGTCACAGACTTGAGTTTTCCAACGACCGTGCAGCACTTAGATACACCCAACTAGTACCTAAGTCAGCCTTTTTTCCTTAGACCCCACTAGGAGGTTTGATCATAAAAGGAAGCTAGTCAGAGAGTTGAAATGAGAGAACTTAACAAAGAGAACTTGGAGAGAACTTTGTGTACTGCAAGAATGAGAGTACAAACTGAAGTGTTTTCCCCCTTGGCACCTTGAGGGTATTTATAGCCTTCCGCCTCCTCAATGAATGGTAAAGATCAACTCGATCTAACAGTCTATAATCGTTCTCTAGAATAATCTAAGATATGTACAAGGAACCTAGATATTTATAGAATTATCTAGAATACTCTAGAACTTTCTCTAGAAATATCTAGATTTTACATGAATATTTGTATTAAGAATTGTGTGGAGGATTCTAGAACCTTCTAAGATCTTATTCCATTGCATGCCCATGTCACTTCAGATTCTTTTTAAGTATGGCATGTAACAAAGTAAGTAAGGTTTGATTTGTTATCTCAATTTGCCCATCAGTTTATGGGTGACAAGTGGTAAAGAAGAGAAGCTTTGTATCCAACTTATTCTAAAATGCATGCCAAAAATGGCTTAAGAACTTGGCATCCCAATTTAAAACTATGCTCCTTGGCATCTTATGTAAGCACACCACCTCTTGAAAGAACAAGTTAGCCACAGTGGTTGCATCATCGATTTTGTGACATGGTATAAAGTGTGCCATCTTAGAAAACCTGTCAACAACCACAAAAACATAATCCTTACCCTTCTTAGTTCTAGGCAACCTTAAAACAAAATTTATAGATAGGTGAACCCAATGGAAACTAGGTGTGGGTAGTGGTGTATAGAGTTCATCAGGTAAAACCTTAGATTTGGCTTGCTTACATGTGATACACTTTGCACAAGCCCTCTCAACATCTTGTTTCATGTGTAGCCTAAAGAAGTGCTCAACTAAGGTGTCTAAAGTCTTTCCAACACCAAAATGTCGCCTTAAACTACCCTTATATGCCTCTTTAACAAGTAATTCACGTAAGGAATAGTTAGGCAAATACAATCTATTTTCTTTAAATAAGAATCCATCATGCCTATAAAATGGTAATATGGTCATTATCACCACATGATCCACTATTGCACCCATGATTTTCCTTTAACTTTTGCCTTTTTCCTGAATGAGTTTTCATTTAAAAATAAGAAAAAATAGGGGGAATGCTTAGAATGGGTGTATATAGACAAATCAAATTGTTTAGAAATATAGGCTTTATTGAAAGGAACAAGGAACACTCTATACCACATAATTAAAAGGCCACACAATCACAACACGAAAGTAGATTGTAATAATGCTTTGCTAAAACTTTATAATAAGCTTTACTTAAATTCTAGTGCAATAAATAGCAACACCAAAACTAAAATCAAGTTCAATAAATTTAATTTATACAACTTCTTTATCCATTATTTCAAGAGGGGAAACATTTACAAGATCTCTTGCTAGTTTCTCATAATCTTCCTCTTCTTTCTTGATAACCTTTACAAACGTAGCAAACTCACATGCAAAATAGAACTTTACTTGTCTTTTTTAAGAATTCTAATCTTTGGCAACCATGAAAACTAGCATCAAAGAAACCAAAACAACAATTTTGGTGATCTCTTACACTTTAAGACTTATCCAAGGCTTTAAAGAATTGGCTTAGGATGAAACATATGATTTCATTAAAATCCAAAAAGAAACAATTTGCAAAGTAGAAATTAAGAATTCATGCATTAAATTCCAACATTGACCAAACATGTGCATCAAATTTAGATCATAAAATTTGATGAATCCCAAATATTTTCTTAGTTGCCAAAAAAAAAAAATGAAATGAAATTTGCCTTTAGGGTTGCCTAAAGAAACCAAATGAGAAGAAAACAAAATGGATATATGCTACAAAATTGTGATTGCAAAACAAAATAGATCTATTGCCAATCATGGTCATGATCACAGGTAGCTGTCATCGTTGGTGGGGTGAGCACTACTATTGAGTGAAGAGAGAGTTTCGAGTGAAGGGTTTCCAAAGAAGGAAGAGGAATATCACAAGTTAGGGAGGAAATTAATGGGATAACCATGGTTTTTAAAACCATGTTTAAGTTTGTCTTAATTGCAATTTCTTAGAATCATAGTTAAGACATAATTTAACTACGATTTAAGAAAAATTATGGTTAAACCATTAGATTTTATAAATTGTGGTTAAGTCAAAAGGTTTAACTATGATGGTGTGTGAACTGTGATTAAATTTATGATTTAATCACAATTAAATAAACTGTGGCTAAGCCTAAGTTTAACCACGATTTATATATTCATTATTAAATCACCATCATAATATTCCTTTATATATATATATAGTGACTATAAGACATTGATGAAAAGACTAATTTATAACTAAGTTAAATATTTTTAAGAATTAACTTATACATTACTATAAATTTTGAGACTAAAATTAAATGAGTTTATATATTTAGCGGTTAGACTACTAGTTTTTTTTTCTATATTCTTAGGACAAAATTTAAGTAAAATTTTTTTAAATGTTTGCTATTGATTTTTTTAATTAAAAACATGAATAATTTTATAGAAAGTACAACCGCGGTTATGAGTATTTTGACTAATACTCTTTCAAAAATAGTAAATAAATAAAACTATAATAAATAATAAATAATAAATAAAAGTATTAATAAATCACAAAGAAGTTAGAAAATTAAAAAAAAATATATATATATATATATATATATATATATATATATATATATATATATATATATATATATATATATATATATATATATATCAAACACTGGTATACGAGTATAACAAAAATTGGACAAGAATTAGACAATGATTATATATATGTGTGTGTGTGTGTGTAGCTGTGGTTCCTTGTCCCTAGTCATAATCATGAAAGCAAAAGAGAATAAAAAGGAGAGTCATGGAAGCCTATATGTATGCATCTCTTAATGACTAATTGAAAGAGGAAAAAAAAAATTATAAATTGATCTGAATCTCTTTGCAACATGCTGCCATGATATCTTCCTCGTCTTATTGGGTGCGTCCCACGTCGTAGTTTCTGCCTCAACCTCAATAAAATAATCACAATCTCAAAGTCTTCCTTTCTGCTATATATAAAAACCAACTACGTACAATTCTAAACCTATATCAGAGAACAAGGTGCTCCTCTATCGATCAATTTGGTGTGAGTCACCATGTCATACCCTTGCTTCCGAATGCTCCTTCTTTTGCTCTTGTACTCCGTTTTAGCCTCAGTAAAGTCTGCTGATAACTATGATAATGATGATGATAAGGCATATAGTTCATCCCAGAAAGGTGGTGATACTATTTTCACCTTGGAAGTTCCGAAATTGGATGAAACCTCTCTGGAGAATCTGCTATCCTTTGGTCACTATCGCGAAAGCTGTTCACAATTCGAATCCATCGTACAACAAAAAGTGAAAGTATGGATTCAAAAAGATTACACTCTAGGTGCTAGTCTCATTAGGTTGCACTTCCATGATTGCTCTGTCAGGGTAAGCTCAAAATTACTTGATTACTTCATTTCTATATTTCCTGCCTTCAAAATGTTCGTTATCGGGTCAAAACTGGTTGAGTTAACTATTATTCTTTTCAACT
Source organism: Erythrophleum fordii (assembly GCA_032878935.1). NCBI lineage: Eukaryota > Viridiplantae > Streptophyta > Magnoliopsida > Fabales > Fabaceae > Erythrophleum > Erythrophleum fordii. Next base: position 12,063,605 of record JAVQMF010000033.1, read on the forward strand.
GTTTATTAAGCTCACATCTAATTCATCCATTTACATGAATATAAATCTTATTTTATTTTTTCAATTCATTCAATCTAACTTAAATTTTACCTTGTTTTTTATGTTTATATTCATGAATACATAGTAATATTTTATTAAGTTATACTATTATATTTCATAATTTTGGATATCCAACTATGGGAAGATTTTGGGTGAAAAGAATGAAATCACAGAATGAAGATTTTGGATGTCCAACTATAATATCTTAAGAAATTAATATTTGAAGATCAAGCTTAATAAATTTATTTGACTAATCCATATATTCGTCAATCGAAACGGTTAAGTATATATTTAGATCATAATAAATTTAGATTAAGGTAGTTAAAAGTCATATACATAATTGTCATCTCTAGACTTTTACCTATTTAAAAATTTTAGCACATTTTTATTATAGACAAAATTTTATGTATAATTATTAGATGTATGCTACAGAATTTTCTAATAAAAATATAATTTGGAGAGACGACCATTGTTAAAAATTTTAATCATATAATACTGGATTATAAAAAAAAAAAATTTACTTGTTATGTTTTTTAATTGAAGAACACAATAGTAAATATAACTAAATCTTATCTTCTATTGCTATCTTTTGTCACGGAAAACTCTTTAGGCTTTGATTGTTGATAATGTTTCCATCATATTCAATTCAATTAGAAGAATAGGGCTTATAAATTGACTGCTTAATTATTAAGATTAATTCTAACACTGTTAAGAAACCGAGGTTCAAAAATTACTTTCATAAATATCATTTCTAAGTAATAAAACACATGATATACGCATGTATAATAATGCAGGGATGTGATGCCTCTATTCTGTTAAACCATGAAACAAGCGAGAGAAATGCAAAGGCAAGCAAGACATTGAGAGGGTTCGAACTGATAGACGATATCAAAGGGGAGCTGGAGAAGCAATGTCCCAAAACGGTGTCGTGTGCAGACATTCTGACAGCCGCAACCAGAGATGCCACCGTCGAGTTGGGTGGTCCGTACTGGGCAGTGCCCTATGGCCGGAAAGACGGCCAGATTTCCATCGCCGATGAAGCCGAAACGGTGCCAATGGGTCACCAAAACATTACTTCCTTGCTTGAATTTTTCCAATCCAAGGGTTTGAATGTGCTTGATTTGGTTGTTCTCTCAGGTAATCAAGTACCCCCAAAAATTAAGCATATATGTTTCATGCACTTTACACAATTCCACTTCAAATTGAACTATACGGTTGTAGTTGCATTAACATTATAGTTTCAGTTTTGTCGTTTATAAACTGGATCCAAGGTAGATTAGTTAATGAGAAAAGATAAAGTTTTTTTTCATAATAATTTGGGTTCAATTTCTCTAAAGAATATTTTGAGAGTAAATCCTAAATATATCATATTAATGTAAGAGAAATAATCCAATCTTAAAATTGTCCAAAAAGCTAAAAAAATTTTAATTTGGAAAAATTTTGAGAATACTCATTGTCATAGTAACTGAAAAAAAAACGCAGTTATGAAACTGCATTTGCATCCTAGTGTGAGGTCGTGTTAGGAAAGATTAAAACAATTGCTGTTTTGTTAAAATAATTTATTTCTAATGTGTTCTTTTTAATAGACAGGAATAGAGATACAACTTTTAACATGAAACGTATGCCAATTTATTTAATGTCATTTGAATGACTAGCTCAGACATTTTTTCTTATGTGTATGACTAATACAAAAAACCACATTTAAATTAATCTATTTTTAATATGCGAGAGAAATAAAAAATTAAAGCTTCTTGTGTAATGTAAAATGAAAAGCAGAAATTAATAAATTTTAGATAAAAATATTCTTACTCAATCGTTAAAAGTAGTTGTTGAAAAATTTAGCTTATGCTAAACTTGTTTTATACGATGCTCTAATAGAGAATATTTTCAAAAAAAGGTAAAAAAATTGTACTCGGCGTCAAACATGAAGTAATTGTATCATGAAGAAAGGCGTAGAAATGTAACGCTTACGAAACTCACCACAAGAGCAATATTAAAGATTACTGCAACTAGTTCAAATCCTTGAACTAATTCTTCTTTTGATGATGGCGACGGTGGTGACTGCTCAGGAGCTCATACTATTGGGAGGGCTTCATGTGGTTCCATTCAAGATAGGATCTACAACTACCAAGGAACTGGAAAACCAGACCCATCCATAGATCCCAAGTACCTCGACTTCTTGCAAAGAAAGTGTAGATGGACCTCAGAGTATATTGATCTTGATGCCACTACACCCAGGAACTTTGATCCTGTGTACTACATCAATCTCAAGAAGAACATGGGATTGTTATCCTCAGATCAGTTGTTGTATTCTGATTCAAGGACCTTAGCCCTTGTTTCTGCATTAGTTAGCACAACCTCATCACTTTTCAACCACCAATTTGCTGTTTCCATGGCAAAGCTTGGCAATGTTGGAGTCCTTACTGGTCAGGACGAAGGAGAAATCAGAACCAACTGCAATTTTGTCAATGCTTATTAATTTCCATATGTTTAATGTTTTTCTCTGTCTGCTTCCTAATTTAAATTTGTATTCGGATCCTGTTTTCCCACCCTCTTCTTTCATGCATACTAAACCTTGAAATTGTTACATCAAGTCTTCAAGTTACTTTGGGAAATTAGTACACCTTAAATTCTGCAGGTTTATGTTTAGATTTCCTCTTCCTCCTTAATTTAGATAATTTACTTGTCTTAACAAAATGATCACAAAAATTTGTAATACGCTTGCTCCATTTCAATCAGGAAGAGCTTGATCTAAAGTGGGGCCAAAATAATTTATTTAAACTGGAATATATAACGCGCAATTCGCAGATTGTTTCTTCCCACCTCTCATGTTCTTTCCATCCTCTCACTACAACATTTTTTTGGAAATGACAACACATAAAAATCGTTGTTAAAATAGATAAACTGTGTTGTTTAAAATAAATAAACTGTTGCTTAAGGATTTGGCTATGGTTTTTAATCTTGTTGCATTTGCTTGCGTGGCCTATTCTTACATACAAGAGTTTTTTCAATCTATAAACCACGGTTTAAAAAATTGTTGCCCACACGATTATAGACCACAATTTAAGATGCCGTTGCAACATTTGTTATCTATACATAATTGGCTATTGACCAGTTGAACCGAGAACTTTGTTTTTGCCCATAATCGGTCAACCACAGAATTTTTTGTAAAATGGCATGGAGAAGGTTCGAAACCACACCCTTTGTTGGAGGTACTTGTGAATGTTCTACAATTAAGCTTAGCTCCCGTTTGATTATTTACCTGCATGTTATTTTACTTATTATATATTACATTCACTTTTTAAATTACCCTTATATGATAAATATCACCTTTAGATATGTATTATAAAAAATTCAAAGAAAAGATCATAAATAAAAATGTATTAAATTGAGTGTAGTCTCAAGTTGTTTGATTGGACTATTATATAACCAACGAATTTGTAAATCATTTTTATATATACATATATTGATTCTATACAATGGTTTCGATACGATGGTTATAAGAGTGTTTTCTAAATTTTGTTACTTAAACAACTGATGTAAGCAAATTTTTTTCTTTTTACACAGATGCATGTTTTGAAATTATACAATGATTGTTATAATGTTGTGTAAATTCATTGCACAAAGTACTGGCATAAGCTTTGTATATTTTAATTTTCTGCTATGATTATTGCTAGAATATTATCTAAATTCTGTTGCAAACTATTGTGATAAATATAACAATCCTGTAAATTGTTGTAGAACTATCCACATAGGTCAAACCCATTAGGCCAACAATTAACCCATTGTGGTGGGTTGAGTTTGAATTTTACCAACTTGTGTAATTTCAAGATTTTGTTGAGCCAGCCTACTTAGCCCATAAATTATATAGGCTAACCTGCATAACCTGTGGGTTGTTCCATTTATTTATTTATTTATTTTTCACTAACCTCATCCTTTAAAACAAGACTCAAATGTTCTTGATAAATAAATTTAAAGAATTCCATACTTCTAAATTCTATTACTTATTTTACTTTATTTTATCACTACAAGAAAAATAGAATTTAGTGAGGGACAATTTTCTTACTATTTTTAACCCCCTTACTGTGTACATGTACTATTTATATCTTATGTCTAGATTAATCATAGTGAAAGCTGATTAATTAAATACTAATAACGTAAATAGTGAGAAAATTAGATAAAAATAATATCTTGAAAATTGATACATTTAAAATTTCTAAAGTACTTGATGCCTAGATCATATTATTATATGGTTATCCTTGCATAGTAGATATCACATATCATACACATCAAACTATCATGATTAGTTTAGTCAAAGTTCAAGGTCAATATATATATATATATATATAATCCTTGAATAAACACGAAGCTATCATACAAAAAAAGGCTCCATTTACTACTATACTCTCCACACTAGCTAACTCATGCTCCTCTTGAGAGAGATGGGACCTGCTGCTAGTCCTCGATAATTATTCGGGTCTTGACCCTTATAATCACAAAAACCTACCCATTTCCCTCTATGTAAACATAGATTTGCTCAACCTCAATGATATACTAGATTGTTGACATCTTGTTGATCTGAACACATTACCACACATGGTAAGAATTATAATAATTCTTAGTAAGATTATTTTAAACAAATAATAGTTCAGTTGCCATGTATGTAAAAAAAAAAATTTCCTTTCTTACTTTTCTTTATCTAAAAAACAAGATTATCATGCATGGCAATATAATCATTTAATAACATGCATCTTATAATGTAAGCCATGCCTAGTATTGAGTCATGTAATCAAATAGGGTAATTATCAATCATTTATCTAGTGGAAATATAACTTCATTTATCTAGTGGAAATATAACTCCCTCCTTTTTAACCATACGGTGTTGTTCATTAAAAAAAAAAAAACATTGACTCTATACTCAGCATCCCATACCATCAAGCAAAGGCCTACGTTTTATAAAGACTACATAATTAAGAACGGGCGAGTATTTTCCCTTGATTCGTCAATTTGCACATAAAATGATCAATTAGAGTATCTATAAATAATAATATCAAAACTAATCATATTATCTAGGGCATCCTTAAAGTGGATCCATATCACATGCAGGATAAAATAAGGTTTCTAGGTCCATCTCTGAAGAGAAGCTCCATCCCCCAAGGGAAGCCGGTCCCAACTATTTCCATAGAGAAGCTACATCCTTATAGGGAAGCTACTATAGAGAATTATTTCTCGTGGATACTAATGATATGTAAGATATGTCATAAATAACCCCAATTAATAATTGTGAATGTATAATTTCATTTTCATAAGAATATCTCAGCTAAACAGATAAATCCATCAAAATATGCATTCATAAGGTAGTGCAATCATAGTTCTCAATAGAAGTGGCATTTATGAAATCTTTGCAACATATTGAATCTCAGAATGCATAATTTAACACTAATAATCTCCAGATATTAATCATTTACTGGAATTTAGATCATCATTCCTTAATGGGCTACGCCTAGACTAACTTGGGAACACTTAATGTTCTTTCAAACTTATAGCTAGTAGTCATGACAATTTATCATGCTTAAGAACTTAAATAAGGTTTCTCAATATCCCTTATAACCTAGTTTTTAAGTGATTTAAATACTAGAGAGAAAAGCCTACTTAAAACATGCAAAATTTAATTTTTTTTCCTTCTTCCAGAAGTGGAGTGCCACACAATATTTTTCTCATGTGATAGAGAGATTAGCGTTGCGACGAACCATGCTTGGCGCCACAATGCTAGTTCATCTTCTTACGTTATTCAACACTTGGTTTTTTCATTTTTAGACCACGTCAACCCCAACCAAGCATTGCAACCGCCTAATAATCATCCCACAATGCTAAAGCAAGCTTGAAAATAAATCTTAAGCACATGGATAGAAAATTGCCAATGATGAACTATAGAGAGAGAAAATGGACGTTTGGGTAATTTAATGGCTTTCAACTCATTCTAACCACACCATTGGCCTCTATTCCTCACATACATAGTTACCAAGTTCAAAGACAAAATTTAAAGTGAGAAAATCAAAGACCCACTTTGTCACCTATAGAGAGAAAGTTGTATATCTCAACATACATGGAGTTTTTTCAAGGCCAACCATATGAGAAGCATCTAGGCATACTAAAAACACTTTCCATTATTTCAAAATGTATTAAAATGGTATTTTAATGCATTAACTATTGGAGCTCATAATGGATTCTAGAGAGAGGATAATGACACTATACAGATTAAATTAAGCAAAATTTAATCCAAGATTTGAAAACTCACTAAAACAAGAGTAGTCTTGCCTAATTTTTGGACTTGAAATGGTTTCAAACTCTTCCTTCAATTTTCTCCTCCTCCTCTGCTATTCGTTATTCTTTTTGTATTTTCCCAGAATCTTTCTTTTTTACTCACACCTATTTTCTTTTTTGGCTTTCTAATGTACAACAGAATGGGTGAAGTGAGTTAAATAGAAGTACATGAATAATCTAAGCTGTTGAATTCATTCCTCTTCTTCACGCTACCAATCTCAGTTATTCTTTGCTTTTTCCCATATTTTGCTTCCTGACTTTGGGAGGAAGTCTGTGGGCAAGTACCATGGTAGATGAAATTTTTGCTTCATTTGATTGATATCAATTATAAAATATATTGTTGACCATGGCAAGGTGCTTCTCAAAATTTCCAATCTATTGTGCTCATAATTTTTGTATCATTTTTTGCATGGGAAAAATTACGTTTTGACCTAAGCTAAAATTATGCTTTGACTATTGGCTAAAATTATGAGTTTTAGTCCTAAACTTTGGTCCCAAAAATTTAACCTAAAAATTTTATTCCCCAAATTTTTTTTTAATTTTTGGTCTTGGTGGTTTCTAGAAATCAACTCCCTAAATATTTATTTCATAGTTTCATCTTATTTCCTATTTATCATTAATTCCAAATAGTTCTTAATAATTTGGGAAACTTACATATAAATCCTAAAAATTCTAAAAAATTTCCCTTGTGTCATATAAATATAAAACTCACCAAATTTTCATCATTTGGTATGTGAACATCATATTTTGTCTAGACAAGCTCTAAATATAATAATAAAATCAAATTAACAAACATGTTAAAAAAAAGACAAATTTAAAAGTCCAAAAGCACAAAAAAACATAAGCCAAGAAAAAATAACAAAGGCAAAAACAAAATAACTAAAAAAAAGAAAAGAAAGAAAACAAAAAAAAAAAGAAGAAAAGAAAGAAAACAATCAAAATGAGAAATAAATTAGAAAGCAAATTTTAAATTAAAAAAAGAAGAGGAAAAGAATAAAAGGAAAAAAAAAACCCCAAATTTATTTTGTCAATCTCAATCAGTTCAATCTCATATAATTAAATGGGTCTGTTTATCCCTATTATCCCAAAAAAATTTGAAAATAAGACAAAGCCAAAAAACAAAATCCACCAGCTAAGTTTTTCTTGCCCCAATATGCTTAATACCCAATCCCAAAATAATTAAACCAAATCATTTAAAAAAAACAAAACAAAAAAAATTAGGGCTGTAGTGAATGGGACAGATAAATGAATGCAAAACCGTCGGACTTGCTAGGTTCTCATCGTCGAATTTAGATCCCCCACTCATCTTTTCTCTAATTATCCTTTGCTCATCTTAATCTAAACTGTTGAAATTAAATTTAAATAATCCAAATTTGATATTTTTAATTTTTATATTTTTATTAATTTTAAAAAATATAAAATAAAAAATAAAAATAATTTTTGAATTGTCATATTTTAAAATAATAATAATTTTAATTAAAAAATTTAAAACATATAAAAGAATAAATCTAAATCGTTCAAATTTAAAAAAACACTTACTCATTCTCAAAGGATGAGTAGAGGATCCAAATCCCTCGTCGTCACTTGTTCTCTCCCCTTTCTCTCTACTTCTAATTTAACGTTGATGGAATTAACAAAATTTGGAATGGAGAGCTGCTTTTCGCAGTTTGCTGCATGAGAGGAGTAGGGAACAATACACATGTAGCAGGAGCAATGGAGGAAGGAAGAAAGTAGTAGCTTTTTCTGTTACAAAAAGGCGGTTGCTCAGAGGATAGTCGTGCGAGAGACCCGTTCATCCCATAATTCTTGCCAACGAGGTAGAGCAATATGTGTAGGGGCTGAGAGGGATAATCACTCTCGGATTCTCTAATCACTCTCTGATTCTCTATATATTCACTCCTAATCTGAGGAGAAAAGGGGGGAGTTGGTTTTGAATTGGAGGAAGAAATTAGGGAAGAGAGAGGCCGACAGGAGCGAATGAGAGAGAGATTGAGAAGAGAAACCGAGAGCAAGAGAGCAGAGACGGTGAGAGTAACAGAAATTAGGGGGGAGATAGGAGCCGAGAGTAGGAGAAATAGAAGGAGGGGAAGTTGAAAGGCCAAGAGAGAGGAGCAGAGAGCTGAGATTCAGCGAGAAAGAGAGAAAGAGGCAGAAACTTAAGAATCGAAGTTGAAGGTTTGAAGAGATTTGAAGACAGAGATGAAAGTCGTGTTGAACAGGAGTAACAGATCTGGTTTCCCCTTTGAGATATCCGAGCCTTCAGAACTGTGCAAGAGGTAAGTCATGTCCTGCCATTTTCTTTGTTTCGATAGGAATGAACATCTGCATATTACGGGTTGATGAGAATTTCTACTTCTGATAATTTGTTCCACCTCAAACGAGTGCCTATATGATTGGGTCAGTGATTTTGAAATGTCAGGAAGCTTCCCTCGTTGAGATTTCCTTAAAAGATTTGTTTAATTTGTCCTACATGGTGTTCTGTATCTCAAATGTGTGTTTGTTTCTTCCTCCTGCTTTTTAGTATGAATTTTTGTGGCCCAAATGCCTTAATATAAGGACTACTACGTCAGGTACATTCTGATTCAATTGTGGATCTGCACATTGAATGGAACCAATGCTTGCTTGACATGCAACTCTGTCTCTGATGTGAAATTGGCTCAAGTCTTTGCCTATAATTTCTGTTGTTGTGTGTTGTTACTTGAAGGAAATTTAAATTAATTTGCTTTGTCAAATAAAGATAAGTTTGATTTGTGCATTTTGTTGTCTTGTATGCGTTATGCCTCTGCATTTAATCAAATTAGAGTGCTATTATGCTTCTTAGTTGTGTCTTGGTCTGACTAACCTTGAGGTGAATCTTGTTTTGTGCTTAGGAGTTTTCTAATTTAAGGGTGCATGGGTATTTTGGGAGGCTACTGGGCGATGACCTTAATTGGATTCCTGTTGGGGTAACATTGTTTTTATAGGCTTGGAATTGGATTCTTGGATTTACTTTAATATAAAGAAATTGCACTCTTTAGTCATGGCTCGACAAGTATGAAGGGATATGCATTACTTGTGAGTTTCCATTTACCATGATGTGTCCAAGTTATATATGCTGTTGAACCAGTTCTAAATCTGCACCACACAATTTGTTTACAGTGCTAAGTTGCCAATTGAATCCAATGAATGAATGGCTGTTCATTTTGTTTAATTCAGTGTTATTATATGCATCGTGATTTTTTTTTTTTTAACGTGTTTGATCAAATTTTGTCCATTACTTGATTTTACATTTATGGAACTATTCTTGACGTTATGCTATTTTGGCAAATGAGACAAGAACTACTTCGCATCAAGCATGACTGAGGAGTGTGAAGGAGTTGGCAAATATAATGACAAGTAGGGGATTGCTAACTGGTTCTTCCAAATTCATAATTAGTTGCTCTTGTAAACATAAATATGTAGTTTGATTGGATATAAAAGCACAAACTAGCACAAATATTTTATGCTTGTAAATATTTTGATTTTATTTTTAACTTTTAGAGTTGTAGTGTGAAACTTTTTGTCTCTTCAAACGTACAATAAGTCTTATAAGTTTTGGGCTCCAATGACTCACATCAAATTGATTTTGTCATCAAAAAGAAATATATTCAACAAAAAAAAGGAAAAAGGAGAGAATTAAAAAAGAAAGTTTCAAAACAAAACAAATAGTTCAAAAAAGAGTTCAAAAATTAATTAAAAATATGTAGTCTTTGGAAAGTTAAATAAACTCTGCCCCTTCAAAAAACCAAAAAAAAAAAGAAGCAAGAAACAAAAATAAAAAGCAAAGACAAAAGAGGGGGCTTTTGGAAAGTTAAATGGTTTCTTTTAAAATTAAAAATATATGTTTACAAAGTTCAAATTTTAAGTTTTAAAAATAAAAAAGTAAAAAAAAAACAAGTTATCAAAAATAAAGGTTGGACTTTAAAAAAATCTACCTTTTCTTAATAGAAGAGTATAGGACAATCAATATGTTCATGAATTAAACCTTAAATCTTTTTAAACAAAGTTTTTCTCTATGAATAAAAAAATAATATTTCAAGATTCAAAATTAAGCCAAAATCTAAAAAAAAAAACAAAATGAAAAGGTTTGCTTTAAGGGTTCATCTCTAAAAATCAAAAAGTCAAAAAAAATAAAAATAATAAATGAAAAATAAAAATGATGTTTTAAAGGTTCAGCATTAGCCTCTTAGAAGACTAAATATAATTTTAGAGCATTAAATTATTAAGGAGTTTAATTTCCTAAAAACCCAAAAAAAAAAACTTCTTTTACTTACATATAAAGTCATTTCTAAAGGGAAAAAGTCAAAACAAAAATCATAAAAAAAAATCAAAAAATAAACAAAGTAAAATAAACCAAAACCAAAAAAAAAGGAGAAAGAGAAAAAGAAGAAAAAGGAAGATAGTGGAATTAACTCTGTTTTTTACAAATTAAAACATACAAATTAATTTTAAAGCCGTTTTGTTTGTGAAAAATAAAGGTAATTTTTACTTTCTTTCCATTTTCACCAAAAAAATTTTAGTTAAAAAACACCAACCCACGACCGAACACATTTTTCAACCTGGTCAAATTATATGGACTTTGACCCATTTCATAGAGTACATAGCCATTAAGCTTTCGTCTTAAATCAAGTTTGCCCTTATAAATAAACATTTTTTTCCTTTTTATTTTCTTAATTGTGTTTTATTTTTCTTTGTTGTTACATGTGATTGTTAAGATAATCAAAATAAGATTAAGGCTATATTAATTTTACATAATTAACTTAAGATAACTATTTATGAGAACGAAAGTTGTGGGATGCCTGATACCTTCACCAACATAATTAACTCTCGAATTCATTGTTGGTTCGTAAATCATTTTCTTACAATAGGTTTTTCCAAAGTTTTATCTTTTAAAAAATTAAAATTTTGGTAACAACTTTACTTCTTAATTCTATTTTTGTTTTTGAAAATCAAAATTTTTAAATTTTTATGGCACCACGCTATTGCATTACGGGTGTGATAGTTTGGCGACTCCATTAGGGAAAATTAGAGAGTTAAGCCTAATTTAAGTTAGTTGTGCAAAATATTATGACCTTCATTTTATTTTGAATATCCTTTTATTTGTTATTTACCTCACATCAATAGGGTAGATAACATGCTATTCACATGTTTGTTTCATATGTTTCATTTTGTTGATGTTGCATATAATATGTGTTAGGATAGATAATATGTGGAACAATGCCTTAGGGTAGATGACTATATCTGTATATGTATTATTTATTTTGCTTATGTCTGTATATATGATTTTCTTCTTTTGTTCTATCAATCCGCTTAATAGATGAGGGTTAGAATGTCCATAGGAACAAAGGCATGAATGCTCTCCTCACACACATTATGGGCCTTATACCTAGGTTTAAGTACATTTTGGGTTAATAGAGGTTTATATTGGTTTCTTTGTAAGGCCCTTGTGCGTCCTCGCCTAAATTATACCTTGTTATATGAGTTTAACCTATGTAGGATCTTTTTTCTCTCAAGGTTAATTTTATAGAGCAAGATCCTCATCTTATGATAGAAGCAATTTGGAGACTAATATTTTTAAGAGTCATAGAGCTATCGTAAAATCTTATGCTAATAGTCAAGTCATAGATGCCTCCTAAATAATTAGAGCCAAACTTTTATCAGTGACCTCAACTTAGGATTTATCCATGTTAAGACAAAGGAGAGCATTTTAACTTATTTTTCATCACATCCATACATTAAATAAAGCTCATAGGGAAAGTAACACGTCATCGCTGTTTACTGGAATAGTTAATGAAGTGTCTTTGCACATTAGACACATTAATTATGATGAAAGTATATACATTAGCTAAGCCAACCCTAGTCCAGTGGGTTTTTAACCCCAAAAGGCCACGATCATACTCATCATAACCTTTTAAAAGGGAAACCTTTAACATACATTTATTTATTTTAAATATATGCCAAAAAAAAGATAAAACAAAATAATAAATGGTGCATAATCCAATTTTATTGACATTAAACTTGGAAAGACTCCTTTCTCTAAAATATTTATCCTCACAAGGTAATAAATTTCCCATAAAAAAGGAGTATCTTCAAAGTTTTAGAGAATTATGATATTCACAATTTTGCACAAAAATGTGTATGTTAGTGCCTCATCAAGTGAGTACCATGTCTTGGTTAATGATTTGAATCATTTTTTTGGGCATCAATTGTGTAGAAAGGTATATTTCTCTCAAATTGATTGCCAAATGTTTTTTCTTCCATGAAGTAATAAGTTTTTCAAAAAAAAAAAAGTATAGAGCTTTTCTTCTTTTCTTATACCAAAGACATTATTCTCAATGATATACGAGCAAGCACATAATATTAAATCCATCATTTATTAGTGGAACATTAGATTGGCTCATTTTTATCAAATACCTTCTAAGCCAAAGTTGTAAGCATCAATTGTGTAAGGATTGTTCCTTCTCAAAGTGATCAATAAGCTATAACTCCCTATGGATCAATAAGTCCTTAAAGGAATGAGGGAAATATCAACTAATGTTAATAATCCACTGATTAATTAGAAAATACAATCTGAGATGACATCCATAAGGATAGTAAGTTTGGCATAATGTTACTGGTTTAATTTTGAAATAAACAAGGATCAAGTTGATTGCAAGAGTTGAGCTAATTAGGAGTTTATAAGTCAATTTTGCTAACTTCATCCCTCATTAGGAAACAATAAAATCTGAAAAATGGAGGATCTAGAAATAACTCTACAAATTATCAAAAGAAATCCAAATTAGCTAGACTTTCCCATAGACATCATCCATATAGAATTTAGCATATTCTCTTAAGATGATTTGTCAACCTTATTTATCCCTATGTACAATAAACATATGAGAAAGATAAAAGTCAAATAATTTAAAAAAAAGGTTATCATATGGGCAATATTGGTAGGAAAGTTTTACTTTTTGTTCTTGAGTTGATTGTTATTTCTAGCCTACCTTGTGGGGCAACAAATCCCCCAAAGGAAATAGAAATCCTTTACCTTGAAAGACTTTTGTACTAAATACACTTATTAGTTCATAGGTCAAACAAAATAATAAAATTGCATCCACACATTGTCATAATGCATTTCATGTTAAAAATCTTGAAATTTATAAAATGTAAGATTTTTGGTCCTTTGTAATAGAAAGATCAACTTCACCTAAAAATTCAAATAAGAAGCTACACTCATGAATAGCCAAGATGAGAAACTGAGGTATAGGCACAAGAAGTAAAGGCATGCTAATTGATTAGGTAAAAAGAAGCTGTCAAAGGTTTTGATAATGCTACTTATGCCACTATATCCTTTAGCTTATTACTACTTACCCATCACCATCCTTTTGAATCCAAGGAAACTCAAACCATCCATTTCAAAACTCATCAACACCTACCAAATTTGACCATCTAAGAACCATAAACTATCTCAATTAAGACATTTGTCATTTGCCTTAATTAGGACACTTACCATTTTCCTAACTTTCACATAATTAGCTTTGACAAGAGAAAGATGCTTCCTTCATCAGCCTCTAATCTCTATTCCTAAAATGGTATTAACCAAATCAGAGTTGTGAGCTTAATCTTAAGGCAATTGTACACCACATAAAAAGGTTGTAACCTCTTCATAAACAAGATACAAAAGGATATAAAATTTAAAAAAAAAAATCGCCTAGGTACTTCATGATGATCGAATCCTTGAAGAAGTTGTTTGTTATATCATGATTAGTTAATGTTTGTTTGGTTGATACCCTTCTATCTAGCTGAAACCCAAGGCTAGTAGAAGTTAATTTTGCCATTAGACCTTATTTTATTTAACTTTATCAATACGATGGTTATGTGGTTCCATTTCACCCTGTGAGCATCCTTTCATTCCATCAATTATGTTGACACAACTTCTTTCCTTACATGTTTTTCTTGAATAACCAAAAACCTATAAAAATAATAATATTCAGAACTCTTTATGAAAAGATTCAATTAATGGGAAGAAAGGTCAAATATAAAGTTAATTATATGCCCATATTCAATTCAAAAAAAAAAAAATCAAACCAAAGATATAAACACATGTCCCACAAGCAGGTTATGCTTAGGATATGAGGCATTCTTTGCCGTTCCAAACACAAGGAGTTACCTCTAGTCACCTCAATTGAGTCAGGAGTAATATTTATTTCTTTCACCCCTAATCATAAAACGTTTGGAATAGAAAGTATTTAGCAAATTTTTATGTCAATAATTCAAAGAAAGGATCAAGTTCTTTTCAATTATCCAAACATTGCTTAACCATTGCTAACCACTTTGAGCCTTCAAGATTTTTCAAGCCCCTTAGCATGGATGAAACTTGTGAGGCAATAAGAATTTCATATAAAGAAAAGTAATCTTTGCATTATAGTGGATTCCTTTAAAGACAAAAATGTAAAAAAAAAAAAAGAAACAAATTACAGGAAGGAAAGAAAATTCATAAGAGAAAAGAAATTCTTTAAGAGAAATTTTTTATGGAACAAAATTTGAAAAAGCAAAAGCTTCCAAAAGGATATTCCACTTTAGCATGTAATCAAGGGGCGAAATCCTTGAACAAGTGGTTTATGTTAAATAAAAAGATAAAAGAGAAATTCTCCAAAGAGAATTATGTTGAATGGGAGTTGAAAATAGAAAAAAAAAAAAAGCTTTCCAAAAGGAAAGCTTGAGCTAAATGTCATGATCCAATTGGTCTTGCCAAGATGATGTAAACAGTAAACAAAATTCTTATTGTGAACTCACATGAATATTTAGGCATTTACACCTTTTTTCTTAAGCCATAATTTCGCCCATTATATCACATTACAACATTGGGATATCTTCTTTTGTTAAGTGAATTTCGAGTATAAAATCTTATCAAAGCAATAAGAAAAGAATACTAATAAAAGACTTGATAGAGGCATGTTAGTTTTTAAGCTTAATATCTTTTATTTCATCAACCCATTACCAAGGCCACGTTAGAAATATCAAAAGTCCTTGTTAAGGTTTGATTTGTTTGAAAAATAATTAAGGCAAATTTTCTAGAAAAGAATGATTTTAAAACCAGAATAATTGAAATTGGGACAAAAAATTTGATTCAGAATAAATTCTTTTATTTACATCAATTATTTATTTCATAGGGAGTTCAAATCTAAAAACGAAGCTTTTCTCTATCTATTATATCCATTTTCTTGGCTCATTTATTTATTATTCAAAGGAAAATACTTCAAGTCTAGAACTGGGGCATCTTCCTATTTTGTTACATTGTATCTAGTCTTTGTCTATTTCACTTCTCCACTCAAAGTTATTTTGCATGACCACGTACTCCATCATTCCTTACATTCCTCTTATTTTAAGGTTTTTTTATTCTCGGGCTCATCAGTTTTTCCTTTAATACATGACTGCATTAACATTGTTAAATAAAGTAAAAGTGGATTTTACTTGTTGACTTTTCAAGCATTAATGATGAGAAATTGATCAGAGAAAATTGTCACATCAAATTAGTAGTCCCAAGTTGAAGGCAAACAAATCAACTTGAGAAAACTCATTAAAAAATAAGTTAAAGAAAGAATCTTGGATCTTCAAAACTATGGATACTCTGTCAAGACCATTTTTAGCTAATCAAAAGTCACTAATAAAATCTTTCATCCAGGTGATAAAGGTAAATTTGGTAAGACAACCAAAAGTTTAACTTTTCTCACTAGAGTTAGTGAAGAGCTTATATAAGAAAATTTTCCAAATGTGAATGACCGAAAATCCCACATTTTACAAAATTTGAAAATTTTCATGCATTATATGCTTGTATTAAACTTATACATAGACAAAGATACTTTTCCTTTCAAGTCAAACTAATTTTTTTAAAAGAAAGTTTAAAAAAAAGGGAGATCACATTTTTCTTTCTTCTTCCCTTATCAACTCATTTTCCAAAAAGATCCAAAATCTAAAATCGATTTAAGGACATTTTGAAATAGTGTCCTATCTCTTCCTCTTTCCCTTGAGGTGATCTTATTTGCATAAGTTAAAAAAAAAAGTTCAAAATTCAAAATTAATTTAAAAATATTTAAAGATGATGTCCCCATCTTTTTCTTTCTTTGGAGTTAACTTTGCTTACATACATTGTGCATACCTTGCAAATAATGAAAAAACTTCCAAATTATATAATAAAATAAAAAAAACGTGCATCCCACATGCATTACATATTATTAGATTCATATAGGTGCAAGAAAAAACACACAATTTTCATCTCCAAAAAAAAAAAATACTTGCATCTCATATGTTTCACATATCATACACATGCATACATTATATTGAACCAAGTTCACATTAGGGCAAATAAAAGGCAAAATTTGCATTTTATAAAACAAAACTTGCATCTCATACGTTTCATATATCACACACATACATTTATTATATTGAACCAAGTTTATATTGGGGCAAATAAAAGGTAAAATTTGTATTTTATAAAACAAAACTTGTATCTCATATACTCCACAAATCATATATGTATACATTACATAAAATCATGTTCACATTAAAGCAAGTAAAAACAAAATTTGGCATTTCACGACTTAAAGAATCTCATATGCTTCTCACATCTCATATATACATACATACATTATGTAGACCCCGGTCATACTGGGGCAAGTAAAAATAAAAATTTTGCATTTCACAAAATAAAGTATCTCATACACTTCTTGCTTCCCACATGTGCATAGATTATATAGACCCTAAGTTCATACTGAAGCAAAAAATAAAAATGTGCATTTTATGAATTGTAACATCTCACATGTTTCATGATTGGGGCAAAATTGAGTTGCTAAACTCAATAGTCAAACATTCTGCATGCATCATGCATTTCATATAAGTGTATACCTTACATAAAACTTATGCAAATAAAATAGAGTTTCCAAATTTGAAAAAATTTGCATAAAAATTAGACCTTTTAAGTCCAGCATAGAACAAATACCTTTTAAGTCCTATACAAAACAAGTACTTTTAAGTCTTACATAGAACAGGTATCTTAAAATCCTACACAGAACAAGAATCTTTAAGTTCTGCATAGAATAAGTACCTTAAAACCCTGCACAAAATAGGCACCTTAAAGCCTCACGCAAAACAGGCATCCTAAAGTCCTATACAGAATAGGCACTCTAAAGCCCTATATAAAATAGGCACCCTAAAGTCTTGCATAGAGCAGGCACCCTTAAATACTGTATAAAATAGACATCCCAAAGTCCTACACAGAATGGAACGACGCCCTTTAAGTCTTGCATAGAACATGCACCCACCCTAAAGTCCTGCATAAAATAGGCACCCTTAAGTCCTATACAAAATATGCACTTTTAAGTCTTATACAAAATAGGCACCCTAAAGTCTTGCATAGAATAGGCACCATAAGTCCTATATAGAATAGGCACCATTTAAGTCTTGCACAGAATTGGCACCCTAAAGTCCTACACAGAATAGGTATCCTTCAAAGTCCTGTACAAAATAAGCACCCTAAAGTCCTGCACAAAATAGACACCCTTAAGTCTTGCACAGAATAGACACTCGAGCACTCTAAAATCCTACATAGAATGGGCACTCATAAGTCTTACACAAAACAAGCACCCTCAAATCCTGCACAAAACAAGCACTTTTAAGTCCTACACAAAATAAGCACCCTTTAAGTCCTACACAAAACAAGTACCTTTAAATTCTGTACAGAATAGGTACTTTTAAGTCTTATATAGAACATGTACCCATAAGTCATAGAACAAGCGCTCTTAAGCTACACATAATAGACACCCTTTAAAACTCTACATAGACTAGTTACTTTTTAAGTTTTATGTAGACCAGGCATCTATCCAAAAGCCTTTTATTGGCAAGTATATCTTAGCATACTTACCTTTCATCAGGTTCTGCCATTTCTAGGTAAGTTAGCTCGCTTTGATTTATTAGCTCCTCAAACAAAATACATATTTTCATCTTTACTTATTCTTAAGCTAAGAATATCAAAAACTGCATTCTTAAAAAATAAGTAAAGAGAGGCAACCTATCACATCATATTTTGTTTAGGTTGCTTTTCTCTTTTTTGTAAGTGCAATTCAATTTGCTAACTTTTAGTTGTGACAGGGGGCAATCTAATTATCTTTAGACAAAATACATGTTCTTATCTTTACTTGTTTCTTGTGCAAAAATATTAAAATTTACATTTTCAATTTCTTTGCCTAAGAAACAAGAAAAGAGGGATAATTGTGAACATCGTATTTTATCTTAACAAGCTCTAAATGTAATAATAAAATCAAATTAACAAAAATATTAAAAAAAGAAAAAAAAGAAAAAAGAAAAATTTAAAAGGCCAAAAGCACAAAAAAAAACATAAGCCAAGAAAAAAAAACAAAGACAAAAATAAAACAACCAAAAAGAAAAGAAAAGAAAAGAAAGAAAACAATCAAAATAAAAAAATAAATTAAAAAAAAAGATGACAAGAACAAAAGAAAAAAAAATACCCAAACCTATTTTGTCAATCTCAATCTGTCAAGACTAAGGCCATACAATCAAATGGATCTTTTTAGCCTTATTATCTCAAAAAAATTGAAATTAAAACAAAGGCCAGAAACAAAACCCACTAGTTAAGTTTTTCGCAGCCCCATATCCTCAGTGCCCAATAAATGAAACCCTTTAAAAAAAAACAAAACAAAAAACAAATAAACAGGGCTGCAGTGCAACGGACAAATGAATGAAGCAAAACCCTCGGCCCTGTTTTTCATGGTCTGCTGCAAAGGAGGACATTATGCATGCAGCAGGACCAGTGGAGGAAGGAAGAAGGTAGCATGCATGCAGCAGGACCATTGGAGGAAGGAAGAAGGTAGCAACTTTTTTTGTTGCAAAAGGTGGTTACTCAGAAGATAGTGGTGCGAGAGACCCGTCCGTCCCACGATTCTTGCCAACGAGGTAGAGCAATACGCGCAAGGGCTGAGAGGGAGAATCATTCTCAGATTCTCTAGATATTCACTCCTAATCTGAGAAGAAAAGAGGGAGGTAGTTGGTTTCAGATTGGAGGAAGAAATTAGGGAAGAGAGAGGCCGAGAGAAGAGAAACCAAGAGCAAGAGAGCAGAGACGGTGAGAGTAACAAAAATTAGGGGGGGAGATAGAAGCCAAGAAGAGAAATAGAAGTAAGGGAAGTTGAAAGGCCGAGAGAGAGGAGCAGAAAGGAGGAGAGAGCTGAGATTCAGCGAGACTGCGAGAGAGAGAGAGGAAGAGCAAGAAACTCGAGCATCGAAGTAGAAGGTTTGAAGAAATTCAGAGATAGAGACGAAAGCCGTGTTGAGTTGGAGTAACAGATTTGATTTCCCCTTCGAGATATCCGAGCCTTCAATGCTGTGCCAGAGGTAAGTCATGTACTGCCACTTTCTTTGTTTCGATAGGAATGAACATATGCATATAACTGGTTGATGAGAATTTCTGCTACTGATAATTTGTTCCACCTCAAACGAGTCCCTATATGATTAGGTCAGTGATTTTGAAACTTCAGGAAGCTTCCCTCATTGAGATTTCCTTAAAAGATTTGTTTGATTTGGCCTACATGGTGTTCTGTATCTTAAATGTGTGTTTGTTTCTTCCTCCTGCTTTTTAGTATGAATTTGTGTGTCCCAAATGCCTTACTATCAGGACTACTATTCTGATTTAATTGTGGATCTGCACATTGAATGGAACCGATGCTTGCTTGATATGCAACTTTGCCTCTGATGTGAAATTGGTTCAAGGCTTTGCCTATAATTTCTGTTGTTGTGTGTCAGTACTAGAAGGAAATTTAAATTAATTTGCTTTGTCAAATAAAGATAAGTTTAATTTGTGCATTTTGTTGCCTTGCATGTGTTATGCCTCTGCATTTAATTAGATTAGAGTGCTATTCTGCTTCTTAGTTGTGTCTTGGCCCAACTAAGCTTGAGGTGAATCCTATTTTGTGCTTGGGAGTTTTCTAATTTAAGGGTGCATGGGTATTTTGGGAGGCTACTGGGCGATGACCTTAATTGGATTCCTATTGGGGTAACATTGTTTTTATAGGCTTGGAATTGGATTCTTGAATTTACTTTGATCTAAAGAAATTGCTCTCTTTAGTCATGGCTCGATAAGTATGAAGGAATATGCATTGCCTGTGAGTTTCCATTTACTATGATGCGTCCATGTTATATATGCTGTTAAACCAGTTCCAAATCTGTACCACACATTTTTTCTACAGTGCTAAGTTGCCAATTGAATCCAATGAATGAATGGCTGTTCATTTTGTTTAATTCAATGTTATGATATGCGTCGTGATTTTTTTTGAACGTGTTTGATGAAGATTTGGAGAGACATATGAGTGTGGACTGCCATGTTCAATCAAATTTTGCCCATTACTTGATTTTAAATTTTTGGAGCTGTTCTTGACATTATCCTATTTTGGCATATGAGACAAAAACTACTTGGCATCAAGCATGACTGAGGAGCATGAGGTAGCTGGCGAATATTGACAAGCTGGGGATTGCAAACTGGTTCTTCCAAATTCGTAATTAGTTGCTCTTGTAAACATAAATTTGTGGTTTGATTGCACGTAAAAGCACACATTAGCACAAATATTTTATGCATGTAAATATTTTGGTTTTATTTTTATTTTTTAACTTTTAGAGTTGTTGTGTAGGACTTTTTGTTTTTATCTCCTCAAGGTATAGGAGTCAACCGGTACACTATGTATTACAATAAATCTCCTTAGTGCTCATTGGATCTTATAAGTTCTAAGTTCCAATTACCCGTATCAAATTGATTTTGTTTTCAAAAGGAAATATATGCAAAAGCAAAAAAGGAAAAATGAGAGAATTTTTTCCCAAAAAAAAAACGTTTCAAAACAAAACAAAACAAATAGTTTTTAGAAACTAAAGTGTATTTCTTTTTAGAAAAGAGTTCAAAAATTAATTAAAAATATTTAGTCTTTGAAAAGTCAAATAAACTTTGCCCTTGCAAAAAATTAAAAAAAAAAAAGCAAACAAAAAAAAACCAAAAAAAATACAAAACAAAGATAAAAGAAAGGGTTTTTAGAAAGTCAAATAGGTTTCTTTTAAAATTAAAAATATATGTTTATGAAGTTTAAAACTTAAGTTTTAAAAATAAAAAAGTCAAAAAAAAAAAAAGAAGACAAGTTATCAAAAATTAAGGTTGGGTTTTTAAAAAATATACCTCTTCTTAATATGGGTAAAGTATAGGAAAATCAATTTATTCATAAATTAAACCCTAAATCTTTTTTTAAAAAAGTATTTCTCTATGATTTCAAAATTCAAAATTAAACTTTTTTTACAAAAGTATTTCTCTATGATTTCAAAATTCAAAATTAAGTTTTTCTTCCTTTTCAAAGAGTTTGTCGAAACTCAAAAAATAAAAAGCAAAACAAAAACAAAAACAAAAAAGTTTGCTTTAAGGGTCCATCCTTAAAAATCAAAATGTCAAATAATGAAAAATAAAAATGATGTTACAAAGATTCAGCATTAGCCTCTTAGAAAATTAACTATAATTTTAGAGCATTAAATTATTAAGGATTTTAATTTCCTAAAACAAAAAATTAACTTGTTTTACTTACATAAAAGGTCATTTCTAAAGGAAAAATAAATCATAAATCATAAATAAAATAAACATCAAAAAATAAAATAAAACAAACAAAAAAAAGGAGAAAAAAAAAAGAAGAAAAAGGAAGAGAGTGCGATTAACTCTATTTTTTACAAGTTAAAATGCACAAATTAATTTCAAAGTCATTTTATTTACAAAAAACAAAGGTGAATTCTACTTTCTTTCCATTTTCACAAAAAAAACATTAATTAAAAAACACCAACCCATGAATGAACACAGTTTTCAACTTAGTTGAATTATTTAGACTTTAATCCCTTCCATAAAGTACGTAAGTTCTAAATTTTCATCCTCAATTAAATATGCTCTTGTAAAGAAATATTTTTTCTTTTTATTTTCTTAATTGTGTTTCCTTTTTTTATTATTGCTTGTGATTATTAGTGTAATAAAAATAAGATTAAGGTCATATTAATTTCGCACAATTAACTTAAAATAGCCGTTTCTAAAAACGGGTGTTATTAGGTATATAACATCTTTTCCACACACAATCAACTCCCAAATTTATTACTAATTTGTAAATCATTTTTTTATAAAAGGTTTTTTTCAAAGTTTTGTCTTTTAAAAAATTAAAATTTTAGTGGTAACTCTATTACTTGATTTGGTTTTCATTTTTGAGAATTGAAATTTTTAGATTTTTCTGGCGTTATGCAGTCACATTGTGGGTGTAATATGGTCATATCTGAGTCCTTAGCTATTTTTCTTGATATTGCTCAGCTTATTTTTAAATTTTTTAAATATCCTTAAATATTATTAAATGTCATTAGTTAATTCCTAATTGGGAAAATGATGTTACACTATTCCATTATTATATAGGTTTAATGAGGGTTTAGCAAAAGAACATTAAGGAATAAGGGCCTTACTATAAACTAGTTGCTAAGTAGCGAGGAAATTTTTCCCTTCCTAACCCTTCACTAAAATCCTTTCTAAGTAGCCAGGGAAAATCCCTTGCCAAATTGATTACTAATTTGTAATCAATTCTCTTTCTATATAACAAGGTAATTATGAGGGGAAGCAAAGGAATTCCCTTGGGATGTGCGTTCAATAAAACACATTTCCATTTTAGTTCAAAACTAGGGAAGAGCAAACTAAAGTTCAGAATATTTAGCAATTCACTTTGCATCAATGAAGAAGAAAGAAATTCAAGTTTCTCCCTGAGAGATGTGATGTTGGTGTATTTCAAGGATGTGCTTATGGAAACCTAAAACCTAATCTCAATTTTAAAAGGACTTGGATTTTCCTTAAGAGTGATTGTCTTGTCTCTAAGATGGTTGTTCATTTCAACACTGGAATCACCATATCACTAGCATAATTTTAAGGATGTGCTTTGAAGAAAACAATGTCATTTCTGCTTCTTTGAAGCACATCATCAAAACTGAAATTGCTATTATGTCAATAATTTGAATATGGTGAATTAGCAAGAAAATTTCTTGTCTTCAATAATTCCTCCCTCATTAGTGAAGGAATGTTTCCCTCATTAAATTCCCTTGTTATTTCATAATTTTCTTGTTATGGTTATTTGATGAAATTTGAGCTAGTTAAGTAGTTGTCTTTATTTCATTGTTGAAACTTAAATGAGTTGTTTGATCATTTAAAGTTTGGATTTAATTGTTTGTGATAGTTTTTTGGATTTTGGAGGATACTTTTTTCTTCTTTTTCTTGTCCTTTTTCTTTATTTTATTATTTTTTTACATTTTTGTCTTGTTTAAATAAATATGATGGAGCCAGCCCATGTGGGCTAAACTAACCCATT
The DNA here is from genome assembly GCA_032878935.1 of Erythrophleum fordii. Classification (NCBI taxonomy): domain Eukaryota; kingdom Viridiplantae; phylum Streptophyta; class Magnoliopsida; order Fabales; family Fabaceae; genus Erythrophleum; species Erythrophleum fordii. Next base: position 12,087,385 of record JAVQMF010000033.1, read on the forward strand.
TTCACAACTCTAAATCGTTGTATATTTGATTATATATAGTAATTTAAGTTGTTGTTGAGAAATTGTTACTATAACTGAAAAATATTATAGTGTACTAATGTTAAAGGGATTGGTTATGAGATGAGCACTATGGAAGCAAGCTAAAATACATTAAGAAAGGGATCATTTAACCAAACAACACTAATAATTTTATATATTTTTTATGCATTTTTATCTTCATGTTTTCAACTTTAAGCCATCTTTGTCAACTTAGGAATTTGACTTTGTAAATAGTACATTTATATTATACATTTTTGCATATATTAAAAAAATACCAAAAATATGTTTCTTAGCTTTACACTTGAGAATTTAAGATTGTGCTCTAACTCTCAAAGAACCAACCATGAACTTGGTTGATTATGCACTTTTCCACAATCAACAGTTGGTATAAATTGTTTTTATAAATTACTAATTCTGTTCTTATCTAAAAGGATATATTTTGTTATTTAAGATGTAAACTAGTGAGGTAATCATGCAGTGTTTGAATTATAATATAGATTTAATGACTTTTATTATATTATTTATTCATAATTTGATATATAAAACAATTAAAAAAGAAAATTGGCAAATTACACAAAATTTTAGTTATGAGATTTTCATCTCATCTATACTTTTTATTTGACTAATAGGTCTAGATAGAAGAATGGATACTAGTAAAAGGAAGTAGCATAATGAGTACCTTAGTGAAGCGATATTACGTTAGAATTGATGTAATAGTTAAATTATGTTATTTCAAGTTGTAATCAGAGATTTATGTTATTTAATATTTTATTTAGAATATTTTAGTTGTTATGCAACATGATTATTTTTATATGGATTAAATATATGGATCTATTGTATACTATTAGTTGGGATTTAATGAATGGATCTTTTTGGAGTAAATGTGAGTTAGGATCTTGCTCTTGAAGATTTAGTTGGAAAGTTAATCTTGTAAGGAATGATGATTATTTTATTTGAATATTTATTAGAATATTTAATATATATTATTATTTAATAGCATCTATAAGTGAATATTAATTATTATTTATCTAAGTCAATATTTAAATATAGAAATAAAGCTAGGTATTGCATTTTTGGTATCAAAGCAATAGTTAAAGAAAAACTATTGAAAATCTATATTATTAAAGGTGATTTAAGAAGGTAGTATGCTATATGTTAAGGTTATCAACTATGCCAATTGAGGTTTATGGTATACAATGTAACAACCAGAATTTCTAAAATTTTTCTAAGTTTGCTAGCTACAGCCAGGACCCCTGTTGGCTACAGTGAATGTACCTGTTCGCTAAAATGAGAAGCCAGCTAGCTATAGCGAATGTACCAGTTCGCTATAGTGAGAATGCATCTAACTATAGCGAGTTCGGGCGTCTCATGCAAAAAATAGGATGTTTCTCGCAATAGCGCATCATTGCGAGAACAAGGGCCTGGGACTGATACTTGCTCGCCATAGCGAGGGTTATTTTCCGTTATAGCGAGGGTTAGTCCAAAAAAAGCATGAAAAATAAGAATTTTGCTTCTTAAAGAGTCTAGACCTTCTCCTTTTCTTTTAATCGACTTATACTTCAACTAAAACAAAGAAAAGGGCTAGAAAGAGAGAGAGAAAGACCAAGAGAAGCCAAGAAAAAAGGGAGAAACATCAAGGAAAAGGTGAGAGAAACTTGAGATTTCTATAGCTTTTCTTCTTAGAATTTTCTTCTTCTCTCTTTACCTTCTCTTTCTATGGTTTTGGTTGTTGAATTAGCTTTATTTTGAGTTTGGTTCAGAAGAGGGAGAGTGGAGATTTAAAAGGAAGGCGAAGGCAAGGGAACCACTCTTGAAAAAGGTTAGAATTCAAGGTAGATACCTATGTATCTTTGCTTCTTCTTTTTTACTTCTTGTGTATGTTGGTTCTACCAACTTGAGAGCTTAAGAGAGGAGGAAGTTCTAACCTAGAACAAGTATGAAACCCTTGAATTAGAGTGTGGGAAGTTAAGAAATGCAAAGAAATTAGAAGAAGAGTTAGGAAAATTCAAGAGAGAGAAACTAAGGATTCTTAAACACTTTATAAAGTTTTTTTTTTATGTAAGAATCCCTTAGCCTTTATGAGTATTTGTTTTACTTCCAAAAGAGTAATTACATGCTATTTATTGTGTCGAGACCCAAGAGAATCAGCTCCATCTAGTTGTGGTCTTGAGACTGAGAAAGGAAAAGAGAAATCAGAAGGGAAGGCTTGTGTTGGCTTACAAGGTAACTCTTCACTCTTTCTTAATGCATTCTTGGATGTGTGATGGTCATTATATGCTTGTGTATGCACATGTATTATGAGATATGCCATTTGATATTGCCTTGATACATTGGTACTAATATACTTATAGTTTGGGTTGTGAAAATTGCTCTTAAAGGGTGAAGTAGTGTCAAAAGTCCCATGTGATAGGTGAGGTAGAGCCAAAAGTCCCTAGGAATGGGTGAGACAAAGCCAAAAGTCTCATGGATGAGTGAGGCCAAGTCAAAATTCCCTAAACCAAGGGTGAGGCTAATCTAAAAGTCTTAAAAATAAGATGAGGCTAGACCAAAAGTCCCTAAAACTTATTCTTGGTATTGATATGATTTTCATGGCATGTAAATTATGTGTTGTATGATTTTGAATAGTTGGATGCCTACTTGCATGCTTTAACATGTTTATATGCCTTGATTGCTTTCTTGAATGAGTGTATGAGCTATTGAGATTTCATGAATCTCACCCCTTCCCTCTCCCATCTTAACATGTTAGGTGGAGCTCAAGGAGACTAAGGTACAAGTCAAAGAGCCTAGTTGAGCATGCTTAGCTAGTTGTATAACTTGTTTTGATTTTTTTATGTAAAAAAGTACCAAAATATATATGTAAATATTATTTTTGACATGTAAATAGATGAACAAGTGTAAAATCATGTATATATGATGTATGAACGATTTGTGGAACCAAAACAATGAGAATGCAAGTTTTGGGTACTTAGTAGCCCATTTTCTAAAATTGTATTCTTGTGTGTAGCATAGTGAGTTTGAGATGCATGATGGTTTAGACCACTTGGGCAATTCACATGTAATATGTTAGTGCTTTTAAACTTGTCCAAGAGGTGTCAAATATTAAAAAGAGCCATTTGGACCAAAGAGTTGCATAATGAGAAGCAAAAGTAACTATATTTGTGGGTTATGTCACTTTTTATCCAAATGAGTTTTTCTTGATTTGAAATTTGTCATACATCTAGAGTTATGATATTTTTAGGAAGCTAAAGTACAGAATATTTGGAGGTCTAGGTAATATTTGGCGAATTTTTGAAGTAGGAGAATTTTCTAGTTTTGGTCAGTTCACTATGCAATTGGTCCGAAAATAAATTTGTCATTTATAGAGCAAACGATGTCCAATTGCTATGAAATTTTATATGGAGAAACTAGATACTCACAGTGATCTATATCAACTAGAAGCACCTTAATTAAAGGTCTGTAGAGGGAGAAATAATTTTCTGAAATTCTATGTCAGTATTAGGGATGCCAACTGACCATTGTTACTATTCCATCAATTCTCAAGGTCTAAGGCCTACTAAAATAATTTGGACTTATTTTTTCCCTCTATTTAACATCTATAGCTTTTCAAATTAGTATAGTTTTCCTAGATTGAATTTTCATAGAATTAGTTATGAATTTTTGAAATTTATGATAGTAATATGTATTAGTACCGAGGATAGCCGGACCTTTGTAGCTATTTCATTATCAAAAGTGGTCCAAAAGCTATATTCATGTCCTAAAATTATTTTTAATGTACATTTAACATCCAGATCTTTCTAGAGGGCTATGGTTTGCTTGATTCTCATTTTTCTAGAATTAGTTATGATTTTCCAAAATTGGAACCAAAAATCTGACTTTTGGACCTGTGAGAGAAATTGAAATTTTTTGGTTTTTGACTTCATATCTGTGATTCATGGATTGTTTTACGCTATGTATGAGTTGTATGAATGGAGTTTGAGTAAAGAATGTGATTGATAGGTTCATGGAGCCCACAAGGCGAAATATGAACGTCTAAACCCCGACTTAAAGCTTTAAAATGCCATAGTTTTACTCTTTTTCTTTGGAAATTCATAGAATCAAGCATAAGAGGAAATTAGTTGAGGGTAATATGTAACATCATATATTTATAGCTCATTTCATGCCTTTGAATAACTCATTTCCAAGAATCATGTAAATTTTCAAAGAAAAAGGCATTAAAATAATGACTTTTCTAGCATTGCATCGCATATAAAAATTTCATTCGGTGTCACGTGGACCATGTGAGCTCATACTGCACATTCTCATATTTTATTATATGAATATAACTCATTTACATCATCAAAAGTGGCTCACATCTCGTGGAACTCAAAAGGAGACATGAAATGTATGTATATAATTTTGGCCAAATTTGAGGCTTTTCTGTCACAAAATTTGAAAAATCATAACTAATTCTAAAAAAATTAAAATCATACATTCTTAGCCATTCTAGAAAGCTACATGTAACACCTTAATCTACTACCGCTACCTAGCCTCTCTCCTGGGCTGGGTCCCATATGATTTCCAAAGAATCAACACCAATCCGTAGCATTTGCATGCTATGAACCGGGGTTTCATACACTCATCTTTTACCCCGTGGGTCCTGTGAACCCATCACTCGCATCCTCAACTCAAACTCAATATATACAACTCATACATAGTATAAAACAAACCATAAGCCACGGGTATAGAGCCAAAAACCAGAAAAATGCACTTTTCTCACTTGTGCCCACAAGTCATATTTTGGCTCTAACTTTGGAAAATCATAACTAATTGTAGAAAAATGGGAATATAGAAAACTTTAGCTTTCTAGAAAGCTCTAAGTGTTAAATTTATACTAAAAATCATTCCCAACCACAAACTCAGCTTTTAGACCATGTTTGACATTGAAAATGGGAAGGAGGTCCGGCTGTCACTGTTTCTGGTGCAGCTCACTGTCATGACTTTCGAAAATTCATAACTAAATCCACAAAAATCTAATCTAGGAACACTATACCAATTTGGAAAGCTACAGATGTCTACTAGAGGAAAAAAATAATTCCAGATCAGTTCAGTAGCTCCTACATCCCGAAAACCGATGGAACAGTAACGGGGGTCAGATGAGCTCCCTGATGCTGATATAGAACTTCAGACGGTCCAAACTCTCTCTACAGACCTCCGATTTGGGTGATTCTAGTTGGTACAGGTCACTTTGGTTTTCTAGTTTATGTGTATAAAATTTCATGACAGTTGGACTCCATTTGGTCTATGTATGACATGGTTTTCATTTATGAACTATAGGAACAGTACATGACCAAACCACGAATTTTTTCCCAAATTCAACAATTCACCAAATATTCTTTAGACCTCCGAATATTATCAACTTTAGATTTTCAAGAAGCTCTCTACAAACTCTAGAGGCATGCCAAATTTCATGGCAAGAAGAGCTCATCCAGTCATACTTTGATGGAGCTCACAAAAATACTGGTTTTGACACCCAAGAGGTCCAAAATGGGTCCAAATGGCCTCTCACACATTCTAACCACTTATGGACAAGTTTAAAAGCATAAAACTAGGATATATAACAAGTCCATGTGGTCCAAATCATCATACATTCCAATCTCATTATGTTACAGCCAAAAATACACTATTATATTCATTTCACAAAAGGGGCAAAACCCTCATTTCCATTGATTTGGCTATCAACATAGTATATACATCATCTCTTCATACATATACACTTGCTACAACATTTACATCTCAAAAATAGTGGGCACATATTCATTTTTGCACCACCTTACATCAAAATACATCAAACTATACAAAATAAGCTACTATCTAGCTAAGCATGCTTCTAGGCTCCTTGGTGCGTGCTCGGTTCTCCTTGAGCTCCACCTAGCATATTAAGTTAGGAGGGGAAGGGGTGAGATTCAGGGAATCTCAGTAGCTCATGCACTCAATCATGAAAGCAATCAAGGCATATAACAAGTCAAGGCATGTGAATAAGCATTTAGCCATTCTCAAACATCCATCACACATTGTACATGCTATGGAAATCACAACAATGCCAAAAATGGGCTCCAGGGACTTTTGGTCTAACCTCACCCGAGTTTAGGGACTTTTGGATGGCCTCACCCGAGTTTAAGGACTTTTGACTTGGCCTCACTCGTTTGAGACTTTTGGCCTTGTCTCACCCATTCTCAAGGGACTTTCGGCTTTACCTCACCCATCTCAAGGGACTTTCGGCACTACCTCACCCGAGCAAATCTCATAATTCATCACACAAGCATATTGGCATCAATGCATCAAAGCAATAGCATATGGCATATTCCACACAACAAGCATATACATAAACATACAATGACTATTACATCCAAGAATGCAACAAGAAAGAGTGGGAAGAGAGAGCTACCTTATCAGCCAAGGTCAACACTAGCTTTTCCTTTCAATTTCTCCTCTCCCTCCTTAGGTTCACAATCACACCTTGATAGAGGTGTTTCTCTTGAGCCTAGACACACAAAAGCATACAATTACTCTTTTATAACTTAATTCAGAGCAACCCTTCTATCACATAAAAACCTAGGGTTCTCTCTCTCTCTCTAGAATACCATAAACTCTTTCTCTCTCTCAAGCTCCCATGATAGTGGAAAATAACATTTTCAAAGAAAACACAAGGATTCAAAGGTGTTTTCCACTTTCCCTCTTCTGACCCATGCCTAAAATCCAACCATTTTCACAAACAAAACCGTAGAAAGAGAGGGCAAAGAGAGGGGATCAGAGTTCTAAGGAGAAAAGAGAGGAACTTGCTTACCTTTCTCTTGCTCTTCCTCCTTCTCTTGATCTCTCTCACTTTCCACCCCTCTTTTCTCTCCTTGGGTCGAAGTCTAGGGCAGAAATGAGAGAAGAAATGAGTTTGGGTGTTTAATGAAGTCTAATTCTCGCCTTTTACTCTCTTCCGGACTGACCCTCGCTACGGCGAAAATTAACCTTCGCTATAGCGAGCTCGTGTTATCTGGCTTCGCTATGGGAGGCTTAACCTTCGCTATGGCGAACTCGCATCAGTTCCCTTTACTATGGCAAGATATACCATTCGCTATGGCGAACTCGCGTTAGCTCCAGACCTCACTCTCGCTATGGCGCACGCTACAGCGAGCAACTCCCTGGTTTTTGTATGGACTGCTACCAGCACTCGCTATAGCTAGAATCACGTTCGCTATTGCGAGAAGGCACTCTCGCGATAGCGAGATCATTTCTCGCTATTGCGAGAAGACTTAGCAAAAATTTTGAATTCCGAAAATTTCCAGCTTTCTACTTTCTTTCTTTTCCTTTCCTTTTCTTTTTCCCGGTTGTTACATTTCTACCCCTCTTAAAAGAAATTTTGTCCTCGAAATTTAAAGACTTACCTCAAGGGAATAACTCTGGATATTTTTGCCTCATTTCATCCGCCAATTCCTAAGTTGCTTCTTCAGATGTCAGACCTCTCCAGATCACTTTCACCAAAGGAATGCTCTTGCTTCTCTTCTCAGCTGTTTCAGCTTAGCATCCACAATTCTCTCCGGTTTCACTACATAGGAAAGATCTTCCTGCAATTGCACATGCTCATATTCTATGACATGTGAGGAGTCTGGTAAATACTTTTTTAATTGGGAGACATGAAAAATACTGTGGATTTGGGCTAGGTTAGGAGGTAAGGCTATTCGGTAAGCCACAGGTCCAATTTTCTCAAGGATTTCAAATGGACCAATATACCTAGGACTGAGCTTCCTTACCCTCATTGACCGACCTACTCCCGTCATTAGAGATATTCGAATGAAAACATGGTCTCCAACCTCAAACTCTAACGGCCTCCTACGCTTATCAGCATAGCTTTTCTGCCTACTCTGGGCCGTGAGGAGCCTCTTTCTAATCAACTCTATTTGTCAGGTGGTCTGGTCCACAATCTCAGGTCCTATCATACTCCTTTCACCTAACTCAACTCAACACAGAGGGGATCTGCACTTTCTCCCATACAAAGCCTCATAAGGGGCCATCTGGATACTGGAATGGTAACTGTTATTGTACGCAAATTCTGCTAACGGTAAATACGCATCCCAGTTCCCCTTCATTTCTAGCACATATGCCCTCAACATATCTTCTAATGTCTGGATGGTCCTTTCAGTCTGACTATCTGTCTGGGGGTGATATGCAGTACTAAATCGCAATCTGGTCCCTAAGGCATGCTGCAATGACCTCCAAAAGTTCGATGTGAACCTGGGGTCTCTATCCGAAACTATGCTATTGGGTATTCCATGAAGTCGCACTATCTCTCTGATATATAACTGGGCCAATCTATCCAGTGTATGAGTAGCCTTAATAGCTAAAAAGTGTGTAGACTTCGTCAGTCTATCCACAACTACCCAAATAGCATCGTGTCCAGAGGATGTCCTGGGTAACCCCATGACAAAATCCATGGCTATACTATCCCACTTCCACTCAGGGATATCTAGTGGTTGCAACAACCCAGCTGGTTTCTGATGTTCTATCTTTATCCTCTGACACACTAGGCATCTAGCCACATACTCTGTCACATCACTTTTCATCCCTGGCCACCAGAAAATTCTTTTCACATCCTGATACATCTTGGTGGCACCTGGGTGGATAGTATACTTACTCTTATGCGCCTCTTCTAGAATGCTTTCTCTCAACTCATTCTGACTAGGCACACAGATTCTATCCCGATATACTATCATGCCATCCTCAGACACCTTAAAATCTGAGGTCTTACCTTGGGTGATCTCATTCCTGATCCGTTTCAGGAACTCATCCTCTCTGGGCATCTAAGATCTGGGTTCTCAAGATATTCTCAATTCGGGTTTCACTTAAACACAATCTACCCAATACCACCTGACACGAGAGGTTCAAATTTCTGAACTTCTCTAGGAGCTCCTGCTCTCTAATCATCATATGGGCTACATGGATGGTTTTTCTACTCAGGGCATCCGCCACCACATTGGCCTTGCCCGGATGGTATTTCAACACATAATCATAATCTTTCAAGAATTCCATCCATCTCCTTTGTCTCATATTGAGTTCTTTCTGATCAAACAGGTATTTCAGACTCTTGTGGTCACTATAGATCCCTATGGTCGCACCATACAGATAGTGTCTCCAAATTTTAAGAGCAAACATTACGGCAGCTAACTCCAGGTCATGTGTGGGGTAATTCTCCTCATGAGGTCTCAACTGCCTCAAGGCATATGCCACTACTCGGCCCTGCTGTATCAACACACATCCTAACCCTTTGCCCGAAGCATCACAATAAACCACAAATGGTTCACTAGGGTCAGGGATAATCAGTACAGGGGCAGTGGTCAAACAGAGTTTCAACTCCTGAAAACTCTTTTCACATCTCTCATCCCACACAAAAGGTGTATCTTTCCTAGTTAGCCTCGTCAGTGGTAAGGCCATCCGAGAAAAGTCCTGAATAAACCGTCTATAATATCCTGCCAAACCTAGGAAACTCCTAACTTCGGTGATCGTTCTAGGTCTATCCCACTGTAACACTGCCTTAACTTTATGGGGATCAACCGCAACCCCGTCTTGTGAGATCACATGACCTCAGAATCGCACCTCGGTCAGCCAAAACTCACATTTACTAAGTTTAGCATACAACCTTTTCTCTCTCAAGGTGTCTAGGACTAATCTCAAATGCCTCTCGTGTTCCTCAAAAGATCGGGAGTACACTAAAATATCATCAATAAAGACCACCATAAACTGATCTAAATACGGTCTGAATACCCTGTTCATGTAATCCATGAACACAGCAGGCGCATTCGTCAACCCGAATAGTATCACAAGGAACTCATAGTGCCCATATCTCATTTTGAAAGCCATCTTAGAGACGTCCTCAGTTCTCACTCTCAACTGGTGGTAACCAGATCTAAGATCTATCTTAGAAAACACAGATGCCCCAGCCAACTGATCTAACAGATCATCAATTCTAGGGAGAGGATATTTATTCTTGATGGTAACTTTATTCAACTCTCTGTAATCTATACACAAACGCAAGCTACCATCTTTCTTTTTCACAAACAACATCGGAGCACCCCAAGGTGAAACACTAGGGCGGATAAACCCTTTCTCTAAATCTACCAAAATCCAATCTGGGTACACTATACCAATTTGGAAAGCTGTAGATGTCTACTAAAGAGAAAAAAATAAGTCCAGATCAGTTCAGTAGCTCCTACACCCCGAAAATCGATGGAATAGTAACGGGGGTCAGATAAGCTCCCTGATGCTGATATAGAACTTCAGACGGTCCAAACTCTCTCTATAGACCTCCAATTTGGGTGATTCTAGTTGGTACAGGTCACTTTGGTTTTCTAGTTTATGTGTATAAAATTTCATGACATTTGGACTCCATTTGGTCTATGTATGACATGGTTTTCATTTTTGAACTATAGGAACAGTACATGACCAAACCACGGATTTTTCCCCAAATTCAACAATTCACCAAATATTCTCTAGACCTTCGAATATTACCAACTTTAGCTTTTCAAGAAGCTCTCTACAAACTCTAGAGGCATGCCAAATTTCATGGCAAGAAGAGCTCATCCAGTCATACTTTGATGTAGCTCACAAAAATACCGGTTTTGGCACCCAAGAGGTCCAAAATGGGTCCAAATGGCCTCTCACACATTCTAACCACTCATGGACAAGTTTAAAAGCATAAAACTAGGATATATAACAAGTCCATGTGGTCCAAATCATCATACATTCCAATCTCACTATGCTACAGCCAAAAATACACTATTACATTCATTCCACAAAAGGGGCAAAACCCTCATTTCCATTGATTTGGCTATCAACATAGTATATACATCATCTCTTCATACATATACACTTGCTACAACATTTACATCTCAAAAATAGTGGGCACATATTCATTTTTGCACCACCTTACATCAAAATACATCAAACTATACAAAATAAGCTACTATCTAGCTAAGCATGCTTCTAGGCTCCTTGGTGCGTGCTCGGTTCTCCTTGAGCTCCACCTAGCATATTAAGTTAGGAGGGGAAGGGGTGAGATTCAGGGAATCTCAGTAGCTCATGCACTCAATCATGAAAGCAATCAAGGCATATAACAAGTCAAGGCATGTGAATAAGCATTTAGCCATTCTCAAACATCCATCACACATTGTACATGCTATGGAAATCACAACAATGCCAAAAATGGGCTCCAGGGACTTTTGGTCTAACCTCACCCGAGTTTAGGGACTTTTGGATGGCCTCACCCGAGTTTAAGGACTTTTGACTTGGCCTCACTCGTTTGAGACTTTTGGCCTTGTCTCACCCATTCTCAAGGGACTTTCGGCTTTACCTCACCCATCTCAAGGGACTTTCGGCACTACCTCACCCGAGCAAATCTCATAATTCATCACACAAGCATATTGGCATCAATGCATCAAAGCAATAGCATATGGCATATTCCACACAATAAGCATATACATAAACATACAATGACTATTACATCCAAGAATGCAACAAGAAAGAGTGGGAAGAGAGAGCTACCTTATCAGCCAAGGTCAACACTAGCTTTTCCTTTCAATTTCTCCTCTCCCTCCTTAGGTTCACAATCACACCTTGATAGAGGTGTTTCTCTTGAGCCTAGACACACAAAAGCATACAATTACTCTTTTATAACTTAATTCAGAGCAACCCTTCTATCACATAAAAACCTAGGGTTCTCTCTCTCTCTCTAGAATACCATAAACTCTTTCTCTCTCTCAAGCTCCCATGATAGTGGAAAATAACATTTTCAAAGAAAACACAAGGATTCAAAGGTGTTTTCCACTTTCCCTCTTCTGACCCATGCCTAAAATCCAACCATTTTCACAAACAAAACCGTAGAAAGAGAGGGCAAAGAGAGGGGATCAGAGTTCTAAGGAGAAAAGAGAGGAACTTGCTTACCTTTCTCTTGCTCTTCCTCCTTCTCTTGATCTCTCTCACTTTCCACCCCTCTTTTCTCTCCTTGGGTCGAAGTCTAGGGCAGAAATGAGAGAAGAAATGAGTTTGGGTGTTTAATGAAGTCTAATTCTCGCCTTTTACTCTCTTCCGGACTGACCCTCGCTACGGCGAAAATTAACCTTCGCTATAGCGAGCTCGTGTTATCTGGCTTCGCTATGGCGAGGCTTAACCTTCGCTATGGCGAACTCGCATCAGTTCCCTTTACTATGGCGAGATATACCATTCGCTATGGCGAACTCGCGTTAGCTCCAGACCTCACTCTCGCTATGGCGCACGCTACAGCGAGCAACTCCCTGGTTTTTGTATGGACTGCTACCAGCACTCGCTATAGCTAGAATCACGTTCGCTATTGCGAGAAGGCACTCTCGCGATAGCGAGATCATTTCTCGCTATTGCGAGAAGACTTAGCAAAAATTTTGAATTCCGAAAATTTCCAGCTTTCTACTTTCTTTCTTTTCCTTTCCTTTTCTTTTTCCCGGTTGTTACATTTCTACCCCTCTTAAAAGAAATTTTGTCCTCGAAATTTAAAGACTTACCTCAAGGGAATAACTCTGGATATTTTTGCCTCATTTCATCCGCCAATTCCTAAGTTGCTTCTTCAGATGTCAGACCTCTCCAGATCACTTTCACCAAAGGAATGCTCTTGCTTCTCTTCTCAGCTGTTTCAGCTTAGCATCCACAATTCTCTCCGGTTTCACTACATAGGAAAGATCTTCCTGCAATTGCACATGCTCATATTCTATGACATGTGAGGAGTCTGGTAAATACTTTTTTAATTGGGAGACATGAAAAATACTGTGGATTTGGGCTAGGTTAGGAGGTAAGGCTATTCGGTAAGCCACAGGTCCAATTTTCTCAAGGATTTCAAATGGACCAATATACCTAGGACTGAGCTTCCTTACCCTCATTGACCGACCTACTCCCGTCATTAGAGATATTCGAATGAAAACATGGTCTCCAACCTCAAACTCTAACGGCCTCCTACGCTTATCAGCATAGCTTTTCTGCCTACTCTGGGCCGTGAGGAGCCTCTTTCTAATCAACTCTATTTGTCAGGTGGTCTGGTCCACAATCTCAGGTCCTATCATACTCCTTTCACCTAACTCAACTCAACACAGAGGGGATCTGCACTTTCTCCCATACAAAGCCTCATAAGGGGCCATCTGGATACTGGAATGGTAACTGTTATTGTACGCAAATTCTGCTAACGGTAAATACGCATCCCAGTTCCCCTTCATTTCTAGCACATATGCCCTCAACATATCTTCTAATGTCTGGATGGTCCTTTCAGTCTGACTATCTGTCTGGGGGTGATATGCAGTACTAAATCGCAATCTGGTCCCTAAGGCATGCTGCAATGACCTCCAAAAGTTCGATGTGAACCTGGGGTCTCTATCCGAAACTATGCTATTGGGTATTCCATGAAGTCGCACTATCTCTCTGATATATAACTGGGCCAATCTATCCAGTGTATGAGTAGCCTTAATAGCTAAAAAGTGTGTAGACTTCGTCAGTCTATCCACAACTACCCAAATAGCATCGTGTCCAGAGGATGTCCTGGGTAACCCCATGACAAAATCCATGGCTATACTATCCCACTTCCACTCAGGGATATCTAGTGGTTGCAACAACCCAGCTGGTTTCTGATGTTCTATCTTTATCCTCTGACACACTAGGCATCTAGCCACATACTCTGTCACATCACTTTTCATCCCTGGCCACCAGAAAATTCTTTTCACATCCTGATACATCTTGGTGGCACCTGGGTGGATAGTATACTTACTCTTATGCGCCTCTTCTAGAATGCTTTCTCTCAACTCATTCTGACTAGGCACACAGATTCTATCCCGATATACTATCATGCCATCCTCAGACACCTTAAAATCTGAGGTCTTACCTTGGGTGATCTCATTCCTGATCCGTTTCAGGAACTCATCCTCTCTCTGGGCATCTAAGATCTGGGTTCTCAAGATATTCTCAATTCGGGTTTCACTTAAACACAATCTACCCAATACCACCTGACACGAGAGGTTCAAATTTCTGAACTTCTCTAGGAGCTCCTGCTCTCTAATCATCATATGGGCTACATGGATGGTTTTTCTACTCAGGGCATCCGCCACCACATTGGCCTTGCCCGGATGGTATTTCAACACATAATCATAATCTTTCAAGAATTCCATCCATCTCCTTTGTCTCATATTGAGTTCTTTCTGATCAAACAGGTATTTCAGACTCTTGTGGTCACTATAGATCCCTATGGTCGCACCATACAGATAGTGTCTCCAAATTTTAAGAGCAAACATTACGGCAGCTAACTCCAGGTCATGTGTGGGGTAATTCTCCTCATGAGGTCTCAACTGCCTCAAGGCATATGCCACTACTCGGCCCTGCTGTATCAACACACATCCTAACCCTTTGCCCGAAGCATCACAATAAACCACAAATGGTTCACTAGGGTCAGGGATAATCAGTACAGGGGCAGTGGTCAAACAGAGTTTCAACTCCTGAAAACTCTTTTCACATCTCTCATCCCACACAAAAGGTGTATCTTTCCTAGTTAGCCTCGTCAGTGGTAAGGCCATCCGAGAAAAGTCCTGAATAAACCGTCTATAATATCCTGCCAAACCTAGGAAACTCCTAACTTCGGTGATCGTTCTAGGTCTATCCCACTGTAACACTGCCTTAACTTTATGGGGATCAACCGCAACCCCGTCTTGTGAGATCACATGACCTCAGAATCGCACCTCGGTCAGCCAAAACTCACATTTACTAAGTTTAGCATACAACCTTTTCTCTCTCAAGGTGTCTAGGACTAATCTCAAATGCCTCTCGTGTTCCTCAAAAGATCGGGAGTACACTAAAATATCATCAATAAAGACCACCATAAACTGATCTAAATACGGTCTGAATACCCTGTTCATGTAATCCATGAACACAGCAGGCGCATTCGTCAACCCGAATAGTATCACAAGGAACTCATAGTGCCCATATCTCATTTTGAAAGCCATCTTAGAGACGTCCTCAGTTCTCACTCTCAACTGGTGGTAACCAGATCTAAGATCTATCTTAGAAAACACAGATGCCCCAGCCAACTGATCTAACAGATCATCAATTCTAGGGAGAGGATATTTATTCTTGATGGTAACTTTATTCAACTCTCTGTAATCTATACACAAACGCAAGCTACCATCTTTCTTTTTCACAAACAACATCGGAGCACCCCAAGGTGAAACACTAGGGCGGATAAACCCTTTCTCTAAATCTACCAAAATCCAATCTGGGTACACTATACCAATTTGGAAAGCTGTAGATGTCTACTAAAGAGAAAAAAATAAGTCCAGATCAGTTCAGTAGCTCCTACACCCCGAAAATCGATGGAATAGTAACGGGGGTCAGATAAGCTCCCTGATGCTGATATAGAACTTCAGACGGTCCAAACTCTCTCTATAGACCTCCAATTTGGGTGATTCTAGTTGGTACAGGTCACTTTGGTTTTCTAGTTTATGTGTATAAAATTTCATGACATTTGGACTCCATTTGGTCTATGTATGACATGGTTTTCATTTTTGAACTATAGGAACAGTACATGACCAAACCACGGATTTTTCCCCAAATTCAACAATTCACCAAATATTCTCTAGACCTTCGAATATTACCAACTTTAGCTTTTCAAGAAGCTCTCTACAAACTCTAGAGGCATGCCAAATTTCATGGCAAGAAGAGCTCATCCAGTCATACTTTGATGTAGCTCACAAAAATACCGGTTTTGGCACCCAAGAGGTCCAAAATGGGTCCAAATGGCCTCTCACACATTCTAACCACTCATGGACAAGTTTAAAAGCATAAAACTAGGATATATAACAAGTCCATGTGGTCCAAATCATCATACATTCCAATCTCACTATGCTACAGCCAAAAATACACTATTACATTCATTCCACAAAAGGGGCAAAACCCTCATTTCCATTGATTTGGCTATCAACATAGTATATACATCATCTCTTCATACATATACACTTGCTACAACATTTACATCTCAAAAATAGTGGGCACATATTCATTTTTGCACCACCTTACATCAAAATACATCAAACTATACAAAATAAGCTACTATCTAGCTAAGCATGTTTCTAGGCTCCTTGGTGCGTGCTCGGTTCTCCTTGAGCTCCACCTAACATATTAAGTTGGGAGGGGAAGGGGTGAGATTCAGGGAATCTCAGTAGCTCATGCACTCAATCATGTAAGCAATCAAGGCATATAACAAGTCAAGGCATGTGAATAAGCATTTAGCCATTCTCAAATATCCATCACACATTGTACATGCTATGAAAATCTCAACAATGCCAAAAATGGGCTCCAGGGACTTTTGGTCTAACCTCACCCGAGTTTAGGGACTTTGGGATGGCCTCACCCGAGTTTAAGGACTTTTGACTTGGCCTCACTCGTTTGAGACTTTTGGCCTTGTCTCACCCATTCTCAAGGGACTTTCGGCTTTACCTCACCCATCTCAAGGGACTTTCGGCACTACCTCACCCGAGCAAATCTCACAATTCATCACACAAGCATATTGGCATCAATGCATCAAAGCAATAGCATATGGCATATTCCACACAACAAGCATATACATAAACATACAATGACTATTACATCCAAGAATGCAACAAGAAAGAGTGGGAAGAGAGAGCTACCTTATCAGCCAAGGTCAACACTAGCTTTTCCTTTCAATTTCTCCTCTCCCTCCTTAGGTTCACAATCACACCTTGATGGAGGTGTTTCTCTTGAGCCTAGACACACAAAAGCATGCAATTACTCTTTTATAACTTAATTCAGAGTAACCCTTCTATCACATAAAAACTTAGGGTTCTCTCTCTCTCTCTAGAATGCCATCAACTCTTTCTCTCTCTCAAGCTCCCATGATAGTGGAAAACAACATTTTCAAAGAAAACACAAGGATTCAAAGGTGTTTTCCACTTTTCCTCTTCTGACCCATGCCCAAAATCTAACCATTTTCACAAACAAAACCGTAGAAAGAGAGGGCAAAGAGAGGGGATCAGAGTTCTAAGGAGAAAAGAGAGGAACTTGCTTACCTTTCTCTTGCTCTTCCTCCTTCTCTTGATCTCTCTCACTCTCCACGCCTCTTTTCTCTCCTTGGGTCGAAGTCTAGGGCAGAAATGAGAGAAGAAATGAGTTTGGACGTTTAATGAAGTCTAATTCTCGTCTTTTACTCTCTTCCGGACTGACCCTCGCTACGGCGAAAATTAACCTTCGCTATAGCGAGCTCATGTTATCTGGCTTCACTATGGCGAGGCTTAACCTTCGCTACGGCGAACTCGCATCAGTTCCCTTTGCTATGGCGAGATATATCATTTGCTATGGCGAACTCGCGTTAGCTCCAGACCTCACTCTCGCTATGGCGTACGCTACAGCGAGCAACTCCCTGGTTTTTGTATGGACTGCTGCCAGCACTCGCTATAGCTAGAATCACGTTCGCTATTGCGAGAAGGCACTCTCGCGATAGCGAGATCATTTCTCTCTATTGCGAGAAGATTTAGCAAAAATTCTGAATTCTGAAAATTTCCAGCTTTCTACTTTCTTTCTTTTCCTTTCCTTTTCTTTTTCCCGGTTGTTACACTACACATGTCTACTTCATGTTAAAAATATATCTGACTATAACATCCATCACAGAAGGCATTTGATATTCAAAAAGGTCCAGAGGTCAAGCTGTTCACTGGAGCTATCACAGAATTCTGTAAAAAATTTCAAAAATGTCCAATTAATTTTACAAAAATCCAATCCATACAAATGATACCAATCTGGAAAGCTATGGATATTAGCTAGAGGGGAAAAATAATTCCAGACCAGTTCATCCAATCAAACAGTAACTGAGGTCGGGTGAAGTTCCTAATACTAAATAGATTCTTTGAAAATTCATATCTTACTCTCTAGACTCCAAATGAGGTGCTTCCAATTACAAGTCAATGGGAATGTCTAGTTCTTCTGTACAAAATTTTGTGGCAATTGGACATTATTTGAGTCCTGTGTGACATATTTTATTTTTGGACCAGTATGAACAGTGACCTGACCAAAACCAAAAAAATTTTCAACTTCGAAAATTCACCAAATATTCTCTAGACCTCTGAAAATTCTGTTCTTTAACTTCCCAAAAACCTCTTAACAAGATCTAATTATATTCCAAATATCAAATCAAGAAGAGCTCATTTGGATAAAAAGTAACAAAGGATTCCATTATGGTCAATTTTGGCTCCATATGGGATACCAAAATGTCCAAATGGCTTTCCTTGAGATTTGGCACCTCTTGGGCAAGTCTAAAAGCATAATTAAGACTTGTGTGAGTTACCCAAATAGTCCCAAACTCTATGCATATCATTTTGGCCATTCCATCCACACTTATACACATTTTCATAATATCATCTAAGAAGCTCATTTGCCAAAGCATGTTCAAATCACATTCTAATAGTCACCTAACATATTCTCTCATTCATACATGACATATTATCATAATTACATATGTTCCAAAGGTCATAGACCATTTACAACAATAATTTATATCATTAGGCATAATTATGGCTTAAAAGAGCAAAAACCATACATATTGGTGTCAATCTCTTCTCTTCAAGGTGGTTGGCTTCCATTACCTTGTCCACTTTGTCCACTTAGCATGTTAGATCATTGGAGATGAGGGAATGAGATTCAAAGAATTCCAATAGCTCATCTCTCATTCAATCATACATAATAGATGCAAATAAGTCTCATAAATGCATGTATGATCATGTTAACATGTGCAAACATTCAAGAGGCATTTTTATCATTTGAGAAAGTCATACATAGCATACAAAGGCTTGCCAAGCAAGTGGATTGGCCTCACCCAATTTCTTGTGGATATTAGACTTGCCTCACCCATTCTTTAAGAGATTCTTGGACTCAACCATACTCTTGGGAGCCCATCTTGCTTTTGGAAGACTCTTTGCTTTGTCTTAACCAATCTCAAGGGTTCTTGGCTCATCCTCACCATGGCTAAGGGTTCTTGGCCTCACCACACTCAAGCAAACCTAAGTACACATCAAAAATATCATATAAGAGCATATTGTAACATCATGGCACCATGGAATTAAAGTCATGCTAGAACACTTTTCATGGCTTAAAAAATATACATACATACATTCAAGACAAGCTAAGCACACATCCATGTATGAAAGAAGGTGGAGAGAGTTACCTTGTACACAATCACACATTTTTCTTCTTAAATCTCCCTCCCTTGCTTAGACCACACACACACAAAAGTGTAGGGATGGTTTCTCTTGGCCTAAACATAATTTATGGAAGCCAATTAGGTTCATGGAATTAATTCTAAGGCCACACATCTTCCTTAAGCACTAGCTTGATCTAATGACCCATTTATGGTTCCAAATGCACCTAATGAAGCAACACTCATCAAATAAATTATAGGCTCCATTATTTTCTTTCAAATATGATTCTTGACTCCTTTTAAGTCTCTTAGAGTTATCACACAATCAAAACCAATAGCCTAACTATATGTTACTTCTTTAGGTCATATTATGGAACATAAGGCACCATCTCACATTCTATGCTTTCTAAATCTTTCCTATGGCTTCATCTCATATTCATTTATCATATATGACTCAAAAATGGGTTTAGAAAATTCTAAAACTTTCCCTAGCTACTCAAACCCCTTTAGGCTGAGGTTATGAAGGAATTAAAGCTTTATAAACTTTGCTTTATTTAGGCCGAGACTCTTAGGGATCTTGGGAGCTCATTTAAACTCTTATTTAGGCCTAGGAATCATTATACAAAATCAAATTATACAAGGTGTAACTGAAACCCTAGGTTTTGCACCTTGAAATTCCATGGCCATTTCTTGAATTTCTTTGCATATTCTTACTCTCCTCCTTTAAATTCATAGAATTCACCTTGGTTCCCCTTAAAATTCCAGCCCTTTAGCATCTACATACATGGGGCGAAATATGGAGAAGAAGGGGGAGGAGTAGCTACCATGGGATGCAAGATTTACCCTATTTTCTTGCTTTTACTCACTTGAATCTTGTGTTCTTTGAGCTCTTCTCTTCAAATCTGAATTTTTCCCTCAATTTCTCCTTTAAAATAGATTTGTATACTTCATTTTAATCAAAGGAAACAAAGGAGAATGGAGGAGAAGAGGTTTGGAAGAGAAAGAGCATGAAAAACTACTAAATTTCTATACCTTTTTGCTTGAATTTCTCCTTTTCTTTGCCTTCCTCTTGTGCACCACTCTCCCTAGGGTTTTTCTCTGGTTTTGGGTAGAACTTGGTCGTCCAACATGAAGGAGAAGAAGGGTGCATCATATATATAGGTGAGAGGAAGAAACACTTTTTAAAAAATCCCATTTTACCCTTCGTTCTTAGCATTTTTATTTCTACTTCGTTTTAGCTCTTTTTTTAGAACCATCTTTTTCATTATAAAATTTAGGTTCCTAGTTTAGTAAAATGCCTTTGGAATCACTCAAATCGGAGCTAAAACCTTCCTGAACGGATCCATCAAAGTTCAAGTGCACCGATGTTGAAAAACGTCCACCGGAGGTGATTTAATTGTCCCGGGGCTTCTCATGATTTTTAGAGCCTCTGAGAACCCCGAAAAACTTAAAAGTTTCATTTAAAAAGCCCTCCTATGTGAATTCCAAAATTTACTCAAAATTACGAAAATGCCATTATGTTTCATAAAATTTTCGTAAGAAATTGTTTCTTCATTCTAGCTCCATTTTTCCTTCCGTCTAAGCCTGGGATTCTCATTTTTAGGAGTCTAGAATGCTTCCCAAATTTTTTGGAACCTTAATTACATCATTTCAAGGGACTTGCTTTTGTATTCGGTGAATTTCATTTGTTGACGGAGAAACCGTACGTCATGTTTTTCACATTTTCTCTCATTTATGGAGGACTGGATATTACATAATACATTATGGTGTTACATATATCAAACATAAGAGGAAATTAGTTGAAGTTAATACATTATGGTGTTACATATATCAAGCATAAGAGGAAATTAGTTGAGGTTAATACATTATGGTGTTACGTGTTACATACTAAGGCTATAATATTTATGTCCACAAGTTAGGTATGGCTAATAGAAGAGAGGAAGTTAAGACCTTTTAGAAAATGAGGAGAGCCATAGGTGTGATAGTGATAGACTTCAAGACCAAGTGAGGATCCTTACTATAACTACCTGTTTGCTTCAAGAGATGAGGGAAAAAGTTAGGTAAGCAAGTTGAATAGGAAAGTAGGAATGAAAGCAGTGCTAGGGGAGGTCAAATAGGGCTAGACCATAAATTAGTGGGGAAATTCTTGAAGATAAACCCTTCATCATTCATAGGAGCATATGATCCATTGGTGACCAAACAATGGACTAGACAACCAAAGAAAATCTTTAAGGTGGTACAATGCATTAATGAGAGCAGAATCCTATTAATAGTATATAAACTAGAAAATGGTGCAAAAGACTAGTGAAGAAGTGAGGAAAGATTTCTTAAGGAGAAAGGAGTAGTTATTACTTGGGTCATGTTTCAGGCTTCTTTCTTTAACAGGTATTTCCTTAACCATATGAAAAGTGCAGAGGAGGTTAACTTCTTAAAGTTAGAGTTAGGTGACATGTATGTCTACTAATATGAGTTCAAGTATGAGGAGTTATCTAAGTTCTCTAGTGACTAGAATCATACGCATGATAAGGCGTGGAAGGCAACAAAATTTCATGAAAGACTTAAAGCTTGACATTAGAGCTTATATTGTTAGCTATGAGATTAGGAATTTTACATTGCTAGCAAACAAAGCTAAAGTGATTGAAAAGGGGATTTTAGGATTTGCATCTAATAATACTACAACACCACTTGGGAAAAGAGACAAAGAGAACTTGAGGCAAATAAGAGAAGCTAGTAATAGTCAGTGGAAACAAGAAGCCCATATAGGGAATTATCAAGGAAAGCAGAAAGCAAACATGCTAGTTGCTATTCCCACAAATTGTGAGAAATGTGGAAGAACCATGGTAATAGACCATGTATGAAAGTTCAGAATGTTTATTTTCATATGTGGTAAACCATATCACTTTGCAAAAAATTTTAAGGATTAAAAGGCGATAGTCCTTTATTTCAAACCACAGAATTATAGGTAGGTTTTTACTCTAAGTCAATAAGAGACTAGTCAGTCACCAAACTTAATCTATGGTATGTTAAAGATTAAAAATCAAATTGTAAATGCAATGTTTGATCATGAAGAAACCTATCCTTCCATTGCTTATGATTATGTAAAGCATCAAAGTCTATTGATTAGTGATTTACCTATTAAGTTGTCTATTACGACTCTTACGAGAGACAAAGTCATTACTTTAAAATTTTTCTTGAATTATACTGTTAAGTTTGATAATTGATCCATTACTTTTGACTTAGTTTATATTCTTTTGATTGATATTGACATCATTTTTACTATAGATTAGCTATCTATTAATAATATTATGCTAGATTGTTCCTATAAGTCTATATCTTTACCTACTTGTGTATTTAGTAATGAGACTTTTGTTGTATTATCTTATTTGTCTACCACTTAAGCTAAGAGATACCTTAAGAAAAAGGGTCAGTGGCATTTAATTTTCTTTTCTTTATAGGCTAAGGCTAAAAAAGGTGTAAAGGGTATAGTTATTATGAAAGAATACCTAAAGGATTTCCTAAGGAAGTTAGTGGTCTTACTCTTAGTAAGGAATTAAAGTTAGTCATAGACCTAGTGCTTGGTACTAGACTTAAGCCCCATATAGGATGACACCTACTAAGTTAACTAAGTTGAAAAAGCAACTAAATGAACTATTAGAGAAGGAATTCATTAAACCTGGTGTATCCCCCTGCGGTGCACGAGTTTAGTTTGTCAAGAAAAAGGATGAAAATCTTAAGTTGTATGTTGACTATAAGAAGTTGAATCAAGTCACAATTAAAAATAAATACCCACTACCTAGTACACATGATTTGTTGAATCAGTTGACTTAAACCACTATATTTTCTAAGATTTGAGATCAAGGTATCACTAATTAAGAATCAAAGCTAAGGACGTCCTTAAGATGGCCTTTAGGACAAGGTATTGGCATTACAAGTTTTTTATTATTCCTTATGGTTTTATCAATGCTTCCACAATCATTATGGATTACATGAATAAGATTTTCAGACTATACTTAGATTTGTTTGTAATGATCTTCATAGATGATATCTTTATATATTCCAAGAGCCTTGAGGTGCATGAGAGACATCTTAAGATATTACTCTTGGTCTTAAAAGAAAAACAACTTTTAGCCAAACTTAGCACATGTGAGTTTTGGCTCAATAAATTAAATTATTAGGATATGTTTTCTCCATGGAGGAGGTATTAATAGATCCAAGTAAAACAAAAGCAATGATGAATTAGGAAAAGCTTATGTCAATTATTAATGTTAGGAGTTTTCTAGGATTGGCTGGATATTATCAGAGGTTTATTAAGGGGTTTTCCTAGTTAGTCACACCTTTAACTAGGTTAACTAAGAAAGATAAACCCTTTGTGTAAGATAGTCAGTGCAAGAAGTGTTTTTAGAAGTTAAAGTTAGGTTAACTTCTACCCAATGTTGATAATCCCTTACTAAAGAAAGTCTTTGTAGTATATAGTGATGCATTTAAGAAGGGTTTAGTTATGTGCTGATGCAATAAGGGACGGTAATAGCCTATGCCTTTAAATAACTTAGAACACATAAGGAAAACTATCTTGCCAATGATTAAGAGTTAGCTGCTATGGTGTTTGCTTTGCAAATTTGGAGACATTACCTGTATAGAGCATCACCTCAGCTCTTTAGTGATGACAAAAGTCTTAGGTATTTATTTGATCAGAGATAGTTGAACATGAGGTGGAGGAGGTGGGTAGAGTTTCTTAGGGAATACAACTTTATTCTTAAGTATCACTCACGGAAGGCTAATGCTGTAGCAGATTCTTTAAGTAGGAAATCCATTCATATGGCCATGATGATGCTTAGGGAACAACAATTGATTGAAAACTTGAGAGACTTGAACTCATCTATCTCTATTAATTCATAAATTCTTTTGTTGAGTGAACTTAGGATTTTAAGTGACTTTAGAAATTAGATTAGAAGTGCACAAGCTCAAGATGAATTTTTCGTGGAGGTTTTAGGGTAGATTCCTTAAGGTAAACTTAGAGAGTTTAGCATTGCTAAGGATAGTGTGATCTTGTATTACAATAACTTGTGTGTTCCAAAGAGTGATAACCTATGAGAGGTAGCTTCAGCTGAAGCCCATAAGAATAAATATACCATTCATCTAGGAACTAACAAAATGTATTAGGATCTTAAGAAAAACTTTTTAATTGTCTGGCATGAAATAGATGTAGCCAAGTACATGCTTAAGTGTTTTACTTGTCAAAAAGTTAAGATAAAGTATCAAAAACTAGTGGGATTATTTCAACCCTTAAAAATACCTAAGTGGAAGTGGGATAATATCCTTATGAATTCTGTGATAGGTTTACCTAAGACATCTTTAAGTTTTAATGCGATTTAAGTAGTGGTGGATAAATTGACTAGGTTTGCCCACTTTTTACTAATCAAGTTTACTGATTCTTTAAACAAGCTAGTTAAAGGCTACATTAGAGAGATTGTAAGGCTTCATGGGATACCTAATATTATAATATCTGATAGAGATCCCAAATTTACCTCTAGATTTTGAAATCATGTTAGGGAGCCCTAGGAACTAGATTGAGTTTTAGTGCCTCTTATCACCTTTAGTTTGATAGACTAAGCACCCTCTAGACTTCAAAGGATATGCTGAAGGCTTGTATACTAGATTTAAAGGGGAATTGGGATTTATATCTACCATTAATTAAGTTTGCTTATAACAGTAGTTACTATTCTAACATCCAAGTAACATCATTTGAGGCCTTTTGTAAAAGAAAGTATAGGCCTCCACTTTGTTTAGTTGAGCTAGGAGAAAGAAGTTTGCTAGGCCCAAACATTGTAAACCAAACCTTTAGGCAAATATAACTCATCAAAAAGAGTTTACTTACCACCTAAAGTTAGCATAAAAGCTATGCAGATAGAAGAAAGAGGCCCCAATAATTTGATGTTGATGACCATAATTTCATATACTCTCTCCAGTTATGGGAGTAGGATAGTCTTTAAAGTCTAGAAAGCTCAGTCCTTCGTGCATAAATCCATTCTAGATTCTTGATTGAGTCAGGCCAATTTCTTGTTGCATTGCTTTATCACCTAATCTTTCTCAAATATATAATGTTTTCCATGTGTTACAACTCAAGAAGTATCAACCCAATCCTTTACATGTCATTCAATATGAGTCAATGCATTTGCAAAATGATTATCTTATGTGATTGAATTAGAAAGAGTTGTTGACTACTAGGTCAGGCAACTTATAAGCAAGAGTATACTATCAGTCAAGGTGATTTGAAAAGGACTATCACTGGAGGAGGCAACTTGGGAGATAGAAGAAGACATGAGGGAGTTATATCTAGCATTGTTTACTTGAGATAATTCAATTTTAAGGACAAAAATTGTAAGTGAAGAAGATGTAACATCCTGTAGTATTTAACTTAATTTAATTTGATAAGAAATTATTAGAGGTTTTATATTAATTAGTTAACATAAGATTAAGGGGTGTTATTTATAGGAGAATTATTTAATAGTCATTTTTACTATTTTACTATTCAAGGAATTAATGAGATATAATTTGGAAAATAGGAATTTAATTTATTTGGAAAATAAGATAGTTAGGTCATAAGCCTAATAGTTAAATTAGAATAAATAATAATAAAAGCCTAACGGTGTATTTAGGTTTACTAAAACTCATTAGTTAATTTTAAGTGACCTTGACCCATGATCCACTACCCAAACCCACCCAACATCTCATAACCCATGTCATCTTTTTATTTTCATTTTAATTCATTTTAAATTATAATACCTAGCATAGGAAGAGAGAGAGTGTGTGGCATTTTATGAATTAAAAAGAGAGAAAGTGGATCTAAAAAGACTAGAGGCTCCATGGATGCAAAGACTTTAAGCTTTAATTTTATTAGCTTCTTTTGTGAATTACCCAAAGTGAGTGGAGAAACATTTAGTCAACTCTTTGTAGAGTTTCTTTTGAGCAAATTAGAATTTGAATTGGATGGTTTTAGATTTGAAAGGTTGAGAAGCATAGTGTTATGCTATCATAGGAGGATTCTTGGAGGTCATTTGAATTCTTAGAGATATAATTCCTACTTCAATGCTAGCTTTTATGGATTTAACAGATGTTTGAATATTAAATTTATAACAATTAATTTTTAGTGAATTTTAAGTGTTTGATGAAATTCTCAAGAGGCTTGAAATGGTGCTAGAATGCAAGTTAAGGTATAATTCATATTCTAGATTTTTTTTCTTTTATACATTTGATGGATTATATTGGGTAATTAGAATCTTCTTGATGGTTTTGTCATGATTGGATGATATTAAAGTGAGGTACAAGTGTGTGATTAGCTTGAATTTAGTAAAGGAGAAGCCTAAAAATGTTAGGCTAGTGGGAAGATCACTTATATTAATTTAATAAGTAAATTATGTAATATATATTAATTTGATATTGTAGATTGTTAGCTTGTAATCAATTGGAGTTACCTAAGCTTGGTTGGCATCTTTGTAGGATAGCTAGTATCTATATACATAATTCTAAATGCTTTCTCATATTTTTATAAAATGGTTTAATAGCACTTCTAGAGTTTGATATAAATAATTGATGTAATTGATGATTTATGGAATTGATGAAAGTTAAGAAATTAAATAATGTTATGTTTTCTTAAAGTGAAATAGTTTTAATTGTTATGTAATGATTCCAAACTTATTCTTATGATTATACCTTCAGGTGAATGCCAGAGAAAAGACATATATGTGATGATAAGTGGCCATTAGTGTCTTGGTGTTTAAGATGCCATTTATCTCACTCATTCTGGTGTGGGATGGGATGACTTGGGTATCTAGTCCCCACAGATAAATGATATAGTTTCGCTTTATCTTTTCTAAGACAATTTGAGTTGAGTTGGGAGTCAAAGAATTTATAGCTACATGTTTACCCTCTTTCAATATGGAACGAATTTAGTTTATGAGTCTAGGACTCTATAGCTATGTGATTAAGCATATAATTTTTTGAAACTCTTGGTTATTCTAAAATTGCATTTGTAAAGTAAATTTTATCTTCTTTTAAAATGGATTTATAATAATTATTGTGAAAGTTTAATGGTTCACCTAGCAAAAGCAAAGAGAAAGGCATACGTTTTTATGAAAACCTTTATGTTATAGCTGGAAATGTTGCTTTAGAACTTTACTAACTATAGAAATTTTTATCTCATTTGCACATTTTATTTTACTAACATTTCTTGGTAGAAGAATGGATACTAGTCATGTAACACCTAATACTTAAGTCTATATTAATACAATATTCAACATACAATTCCTTGATAGTCAATTGCAAAAGCTAAAATGAATAGTTCATAAAACAACATCAGTATCAAGATTTAAAATTTTACATAACCATATGATAATAAAAGTTAATGATAATATAAATAAAGTTACTAAGAATCTCATGTACTATGTTTTCTTATTACATCATCATGAATCCTACTACATCACTTAACTAAACCTTTCTAACTAAGATATTCATTATTTGACTTCTTCTTCCCAACCATAACTCTTCCTTTTGGAAATGCTATTAACAACATGTGAGATAAAAGCCTAATAGCTAGTGGAGTTCCAAAACATGCATTCCTAACCATAAATATAAGGCCTTTTATGAGAAATGTGTTTAGTTAAAAAAAAAAAACATTGCTTATGGAGAATATACCTTTAAGAAGCATTTGTTAGCTATGTGAATTAACATTTCCAATCCATTTTCATAAATCATAAGTAAAGGCTACAAACATTTAATACAAACTATTTTTTCAAACAAACATTTCTCTAGAAAGCTATATGCTCAACGATACTCACAGATGAGATGTCATTACCATAAGCCCTGCTTTCTATCTAAGGGTATTCACAATGTGAGCTAACTATACCATTTACTTATCTATCTCATATTGAATAAAGACTTGTGACCTTAAGCCTGGCCTGTGCTAATAATGAACACTAGCTAAAATACAAGCGTCCATATCTCACTCTGCAACTTGGCCCACTAGCCCAATAGTCAATGCCATCAAGCTTAATCTCATAATTATAATTATAACTATCAAGTAAATGTTCATCATTGAGTGTTCAACCATAAGGATCCATCTCAAAGACAACAAAATGAGTATATGTTTGAAAACATCACATAACCATTTCAAAGAGAACAAACTTCAAGTAAAATAACAACTCCACATTTCAATGTGTACAACAAGATCACAATTTCACAATTTCATTTCCAAAACCTTTATGATCAAAACACCGTATTAATGAACATCTTTCACAATACTTGAAGTGCCAATAAAACATTTGTGAGCCCTAATTTTAAATTAAATAAATCATGCATTAGCATTATATTTATGGCTATTAACTACCTTGATATAAACTCAAGTACACAATTGCCAAGCCACCACCATTACCCTTAAGTTAGGAATCTGTGATATATCAATAAAATACATTTAATATCATATATATACAAAATAATATACCTTAATTAATTAAATCCATCTTATTTTATCCACTTACCACAATGGTTAACATTCTACAAGTACCTAAGAAGTTCAACACTTCACACCTCCACTTGAGCTTACATTTTGTCTTCTACATTTTAAACCAAAACAATGAATTAAACTTTCAAATTAATTTAGTAACATTAAATATAAATATAAATAATTATATAATACTAAACTTATCCAAATTCCACTCATAGAAAAAAGGTCAATTTCCCATTTAGACATTTCATCAAATATTTAGTGTGCAACTTTAAAGACTAACAAGAATTAATACCTAATCAATAGTATAATCAAACACACTTGTATTACTAGAAGCTTAATTATACTTTTAATTACTCAATTTCAACCTCAATTGTCAAATTCCCTAAAATCCCCAATTGTCAAACCCTAAGTGGTGCGAACCCACAAGGAATTGAATCCACTTGAACCCACAACTGATCTGAAATATACACACCCCAAGAAAGTTAAATCAAGTCTGAACGATCCACATGGAACCCCTAAATACGAAGAGACAAGGACCCCGAGTGTTGGAAGACGCCACAAGGTTGATCAAGCCTTGATAAGTCTACAAGTTCAATGAAGAACCCTAGAGAGTACTCCTCTCAAGTTTAGGATTTCCAAAAAATATGATTTCTATTCATTCAAATCTGATTACAATGGGAGGCAGAGTACAATTATATAGTGTGCAAATCAAATATCCCTTCAATGCTCATAGAAAAGGAAAACTAGGGAAATTAATAAAAAATTTCCTAATTAATGACCTATGAAATCAGAATTATAAAAGTCAAATTCTCTTAAAAACTAAAAAGGAAATAAATCCCCCTAAATAAGCTAGTTTCGTCTAAATACATTAGGATTCTAGAAATCAGCTTATTAAGCCCAAAATGGCATTATTTAGCCCTAAATAAACCCACCAATGGATGGTCCATGGTTCAAGCACTTCAATTTATAATATTTTGGCCCAATCTAGCCTTAGCAGCTCCATCTTCAGCCCATATGATGTTAAGGATGTCCACATTAGAAATGTCCATATCTTACTTAACTTTTGTTGCTCCAATTGTTATTTGCTTAGTCCAGGTCCTTTAAACAAGTCCACTTAAGGCTTCCCTCATTCTTTTAGCTCTTGCTCTTATCATCGGGCCACTTGGAATTTGCAAAGGATCATTCCAAGCATTTGAAATAGCTTGCTCCCTTTGATGGATCGCATCATCCCCTCTCTCCTTAAAAGGATTCGTCCTCGAATCATCACCTGCATCATAAGGAAATAGATCAGCAACATTAAAAGTAGCACTAACATTATACTCACTTGGCAGATCTATCTTATAAGCGTTGTCATTGATTTTCTCAAGGACTTGAAATGGTCCATCCCCTCTTAGAGCTAATTTAGATTTCCTTTGTGCCAGAAACCTCTCTTTTCTCATATGCACCCATACCCAATCACCAGGTTCAAAAGTGACCCGCCTTCTCCCTTTGTTTGCCTTAGATGCATATTGCTCATTCTTATTTTCAATCTGCAATTTAATCTTTTCATGAAGTTGCTTAACCACCTCAGCTTTCTTTTTGCCATCAAGGCTTGCTCTCTCATTAATGGGCAATGGTAACAAATCCAAAGGAGTTAGTGGATTAAAGCCACAAACAACTTCAAAAGGAGAATAATCAGTAGATGAATGCACACTTCTATTATATGCAAATTCAATGAATGACAAGCAATCCTTCTAATTTTCCAAATTCATTTGGATGACAGTCTTAAGCAATTGAGTTAAGGTTCTGTTAACAACTTCAGTTTGACCATCAGTTTGTAGATGACAAGCTGTAGAAAATAATAACTTAGTTCCAAGCTTTCCCCACAAAACTCTCCAAAAATGACTCAGAAATTTTGTATCCTTATCTGAGACAATACTTTTAAGAACACCATGAGCCTCACAATTTCTTTAAAGAACAAATCAGCAATATAAGTAGCATCATCAGTTTTATGGCATGCAATAAAATGTGCCATTTTTGAAAATCTATCAACAACCACAAATATTGAATCCATCCCTCTTTTTGACCTAGGTAATCCCAAAATAAAATCCATTGAAATGTCTACCCAAGGTTCACTAGGTACAAGTAATGGAGTATACAAACCATGTGGTAAGACTCTAGACTTAGCCCTTTTACATGTTATGCATCGACCACAAATCCTTTCCACATCACGATTTATTTTAGGCCAAAAGAAATGTTCATGTAAAACATCTAATGTCTTTTTCACACCAAAATATCCCATTAGTCCTCCCCTATGTACTTCCCTCACAAGCAATTCACGCATAGAACATTGAGGCACACATAATTTATTTTCTTTGAACAAAAATCCATCAAACTTATAGAATTTTCCAAAAGCTCCCTTTTCACAAGCAACAATTATTTCAGCAAAATCACTATCATTGGCATACAAATCCTTAACATATTCAAAACCAAGCAATCTTGCATTCAGAGAAGTGAGAAGAATATACCTTCTAGATAATGCATCTGCAACCACATTCTCCTTACCTTTCTTGTATTTGATCACATAGGGAAAAGGCTCGATGAACTCCATCCATCTAGCATGTCTTTTGTTCAGCTTACCTTGACCTTTAATGTACTTCACAGATTGATGATCTGTATGGATCACAAATTGTTTAGGCCAAAGGTAGTGTTGCCAAGTCTCCAATGCTCTCACAAGTGCATAAAGCTCCTTGTCATAAGTTAGGTAATTCAAGGTGGCACCATTCAGCTTTTCACTGAAATAAGCAATTGGCCGCCCTTCCTGCATTAGAACAGCTCCTATCCCAACTCCCGATGCATCACACTCAATCTCAAAAGTTTTGTTAAAATCAGGTAAAGCTAAAATAGGTGCAGAACACAATTTTTCTTTAAGAACAATAAATGCATGATCTTGTGCTTTTTCCCATCTAAAGCCAATTGATTTCTTAATTACTTCAGTGAGTGGTGTAGCAATTGTGCTAAAATCTTTTACAGACCTCATATAAAAACTAGCCAACCCATGAAAACTTCTTACCTCAATTATATTTGTAGGTGTTGGCCATTCTTTAATAGCCCTTACCTTCTCTTCATCAACTTGTATTCCCTCAACACTCACCACAAATCCAATGAAAATAACTTTTCCCATGCCAAAGCTACACTTTTTTAGGTTAGCATATAACTTTTCTTTTCTCAAAACATTAAGCACACAGCGCAAATGATTCAAATGCTCATCAAGACTTTTACTAAAAATCAGAATATCATCAAAATAAACCACAACAAATTTTCCAATATATGCACGCAAAATATGATTCATCAACCTCATAAAAGTACTAGGAGCATTTGTTAGCCCAAATGACATAACTAACCATTCATACAGCCCATGCTTTGTTTTGAAAGCAGTTTTCCACTCATCTCCTTCCCTCATCCTAATTTGATAATATTTAGATTTTAAATCAATTTTTGAGAAAATAACATACCCATGCAATTCATCAAGCATATCATCTAATCTAGGAATGGGATGGCAATACTTTACAGTGATATTGTTGACAGCTTTGCAATCAATGCACATCCTCCAAGATCCATCTTTTTGTGGTACTAAGAGGACTGGTACAACACATGGACTCAAGCTTTCTCGAACATACCCCTTTGCCATGAGCTATTTAACTTGCTTTTGAAGCTCTTTTGTCTCCTCAAGGTTAGTTCTATAAGCTGGCCGGTTAAGAATTGTTATTCTAGGAATGAAGTAAATTTGATGCTCAATGCCTCTTATGGGTGGCAATCCACTAGGGATATCTTTTAAAAATATATCTTCAAATTCCTACAACAAAGAACTAACGACACTTAGAAATGAAGAGTCAAGGTCATTAGTGCTTAAAAAGGCCTCCTTGTAAACAAGTACAAGTAAAGGCTGTTCAGAAAGATATGCACTCCTCACCTCACTTTCTTTTGTATAGAAACTCACGTTTTCTCTTTCTTTTCTCTCCACTTTCTTTTCTTTCTTCTGAATCTCTTTTTTTTAGCTCTCAAGTTTTCTTTCTTTCTCACTCTCATTTCTTTTTGATCTCTCTTCTTTATTTTTCTTATCACCCTCTCTTTTATCTCTTTCTTGTTTCATTTTGAGTTGATCTTCATACACTTGCTTGGGTGTTAATGGTACAAGAGTAATGGGTCTGTCATCTATTACAAATGAATATCTATTGGTAAACTTATCCTTTGTAGCCTTCCTATCAAATTCCCAAGGCCTACTCAAAAGTATATGTCCAGCATGCATAGGAACAACATCACATAAAATCTCATCACAATATCTTCCAATTGAGAATGAAACAAGAACTTGCCTATCAACCTTAATCTCCCCACATTCATTCAGCCATTGCAACTTGTATGGTCTATGGTGTTTAATGGTAGAAAAATTTAATTTCTCAACTAAAGTGGTAATAGCAACATTGGTACAACTCCCACCATCAATAATCATATTGCATACCTTGTTACTTATGAGACTGTGAGTATGGAAGATGTTTTCTCTTTGCTGCTCAATGTCATCTTCCTTAACTTGATAATTCAAAGCTCTTCGAGTCACAAGTGCTTCTCCTTCTACAGCATACTCAAACCCATCATCACTAGCATCTTCAAGTGACGGCATGGAATCATCACTTTCACTTTCAGTCATCACTTCACGATCATTCATGATCATTACTCTCTTGTTGGGGCATTGCATAGCTATATGACCTGTTCCTAAACACTTGAAACATTTAATATCTCTATTTCTAGATGATTGGGAATCAGATTTACCTTTATTCTTAGATGAAGCTTCCTCTTTGCCTTTTGAGACTTCTCTTTGAACATCTTTTTCTTCCTTCTTCCTTTTGGTCTCATTGAAGAACTGGAACCTAAAAGGTACCTTGTTGTTCCTTTTTGTTTAAGTTGCCTTTTAACCTTCATTGCCATGTACACCATGTCTTCTAACTCCACATAATGCTGCAACTCCACAATATTAGCAATTTCTTTATTCAACCCATTCAAGAATCGAGCCATTGTTGCTTCCCTATCCTCTTTCACATTTGCTCTAAGCATAGCCACTTCCATCTCTTTGTGATATTCCTCTACACTTTTAGAGCCTTGTGTAAGGGACTGCAACTTTTGAAAGAGGTCTCTATAGTAATGATTGGGTATAAACCTCTTCCTCATGAGAGCCTTCATCTCCCTCCATGTTTCTAGGGGTTTCTCACCATTCCTCCTCCTCCCTAGGACCAATTTATCCCACCAAATTAATTCATAATCCGTAAATTCAATGACTGCCAATTTCACCTTTTTTACTTCAGAATAATTATGGCACTTAAAAATGAACTCAATTTTCTTCTCCCACTCCAAATAAGCTTCAAGATCATTTCCACCTTGGAAAGAAGGTATCTTCATCTTAATATTTCCAAGGTTTCCATCCACCCTATTTTTACCCCTTGGAGCATTTTTACCGTGTCTCCTTTCATGCCTAACTTCCCTAGGCCTATTTCTACCCAAATCAAATTTAGATTCATAATCTTCTTCACTACCACCTCCTACTTCATTTTCAGACTCAAAATCATCCATATAATCATCTCTATGCCTCTCATATCTTCTAGGATTAGGACTTACAGTAGGTGGTCTTCTCTGCAAGTTTGCAATCATTGTGTCTTGCTTATCCATCCGGTCTCTTATCCCTCTAAGCACCACATTAAGACGTTCGAATTGTTGCTGTATGGCTTTTACAATGAGATCCAGGTTCTGTACACTACCTCCTCCACTTGATATTTCCTCCCTATTAGACATTATAAGCTACAAGAAAAATTGATTAGAGAAATAAAGATCCTCGCAAATTTTTCTCACGTGTTTACCATCAAAGATGTCACTCTTCACTCGTGTTTCATACTTTAAAGGCTTTTTCAAATAATGGATTCACACTCTCGCCTTTTTCCACTCTTAGTCTCTCTATAGGCTCTTTAAAGAAACTAATCAGACTCAATACAAAGCTATCACAATTCTTGTGAGATTCAACCAAACACTTCGAGATAATCAGTGGATACTATAGTAAGGAAAATTAGGGAATGAAAGTTAAAGATGCAAAATTTGTAAAAGCTTAGCTCACACCAATACTACTTCTAGAACAGCACAATTTTTTTTTTTTTTTTGCCTGTTCTTTTAAAAAAAAAATTTCTCTTTTTTTTTTGCTGGAATATGAATAACAAAAATGAAATTTGAATAACAGAACAGAAATAGCAAAATCAATCTGGAAGGCCTTGAAAACGCGTCTGAATTTAAACGACAATATCTCTAGTTAGAGAACTCCAAATGAGATGATTTTAAAGTGATCTGAAAGAAGAGAATCTGGGATATAAGAAAGACCTACTATACATCTAGAAACTCAACAGAAAATGTGACAAATAAAGGATTAAAATTCAGTACGTCCAAAAGAATGGAAGATGAACAAAATTTCAAAAGGAAACAGAAACACAATTTGGAAAAGCACAAAGACACACGGATATGACCTAATTTAGGGATCGAAGCTCTGATACCAAGATGGTGCGAACCCACAAGGAATTGAATCCCCTTGAACCTACAACCGATCTGAAATATACTCACTCTAAGAAAGCTAAATCAAGTCTAAATAATCCACTTAGAACCCCTAAATACGAAGAGACAAGGACCCCGAGTGTTGGAAGACGCCACAAGGTTGATCAAGCCTTGATAAGCCTACAAGTTCAATGAAGAACCCTAGATAGTACTCTTCTCAAGTTTGGGATTTCCAGAAAATATGATTTCTATTCATTCAAATCTGATTACAATGGGAGGCAGAGTACAATTATATAGTGTGCAAATCAAATCTGCCTTCAATGCTCATAGAAAAGGAAAACTAGGGAAATTAATAGCAAATTTCCTAATTAATAACCTATGAAATCAGAATTATAAAAGTCAAATTCTCTTAAAAACTAAAAAGGAAATAAATCCCCTTAAATAAGCTAATTTCATCTAAATACATTAGGGTTCTAAAAATCAACTTATTGAGCCCAAAATGGCATTATGTAGCCCTAAATAAGCCTACCAATGGATGGTCCATGGTTCAAGCACTTCAATTTATAATGTTTTGGCTCAATCTAGCCTCGGCAGCTCCATCTTCAGCCCATATGATGTTGAGGACGTCCACATTAGAAATGTCAATATCTTGCTTAACTTTTGTTGCTCCAATTGCTATTTGCTTAGTCCAAATCTCTTGAACAAAGTCCACTTAAGGCTTCCCTCATTCTTTTAGCTCGTGCTCTTGTCATCGGACCACTTGGAATTTGCAGAGGATCATTCCAAGCATTTAAGACAGCTTGCTCCCTTTGATGGATTGCATCACTAAGATTCAATATCATTTATTTTAAATTCTAATGGGTTCAAAATGAACTATGAAAAACTAAAACATTTTTTCCTACTATTACCATGATTAGACCTTCCAAGAAACCATCCAAATTGCTCTTTAAAGTTTTACTTCCAAAGCTTAACCCCCTCTATCTCTTAAAAGATGAAGAAGACATCTCATCCTTTTTTTCCTTATAAGTGGCATCATCTTTCATTAAATGGAGTTATAATTTTTAGAATAAAAAATAAATCAAAAATAAAATAAAAGATAACATAATTAAGTGATAAGTCATGGGTCTAGGACATAGATTCAGGTAAAATCCATTTAAAAATCACTTGGGTTATGATAATTCACTTAAATAGTTACTATTAAACTATAGTAATTCATTCAAATAATTATCATTGGGCTCTGGTGATTTAAATGACTATTATACTTTTATTTTTATTTATTTAATTGGGCTAAATAAACTACTTGGGCCTTTTATCATTTTCTATCATTTTTTTTAAACCCAATATCATAAAGCATGAAAGCCCCCTATCTTATTTCCCAATATTTCATTTACTAAATGAAATCCCAACAATTTCATGATCACTTAAGTAGTAAACTCCGTATAGTTATTAATATAAATTGTTCAATAAATAATTTCCATGTAAATAATGCATCTAAGTCTTTATTTATAAATCAATCCTTCATAATTTTCCTAATTACTAAAATAATAAAATACCCATAGACTCCTAAAATTCTAAATTAATTAATTAAATACTCTAACCTTAATTTACACATTCTTCACCATTTTTAGAATACTAATTAAATTTTAATTAATTTTTTGATTAATTATTCTAACTAATTTATTAATTCGAGATGTCACAGGTGCAAGGAAACAATATAATGAGTACTTTAGCTTAGCAATATTATGTTAACATTGATCTAATAACTAAACTATATTATTTCAAGTTATAATTAGAGATTTATATTATGTAATATTTTCTGTGGTATTATTCTATATGGAATATTTTAGTTGTTATGTAGGATGATTATTTTTATTCAGGTTAAATATATGGATTTACTGTATACTCTTTGTTGAGATTTAATGAATGGATCTTTATGGAGTAAATGTGAGTTAGGATGTTAATCTTGACAATTTAACTGAATAATTAATCTTATAAGGATTGACGATTGTTTTATTTGCACATTTATTAGAATATTTAATATATATTATTATTTAATAATTTACACATGTGAATATTAATTATTTTTTTGTTTAAAGTGAGTATTTAAATATCGAAATATAGTTAGGTGTTACATTAGCCACATATAATGAATTGACATAAACTATTTACCTTAAAGTAGTGTGGCTTAAAACAACTTTACACAACAAATTACCATTGAACAGAGAGCCTCTACAGCTTTACTAAGTTACTTGATCTTATCATCATAATTACCTCATCTCTCAATAAGCTTATAAATAGAAGTCCTTCCAAAATCTTGAAGTAAAGAACGATTTTTGAGGAAACTCATTCTAAGACCAAGCCTTGATCCTTCATACAAGCACAAATACCATAACCATACCTAG
Source organism: Erythrophleum fordii (assembly GCA_032878935.1). Classification (NCBI taxonomy): domain Eukaryota; kingdom Viridiplantae; phylum Streptophyta; class Magnoliopsida; order Fabales; family Fabaceae; genus Erythrophleum; species Erythrophleum fordii. The sequence continues at coordinate 12,125,117 of JAVQMF010000033.1, forward strand.
AGGCTCATATTTGTTAATTAATTGGGTAGAATTCAAAATTAATCCAATTATATATTAACCACATAAAATGCAACACAAATTTTATTTTAGTAAAACAAATCAACTTACCCACCAATGAACTAATAACACATTACAAAAATAAAAAATACAACTTCAAATAGATTCAAGATAAGCCATTCAAACTGTACTTTCTTTTTTACTTTTTTTTTTCAATTTCATGTTTAGTCAAGAAAATCCATTATCAGGCAAATGGTTATGAACAACTATATGATTCAAAGGTCAAAAATCTGTATTAATAGCATTGATAGCAAAAAGTAAAATTCTTGTTCTTGAAAAATATATTTTATATTAATTTAGTTCTTCAAAAAATATTTGAATCAATGTTGTAATTTGATCTAATGTAAATATAATTCATTAATAAAATTAATTGATGTAAATAATATTTGCAAAATACTTTTCTTTTATTACATAAACGGTTTGAACTTTGAATCTAGACATATTGTTGCTGTTTTTTTGTTTTAAATTAATTTAATTAAAGGCATATTGGTTAAGGATAAAATAGTAGTTAAATTTAACATTAATCAGGTAGGTTTTGCTAATAGAGATGCACGCAAGTTGAACCAAGTCAAGTTTTTGCCTAGCTCAAAACTTAGCTTATTTTAATGATTGAGCCTATTTTTAAGGTCCGACACCCAATCCAGCCTAGCTAAACTTGATTAGTGAGTACATAAGATTGGGTTAAGTTGAATTGACTAAGGTAAACAAATTTTTTTTACTAAAAATTTAAAAATATTTTTAAAAAATAAAATAAAATTTTTATATAAATTCTTATAAAATTACATATTACTTTTGAAAAAAATAAAATTTTTATATAAATTTTTATAAAATTATATATTACCTCTAGAAAATAAAATTTTCATAAAGTCTTCAAAGAATATTTTTTTATTTTTCAAATATATATGGCTAAGCTAAATTAACTAAAATGGTTGATTTAAAATTTGATTGGATCCAATTTGATAACCCACTTTAATAAGCTCTTCTAACTTTTTTATGTTTTGATCTTTTTAACTCGATCCAATTTAGTCAAATCAAATTAAGTTCATTGAGCCCTTCGAATTGCTACGCACCCCAGTGAATATAAAATTTGTATCTTTTGAAGTTTTCTTCTTTTTTTTTGGGTCAAATTTTCTCTAAAGCATCTCTTTATTTTTCTTTTCTTTAAATATTTTTTTTTTTATCAACCCTATTCCCCTTGTCGCACTTAAGAGAAATTGCCAAGATCTCTACTATATCCATAAGTGTAACATATCCTAGCAGAAGCGATGACTCATGGCACATTAAGGGCTATTTTGTTTATGGTAATGTGAAGGCATTTTATTTATATAATTTATGTAATATTTATTATATTTTTATAATTATTTTTTAATTATTAAATCATATTTTTAAAGATAAAGATAAAAAAATTATTTTTTATTTTATATACTCTTACTTATTTATTTTTATATATTTTTTAATTATTGTACCTCCTAATCAAACAGCCAATAAGAATAGAAGGGATTAAACAAACCAAATTAAAACAAACAAACCCAAAAAAAAGTGGGCACCCCGGGATGTGGTGTTCCAGTCTGTAATGTGGACACATGTTATTGAAAAAAGCGAGACACACAGGCCCAGATGACTGGCCTCGATCCATCTCACAGCTTACCGCACACCCCTTTACGTCGCGGCTCCCAAAACATTTTACATCACAATCTTTTCCAAATCCTACAATCCTCCACGTGTCACGTGTGAAACAATTTCATTCACTTTATCATCTCTCTCTCTCTCTCTCTCTCTCTTCTTTTTTTGGCTCTTTTCTCATTTTTCTTGAATGCTATTTTTCTATTAAAAGTCTAATTGTTAAATTCTGATGAAAGCATTTTAAAAGTCATATAATTCACAATTAATTAGCAAAAAAGTCAATAAAATTATGTAAAGTGGGAATCTCAATGAAATTAATAGTTATTTTCGTGACTTTTTATTGTTTTATTATACAATCAAGTGTAGAAAGTTTATTTCATAAATATTTTTTCAATAAAAATAATTAATTTTTGAGATTTTTATTTCAATTATTTGTTATACATATAAATATTTATTTTTCTTTTATAAAAATTTTTATTTTGGTCTTAAAAAATAATTTGATTCTTAGTTTCATATCTTATTTTTATATTACTCAAATACTTGAAATTATTATTTCATCTTAAGCAAATACGAAAATTTAGAGTAAATTTCAATTTATTCTTCTATGAATTATTCCAAAATTGGTTTGCCTTCCTCTCATTCAAAGCATGCTAATGATTCGTTCAATTATTATTCAATCATTCCACGGTATTCTACATTCAAACTTCAATAAAAATAATCAGAGAAATGTAAAAAATGATGAATAGTTTCATTTTTAAATGTCTCTTTCACTTATTGAATATTTTCAAAATTATTGAAAGTTACTGTTCATATTAAGTGAATGTTCAACTTCAAAACGTTACCTTAATCCTAATAATAGGTAAAAAAAAATAAAGAATAAAATCACAAAGGGTAATATGAGATACTTTAAATTAGAACTTAACATCATTAAGAATAAAATTAAGCTCTAATAAAATCACAAAGGGAGTTCCTACCAAAAAAAAAATCACAACGGGAGCAAATTGATTTGAAGCCAAATTACATGGGGATAAATTGTAACTTACCCAAAAGTTCAATTCTAAAAAAATTGTAGCATATCATTTTAATACTTTTGAACTTTTGAAATATTTAAATGAAATAATACTTTCTAGTGCTAAAGTAATATTAATAATCTATTGATGAGAGACCCCATAGAAATAAGTCATAGGAATCTTCAACAAGATGATATATTGCCTTGGATCGGCTAAGAACAAGAAATGTTGGTCAAGTGGATAAGACCCTAAGAGAACTCGTCCCTTAGAACCCTAGCTTTGAGACGCCACAAAAGAAGACCACTTCTTTGATAAGTCATTTGTATTCTATAGAAGAACACACAGAAGCAAGAATTTCACAATGAGAAATAAAATTCTAAATTTATTCCAATCTCCCCAAAGTACAATAGGTGGCCTATTAAATAGGCATAAAAGAAAACTCTAAACCTAACTTAATCTCTAAGAATTCTCCTCGAAGAAATAGGAAACAAAGAATCCGATTTTAATGGGAGGAGATGATGCCATTTACTACAAGAAATCCTAAAGAAAAGGAAAGAAAGTAATAAGTTTTCAGCAACTAACGAAAATGGAAATAAACAAAATCCGAAACTTAAATCCTAAGTCTTGACTAAATGGCCTTGTTCAAACTAATAGAAATGGAAACTAATGAAAAGCAAATAAAAGACATCCTAATAAGATTTAGAACTCCTATTCACGTCACTTTTGTTGCCAATGTGATTTGCACATGCTTGTTAATTGATTTCTTTAAGTTGGACTCTATTTGCACCTTGCAACATGTCTTGTTGGGCTTGGACAACGAGGATCAAGTACCTTGGGCCTTGTAACTCTTCAAATTGATGCAAAAACATGGGTTCAAGCTCTTGAACTTTTTGGACAATGCAACTTAAAGCTTGCTTCATGGCTTTAGCTCTTCCTCTAGTCATTGGGCCTCATATGCCTTGTAATGGGTCCATTTGCATGTTGGGCTCTCTTGCACACCCTCCATGCTCTTTTAGGTCATTACACCATGCTCCCTTGTCTACAAGCTCACAGGCCCCTTCATTATTCCCTCCCTCTTCAAAAGGATTCGTCCTCGAATCTGCATAATTAAAGGTAGATAAATCAGTAACATTGAATGAAGCACTAATATTTCCATAAGAGCTAGGCAAATCAATTTTGTATGCATTGTCATTAATTCTTTCCAAAACTTAGAAAGGTCCATCCCCTCTAGGGTGTAATTTTGACTTTCGTTTCTCAGGGAATCTTTCCTTTCTCAAGTGTATCCAAACCCAATCTCCAGGTTCAAAAACCACACGCCTTCTACCCTTATTAGCATGCTTGGCATATTGTTCATTCTTCCTCTCAATGTTAGCCTTAACTTTGGCATGTAATTCCTGCACAAACTTAGCTTTCTTCAAACCATTAAGATTAGCAAATGCATTAGAAGGTAAAGGAAGAATATCAAGAAGAGTTAAGGGATTAAAACCATAGACAACCTCAAATGGAGAAAATGAAGTAGAAGAGTGCACTGTTATATTACATGCAAACTCAATGTGAGGCAAGCATTTTTTCCAATTCTTTAAATTTTTTTGAATGATAGAACGAAGTAAGGTAGTAAGAGTACGATTCACAACTTCAGTTTTCCCATCCATTTGAGGATGTGCCACAGTAGAAAACAACAATTTAATTCCTAGCTTAGACCACAAAGTTCTCCAAAAATGGCTAAGGAACTTTACATCTTTATCACTCACAATAGATTTAGGTAAACCATACAACCTCACAATTTCTTTAAGAAACAAGTTAGCAATATGTATGGCATCATTAGCTTTTAAACATGCAATAAACTGTGCCATTTTGCTAAATCTATTAACCACAACAAAAATGCTATCTTTTCCACTTTGAGCTCTAGGTAAACCCAACACAAAATCCATAGAAATATCAATCCAAGATTGGGAAGGTACGGGGAGGGGAAAATACAAACCATGAGATTGAACTTTAGATTTTGCATGCTTACATGTCACACATCTATCACAAACAGCAATTACATCGTTCATCATGCTTGGCCAATAAAAATGTTCATGCAAAAGAGTTAAAGTTTTCTCCACACCAAAGTGTCCCATCAAAGCACCACCATAAGTCTCTTTAACAAGCAATTCACGCATAGAACAAGATGGAATACATAATTTATCTTTCTTAAACAAAAATCTATTAAATCTGTAAAAGTCATTAAAACCATGTTTCTCACACAATTTCCAGATTTCACCAAAGTTACAATCAGATTCATACATGCTTTTTAACATCTCAAAACCAAGTAATCTAGCATGCAATGATGTAAGAAGACTATATCTCCTAGATAATGCATCAGCCACAACATTCTCTTTACCCTTTTTGTGCTTGATGACATAAGGAAAAGTTTCAATGAATTCAAGCCATCTAGCATGTCTCTTATTCAATTTACCTTGAGACTTTAAAATTTTCAAGCTTTCATGATCAGAATGTATAATGAATTCTTTTGACCACAAATAATGTTGCCAAGTCTCTAAGGTTCTTTTTAAAGCATACAACTCCTTGTCATAAGTGGAATAATTCAAAGTAACTCCACTTAATTTTTCACTAAAGAAAGCAATGGGCTTAGAATCTTGCATTAAAACAGCCCCAATTTCAATTCCAGATGCATCACATTCAATTTCAAATACTTTAGAAAAATCAGGTAAAACAAGTAAAGGAGCATTAGTTAATTTTTCTTTCAAAGTGCTAAATGCAACCTCTTGTGTTTCACCCCACTTGAAAACTACATTTTTCTTTACCAAATCATTCAAAGGTGCAGCAATGGAGGAGAAGTCCCTCACAAAACGTCTATAGAAGCTAGCCAAGCCATGGAAACTCCTTACTTCATTTGCATTCTTTGGTGTAGGCCACTCACGGATAGCTTTCACCTTCTCTTCATCCACACGATTACCTTGAGCACCTACAACAAATCCAAGAAACACAACAGAATCCAAACAAAAAGAACACTTTTCTAAATTTACATAAAGACTATTCTTCCTAAGAAGGCAAATGACCAAGATGATCATCTAAACTCTTGCTATAAATCAAAATATCATCAAACTAAACAACAACACATTTCCCAATGAGAGAACAAAAAACATGATTCATTAAGCTCATAAATATACTATGTGCATTAGTTAATCCAAATGGCATAACTAACCACTCATACAATCCAAACTTAGTTTTAAATGCAGTTTTTCATTCATCACCTTCTTTCATTCTAATTTGATGATATCCACTCCTAAGATCAATTTTAGAAAATAAAGATGCACCATGCAACTCATCAAGCATATCATCTAATCTTGGAATGGGATAAGATACTTAACTGTGATTTTATTGATGGCCCTACAATCCATGCACATTCTCCACTTGCGATCCTTCTTAGGCACTAGGATCACTGGAACCGCACAAGGACTCAAGCTCTCTCTAACAAAGCCTTTCTTTATGAGCTCTTCAACTTGGCATTGGATTTCCTTAGTTTCTTCCAAATTGGCTCTATATGCTGGTCTATTAGGAATGGATGCTCTGGGGATGAAATCTATACGATGCTCAATGCCTCTCAAAGGGGGGCAAACAATCTAGAATTTCCTTTGGAAACAAATCACCAAAATCTTGCAAAATAGACACAACACTAGAGGGCAAGGAGGGATCAAATTCATTAGTAGAAAAATAAATTTCCTTGTACAAGAGTACAAGTACTTGCTCATTGGCCAACATAGCTCTCTTAATCTCTCTTTTTCCAAAAAAGAAACTCACTTTTTTTTCATCAATTTTCTCACTTTCATGCCTTTTCTTTTCAATCACTTTCTTTTCTTTTTCCCTCTCCTTTCTTTCTTTTCTCTCTTTCTCTCTCAATTTGCACTCATTTTCAATTCTAAGTTGATCCTCATAAGCTTGCATGGGTCTGAGAGGAGTAAGCACAATAGTTTTACCATTGAAAGGAAAAGAATGGCAATTTTTATATCCATCATGTTTAACACGTCTATCAAATTTCCATGGTCTACTAAGCAAAATATGTCCAACATACATAGGAGCTATATCACACAAGACTTCATCATCATAATTACCAATAGAAAAAGAAATTAACACTTGCTTAGTAACTTTAACTTCACCTCAATCATTAAGCCATTGCAACTTATAAGGACTAGGAGGCTTTAAAGTAGGCAAATTCAGTTTATCAACAAGCAAGATACTAGCAACATTTGTACAACTACCACCATCAATAATCATGCTACATACCTTGTTCTGGATAAAACATCTAGTATGAAAAATGTGCTCACGTTGCTCTTTCTCATGATTTTCCTTAGGTTGAATATTTAGAGCACGCCTAGACACCAAAGCCTCTCCAAGCACGGGCTCACTAAGCTCTAACTCAGAATCCTCCACCAAAGATGGCATACTTCCATCCGAATCTTCATCATTAGTCTCCTCACTAACTACATCACCATTCTCAAGCAAAATCATAGTTTTCTTGTTTGGACATTGAGAAGAGATGTGACCAAAACCTTAACATTTAAAACACTTAATTTTTGAAGTAGAAGAAGAAGAAGAAGAGTTAGAGTTATACTTACCTTTAGGAGGTGGGTCTGAACTTTTGGGCTTTGCTTCCTCCTTTGGCTTGCTTTCTTTGGATTTGAAGGAGGATTTGGAATCCTTCAAACCTTGCTTCCAAGACCCAGAACCAGCAGCAAATCTAAATTTTTGTTGAGATTTAAGTTGTTTCTCCACTTTAATAGCTTTGTGTAATAGCTCTTCCATGTCAACATAATGTTGGAGATCAACTATTGCAGCAATTTCAGGGTTCAAACCATTTATGAATCTTGCCATGGTTGCCTCTTTGTCTTCCTCAAGATTGGCTCTAATCATAGCCATTTCCATCTCTTGATAATACTCCTCAACACTCATGGAGCCTTGCCTCAATTTCTGCAATTTCTTGTGCAAATCCCTATAGTAATAACTAGGGACAAATCTCTTTCTCATAGTGATTTTCATCTCATGCCAAGTCTAAATTAGAGGCTCTCTATTTCGCCTTCTATTGATGAGCAGTTGATCCCACCAAATGCTAGCATAATCTAAAAATTTAACGGCTGTTAATTTCACTTTTTACCCTTCAGAATAATGATGGCACTCAAAAACATGCTCAACCTTTTTTTTCCACTCCAAATAAAGCTTTGGATCATTCTTTCCTTGAAAGGAGGAAATTTTCATTTTGAAGTTGCCTAGACCATGCTCCTTATGTGGGGGAGCTTGCTTGTGCCTCCTTGGAATGAAATCATCAAAGTTAGATTCTCCTTCATACTCCTCTTCAAGATCATGCCTTTTTGGAATTTTAGAGTTAGATGGAGATTCAAAGTCATCCAGTCTTGCATTGAACCTTTTGAATTGCTCATAGACACTTTTCATGAAAACTTTAAGATCATCATTAGGCTCATTTTCAGCCATTTTACAACCTGAAATGTTAGTGGACAGAATAAAAAATAATATGAAGTAGGATCTCACACACTCTTCTCATGTGTATCACTTAAAATATTGCAAATCCACTTGTGTTTCACTCAAAATTTGGCTTTTATCTTTAATATGACACTCTTGCCTTTTACTACTCACTTGCTTCTTTTTAGTGCTCTTAGATAGAAACAAAAACAAATTAATAGGAGCAAAGAATAAAGTGGCAATCCTGAAACCAGAAAATTCCAAGTTAAAATCTTCAAATAGCCAAAAGAAAAAGGGGCAAGGGGTAGCAATAATAATGCAAAAGAAAAGAAGAAAAAACGTGCAGCAATATGGGGAAAAGAAAGAAATCAAAACAAGAAGGAAACAAGAGAAAGGAACATGAAACAACAATAAAGGAAAGAGAGTAGATTCAGCAAAAAAAGAAAAACAAAATTTGACAAAATGGATGTGAGAGGGAGAGGTTAAATCACATTTTAGACCTGATCAAGGAAGGAGAGAGGCACAACTTGAAGGATTTGGAAAGAAAATAATGAGATCTAAAGCAAAAAAACGGGAAGAAAGAAAGTCAGCAAATCTGGAAATAGAAAGGAAAAAAAAAAAAAAAGGCAAGAAGCAAATTAGGAAGTAGATAAGAATTTAAAAGGGCAAGGATCATATACAAGCAATTTGGAAAGAAAAGAAAAATAGGAAAGAATTAAAAAAAAGGAAAGTCGAATTCAATTTAGAAAATTTGGAAGCTTATCACCCAAGTTTACAGAATTAGGAAAGTGATTGCTACTTATAATGTAAGTTCTTGACAAATGGGTAACTTGCTACAACTTGCAATTCAGATTAGTCAAAATAGGAACTTTGAAAATAGGAAACTAATGGGATGCCAAGCAATTGTAATCAGTTACAATGAAATAGGAAAGTTGTTACTTGAACACAAAAGGAAAGAACTTGATAGATACTCAACTCAAATTGGAAATTCTTCTTTCTTTTTTTTTCACTTCTTTTTTTTTTTTACTTTTTTTTTTAATTTTTTTTTTAAGTATCACATACTCTCTTTTTTTTTTTGAAGAAAAAAAATAAAAATATGGCAAAGAGGACAAAACTCACACACAAGTTAGCAAATCACAAGAAAAAAAAAAATAAACTATGGATGGTATAAAAAGGAAGATGGAGGCACACTACAATGGAAGAGGGAAGAAGATGGAAGATAAAGGTGAAGATGGAAAAGGTAACACAAATGGAAGGAGAAAAGGTATGAAGAACAATGGAAGGGAAACACAAAGATATACCTTGCACTAGCGAACCTATGCTCTGATATCAAATGATGAGAGACCCCATAGGAATAAGTCCTAGGAACCTTCAACAAGATGATATATTGCCCGGGACCGGCTAAGAACAAGAAATGTTGGTCAAGTGGATAAGACCCTATGAGAACTCATCCCTTAAAACCCTAGCCTTAAGACGCCACAAAGGAAGACCACTCATTTGATAAGTCACTTGTTTTCTATAGAAGAACACACAAAAGCAAGAATTCTCACAATGAGAAATAAAATTCTGAATTCATTCCAATCTCCCAAAAGTACAATAGGTGGCCTATTAAATAGGCATAAAAGAAAATCATAAACCTAACTTAATCTCTAAGAATTCTCCTCCAAGAAATAGGAAACAAAGAATCCGATTTTAATAGGAGGAGATGATGCCATTTACTACAAGAAATCCTAAAGAAAAGGAAAGAAAGTAATAAGTTTTCAGCAACTAACGAAAATGGAAATAAACAAAATCTGAAACTTAAATCCTAAGTCTTGACTAAATGGCCTTGTTCAAACTAATGGAAATAGAAACTAATGAAAAGCAAATAAAAGACATCCTAGTAAGATTTAAAACTCCTATTCACGTCACTTTTGTTGCCAATGTGATTTACACATGCTTGTTAATTGATTTCTTCAAGTTGGACTCTATTTGCACCTTGCAACATGTCTTGTTGGGCTTGGACAACGAGGATCAAGTACCTTGGGCCTTGTAACTCTTCAAATTGATGCAAAAACATGGGTTCAAACTCTTGAACTTTTTGGACAATGCAACTCAAAGCTTGCTTCATGGCTTTAGCTCTTCCTCTAGTCATTGGGCCTCTTATGCCTTGTAATGGGTCCATTTGCATGTTGGGCTCTCTTGCACACCCTTCATGCTCTTTTAGGTCATTACACCATGCTCCCTTGTCTACAAGCTCATAGGCCCCTTCATTATCTATAGCGTATTAAACTAATAAAAGTAAATTACATTGACCTTTTGAGATTGAGCAAAATTACAACTACTATTTCTTTGTTTCAAAAATATCAACCTGCTTGTTAGCATTTGTTATATATATATATATTGTAGAAACCTTTATTTCAATTTATTTTCTATTAATAAAATTAAGTTTTTACACATTACATGTTCCTTGTAAAACTAAGATTATTTAGCTATCTCTGCCTTTATATAAAGAATAAAATAACAATCTCACATGAAAACTTAACATCGACTTAGCTATCCTTACTATCATATTAAAAATATTGCAATCTCATATTGTGTAGAAATTTAATTTTATTGACCAAAACTAAATTGAATATGAGATTTTTGTAATATATATCAAATGCTAAGGAGCCAAATTATATTTTTGAAAGAAGAAGAGTGACAGGTTTAATTTAACTAAATCTTAAAAAAAGTTAGTGTAATTTACTCAATCAAGAATTAATTTTTTTAATTAGTTTAAATTGACAATTTGCATTTGAGATTAATATTGGGTTAATTATAGTTTACTCTATGTTGGTGGACCCAAAATCAATTTGTCCTTTATCATTTAAAATGTCTCATTTAATTCCCTTATAACTTATTTATCAATTAACCACCTTGTTATATATTTGTCTTAATTTTGACCAAAATGATATCGTGTGAAAGTTAATTTTATGATCAATTTTATTGTTATAAAGATGCATTACCTATAATTTAAAGAGTTTCATGTAGTCTTTTAGAGTTACTAATGGAATTAAGTTGACATTTCAAAGTTGAAAATGCTCACTCAATCCTAGGAATAGCTATGAATGAAATAAATATTTAATGATATAATTGTACATTATTTTAACAGTAACTCTAGACATAAGACTAATATAAGTGAGTTTGATCTTGTACTTCTCACTTTTGTTAGCCCTAAGTTTCTATGATATAAGTTTGGATGATAACAAATGTGTGGCAAATGTAAACTAATGTAATATTAATATGTACTTACTTGTTTAATTTATTCTATGCATGATTATGACAATTAACTTGCAATACATTATACTTGACTCATATCTATTCAATAGGTTTTGTAAAATGTGATATATATATATATATATATATATATATATATATATATATATAATTTAAACTATATAATTATAAGAATCTCATATGTATGATAAAATTATTTATGTTGCACTAAATATTATTAAGTCATGCATATTGTTAAATATGAATTAGACTAATTATTTAATTTGTAAGTTAAATATATTTTATATAGAATATTCTAAAGAAAGAAGAATGAGTTTTGAAATGAAAAGAATATAATATCAACATTATACTTTACTCAAAGAAATAATAAACAAGAAAAATGCTTCAAGAATTGAAGAATTTAATGATTTGAAGATTTCAAAACTTGGTTGTATCAAGATAGCCTATGAACTCAAAAAGGCATATTTATTATAGGCTACGATGTTTTATTTCAAATTAAATGATTTAGATTTGGATTTATTGGCTCAAGGCATTTTGATTTTCAAAATATGCATTTGGACCTATAAAAGATAGTGAAATATGGATTTTACATTAGAAGTCATTTTGAAATTTGGTCACTTTGATCATGTCTTACGAAATCTATAAAATTTTGAAATGAAATTTGTTGCATTTGAAAATAAAATCAAAGATATTTCCAACAATAGGTCATTCTCTCAAAATGGGATTCAAATAACAAAGTTATGATCATTTAAAGTTGAGTCTATGTAATAATTATATTTAGTCACTATTTTAATCATATCTCACAAATGGTATGGAACTTTGATATGAAACTTTTGAATTTGAAAATACACTTAAAAAACTTTCCAACCATAGGTGATTCATTGAAAACAAATTTCAAATGAAAAATTTATGATCATTTAAATTTAAATATGTGCAACAGTTGACTAGTAATCTAATAGATAGCTACAAGTTAACTAGTAGATTCTACCAATCAATTGGTAGGTCTCTTGATGTGAACCCATAGACAAAGATTGTCTCAAATCCACACAAGATTGAAATCCAACCTATGAAAGCTAGAAAAGTAGATTATAAAAAGATTAAAACCCCTTAAAAAACAAGTTTTAGGAACCCTAATCTTATGGTTGAACACCACAAAGATGAGATTTTTTATCAATTCAATAGTAGTTTATGAAAAAACAAAGAGAAAGTGGCTCACACTCTTTGAATTTCACTTTTTCATTCTTTGAAATCTCCTAGAAACACTATTTATACACCTATTTATAAGACAATATAAATAAATCCTAATAACTAATGGACTAAAATTAGAAAAGTCTAAATTAATATAGATTCTTAACCCAAGTAGGGTTAGTAATCCATTTATAATAAAAGCCCAATTCTTACAAAAACTAGCACGTAAACATAAAAACTAAATACATTGGCTTAAATAAAAATAATATTCAGCCTATATAAAGATGTAACAAGTGTATAATATTAAATAAGTGTTCTAATGCATTCTAGCCTTAATCTCAACCTTGATCGTATATTTGAATGATGTTTACAAGGCTTTGATTCTAGCCTAAGCCGATTCCCATATTGATTGCATCATTAGAAATTTGTTTGGTTGATACTTCTGCAAGTAATCCATTTAAAGTTTTATTTATTTATTTATTTATTTATTTTTTGCTCTTGTAATTGGATTTCTATGAATATGCAACGGATCCTTTGACATTTGCATGCCTCCTCCTAGATTCTTATCACCTTTGCAAGCCCCACATGTCAACTTGAGAGCAGTCAATCTACTATTAATGATTAATTAACTAGTATCAAGGGAAGAATATGATGTGACTAAGTGACAATATGTTTCTCATTATTTTCTAGCATTGTCCTTATTAGACTTGGCTAAAGTAAAATTAAGGTACAATTTGCACCCAAAAAAATGATAGGGGTTGCTTTGAGCAAAATTTGAAATGGGGGCGAAAATAAGAGAAGGGAGATAAATCTAGATTCATTTGATGTACAGAATGAAAAAGAAAATGAAAAGAAAAAAAAATATGATTTTATAGATAAAAAAAGACTTTTATGCTTATACTTTAATTTGAATTTTAAAAAATAAATATTATTAAATATAAAATAAATAATAATGATAAAGATATAGTAATAAACATTGCATATTATTATATAACAAAAAAAATCTCTCTACTTTACACAAAACTAGGGGATTAAATATTAGCAATGCGTTGGCATGAAAAAAAAGGAGTTAATGATATGACGCGGGGAACACCTCCATGAACCATCTCATGGAGGCAAATCCTCTCCATTGCGCAAGGTCAATTGCGACATCAATTGCGTAAATCTTGACCATTGAATTTATCTTGCGGTTGAAAGCATGACACATTGGCTGCCTTTCCAGCTGCCCATGTTTTGTACATTTTTTTGGTTTAGCTTAAATTCTCTTTTGCCCTTTTAATATAAGTGTTTGGAATTTTCAGAATAAGAAATAGTGAAAAGAACTTATTTGTGTATAATTATTTATTATTTATGCAGATTTTTTATGCCAATAATATCCCTACTAATTATGAAATTATGGTGAAAAAGCACAATGGTTACTAAATTTTTGATTTCATATTTTTAAAAATGGATCTAATTTGATATTGTTTTTTATTAATTATTGCGAAAGAAAGAATCTCTTAAATTATAAAAAAATATTTTTAGTGAAAATTTAATTTCTATAATTAAAATTCAAATTTTTATTATATGCCAAGAGATTTAAAAAAAAAGGATAGATTGGATAAGATAAAATGTTGGATATTAAAATTAAACAATTTTTTAATTTGGAATTTAGTTGTGTATTTTAGGAAAATAATTCTCCTTAGCTCTGTCCATGATTTATAAAAACTACCTCAAAATTTTTATTATATATAGTTCAAGTACTACATATGCACCCATACAAAAAAGTTTCAAAGAGTGCAAAAAATTATCTAAAAAAACAAATATCATGTTAGTTTAAACAAAATTTTTCTTTTTTTATCCCTACTAATTATAAAATTATAGTAAAACATATCACCATGAAGGGAACGAACCAACATTGCCATATATCATTCCCTCATTGTGATATTTAATTTCATAATTAGTAGGGATATTAAAAAAAAAATTTGTTTGAACTAACATGATTTTTCTTTAGATGGATTTTTGCACTCTTTGACACTTTTTTTGCATGGGCACGTATGTACTACTTGAACTATATATAGCAAAAATTTTGAGATAGTTTTTATAAATCATGAACAGTGTCAGGGAGAATTATTTTCTTAAAATACACAAGCAAATTCCAAATTAAACCATTAATTAATATTAATATCAAGCATTTTATCTTATCTAATCAATCCTTTAAAAAAAATCTATTGGCATGTAATAAAAATTTAAAATTTAATTATAGCAATTAAATTTTCACTAAAAACAATTTTTCATAATTTAAGAGATTCTTTCTTTCACTATAATTACTCAAAAAAAAAATATCAGATTAGACCTATTTTTTAAAATATGAAATAAAAAAGTCAGCAATCATTGTCTTTTTTTACCATAATTTTATAATTAGTAGGGATATTATTGGCATAAAAAATCTTGCATAAATAATAAATAATTATACAAAGATAAGTTCTCTTTACTATTTCTTGTATAGAAAATTCCAAATGTTTATATTAAGAGGGCAAAAGAGAATTTCAGCTAAACAAAAGAAATTATAAGACAGGGGAAGGCAGGCAACGGGTCATGTCAGCCACAAGATAAATTCAAAGGCCAAAATTCACGCAATTGACCCAGCAATTGACTCGCGCAATGGAGAGGATCTGCGTCCCCATCTCATTCTCCGGTAATAGGGCCACGGAGTACGTTGCCATTTGAAATTTAAATCTCTGCATTACATAAATTCCAAATCCATTATTTTAAAATAACATTATAAATTTGAATTCAAATTTCCTTATAAAAATATTTAATTCATTAGTAAATAAACTAAAAATATTATAGATCTGAAAATATTGGTTTATATAATAAAAAATGTTTTCAACTTAAAATATTCAAAATTTTTAATATTTTTGTGTTGCTATTTAAATAATATTATCACTAATAGAAAAAAAAATTGCCACCACTAAAGACAGATTTTGAAGTGTTGGTAGCAATTTTTTAACCAGAATTAAATCCAAATTTTTATTGCTGTTTTATAAAACAACTATTAAAGTCATGCACTCAATGGTGGTCATTACATTTTGGTTTTAACTGCGATTTTTTTAATCGCCATTAAAAAACAGTTTTTGTTTTCTTAGTAGTGCAACGGGCATCACAGGCAACCTGGCGGGGGAGCACGGCATGATGCTGTTTAATGGTTGGCATAAGGTTTTCTCTCACTCTGGCAAGACTACATCGTTTTGCATTTAAAATTACGTTTGCAATTACCTAATAATTATATCATAGCCATATAAGTAAACGCTAATGCCATCTTACCTTCTCAGTATCGCAACTTCGTCAAGTGAATGGATTATTTTGATTGAAAAGAATATTAAAATTTTAATAACAATATTTTATTTTTAAAAACCAAATTAAAAAGAGAGTTGTCTGTCACATGTTAAATCAATAATTTACTCCAAACAGTGAAAATAAAACTTTGAAAGAAAGTTATTGTCAATATTTGATAAAAAAATGTAAAATAAGATAAGTTGGTCTTTTTAACCAAAAATTAAAAAAGGAAAAAAGGCACAATTTAGAGAAATTAATTTGCGATGGAAGGCTGCCATGTGGCAAGTGACTTGACTAGTAGTTTCTATTATCTGACTACATATAATACGATGTAGAGAAAATGGAAGAGCCGGTTTGTAAGGGAATACGTACATGTTAAGGAATCCCTACAATCAATTAATGAAGTTGATGAAATTGTATATGCTGGGTAATACAATTTGACTTAGCTTAGGATTTAATCGGGAGGATTGAAGAGGGTAGAATGAAATGGCGTGGAATAGGATAGAAAGGACAACCAACTCTATTAGTTGAAAGTTAAATGAAAAAATAAGCGATTATTCACCCCTACCTATTTGAATGTTACAATTTTATTCATAGAGAAGTGTGTTTAAATGGTAAAAATTTTAATATTATCTTTAAGATATTAACTTAAAAAAAAAAGTCGAGAGGGTTAAAAAAATTATATATATATATATATATATAAGCATAATAATTATTTAAAAATTAATTTTGATACTCCATCCATCCCATCTCATTCAACTACACCCTCAAATCATCCTCCCAATAAAGCTCTTAAATTCTTTTAAGAGCATTTAAAACAAATTTCACTAAAAGAATTACTAAATTTCGGAACAAAATATTTTATTTGTATTAGTGAGATGTTTGATTGATATTCAGCTTTTGGGGTGCATATGATTTCATATTTTTCGTAGGTCCAACTCAAGCAGTTAGGCAAGGTGGATTGGTATTTAGGTGATCATTCTGTTTTTTAGAAGGACTAATCCAAACCACACTTTATTCAGAAATAATGCGTAAAATTTTTTGGTACTATATATAATTGGTGAAAAGGCAGGCACTCTCACATGAATTTTTGGCTATAATTTATAAAGATATTGTAAATTTTATTTGAAGAAAATTAGGTAAAATGTGTATAAAAGTAATTGATTAGATTGAGAAATTTAGAAGAAAAGTTTGTAGTAGTTAATAATAAAAGTCAAAGCTTGAAAAGAAAAGTTGTGTAAATACGTATAAAAGAAGTTGATAAAAAAAATAGGTATAAAAGAATTGCAAGAAAAGTTTTGCGGTATATATGCAATCACTGGACCAAATCTCCCTTTCTTTACCTCTTTCTTCCTCCTCAGCATCTCTTTGTGGAAATTAGCCACTTCTATTGGGGGTTTTACCGGTAGTTATAGGTTACATTCTCCCTATACTTCCATCGTTTTTTTTAACATTTCTTTTTCATAAACGACCTCTGATCTGTAATTATAAGAAATTTGAAGAAAGGTTTTTTTTTTTTAATTTGTCTTCTCCATGGGAAATTTACAAATTTTCAGTTTTTTTATTTACTTTTCTTAATATTTCCCTTTTCTCTTTTCATCTCTTGACTTGTCTTACTTGTTAGATCAATAAGTTAGCACCATCATAAGTTGGTGCTTATGTCTCATATCATTTATAGTTTTTCTTTATTATTTTGGGTTTAGAAATTTTATACAGAAGTATAAGAGGCCAAAGGAAAAAAATTAATTAACTCACAAATTAATGGTTGAAATTATTGTAAAAAGCAAAAAAAATTAAAGAAGCTATTTATTATAGATTTATGAAAATTTTTTCATTAATTTCAACTATTAATTTATAATTTAAGAGTCATTATTTTTTCCTTTCACCTCTTATGAATTACTCTTCTCACTTTCCATATATATATATATATATATATATATATAACCACTATTAGAAATTAATTATAAAAATTAATAAGAGAAAATAAGGAAAAAATCAATGAAAATATTTATTATATATTTATGATAAATTTTAAATTAATTTTGATTATTTAATTTATGATTAGCAAAATTACTTTATTCATTCAAAGATTTGAAAAAGTACTATTAATTTCACCTAAATGTTTATCAAGGAGCACATGAATTAGATTGGGTCAAGCTTTTGTCTAACCTAAGGCCTAGTCTAGGGGTGAGCAAGGTTGGCCCGACTTGGCCAGAGTACTATTGGGTTGGGATGAGTCGAGAAAATTAAAAAAAAAAATTGAAATGAGGTAGGGTCGAGACAATATCTCAAGTCGGGACGGTTTCGAAACAACCCTTTGAACCTATCGGGCTCGGCCTGGCCCAAGGTATATATATGTATATATATATAATAAGTATTAAATTGAAAAGAATTTTTTTTAAGGGTCTTTTTATAATTTTAGCCACAAATTTTTAAACATATTTTATAAATTATAAGTAACTAAAGGGTTAAGATTTATGTTAAAGCTCTCCTAAATATAATTATCACATTCATATAAAAAAATAAAATTAAAAAATGTATATTTTTTCAAGTTTTAATTACTATATTTGCATTTTTTTTTTCTATTTTCTCCTTTGAATTCATGTTTTTTCATATTCATTGCATAAATTTAAAAAAAACATATTAAAAAAATGGTTATATGTCCAAAATAATTTAGTAAATATAAAAATTTTAAATTTAAATTTTTTTAAAAAATTATTTATAAAAAGAAAAAGAAAATTGATCCGAAGGCCCAATTGGCTTGTCCCTAACCCGATTTGGCTTGATAATAATCGGGCTAAGTTCGAGCCATGTTGGGCCGGGCTCAGGACAAAAAATTTATCCTAAAGTTGAATCAAGCCAAGACTCAGGTTGAAATAATTCCCGACTCGTGCACACCCCTAGCCTAGTCCATTCTAGTAAATGATTTTAGTTTTTAGTTCTGGTTTGGTTTAACCCAATTAGCGAACAAGCTGAGTTAACCTAAGGTAGGCTTCTTTTGGTAAAAGTTAAGAAATGGCTTGTTAAAAAATAAAATTTTTATATAAATTCTTATAAAATTGCATATTACCCATGCAAAAAGAAAAAAAAAATCATTTAAGTTCCTAAGAAAATAGCTTTTTTCTTATAAAAAAATATCAAGCCAAACCAAATCAAATTGGCTAAAATGGTTAATTTGGTAAGCTCTTTCAACCCTTTTTTTTTTCTCCCTTTTGGCCCAACCAAATTTAGTTGGGTTGGATTGGGTTTATTAAGGGGATCAAACTTGTATATATCTCTAATTGTATCAATTTTGCCCTATATGCTTATCAAAAATTTCAATTTATTATAAACATTAATTCTATCAATTAGATTAATAAAATTGGATCATGTATTGTTACATGTGTGTAACTCAAACTTTGAGTTTTAAATTAGAGACTTTATCATATCTATTTTCAACTTGAAGAATGAGTGCTTGCTGGACAACAAAAGATCAGAAATAAAATAAAAATAAAAATTACATAGTTTACAAACTAGAGTTATAAGACCAGGTAATGTAATATTTATGTAAGCAAATATATAATTTACTTTAAC
The DNA here is from genome assembly GCA_032878935.1 of Erythrophleum fordii. NCBI lineage: Eukaryota > Viridiplantae > Streptophyta > Magnoliopsida > Fabales > Fabaceae > Erythrophleum > Erythrophleum fordii. The sequence continues at coordinate 12,144,622 of JAVQMF010000033.1, forward strand.
ATGCTATATATAATGGCTGTTAGTCAATGTGTTATAACACATAATTACTTTTCTTAAATCTAATGAGAAGGTCAATGTTTATAATGATATTGAGAGTTTTGATAAATATGCAAAATAAATTTAACCAAAAAAAAACATAGAATCACTCTTATCATTTTCAAGGGTTAACCTTCCATTTTACCTTCAAGTGTAATCGGAAAAAGCGGCATGGTGAATGTAATGTGAAATTACATCGACATATCCACAATGGAACTCTACATTATGAAAATAATCAATCATTGTTTTTCACAGCTAAGAAAAAAAAAAAATAATAAAGAAAGAAAGGAAAAAAAAATATTCTTTCCAATAAAAAGAAATTTAAAATTTTTTAGATAGAAAGTGATGATTGAGTTATTCATTTTTTACATTAACCAAAGGTTAAAGGAGACGTCTCATTAGATGATTGGCCCGTTGGACATCAGGACTTGTTACACCTGACACGGCAGTGGTGGACAGCATCAGTCTGTTTCCATCTTAATCCCCAACGGTAAGAAGTCTTAACAGGCACCGATAAGCTCTCCCTACTCCTCTATTAACGTGTGATTATATGGAGAATTTACGTTGGCAAAATTAAATTATTTATTATTATAGAGATGTTGGGGCCTGAGGTAACGATGACGTGGAAAGAGAGAAAGTTTAGTCTAGACTACTCATATTATAGACCTTTATATATGAATCTGGTTTACAAGTTTTTTACAAGGTTACCTTTGGCTGGGGGTGAAGCAAAATATTATTTTTATATAATTTATATAATATCTATTATATCTTTATTTAATTAATAAAATAATAAATATAAAAATAAAATAATTATTTTTTATTCCACTTATTTTTACCTATTTATATTATATATATATTTTTATCATTATATCCTCTAACAAATTTATAATGAAAAAAATGATAAGATACTAAATTTTAGAATTTTATCTGTGATGATATAATATATTTATCTTGCTTCATATGTTTTGCCTAAATTATATTTTATTTTTCTTTTATAATTAAGTATTTGTACATATTGTTGTCAAATTTCTTGGAGTTAGCGGAGTTAAGGAGCTTAGACAATGTGAATGAGATTACCTTCGGCCTATCAAGATATTTGGCTTATAACCTCATAACAAGAGCCATATTTTTTTTTTGGTTTTAACAGTATATTTATCAAATTATAGATTTAAAAAAACAATGTAAAAAAATTTGAAATATATCTAACAAAAAAATTCATTTTCTTTGAGACAAAATTTTAATTTCTATAAAAGGATTATTAGGCAAGGTCAATTTACAAATATAAATAAACTTAGTTATATATAAATATGTAAATATGTAAATATGTTAATGATTTATCTTACTGAAAATTCTGTCTCACTTAGTTTATCTATATTTTGTAAAATAATTTTATCTAAAATTATTCATAATCTACAAATGGATGTTATACATTTTTTTCTAATAAAATTATAACACATGAATTTTTTTAAAAAATAATAATTTTACGTTGAATTATGTCAATATTTACGAATTAAATTTTCATCAAAAATTTTATTTTAGTTTTTATTTTTCAAAGTTGTAACATAACATTGATTAATTTTTGTTATTTAATCTTGAGGGATAAATTTAGGTAAAATTGTTTAGGATTTTGGTATCAGAAATCTAATAAAGAAGTAACAAGTAGAGAAAATTATTTAAAATACATAATCATGTAATATTAAATTATAAAGTATTTACTTATTCATTTGTTATATTATTATAAAATAATTTAATAATAATCTCTTAAAAATTATATTTAAATTTTATCCGCTATGTGAAGGGAAACCCCCCCCCCCCCCCCCCCCCCCCCCCCCCCCCCTCCTCCCAAAAAAAAAAACCACTTTTTGGGCTTAGCTCTAATTACAACTACTTTATGGAAACAACGACAATTATGTAGCCTCCGGCTTTCACTCTTTCCAAAGATAATTTTCATCTCTTATGTAAAAACCTCGTTCCCCATTAACCTCTGAATGTTTAATTACTTTTCTTTAAATCTAATTAAAGGTCAGTTGAGAGAATCCCTGATTTTACTGCTGTCACAAACACCACAATCCCAGCGCATGCATGTAATAAATTTAAGAGAAAATTAAGCAAATTTCCCTTTCAAACAAATCTACTTTAATTAAAGATTTTGCATAATTATAGAAATATCTTCAACCCTATTTTTTCCAATTAAAGTGAACTTCAATGTAGACATTTTTTGTTTTTAATATTTGGAAAGAGGTTCAGACAACTTCTTTTTCAAAGAAAAAACAGCACATAAAAATTAATCAATAAATTTTCATTTTCTTTACAAATCATATTAGATGGAGGGCTTGATATCACAGTTCGGAAACAGCCCTCAATCAAGAATCAATCATATGACATCATAATCTTCTCCCAAGGGATACCCTAATTTTGATTCTTCAATAATTCTAAATCTAACCACGGTATAAAGACCCACCCCACAAAACAACTGCAACAACAAAACACTTTCCCTTCTTCACCACCACCTTCTCCCTGAGAGATTAAGGAGAAGCTGTTTGCAATAATGGCCAAAGAGAAGAAGCTGTTTCTTGGTGTATTGGGCAACTACACAGCAGAGCTTAAGCTTCTGCTCACAACTCTTCTGGTCCTTTGTTCTCTGGCCACTCTTCTTCAGTTCATCCCTTCGCGCTTCACCATCTCTGCCTCTGATCTCCGCGTTTGCATCTCACGCGTCTCCCAACCTCAAGACCCACCACCTTCTTCCTCTTCTTCTTCTTCTTCTTCTTCTTCTTCTTCTTCTTCTACCGTATCCTCTGTGTCCACCCAGTTGTCTAAATTGCTTTCTGTACCACCGTCACCGTCACCGCCGCCGCCACCGTCACCGTCATCGCCACAGCCGTCCTCCGATGATGGAATTATCAAGCGGGATTTTAACCCTTATGGTTCTGCGGCTTACAACTTCATTACCATGGGTGCTTACAGAGGCGGCCTGAACACATTCGCCATTGTGGGTCTCTCTTCCAAGCCTCTCCATGTCTACGGTAAGCCCACCTACGAGTGTGAGTGGGCCCCGCTTGTGAACACCACCGCAAAACGCATCACCACCGTCGGATACAAGATGCTCCCAGATTGGGGCTACGGCCATGTCTACACGGTGGTGATTGTCAACTGTACCTTTTCGGAGCCCGTCAATGTCGACAACTCCGGCGGGAAATTGGTCCTCTACGCCGCCACATCCGGCAGCGGCGACGCCAATTTCAACCTCACCGATAGAATGCAGGTTCTCACGGAATCACCGGGAAGTCTAGACGCTTCTATTTTCACTTCGAAGCCCAAGTACGAGTACTTCTACTGTGGGTCGTCGTTGTACGGAAACTTGAACCCGCAGAGAGTTAGAGAATGGATCGCTTACCATGTGAGGCTGTTCGGGCCGAGATCGCACTTTGTTATACACGACGCAGGTGGGATCCACGAGCAAGTGCTTGATGTTTTGAAGCCATGGATGGAACTGGGGTATGTGACATTGCAGGATATTAGAGACGAAGAGAGATTTGATGGGTACTATCATAACCAATTCATGGTGGTGAACGATTGTTTGCACCGGTACAAGTTTATGGCCAAGTGGATGTTCTTTTTTGATGTGGATGAGTACATTTATGTGCCGCCTAAAAGCACTATCAAAACTGTGCTCGATTCGCTTTCCGAGTATTCTCAATTCACCATTGAACAGATGCCCATGAGCAGTAAGATTTGCCTCTCTGACGATTACGGCAAAACTTACAGGTACTTTCACATTCTCCTTCTCTCTACTGTTGCTTCTCTATTTCCCTCTGGCATAATCTGAGATCTTGTCTGATTGCTGTGAATCGAACTGAATTTTGTGTGTCAATTGATCAAACGAGCATAAGAATTTAATTGATTTAGGTTCAATGTGAAATTCAGAGTTGATCTAGTGGGGGTTATGATTTTAGCCAAATAAAGATTTATTTTCTTCTGAATCTTGACTTCAGTGGAACAATCAATAATGGGCATTTGGTCCAGCAATTCATTGGGGATATCAGATGAGATGCTATTGGTGGTTATTTTTACCTAATTGTATTATTTTCAGAAAGATGGCTGAGGACAGGGAAGATGAAGTGCTTGGAATTATTTGCCCATTCCCTTGACATGTGTTGTGTTTTCCTCTTAGCTCGCCATGACAAGTGGAGTTAGGGTGGTATTAAACCATTTTTCCTATGTGATTTTTTCTTATTCATATGCCGGACCCTGTTTACTGTTAAAAATAACAATTTGGTCAAGACTCTTAACTTTGTTGCTGAAAGTTCACAACCATTCTATAATCACCATTGTTCTCTTCTTCAAGAAGATAGATGCAGTAAAAATTTTTAAAATGACTTTAATTCCAGTTATTGAAGAAGAAAACAAAATCACCGAGCATGCTATGTTGAGATTGATTTTTATTCTAGATTAAGACCCCTTACAGCCATTGTCCACGAATCAATATTGATTATGACTGATTTGTAGGTATGCACTCCACCATATAATTATGTTTTTTTCATGAGATCCATTTTACAAGGTTCCATCTATCTGTCCAAGAGGTAGTTGCTCGATTTTATTAGTACTGTCACGTGATGCAGAAAACAAAAGAAAAGAAGGCTAGTAGTGTTATTTGAGCTGTCGAGTGTATTATTGCATTTACAGTTTGTCTGATAACAACATCTACCACAGGAATTTGGATGTCCTGTGTAGTTGGAGAGAGACGGAGAAAAAGGGCCTTGCCTCCCCCTCCTGGTCTCTCTACAGCTGTATCACAAAATGTAGTTAACAAGATCTTAATCGCAGACACAGATAAATATGTGTCAGTTTAGATCCTCTCAATTTTTAAGAGAGAAATAGATATAAAATATGTAAAACTTATTCATTTAAATAATGAGTTCTAATTGAATGTGTGAAATTTACTTGAATTATAGGTTTTACATATTTATGTCTATCTTTTTTTGAAATTAATACTCTTAATTTCATAAAGAAATTAAAAGGATCCTTTTTTCAATTTGCATTGTGGCAGAAGAATCCTTTGTACTATTGCATGAGATATAATTAAAAGAAAAAAAGATTCAAGAACTTCTAATGTAAAAATATTTCTCTCCAACTTACAGGGCCCCACGCCACTAAGTGTTTATCTTTTTTCATTTTCACGATGTGAATTTATCCTCTAAATATATAAGATCCGATTGTTGTGTTTGGGAACGGGGTTAAATTGTGGGAAGAATTGAGATTTTGCAGGAAATGGGGATTTGAGAAGCTAGTGTACAGAGACGTGAAGAGAGGCATTAGGAGGGATCGAAAGTACGCGGTGCAACCTCGTAACGTGTACTCAACAGGGGTGCACATGTCGCAGAACCTAGCAGGAAAGACAACCCACAAAACAGAGGGGAGGATTAAATATTATCATTACCATGGAACCATAGCTGCGAGGCGAGAATCATGCAAAATGCTTGTGAATTCAACGGAATTGACACATGAGAAAATCCCTTATGTGTTGGACACCACTATGCGGGACATTGCTGGTGTGATCAAGAAATTCGAGCTCAGGATGATTGGATCCAGGTTACAGAAGACACGCCAATGACTCCCTCAAATTTTTTCCTAATATAAATATATATAAATATAATTTGACTTTATTATGGTAGAGTAGAAATTCATTGAGAGGTTCTTTATATTTTCTGTATGATAGTTTTTTTTTTCTTTTTCCCTTTCTTATAGATACAGGTTGGTATATGGTCTTGTTTCATTTATAATAATTCTTTTGTTTTAATCTATTTTTTATATAGATAAAATGCATCCTTCGATTTTCTAATTTCATAAAATTTTAATTTAGTTTTTTAAATTTAAAAATGTTTCACTATTTATTAATGATTATCTTTCTTTTTCCTTCTATAACATCATTTGTTCAAAATCTAACGTTAAAGTTAAATTTAGATATTATTTATTTACTATATATTATTACTTTAGATTTAAATTTAACATCTAAATTAGCATATTGGTGTTGATCTAAATGGACCGACTTAAATTTGTACGAAAGACTAATAAAAATGTAATCAAGTTTTCTTGTATATTCTATTTTGTAAAAGAGAAAAATAATAAACAAAGATGAATGGTTTGAAAATGGATCAATCAATTTCTTTTGAAAATTGGTGGTCTCTATTATAGAAGATACATACAAAGTGTATAAAGTTTATTATTTAAATAAATTCATGCATTTAAGTGAAATATATCAATCAAATAAAATTTATATATTCTTAATTCTATGTCTATGGACATCCCAAATTAATTATGTTAATTTTAAAATGAAATTAAAAAAATACAGACTAGAATGGTTTAATGATGATGTGGCTGTGGGGGACCAAGCCATTCCCAGTCCCCACCATATGAATGATGGAGGGAGGGATTGCTGTGTTGCTTCGGCAGTGGGCATGCTTCCTTTTACTCACAAGACCATGTCCTTTGATTTTTAGGGGATCCTTATTCCTTAATAAATAATTCCGCTGAAAGCATCCCCTTTTCTTTTCTTTTCCCTTTTGTTTATGAAAAAGAAAATTCTGTGATGGAGCTATAGGTACAGGTCCTTGATGAAAGGCCTCGCTTTTGGACAAGTCAAAAAGGACATGTGGCTGCATGAGTGCTCTTTCTCTTGTCATTTCTTCTAAGTAACGCTTCGAACAAACGTAGTTAACAGGGCAATATTGAATCATTAGGCCTTGTGACAGATCATTATGTCCTAAAACAGGTGTTATGTTTAAAGAATTTCAAGTTATTTTATTACTATATATTTTACTTTTAAATTTATATTTTATAATATTGATATGTGATTCATGATTAGAAAGTTTAAATTTTTCAGAGATTAAAATTTTCATAATATTGCTCTTTAAACATACGAGGCTTATCTGTCATTTTAATTCCTTAATTAATTAATTTATTTATTTCAATTTAATTTTTAAAATTTTTTTCCATTTAGTTACTTAATCTTCAATTTATACCATATTCCTTTCTTAATTTTATATAATGTTTTAAAGTGTTCTTTTAATATTTTTTTAAGTATTTCAAAGTGATCTTTTAATTTTTTTTGGGTATTCCAAAATAGCCTTTGAGGAATGTGATGAAAAATGATAAATATAGTGTAAATTAAAAATTAAAGAACTAAATTAAATCCAAAAAATGAATTGAGGACCAACTTAAAATAAATAAATAAGTTGAGGATTAAAATAATAATAATAACCAATGCACAAAATTATCCATGGTAATTGTTGAAGCATTTTTAGGGTGATGTGACTTTCCGAAAACTATTGGGTAGTTGGTGCTGAGTAAAACTTGCCACCTGGAAGGATTAAAAGGTTTGTTGTTTGGTAAAACTACTATAAAAGATGCCTTTAGAAGCAACCAAAAAAAAAAGTTTGAGAGAGTGTTTGGTAATAATTTTTTAAAAAGATTGTGAATTTATAGAATGGTAATAAATATATGTTAGAACTTTTTTTTTTCTTTCTGCAATATTAAAATTCCAAAGAACTTTCTAGTAAGCATTTGAAATAGCATAAACTAGTTGAAAACTAAATTAAAATAAATAATATAGAGATAAAAATCAAGAATTCCTGGGGACTAGAAACTATAAAATTATGAATAAAAATTATAGTAGAAAAATATATTTTCTTTATAAGAATTGAAGAGATATGTAAGATTTGTGTATTTAATTTGATCTTTGTGAAAAGATAGTGCTTGTTTTTTGTTTTGAAAGAAACTAATGAAAATATCGGAATTTATATATAGGGAGTAATGTAAACATAATAGTAATAGGGTTACAATGAGATATATAGAATTTGGTTAAAGTAAGAAAGCATTTTAGACATCTTAAAGTTACAATAACCACAGTTGCTTTTAAAAGTATTTGCATGGATGTTTCTCAAAAACAATAGTGGCTCCTAAAAAATATAATAAGAAGAACTTGGGAATGCTCAAAACCTAGCCTTCCTAACTAAACCAACTAAAACTGATCAATTTTTAAATTTAATTAGTTTGTATTTTTTGATTTTATGTTGTGTTATTTCAATTTTTAATTTGATATGATAATTAATCAAACTGTAATTTACGTTTTATATATAGAGAGAGAGAGAGAGAGAGAGAGAGAAAGAGGCACATATATAAATTAAATATAAATATATAATGCTTGGACATGATTATTAAAAAAAGAAACCTGTTAGAATGTGTTTAATCCTAAAGAGCATTTTGTGCCTTTATATTATTTTATTTGAGTTTAAATTGTAAAAAATATCTAAAAATATTTAAATTGAGACCAAACCGATCACTTTTGGTTTAGTTTTTTTTCTTAAACCAAAGAGCCCCACCATTCTTATGGTAAACCAATCCCAATAGCTCGATTGGCTAATGTGCAAAACATCAATTGAATCAAATCTTAGAACACTTCTAGAAAACACTATAAAATAAATTTAATCAAATATATATTTAAGACTTTTGCTGTCAAAATGCATTAAAAGCAAAAATCATAATTCCAAATGGGCCTATTAGTGACTGATGAATGAAATTGAAAAGTGGTAACATTATGACTTTTTTTTTTTTTTTTTTTCCAGGTATCTTGAATGTGTTTGGCATACAAGTATTCAAGATGTGTTAAGGAATACATTTTTTAGCATTATTTTAATCACTTTTAATAACTTTCAATTATACTATCAAAGATATGAATTTTAAAGCCAAAGATATCTTATATTATTATACAATATTCAAAATACCTGAGAAAGTAAAAGATTAATTTATGAAATGAAGAGTAATTGAAAAAAAATCCAAGAGTTGACACATGAACATTGAACGGAAAGTCTCGTAGACGTGTTTAAATAGATCATTATGTATTAAAAAAAATAACACCATGTAAATAGTAGCTGATATATCTGTTAAAGTAATGATGTAATGGGCACGTTTTATGCATTTGGTCAAATTATTATTATATTTTTTAAATCTTCAATGGTTCAAGAAAGAGTTTAAATTTGACCCCAAAAAAAAAAATTCAAAGATTCACACGGGAATCAGATTGCGGTCTCGGGATAATAAGAACGAAACAGAGGAAAGCGTGTGATTTCATAGCCAGTGGAAACAACGAAGAAAAGCGCTCGTGTTTGTATTCACAATGGACGGCATCCAATGTTGCAGGCGGCGGCCGACACTTCAAAACTACGGAGAGAAATTCATTAGTAAACTTGATATATTTACCCCATTTTAAAATATTTTTCTTGCACATAATATTTTATTATAAAAATAATAATGATAAAAGATGAACAAAATAATTTTTTAAAATAAAAAAAAATAATAAGAATATATAAATGTTGAAGATTATATCCTAAACCCATCATTATATTATGAACATTGTATTTCATTAAAAAAAAAAATTTCTCTTTTATTATATTTATTATATAGTTTGTATATTCATAATAATAATAATAATATCTTTGAATAAATCATATTGATTATCCTAAATACCTTTAATCGATTATCTTTGTGGGAATGTTGATGAATTAAGGTTAGTATGATTTTGATTAATGATTATGTGTTAATCATGTATAAAAATACGAATCAAAATCAAAACATAATAAAACAAAACAAAAATAAATAAATAAAAACAAAAACAAATAAAAAAAACCAAAAAAACAAAAAAAAACAAAAAAACAAAAACAAAAAAACAAAACACAAAAAAATACAAAAACAAAATTAAAAAAAAAAACACAACAAAAACAAGAAAAAAGAAATAACAACAAAAATCAAACAAAAACCAAATAAAAAAAAAACAAAGAAAAACAAAGAAAAAAAAAACAAAAACAAAACCCAACCAAAATCTATGTTTCAACCGATCGAACTACGTGGACTTTGATCCCTTTCAGAGGGTACGTAGGCTCTAGGCTTTCATCCTAGGTCAAGTCCATCCTTGTAAATAAAATTTTCTTCTCAGCTTTTGGCTTTCTTAATTTCTCTTATTTAGCTTTTCTAATTTTGTTTGTTTAATTTCTTTCTCTCTTTTTATTTTTATTTTATTTCTTTTATGTCTATTTCTTATTCTGCATATGAGTTGTTAGGAGAATTAAAATAGATTAAAGGCCATACTGATTTTGTACAACTGACTTAGGGTAACCGTTCTTAGCAACGGGTGTTGTGGGGTGCCTAACACCTTCCCTACTCACAATTGATTCCCGAACCCATTTTCTGATTCGTAAACCATTTTTCTTGTTTTTCAAATAAAAAGGCTTTTCCAAAATTTTGCCTTTTCAAAAATTAAAATTTTGGTGGCGACTCTACAACTCATTTTGATTTTGATTTCAGTCTTCATTTTCTTTGGAGATTGAATCAAAATTTCTTTTTAGAAATTTTTCTTTTAAAAGCGCCACGCGGTCACATTTTCGGGTGTGACATACATGAAAATCAACTTTTGGATATAAAATCTTGCTAAATAATAATATCATATCTTTGACCAACAATAAGCAAACATACATAGTTATTACCATGGAAGGAAAGTTTATTGCATGTTCTATTATAGTACAAGGGGCAATATGAATAAAGAGGATTATAAAACACTTGGGGATCATTGGTGAAACATTAAGTCCAATATTGATCAATAATGATAGATAAGAAATCATAGCCTACACTAAAGAAAGTATCATAATAAGAGTAAATACATAGACATAAGTATGAAAGAGATGCAATAGCATAAAAGAATATTACTCTGCAATATGTCCACATATAAGATATTAGTTAATCCTTTAACAAGGCCCATACCTAGAGATGTTCATGAAGAAGATATAAAGTTTCTTGATATACATAGAACATAGAGTATCATGCCTTACGTACAACTTAATTGTTGACTAAATAAATATATTATGCCATAATCATAAATATCATACATACAATAATAGTATGTTGTACAAGTCAATGAGATTAGCTCTCTCACACGAGCAACCCATCTTTGGCACTGATGAGGACCAAGCAAAGATGAGATATTTATGTTCATATGTGAGGTAATGGAAGTGCCAATATGGCAAAAGAGGAACACAAAATATAAATATGTTGCCTTAATAAAAGGAGAAAAGAAGATCGAGATAAGATTCAAACATATAAATATATATAGATCAAATTATGTGTTCCCACTATTTATAATATCTATAACCATATGTGAATTCTCTATAAGGCATATATAGGTCAAATTATGGATTCCTATCATTCATAATATTTATAACCATATGCGAATTTTCTATTAGGCATCCTGGGAAGTGAGCATAATGGTAGAATTTGAGTTAGGAACTGTGTGTGTGTCGAGACTATGATATCTATAGTGTTGATAAATAAATCAAATCGACATTTGTTCTTATAAAATAAAAGAAATACCATAGCATGCAATTTATAATAAATGTGTTTAATAACTACAATTGGAAAGTAAGTAAATAAATCCTTATTTCATTACAGTGTGAGTTTTAGAAAGGAACAAATTCTATCATTAGTACCCTTATGACTTTAACAATATCATGAGGAAATGAGTTAGTATTTGCTACTTTAACATACATCTTATAGTTATAATAAATATATATATATATATATATATTTCGAAATATATATATATATATCCTTTAATTAATTTAAATCAATTAGTTTTAAATTCAAATCTATATGATAGATTTAAATTTAAACTAATATGATGATTTAAATCTAATTTGAGATAAATTAAATTTGAATTTAGTTTTAGATTTTAGATTAAATAATTGGTTAAATTTAATCTATTGGATAGACTTAAATTTAAACTAATATATTTAATTAAGATTTAATTTGATTTGATTTAAAATAATATATTTTAAATTAATCAAACATATCTGAAACCCTAATGAGATATCTCCATAATAATAAAAAAGAAGGAGGCTTGGGTTTTCTAGAATAATAGAACAACAAAAGGAAGAAAAACCCTAGAGAGAGAAAGTGTATGGACAGTGTACGGATATTTTACGGCTGCCTAGAGAGAGAGAAAGAGAGAAAGAGGAGAGCGTCTTCTCTACCAAGAATGTGTACGAAACGTTGGTCAAAGGCGCTAGCACACCGTTCAAGTTGAGTAACCCTTCGTGTAGATACTGGTAGAGGGAGGAGATCTAAAGATCAGTTCCTGAGATTCGAAAAAGGTAAATATTTCTAGATTTATTCGATTTAAACAACATTGGTGGATCCACGGGAAGGGATTCGAGTTTTAATTTTCCGCTGCATGTCCCAGAATTCCCAACAGTCTAAAAAAGTATTATCAAGAAAATGACTATTCTAATTTAAGCGATATGTAAGCCAATGTAAAATTACCAAAAATATACATAATTATGCTAGTGTTTGAGGTTAACCCATTATGAAGTTATTATAATAATGTCATTAGTGTGGATACTAACTATGTATATCAAAAGGTAATTTGAGTAAGATTAAACTCAAGAGAAATTGAATTTGCAATGAGTATAGAACATAGTGTATATAAGTGAATTTAGAACATTCAAGGCACACAAATAAATATAGAATGTATATAAAAGAGATGTATCTCTTATACTAGTCATATAATGAGATTTTTAGTGTAAAAACTCTCGAGAATTATATCTAAGTGGTAATGACAGAACACTTGATATGAAAGTATAAGATAAGTGAAAAGTTCTATGTTATTCATACCAAAATGTGACTAAAAATGTTAAAAAATGAGGCATCTATGATGGGGTTATCCCATGACCTTGTAACTCAACCTAATTAATTAATTAGTGATTAATCAATATATATATCAATTAATTTGAATTCCAAAATTGGTGGTTAGGTTTCTTAAAAGTTATTAAAAGGGAAAAAATTGATCATGAAAAAAACATAATGATCATTTTTTTTAAAAAATTCTCTCTCTCTCTCTTAGAAAAAAGAAAATAGAGAACATAAAAAATAAAGAGAAAAGAGTCTCTTTATGGATATACACCCTTCTCCTGACTATGATGTTATCGATTGTGGAACAAGTTGTCATAGTCTAAATAAGTGAGATAGAAGATGAAGAAGATCCATTTCCGTATATGTAAGCATCTTGAATCGTTTCAATAAGGACATCTTTTTATTATAAAATAACTTTGAGGAACTGGAATAAATTATATAAAATGATTAAAAAATTTTAGAGTAGAGGCATTATATTTTCATAATCAAAATAAAATCTTTTTTATAAATCTTTTAACTTTTATATAAGAAATTAATGAAATGAAGTGCAACTTTGATCAAAATACCCACAACGTTTAAAAGATAAATTAAACGGTTAGCAATAATATAAGGGATATTAAGGGTAAAATACTATATTTTTCACATTTGAACTCACATTTAGTGGGTTAACAATTTTTTTATCTCCGTTAAATCTTTGAATTCCCAAATACGAATCTAGTTACCTAAAATTTTTTTTGAATAAATAATTTTTTTTCATGTTTAGAATCATTTGTATAAAATTTATTAAAATAAAATCACAACAAAAATAAAATATTTTAAATAATTATTGATATAATTTAACTTTCGTAGAAAGCTATTTGAATTTTTTATGTTTTATGATATATTATATTAGTTAATAGATATAAAGATATTATAAATATAAACAAATGTATATATATATTATGGGTTTGGGCACGATGAGGGGATAATCTTATCTGAATTCGAATCCAAAACTTCGAGAAATAGTGATTAAAGTTTTTATATTTAAATAAATATTTATAAAATAAAAATATTTTGACTGCTGTTGAGTAAGAGATAATTTGTAGGTCGTAGACATGAACATAAAATGCATAGAAGTAATAACCCATTTGATTTTATGCAAGAGGGATGAATTTTTTTATATGATTGTGTATAATATTTATTATATTTTTATAAATATTATTAATTATTATTTAATAATATTTATTTATTTTTAAATCTAAATCAAAATAAAAATATATAAATCTTTTTTTATACATGAAATTATATTTTTAATATTTATTCTCATACTATATACTACACGAATAGTAAAAAGGAGATAAAAAATCAAAATTGTTTGGAAGGAGACAAATGAATGGAGTGGACCCAGACCTCGTGGGATAGAGCTGGCAAAATTGAAAGGGAAGAGAAAGAACAATTTATTACCCAATCATCCCAACGACTTTTTGATGTTCCTAATGTCGCCAGACTCGCAAGGACACCTAGAAGCATGTAGAATCCCCCGGAATCCAGACCTACATAACCCGCGAAAGGGACACCGAGCAATTTGGTTACAAGGATAAATAGTCATCATTTTCAATCACCAAAAAAAGAAATAGTCATTTTTTTTTCCTTTATAGCCCTCTATTTGTTCATTGACACCAAGGGAGAAAGTTTAGTAGGAAGAGATTAAGGAGGCACTCGATTTATTATGGTCTTGATTTTGTTATTTTGCATATTATAATATTTTAGATATTAGAATTGGATAACAATTTAGTATGTTGTCATGCAATAATAGGATAATATTAAGATATTAAATTTTATTTAAAAGGATATTATTTGATGTCAATTAGAAGTTAAATATATTAGTATCCCTTAACACTTATATTTAAAAAGAAAAAGATGTCACTTGAGCTAATGTTTTGAGACTCCTAAGAAATAATTTTACATACCATTATTTTTATTGTAACATTCAAGATTTTTAATATTTAAATGTTTGAGCTAAATGTTTTAACTTGATATAAAAATATATTAAATTACGACAAAGTAACTATATAAACTTTTAATTCTCATCAATTACAATTATGCCATGCTTCTTCTTCTTTTTTAATAACTTTCCTTTAATGGTAAAGGTGTCTTGGAGCTAATTTACACATAATTGAGACTAAATTTTTTCTAAAACAATTTTTAAAATATAGTTCATCTTATACTTATTTTAAAAGTCAAGAATATGACATATCATAGTAAAATGATATACTAATTGATAATTATAATTAATTTTAAGGTAAATTAATTATTATTATTTTTAAATTACTTTCATTTTCTCTTGCTAGATGACCAAAATGCCTTCAACAGTAATATTGATTTTTTTAAGAACATAACTTATTAGAAAATATATTTTTAAAACATTTTATTTTAATACTATTTATTTTATATTAAAAATTGTTATGTCTGCTACTCAACCATAAAAATTCAAATTGACCTAACTCAATCTAATCTAATTCTAGAATGTCCAAAGCACTCGAAAGTTATCATTTATCGAGTTTTATTTATAAAATTGACATAATAAATTGTCAAAATTTCTTTGATTAGAATTACTCTAATACAACAAGCCATTTTGTCAAATGATTTTTTGGTTCTACTAGACAATTTGACTTTATTTTATTATTATTTTGTTGCTTCTAAAACTTATAAATGGAGATTGTTACAAACACACAAATGGGAGAGCCTCAAAATAACTTCAACACAGTAACCACACCAAAGAGGAACAAGTTTACACATAGCTCCCCTGACTTAATCATCAGCCTAGACTCCATTGAGCTTTAGAATTGTAGTCTTCACTTTATCTAACAATTATATTACTATCTTCTTAGACCTTGCAATACAAGTTATTATATTTTTATCATCTTTTTCTCTAAACTCTTGATTTCCAAATACTATTGTCTCTTTGATACTTCTAGTTTCTGATCATCAATGCTAAAAACAAAAACCATAAACTTAAGTTATTTTAAAATTTATGACAATGCTTATATGTATAAATAAATATTTAATATAAATGTTATTGTTGAAATTAAACATTATTAATTATTATCTTTTAATTTTAAAAAATTATTTTGTGAATATTTTTTTTTGTCAATAATAATTTATTTTTTAATCATATTATTTTATATTTTGCTAAATTTTGAAAAATGATTATTTGTATTGGTCAAATGCAAATTACATACTTGTTATATTTAACAGCATTATATGTAAGGGTATTTTAGTAAAAAATAATTTAATGAAAGAAAAAGGTAATATCCTTAATTTTTTTGTTGGTTATAGCATCTTTTGATTTCAGGGAAGGAGTGTGATATTTCAAAACATAGGAAAGGCCGCATAAGGGAAACTTTCAAAGGAGGAAAGAGTAATTTACCTTTAATTCTATTATTTCTTTGATAACTTCTAATTTTTATCTTAGCTTCAGAGGTCATAGATATCCATATATTTTGTACAATGAGATTTTATACACATATATTACCCAAAAAAATAAAAGGAAAAAAAGAAAAGAAAACAGACTACTAAAATTCAATTAGTAAACCTTTAATAAAGGTGGTAATTGGTCTCTTTGATGGATTATACGCTACATTTGTTTTATGAAAAAGAAGATTGAGAGAATAAAAATTAAAGAGTGAGATAAGAAATAATACTTATATTCCTACTAAAAAATAATAAGAAAAGAAACAGATATCGTTAAACATTGATAATAAAGTTATAACAAACATTTATTTATTTATTTTTTTAAACACTACCATTCTAAGAAAATGCCAACTCCTTGGTACCAAACGTGCCATAGTTCGTGGTGTCAAGAGGTAGTGCGGAACCTACCAGCAATGCAAGGGGAGTAAGCTCCAGTAGCACTTTTAGTAAGAAAATTAAGATGGTATTTGAGGTGAATTAGATAGAGTAATAAGATAGCATTAAGAGAATCTATGTTAGCGCAAATGAAAACAATTATTATTTTTTCATTTATTATAGTATAAGTCATTTTTATTCTTTTTGTAGTAAACAAGTATTTCAAAAACAAAATATTAGGTGTAACATGTGATTCATTAATAGTATTTTTCCTTCATTTTGATTCTAAATTTGATTCTGCTTAGTCAAACTTAAATAATTTCAAAATCACCGAATCAATAAACTACACATATAAGAGCATGCTAGCTTTAACGTCTCCTATGAACTAAAATATATAGAGACAAATGAATAAACAATGAGTTTGTTAAGCATCTTTATGCACATCACCTAAACATGAAAGCAATTAAAATATTGCACTGTTGTATTGCAGTTATTTGTTTTTTTAAATAATTGGTGTGTTGGCTTTTGCCTTTCCCCCATATACTTTAAAAACCTTTAAAAAAATTATGAAGAGTTCGAGTTTCTTTATTGTTTAATTATTTTTAAAATGCATATAATTATAAAATAATCAGACAAATTTTAAAATAATTAAACAATAAAGAGTTGAAAATTAGAGGACGGAACTCTCAAGAGTCCTTACTTTCATCTGTAAGCCAGATTCCAACTACTAACTTTTCCATAAGTCTCCGATTTGTCGCGTCAAGGAAATTTAGACAGGGTGGTAAGTACGGTGACATTATATATGCAGCTGGATGTTTATTAAAAGCATCATTAAAGCTTTGGGACTCTCAGATGCATCATACTCATATACACCTACCCAAGATGAACAAATTTAGTGGACACCTTCTTTTGTTTGTGTTTCTAGGTACAAAAGAATAATGGAGTGAGGACAGCTCAACTTTCGGCTGTATTTTAAAATTATAACAGAAGGAAGATAGTTAATGTTAGTTTTTTTAGTATTCAAATTTTGAACAGCACAAGTATACGATTCTAGGGCTATACAAAAAATTGGACTGAATCACTGCACCCAATTCTTTATTATTATTATTATTATTATTATTATTATTATATATTTCACTTTGAGAGACTACAATTCAAACAAAAATTAAAGAATTTAGAAATTGAGAAATAGATATATTAGTGGTTTATTAAGATGTATAGTAGTTTTTTAAGAGAGGTATAATAGTAAGACAAGTGAAGGACGATGTCTTCTAAATTTGCTAAATGATTGATTATGCATATCCTTGACTGTGTTGGAGATTTTTATTTATAAATATTTTTTGTATTATGTTAATTATAGTGATCAAATCAAGCTGTGTAGTAAGCCATTTGATCAAAATAACTTATCATACAACTATTGTATTTAAAACAATTTGGACAACTTATTTTATCAATTTTTTGTATATAACATGACAAATTACAAATGTTGAGTCTTTGAACCTCTTAAAAATAACTTAGATCGAGTTGGGCTAATTAACATTCATGATTGTGAGGTCCCATAACAGTACACATTGAAACATTTTTATGTATATTTGAAGCACTAAAAATAGAATCATAAAATTAATATATATTATATTCATGTTAAATACTCTTTTTAAAAAAGCTTTAATATTTAAAAAAAATATCAATTTTATGATCCAAAAACA
Organism: Erythrophleum fordii; assembly: GCA_032878935.1. NCBI lineage: Eukaryota > Viridiplantae > Streptophyta > Magnoliopsida > Fabales > Fabaceae > Erythrophleum > Erythrophleum fordii. The sequence goes on from JAVQMF010000033.1 coordinate 12,162,927, forward strand.
CTAACCATTGGGTGGCAAATCCATACTTGATTCGTCCAAGGATGTCGCATCCTGCAACGAATCATTTATAGCAAGATAACTAGGTGGATTGTTTTTGGAAAGATACTTTTTGTGGCAGGATTTTTGGGTGAATTTTTTTTTTCTTTGGTGTTGATTATTACGACGTAATTAGGTATCTGTTCCAATTCAATATGGACATAAATAACAGAATATAATTCTCCATGTTGTTTTCAGGATATAATAACATGTCCTAATAGGTTCATAGTAAGCATAGATGGCTATAAACAAATTAAAATAATACTTGAGGTGCTTTATTTTTTTTTAAGTAATCATCTTATATTTTTGGAAATATTATAATTTTTTTAATAATGATATGATAATTATTTAATATAGAATAATATTTTATTTATTTTAATAGATATAGAACTGTAATCAGATTTATTAATTACACAAAAATTAAATTAATTTTTTACAAATTATTAATTATTAAATAAGTTAATAAGTTAAAAAACTATTTAATAAAATATTATTTTATATTTAATAATTAATAACATCATAACTAAAAAATATAATATTTCCTCAAACAATGATGGTTACTTTTTGTTTTTTTCTATATAGTTGAAGACAATATATGGTATAATTTCTGAATTATAAAAGCTTGGTGAAATGGACACCCCATCCCATGTGGAAGCCTAAGCTTAGGTAGCACCTGCCCACTTAAGATCCCGTCGCAAAAAATATTTAATTATCGGATAAAAAAATTATTGATTGCAACTTGCTTAAAGAGATAAAGCAAATTGTATTATCTCCTTTAAAACTGGCTAAATTATAATTAATATCTTTCTTATGTTAAAAATATTATAATATGGCTTTCTTAACATTTGATATTTTGAAAACTTCTCATATTATGTATTTTTTGTCCAAAAAAAAAAATTTTATACATAACATAAAACTGCAATATTATTTTTAATATATAACAGTAAAAATAACTAAATTGATTTTAAACTCTACATGGAAATATAATGTTAGTTAAGTAATTTTATTTTTTAAAAGAAATTATATTATATAAAAATTAATTTTATTGATAAAAAGTATATTTACTCAAAAAAAATTGTAATATGTATCCAATACCAATGGGAATTGAATGATATTTTCAAAGGAAAATGAATAATGAATATAATTTAGACAAACTCTAGAAAGGTTGCTGTAATTTATTTTAACTAATATGTTCGAAGAAAGTCACCAATAATTATTAAAGGCTGAATTAATATATTAAAATAAATTTTTCGATACAATCTTTTGTATTGTTGTGCACACAAAAATTAAGATAACGACAATTTAATTTAATGTCATGAACCCTAGGTGGCTTTGGTTCACTCGCCTCATTATATAAGGAAAAGCGGGACTTTTTGTAACATTTTCCCGTAAAGTCCGTTCTAGTGTTTCTGGAGACCATAGAAGGAAACAGTAATGATAAAATTATTTCCATCATTTTGAATATAACAGTATTAACTTGACAGATAGAAATGAAGAATCCTTTTCACCAAAAAAAAATAAAGAAACTATTTGATGGTGGTAAAACAACTTGGTTCTTGTGGCTGAAACAGATTTCCATGCCCAACCAGATATTCCTTTCTTGCTTTCTTTCTACTAATAATTAGAATTTCATATTCATGATTGCTTATCAGTGTAAGGTCCGTCTGGGTTTTTCACCTTTTTACACTATGTTTAGATGCGGAGAAAACGAGAGGGGAGAGAAAATCAAGGGGGGTGGCATTTTTCCCTGTTTGGACGGGGAGAAACGAGGGAGGGAGAGGAAAATTAGAGAGAAAACGAGTGTGGGTCCCGCATGATTTTTTTTCTTTCCAAAAGTGGAGAGATTTTGGAGAGAAAACAAGCGATAGTGTAATGTGTCCTTTTTTTTTTTTTTTCAAATTGCCCCTAAACATAATTTTGTTTTCCTATGACTTCCTCTCCGATAAACAGGCTAGACAACCCTAATTTTTTCTTGTCCCAAAATTCACATAAGCTTGACCACTTCGTTTCCTCTTAAACTCATAGCGGCGTTGGGTATTTCCACCCTTTTCATTCCATATTTCCCAAAAATTCTACATTGTTGCTCAATCCCTTGGTTTTCTTCTCCAAGTTTCGCAACGCCGTCGTCGGGTATTTTCACCCTTTCAGTTTATATTTCACTAATGCCTATTACCATTAAAACAAATTTTAGTATCATTATTGTTATGGTTTTTATATTTCGTAGGTGATGATTTGAAATTCTTTTTCATGATAGACTTTTTTTACAGCATAAATTGGACCTTTTGACAAAGACGATTCAATTTGTAGGATAAGATTTGTAGGATAAATTTATTAATTTTGAGTTTTGCTTTCCATAACTGTGCCGACAAGTCCACAAAAAAAGTAAATTTTATGTGATATATATGCAATTGTATCGTTGAGACAAATAAAATGTCCAGTAACGTAAAGCGAGTTGCACCTAGAGGTAGCAATATTCATAGGCCTCCTACAAAATATGTTAAGAAATTTGGCAAAAATGAGAAAGAGCACTAATCTGAATGAGTGAATTGTTAGTAATTAACCTGCAATAACCTAAGTGAGTGAATTCTTAGTAATTAACCTCCTGCAAAATATGTTAAGAAATTTGGCAATAATGAGAAAGAGCACTAATCTGAGTGAGTGAATTATTAATGATTAACCATATGGAATTTGGAGCGTTCCTTTTGTAGTTGACGAGTTGCCAAAGAGCCATGCTATTTTTTGTATCCTAATCTTATTATATAACCTATAATTATTCTGCTTCATCATGGCATTGACTCTTTCTTATAACTTTATATTGTGTTTATTTATAAATTCTTGCTTTTGTCGATATACAGTGTCCCTTTACATACTTTGTATGATTATTTAGTAGAATTACAATAACATGGAATTGACGAAGGAAGTGGAAAAAGATATGTATAATATTGACTTTGAAGTCAAACAATTGATTAATTTTGAAATAACAAATAAAGGTTTAAATTTGAACCATTTAATAGAAGAGTTGAATAGGCATAAGCATATGTGTGTGGTTCGATTTATATGTTTGCTTCTGCATACAATTCACTTATTAGAAGAGATGTCAACTATAATGAAACCGGGTAGTAACTTTTGCATGGTCTGATGATAATCATTTGGATCTGCACCCTTGCATTCAGTTAATAAATAGATGGTTAGTATTTAGAAAAAGATAAAAAAAAATGGAATATGTAAAAAGAAAGTATGTAGGCTCTATTTATGTTTATATATTTTTTGGCCATTCTCTTTTTTAAACGTACGATGCATTATTTCAGAAGACCACAATTTTAATCACCTTAGATTCTTTACAATACTGCACTATATTAATAGAAAAGAGTGTGATATAAAAAAGTAAAAATATATATAGAATCTATTTTTTTTTCACCCGCTACCTCTTTTTTCCTTTTTCTAAAATTTTAGTGCAGATTTACTCTCCAACTACATGAAGAGGCTTTTTGATTTATTCCTTTTCCAAGAAAAACATTTTGTCAAATCCTTGTGAGCAAACATTTTTTGCTCCAAATACTATAGATTTGGAAAAGTAGGATTCCTAGGATTTGACTTTTCCTTTATTTAAAATTTTTTTAATAAAATTATGATTAAAATTATATTTCCATATCCTAAAATTTTTAAAAAGTTAAAAAAATTATATTTATGTATCCTTTATTTAAATGGCTATAGAAGTAGTGGAAAAAATTTAATTTTTTTTAATTTGTAAGTTTTGTATATTACGTACATAATGTGTAGCGAAATAAAAATAATAATTTTTTAATATAATACAACACAATAAATATAAATACACAATTAACATGTCATATAGTTATTTGGTCTGGTAAAAAAAATATTTAGAATAAATATGTAATTTAAAAAATTGTTAAAAATTTTTGAAATTAAAAGATTAGTAGTGTAAATGTACAAACATTTAAAAATCTAAAATTTCTCAAAAAATAATAATAGAAGATGATGGAATTGAAGAAATAATTATGTGGGGAAAAATAAAAATAGAAAATAACTACATATTTTTATTTAAAATAGTTAAGTATTTATAAAATTATTTTAATAAAAATAAAATAAAAATAAAAATGTCAAAAAATAAAAATAATAGAAGAAAATATGCCAGCCAATTTCTTATTTTACTGTAGATTACAACCTTCATAATATGATCAAAAATTGCATAGCATATTTTCTTCTATTATTTTTATTCTTTTAAAAGCTTTATTTTTATTTTTATCAAAATAATTTAAAAAATATTTAACTAATTTTTAATTAAAAATATGTGCTTATTTTTTCTTTTAAATTTTTTCCACATAATTATTTTCTAATTCTAGCATCTTCTATTATTATTATTTGTTGAGAAATTTTAGATTTTTAAATTTTTGTAGATTTACACCAATAATTTTTTAATTTAAAAAATCTTAATAATTTTTTAAATTATATATTTCTTCTAAATAGTTATTAACCAAACAAAATACCTATGTTATAAGTTAAATCTGTACTTATATTTATTGTGTTTCATTTTCTTCTATTGTATTATATTAAAATTTATTTTTTATTTTTCTGCATATCATGTATCTAATATACAAAATTTATAAAATAAGAAATTTTTTTTAAAAATGTTTCACTACTTTTATAGGTAATTAAATAAAGGGTACAAAAATATAGTTTTTTTCAAAATTTTAAAAAATTTAATGATAAAAAATATAATTTTAATCATAATTTTATTAAAAAAAGTGAAAAATGGATAAAATTGGATCTTATGAATCTGACTTTACCTTCTATAGTATTATTTGGAGCAAAAAAATTTTTGCCAAAGATTTAACAGAATATTTTTCTTAAGTTCTATTTGGTTCAACGGAGGGTAGGGGAGAGGAGGGGAGGTTAATGGAGAGGAAGAGAGGAGTTTTAATAAGTTCCTGTTTAGTTGGAAAGGATGGGAGGGGAGGGGAGGTTATTATTTGGTTTAGGAGGAGAAGTAATTATATTTGGACAAATTTACCCCTATATAATTTTAATTCTTTCTCTCTTTTTTTCTCTTATAAAAAAAGATATTTATATCAACATTTTTTAGAAGTTATTAAAAACATATATACTGATTAAGCTATTGCATATGAATTAGTCTTTTATTCTTTTGGGTCTTAAACTATTTTATTCTTTCATTAATATAAAAATTGATGAAAATAAATACAATTGGATCAAAATAAATTAATATATCTTTTAATTTGTTTTAAAAGGAAGAATAAGTTTGTCTTCCAAAAAAGAGGTGCATGATTAAAAGTGGTTATACATAATAATCATAATAATTGAGGTATCATAATAATCATAACAAGGGGTTATACATAATAGAACTTGTGCATTATACAAAATATATCCAAAATTATCAAAGTTATGATACACATAATATCCAAAAAGTGTTCAAATGGTCACAAAATTAACATATCACATAGAAGATAAATCCCTAATGACATCCATTAGCAAATCCCTACGTGCATCAAGTGGACATTCAACAAATGTCCTTAATTGGTTAGTATCACCCATGAGAAATCTATATATCTTAGTTGTTTGTGATAGTGGGAAGCCACAATCTTTGATCATATTCTAAATTTCTCCTCCTGACAATTGTGGGAGCTTTTTATAACTTTTTCTTAATACTTGATTACCCTTTCTCATAACTTCTACAACCTTAACCATGGCCCTCTTAATCTCAGTTAATTCATACTCTTTTTCTTTTTTAGAATATCCTTTTTTCCTTTTTTTAAAGGAACCACTACTTGCTCCAGGTGAAAAATCTTGATTAACACTATTATCAAGAGTTTTAAAATTTTCTAGTGTTGCATCATTTAGAGCAACAAGATTATCAATGTTATTAATAATTTCAGTAAAGTCTTTCTCAATGATTGAGTGACGACATTTTCGCATCTCACTAATAGTCTCACCTTCCTCCCCTATTGCTCTAGTGATTCCATACAAGGTGATCATCTTTTCATAGGATGGGAAAGGAATATTTCTCCAACTTGCTGCCTTTGGTTTAGATTGAAAAATGTTTAGGTTCAAACATCTGAATTTTTTCTTCAAAAAAAACAAAAAAGAAATGAAAAAAAAGTGCTACATTATCATGCTAGAAACTAAAGTTTTATTCTTAACATAAGAATAATTTTAACCAGCAAAACAAAAGAACTTTGCAGAACTTTGGTAGAATAACAAGCAAAACTTCCATTGGCAGCAAAGGATAAATCTAATCTCATACATAATCCTGTAAGAACCAGAAATTAAATGGGGATAGGCATATCAAGTCACATACATCATACATATATATATTGCAAAGTGGTTAGAAACAGAAAAAAGTGATCAGCTTTAAAAAATCTATACCATTAGTCATGCTAACTTCCATTTTGTAATAGCAATTTGATGAAGAAATATATGTTTTAGAAATATATGTAGTTAAAAAAAATGAACTAACCTCAATAAGTGCATCCCAAACTTGATCTTCAGCATCCCATAAATGAGTTGATGGGTTCCAAGCAAATCCACTTACTCCACCTTTGAAAATGTCATACATTTCAAAGAAATTTTTCTTTATAGTTTTCCATCAATTCTTAACCTTCTCTTTGTCAATATCAATGCCAAACAAAGCACTTAACTCTTTGACAATGTTATCATACACAGTAGTGGTGAATGTCCCATTAACTTTCTTTCCATTATTATGTTGATGCATGAAAGCATCAACAAATGCATCATCCATAACTCTTGTCCAATTCAAGTATTGCTTTGTGTCCCTTGCTTTTGGTGGCATACTATACAATTTCATGTATGAATTATGAAAACAAAAATCAAACATCAAAAGTGAGTATACATCAAACTTCAATACATGAATGCTCAAACTTAGTAAAATAGAAGAAAACTTCAAATAACCATACATAATAGTAATACATCAAAGTCTACAATTCAAACTTATTAGAATACAATAAAACTTCAAATAGCAATACATCAAATGCCACAATTCAAACTTATTAGAATACACAGAAATTTAAAACATGAAATAGGCATACATAAAAGTTCAATCTAAATGACTATCTTGATAATGTATCCACATCTCATTTGCTATATTATCTCTAATAAGCCCTCCTCAAGCAGCCTCCTTATTGTCACTACATGGAACACGATTATCATCATCAGACATAGATTGATTTGCAAGTTCAGCATCCACTTCAGCTATGAGTTCTTCATCAGGATCTATGCTCCTCAAGAAGTTATGAAGAATGCAACATGCTCCAATAATAAGTTTTTGAGCTTTTAGGCTCTGATGAATTGGATATAATCTCGAATCTTTTTTTCAATATAACAAAGGCTCTTTCAATTGCATTATGTAACGATGTATGTTGCAAATTTAACAATTCTTTATGATTTTAGGGTGGATTTCTTGCCGAATATTCTTTCAAATGATAATGAACTCCTCTATATGGTGTAATAAGTCCACTTGTTAGCATGAACTCAGCATCTACAAGGTAATATTTACTTTTAGGAATTTTGATCCTATCTGCTTGTGTTAACGCATTTTTCATAATCCTAGAGTCAGATGCAGTGCCTTCCCACCTAGCAAGCACATAAGTAAACCTTAAATCAAATGTGCATGCTACTAAACATCTTATGTTGGGTATTCCTTCCTACCATGATATTGGGGAGCATCTTTAGTAACTATTTTCACACGTATATGTGTTCCATCTGTAACAACCGGGAAAAAGAAAAGGAAAGGAAAAGAAAGAAAGTAGAAAGCTGAAAATTTTTGAAATTCAGAATTTTTGCTAAGTCTCCTCGCAATAGCGAGAAATGGTCTCACTATAGCGAGAATGTCTTCTCGCAATAGCAAATGAGGTTCTACCTATAGCGAGTGCGGGTAGCAGTCCATATAGAAATCAGGGAGTTGCTCGCCGTGGCATGCGCCATAGCGAGAGTGAGGTCTGGAACTGACGCGAGTTCGCCATAGCGAATGGTATATCTCGCCATAGCGAAGGGAACTGATACGAGCTCGCCGTAGCGAAGGTTAAGCCTCGCCATAGCGAAGCCAGATAACACGAGCTCGCTATAGCGAAGGTTAATTTTCGCCGTAGCGAGGGTCAGTCCAGAAGAGTGTAAAAGGTGAGAATTAGACTTCATTAAACGCCCAAACTCATTTCTTCTCTCATTTCTGCCCTAGACTTCGACCCAAGGAGAGAAAAGAGGCGTGGAGAGTGAGAGAGACCAAGAGAAGGAGGAAGAGCAAGAGAAAGGTAAGCAAGTTTCTTCTATTCCTCCTTAGAATCTGGATCTCCTCCCTTTGCCCTCTCTTTCTACGGTTTTGTTTGTGAAAATGGTTAGATTTTGGGCATGGGTCAGAAGAGGGAAAGTGAAAAACACATTTGAATCTTTGTATTTTCTTTGAAAATATTGTTTCTACTACCATGGGAGCTTGAGAGAGAGAAAGAGTTGATGGCATTCTAGAGAGAGAGAGAGAACTCTAGGTTCTGGTATGTTAGGAGAGTTTGATCTGAAGGATTACATTCTAAGAGAGTAATTGCATGCTTTTGTGTGTCTAGGCTCAAGAGAAACACCTCCATCAAGGTGTGATTGTGAACTTAAGAAGGGAGAAGAGGAATTGAAAGGAAAAGCTAGTGTTGACCTTGGCTGATAAGGTAGCTCTCTCTTCCCACTCTTTCTTGTTGCATTCTTGGATGTAATAGTCATTGTATGTTTATGTATATGCTTGTTGTGTGGAATGTGCCATATGCTATTGCTTTGATGCATTGATGCCAATATGCTTGTGTGATGAATTGTGAGATTTGCTCAGGTGAGGTAGTGCCGAAAGTCCCTTGAGATGGGTGAGGTGAAGCCGAAAGTCCCTTGAGATAGGTGAGACAAGGCCAAAAGTCTCAAACGAGTGAGGCCAAGTCAAAAGTCTTTAAACTCGGGTGAGGCCATCCAAAAGTCCCTAAACTCGGGTGAGGCTAGACCAAAAGTCCCTGGAGCCCATTTTTGGCATGGTTGTGATTTCCATAGCATGTACAATGTGTGTTGGATGTTTGAGAATGGCTAAATGCTTATTCACATGCTTTGACTTATTATATGCCTTGATTGCTTACTTGATTGAGTGCATGAGCTACTGAGATTCCCTGAATCTCACCCCTTCCCCTCCCAACTTAACATGCTAGGTGGAGCACAAGGAGAAGCAAGTGCACATCAAGGAGCTTAGGAGTATGCTTAGTTAGATATTACTCTATTTTGATGTAAAGTGGTGCAAAATGAATATGTGCCCACTATTTTTGAGTTGTAAATGTTGTAACAAGTGTAAATGCATGAAATGGTGATGTACAAACTATGTAAAGAGCCGAATGAATGGAAATGAGGGTTTTGCCCCTTTTGTTGAATGAATGTAATAGTGTATATTTGGCCATAGCATAGTGAGTTTGGATTGTATGTTGATTTGGACCACATGAACTTGTTATATATCCTAATTTTACGCTTTTAAACTTGTCCATGAGTGGCTAGAATGTGTGAGAGGCTATTTGGACCCATTTTGGACCTCTTGGGTGCCAAAACTGGTAAATTTGTGAGCCCGTCAAAGTATGACCGGATGAGCTCCTCTTGCCATGAGATTTGGCATGCCTCTAGAGTTTGTAGAGAGCTTCTTGAAAAGCTAAAGTTGGTAATATTCAGAGGTCTAGAGAATATTTGGTGAATTTTTGAATTTGGGAAATTCAATGAATTGGTCATGTACTGTTCATATAAACCAGAAATGAAATCTGTGGTATTCATAGACCAAATGGATTCCAAATGTGGTGAAATTTTATACACATAAACTAGACAACCACAGTGACCTATAGGAATTGGAATCACCTAAATCCGAGGTCTGTAGAGAGAGATTGAACCTTCTGAAGTTCTGTATCAGCATCAGAGAGTCTACCTGACCTCCGTTACTGTTCCATCAGTTTTCGGGGTCCAGGGGTTACTGAAATGATCTGAACTTATTATTCTTCTCTAGTACACATCCGTAGCTTTCTAAATTGGTATAGTGTTCCCAGATTGAATTTTTGTGGATTTAGTTATGAATTTTTGAAAGTCATGACAGTAAGCTGCACCAGAAATAGTGACAGCCGGACCTCCTTCCCATTTTTGATGTCAAACATGGTCCAAATGCTGAGATTTCGATTGGAAATTATTTTTAGTATAAAGAAAACACTTATAGATTTCTAGAGAGCTAAAGTTTACTAGATTCTCATTTTCCTATAATTAGTTATGATTTTCCAAAGTTAGAGCCAAAATATGACTTTTGGGCACAAGTGAGAAAATGCAATTTTTCTGGTTTTTGGCTCTATACCCGTGGCTTATGGTTTGTTTTATGCTATGTATGAGTCGTATATATGGAGTTTGAGTTGAGGATGTGAATGATGGGTTCACAGGACCTACGGGGTAAAAGATGAGTGTATAAAACCCCGGTTCATAGCATGCAAATGCCACGGATTGGTGTTGATTCTTTGGAAATCATATGGAACCGAGCCCAGTGAGAGGCTAGGTAGCGGTAGTAGATTAGTGTCACACCATCTATGGCACCAACACAATCCTTAAAAAAAGGGTAGAACCTACTACTCCCATGAATTTTAGGAGGGACTGTTGAGCCATTAGGTTGTATAAAAAATCTATCTCCTATTTCAAGGATAGCTCTCAACACATTATGTAGATGACGACTAATTGTCTCACTAGAACGCCGAAACCAAAAATTTACTTCATGATTTTTCGCTTTATGTGTTAATATGTAAAGAGTTTTTGGAACTTGTTCTTCCACCGTTGCCCATCTTTTAGGTTGTAATCCACCCTCTCTTTCTAACATAGCACATAATGTTAGGAAAGTTTTAGATCTCATCCTGATAATATTTTAACTAGTATCACAACTAGTTATCTGACTCATTATTTCTTCATGCATCCTTTCTTTCTTTGAATTCATACTATAACTTATTTTTCTTCTATTAGAACTTTGAGTTACACAGTAGACAAAAATAAATGTGAGTAGAGCTATAGCTCTTCGATGCAAATCCCACCATTGGCGCAGGAATAAATTGTTTTGGAATAACAATACCATCTAACAAACAAAGTCAAGATACGTATAATTAATAAATGACCACTGGCGTAGGAATAAATTGTTTTGCAATGGCAGTGTATCTATTTCTATTGACTTACAAAAAAGAACCCAGTAGATTATTGCCTTGCAAACACACCCAACAAAATTAAAACTCTGATCTATTGCTAATATCATTGTACAAAAAATTAAAAATGAATGAAAGAACAGAAACTAGAAAAGTAGGGAAAATGATCAACTTTGATCTATCGCTAATATCATTATCATTACAATTAGCAAAATTTCTATTTCCATTACTCTGATCTATAAAAAAGAAAAAGAAAAATAAAGGAACAAGAACTGAAAAAATAAAAAACAATGATGAAAAACATATCAACAAGCAGCAGAATATCGCCAACAAGCAATGAAATCAAATTCAATGACTCACTTTATTAATCACAAATATTAGGTTGAAAATCATGATATCCAACTACCCCTCGAAGTCACATACTTATAGATCTATGCTCTTTTATTTTTTTGACGTTTTGCTATGTAAAACATAGATCTTTGCTTATCAATTAAGATTTTAGTTAATATGTCCATTGATTGCTTCCTCTCAATTAATATCTATTTGATTAATTTTCTTGACTAATATAGTTCTTAAACTATCATTGATAGTCTATAATTTTCAATGTTAACAGTATCATTAATATTCGAAGGACACAGAACCCCCGACCCATTATCCTATTCACAATTCCAAATGGATGTGCATCATTAGATACATTAGGCAATTGAGAATCAAAGAGAAAAAAGTGAAAGGAATATTTACATGTGAAAGACAATATGGAAGATATGTATATAATTACCAATGTTTTAAACAAATCACTAAGAAAGGTGCATGTTGCTGTCAAACTATTTATGATGATTCTGGCACTAATTTAGAAATTTGAAAGCTGAAACCCAATATAGATTTGAATTTTTGTTTCCCTTTTTTTTTTCTTTTCTTTTAAAGTGAAAGGCATTAGAAGAAAGCCTTCAGAAGAGTCAATATCATAATCCAGCAATGGGGTTTCCAAATAATTAAATTGCACTCCAACTCATTGCAACTAATTTTAAGTTGAAATTGATTTAGGTTTCCTGTCATTCTGGGCAAATTATTTTACCTTCACAAATGGCTAATCATCCACAAACTCGAAAAGAAGTGACTGGAAAATCGAAAAACTCACCTGAGCCGCGATTTGCAGCACGTGAGTTGGAGTATAGAGGCCGGACGTGGGCTGGAGGCTGGAGCACTGGGTGTGAGCTGGAGTATGGAGGCTAGACACGAGCTGGAGGCTGAAGCATTGAACGTGAGCTGGAGTATGGAGGCCAAATGTAAGCTGGAGGTTGGAGCATCAGACGCGAGCTGGAGGTGATGATTTGCAAGTCGAGCTGTTGGAGCTTAGAGCACCAAAGGCGAGCTGGACGTGATGAGCTGTAGCAACGCCAACGGTGACACCAACGAGAGAGGCTGATAGTGAGTTGGACAGTGATGAGAGAGGTAAAGTGTCGAGAGGGAGAGTGTCGGGAGAGGCAGCTGAGGAATGGGAAAAAGTGAGATAAGGTTTGGACAAAGGATAAATTTGGAATATTGAAAATATTCAGGGACACTAGAGTCATTGAATAATTAAAAAATTTTGCTTCCCTCCAAAACACCCCAATTTGGAGGGGAAGGATTTTTGCCTCTCCTCCCCTCCCTTCCAATTTTTTCAACCAAACATGTTGTTCCCCTCCTCTCCCTTCCAAAAACCTCCATCCAAGCAGAGCCTTAAAGAATGAGAATGGATAAAAAGCCCAGAATATCTGATCTCGTATGCTACACTTCTAGTTTACGTCTAATGTATTGTTGGGCCAAATATGACACAAAAGCCCAAATGTTTCTACATTGGGCGAAACATATCATTCTCTTGTGAAGCATATCATTCTTCACCCGGTAAAATAATGAACAAGTTTTGAATAAAAACAATGCTGATGGTGACTATAACTAATTTATGGAAAGTAGTAGTGCATGGTTTTTTTTTTCCATTTTAAGAGGGTTTGAGTTTCAAAACTTCATAAAATTGTATGTTAAAGTCCAAAACCTAACTTGTAATTAGTTTTTAATGGTCATGACTAATGTTTTACGTACTATTAAGTTCATTTTCTGCACTCATATAATATTTGATACTTAATACTACTTTTGTTTTATATTTTATTATGTAATTTAAATTATTTTCTGACAAAAGCCAAACCTTAAATTTTAAGCAAAAATGAATTATATTTCAAAATATAAATGGCAATATTAATTTTCACTACTATATTAAACCATTATCAGTTTTATTCTTTTCCTTTTTTTTTTTTATGAATTTCATAATGTTCTTTTTTCTGTGAGTAAAAAACAGAAGAGTTACGAGTTTTAATTATTAGTTTGACTTATTAGGTTAAAATTAGAAACATGAAAAAATGATTAAAAAAACCAATGAAAACTTTTAATAAATGGTAAAAAATCTGAATAAAGAGTATTTTTTTTATAAGTTGTGAAATTTTTAAAAGATTTAAACTTGAAATATATCTTGTTGCATATTCCTTGCAATTCTTTAATTATGATCTAATTTTAGTTTTATTGACCTTAGATTATTTATTTGTTTGAAATCTATCATCTATTACATGATTAAGCTCTTTTAACTTGTTCTTTGTGGCTTTGAAACATCATTCAAAGTTTTGAAGTTCTTTTAAAATATTTCCACATATTGATTTTGTTGTGCACTTGTTATTGTTGTGCAATGTTATTTACTTATTGTAACTTCAATTTAGTTTTTTTCGGTAGTAAAATTGAGTTAGGGTTTATTTCAGCGACATAGGAGATATTAGCATTTCTTTTAGTGAGCCTTATATTGATCTGTATGGTCATTATATTATTTTGTTGATTGTATCTGAACATATTTTGTATTTTAAACATGGCTCCACAAATCTACAAACAAGATCCTCCAACCTAGTGTATTTTTTGTTGCAGCTAGATAGAAATTGAGAGTAAAACTTTCTTTGATGTTTTTGTTGTGTACTGGTTGCTAGAAAAATTTCAAGAAGCTCTAATTTAGGGAAGACTTTGCTGAAAATTCTTAGAAAACTATTCAAATGTTTTAAAAGCTAGAATGAAATTTCCAAATAGAAAGTATTCTCAAATCATGCTCTATTTCCTCTCAATATTTTGTTGCACTTTCTCATGCAATTGCTTAACAAACTTAACCTTCTTCTTGTGATCTAAACTAACTCATTCATCAATAGTTAATGGCAATAAATCTAATGTTGGTTGTTCCCTAATAACTTTAACCTTCTCTTCATCATCCTTAATTCTTCTAGCACTAACAACATATCCAAGAAATAAAATTTGATATGTGCAAAAGGAATACTTTCTATAGTTAGCGTATATATATTTTTTCCTCAAAACTTTTAACACATCTCAAATGCCCCATGTGTTCATCTAAGCTTTTACTTTAAATAAGAATATCATCAAAATAAATAACTACAAACTTGCCAATGAAGTATGCAAAACATTGTTCATAAGCCTCATGAAAATACTAGATGCATTAGTTAACCTAAAAGGCATAACTAACTATTCACACAAACCATATTTTGTTTTAAAAGTTGTTTTCCACTCATCACCTTTCCTTATTTTGATTTGATGATATTCATTCTTTAAATTAATTTTAGAAAACATACAAGAGCCATGCAATTAATCAAATATGTCATCTAATCTATAAATGAGATGTTTATACTTTATAGTGGTTTGATTAACCACTCGACAGTCAATATACATTCTCCAAGACCTATTCTTCTTAGGCACAAACAAAATTGGAATTACACATGAACTCATACTCTCCCTCACATATTCCTTTGCCATAGGTTCCTCAACCTGCCTCTAAATTACCTTTGTCTCCTTAGGATTACTTCTATAAGATGGTCTATTAGGAATTAATGCTCTAATAATAAAGTCAATTTGATATTTAATTCTTATTTTTATTGGCAAACCATTTGGGACTTCTTCAGGGAATACATCTTCAAAATGCTATAGGAGATACGACACTAGGTAAAGAAGGTTAAGTTTGTTAGTGCTTAAATAAGCCTTCTTATATAAGAGTATAGATATAGGTTGATTGGAGTGAAAAAACACTCTTTACATCACTTTCCTTAGCATAAAAGCTCATCCTTTTCCCCTTTTTTCTTTTTTTATTTTAACTCTATTTTTCTCTCATTTTTTCATCTTGTCTTAGTTCAGACTCTCTTTTCTATTCATGCTTATTTTCTCTCTTTTTATTGCTCTAACTTTCATGCTTTGTTTTTTGCTTCACCTTCTCTTTTAATCTTCATTTGATCCTCTTAAACCTACCCAGATGTTAATGGTACTACCATGATTGGTCTCTTATTCATCACAAAATAATATTAATTCTTGAAACCATTATGCATGCCATATCTATCGTCTTGCCATGACCTACTTAACAATAAATGTCTGGTATGCATAGGTACAATATCACATAAAACTTCATCCTTATACCTCCTAATTGATAATGAAACTAGAACTTGATTATTCACCTTGACTTATCCACACTCATTCAACCATTGAAGCTTGTATGGTCTTGGGTGCTTTGTAATATACAAACCCAACTTCTCAACCAATGTAGTACTACCTACATTAGTACAACTTCTACCATCAATAATATGATATATACCTTATCCTTAATGTGCCACCTTGTATGGAAGATTCAATACGTGCCTAGTAACAAATGCTTTTCTCGTAGTAGCACATTCCACATCACTTACATCTTCCAAGGTTGGCATAGTATCATCATTACCTTCACCTTTAATCTCAATCTCTCCATCTTCTTTCAAAATTATTGCACACTTGTTTGGACATTGAAATGCAAAGTGACCTATTCCTAAATATCTAAAGCACTTGATATCTCTATTTCTCTTTGATTAGGAGTCATTATTGCCTTTCTTTTTGCTAGTTCCCAAATCCTTTCCCTTATATAAATCTCCTTTAAGCTTGGAATTAGCTTTGTCATCTTTCTTTTCCCATGGTTTCCTTGACAAAGATGAACTAGAATTTTGCCTAAATCTTATGTAACCTTACTTTTAAGTTGTCTTTTCACCTTCATCGTCATGTGTGCCATATTTTCCACATCTACATAGTGTTATAATTAAACCACATTGACTATATCTTTATTTTGTTCATGCAGGAAATGTGCCATTTTTACTTTTCTATCTTTTTTCACATTGGCTTAAGTCATTGCAATCTTCATCTCTTTACAATAGTCTTCAACACTTTAGTCCCTTGGGTGAGACTTTGCAATTTCTAATACAACTTCCTATAATAATGGCTATGGATAAGAATTCTCCTCATGATAGCCTTTATTTCTTCCTATGTATCAATTAGCCTTTCACGATTCCTTTTCCTGTTCAAAAAAACTTGATCTCACCAAATAATAACAAAGTTGGTGAACTCCTCAAGGTAATTGTGGTAATAAAAAACTAGCTTCACATTTCTTTCTCACTCCAAATACGAATTAAAATCATTTTTGCCATGATGGGGTGGAATTTTCATCTTGATACCACCCAAATTGTGGTCAACTCTATCATCCTATTGCCTTGCATCTCTTTTACTTACTTTGCCATGGAAATTTCTACCCATATTAACTATTGTGGCCTTATCATCAAAATCATCTCTTTTATTGCCTTCAAAGTCACTATGCTTTGTGTGTCTTTTTTGTCGTCTAGCATTATGAACTTCTTGTTGCCATCCCCTTTGTAACAATCCTAACTTCTAACCATACTAATTAAGCATAATTATACTCTTATTTAATAGGACTCAAGGTCTAATGCCAATAATACTCTATTAGTAGGTGATGTAATATTATGTTTTCCTAAAACTGAACTAAAACTGGTGAGATAATAAAAGAGGATCCCTAAATAAAATGAAATAGGATCAAGTAAGGATAGAATAATAATCTAAGGATTTAAAAATAAGAGTATAAAGCTAAAGATAACTCAAAACTAGAGCTAAAATAGCTAAACGATTTTAATTGAAAAGGTAGCGGTAAAATTATAATTTTAGGCAATCTTTTAGAAACACAAAGAAGGAAATTTTAAATGCGAAAATTAAGTTCTTTAGGATTTTCAGAGACCTTAAAAACCATAGAAATAGTCATAATGACCAAACTTTTCTGATATACAATTTAGGTTGTCAATTGACCTAAATTTTGACTAGGGAATTCAGGATGATTCTGAATCCCATAAAGTTTAAAGTAAATGTTTTTAATAATTTAGAGACCTACATTTTCATTTTGGAGAAGACAATTCTTAAAAAAAAGCTAAAACAGGCTTAAATGGAGGAATTGGATCTGAAGGGCATAACAGGAATTTGTGAAAATGTTTTAAATCACCACCATCATCTTTTATTAAGTCACACCACCCTCCTCCAATTTGAAACCAACCTAGAAGCCCCCAAACTAGTAGCTAAACACACACCAAAGGAAGAAGGAAGGAGAGAAAGGGAAGCCATTTTACATAAGGAAATTTCCACTTTTTCACAATATAGTCTTCACCCATCTCCTTCTTCTCTCTAAGCTCTCTCTCATGGTGGTTTTGACTTTTTGAAAGAAGCATTTTTTTTGGCTAAACCCTTGGAAGAAGGAGAGAGTTTAAAGAAAATAATAGTACCATAAGATTCTCCATTACACAAGGAAGCTAATAAGGTATGATTCTATAGAGGATTTTTGCATTTCATTGTTCTTTCACCTCCTCTATGGTTTAGCCAACACTAGAGGCCATTAGAGAGAGATGAATTTCAACTAAAATAGAATGGAAATAAAGGTTTTGAGGCATGGAGAATTAGATTATACCATTGGAATCAATTAAAAAGCTTTAGTAAGTAAGATAGTCTAATTAGGGTTTCCATTACACCTAAAGAGTTATGGCACACTAAGAGGGTAATTTAAGCCATATAAGAGTATAATGTGTACATGCATCAAAATCCAAGAGGAAACCAACAAAATTCTATGTTGCTTTTTCGAGGCGTTGTTGAAACACCATAATTTCTAGCTCATCTCATGCCTTTAAATAACTCAATATCATGAATCATGTAAGCTTTCAATGAAAAAGGCAATAAAATAATGAATATTTTTGCTTTGTGTCGTGTATAAAAATTTCATTCAGTGTCACGTGGACTATGTGAGCTTATACCATACATTCTCATATTTAATTACATGAATACAACCCATTTGCATCATAAAATGTGGCCCACAACTCATGGAACTCAAAGGAAAGTTCAAAATACTCATGTATATTTTCGGCCAGAATTTGGCTCTTTTCTGACCAAAATTTGAAAATTCATAACTAATTCGAGAAAAATAAAAATCACACATTCTTAACCATTGTGGAAAGCTACAGATTTCTACTTCATACTAAAAATATGTCCAAACCATAACATCCACACAAAGGATGTTTGACATTCAAAAACATCCAAAGGTCAAACTACCCACTGGTACTGTCATATATTTCTGCGGCGAATTTTGAAAATGTCCAATTAATTTCAAAAAATTTTAATCTATACAAATGATACCAATCTAGAAATCTATGAATGTTAGCTAAAGGGAAAAAATAACTTTAGACCGGTTCATATATGCCTAGGCCTCGAAATCTAATCAAACAATAACTAAGGTCGAGTGGAGTTCCTGATACTAGATAGATTTTTTAAAAATTCATATCTCCCTCTCTAGACATTTGAATGAGATGCTTCTAGTTGGCACAAGTCACTATGAATGTTTAGTTTCTTTGTATAAAATTTTATGGAAATTGGACATAATTTGGGCCCTGTGTGACAGATTTCATTTTTGGACCAGTATGAATAGTGACATGACCAAAATCAGAATATTTGCCAAGTTTGAAAATTCACCAAATATTCTGTAGACCTCCAAAAATATCTCAATGAGCTTTAATTGTATGCCAAATCTCAGATCAAGAAGAACTTATTTAGCAAAAAAGTGACATATGGTTCCATTATGGCCAAATTTAGCTCCATATAAGGTATCAAAGTAACCAAATAGCTTTCCTTAGGGTTTGGCAGCTTTTGGGCAAGTTTAAAAGTATTATTAGGACTTGTGTAAGCTGCCCAAATGGTCCCAAACCTCATGCATTTCATTTTGGCCATTTCATCTACATATATACATAATTCCATCAAACCATTAATGAAACTAATTTGCCATCATAGACCCAATTTACATTCTAATGACTACATAACCTATTCTCCCATTCATACATAGCATAATATCATAGTTACACATGTTTTAGAGGTCATAGACCATATACATCATTGGATTACATTATTTGACACAATTATGGCCTTAAAGAACCAAAACTATGCATTAAGTTGTCAATCTCTCATCCTCAAGGTGGTTGGCTCTCATTACCTTGTCCACTTGGTCCACCTAGTATGTTAGAACATTGGAGAGGAGGGAATGAGATTCAAAGAATCCCAATAGCTCATCTTCCATTCAATCATACATAATGGATGCAAAACAAGTCTCATAATGCATGTATGGTCATGTTGATATGTGCAAACATTCAAGAGGCATTTTCATTATTTAAGAAAGTCATACATAGCATACAAAGACTTTTCCAAGCAAGTGGATTGGTCTTACCCAATTTTTTGTGGATGTTGGACTTGCTTTACCTATTCTTTAAGAGATTCTTGGATCAACCATGCTCTTGGGAGCCCACCTTACTTTTGGGAGACTCTTTACTTTGTCTCAACTAATCTTAAGGGTTCTTGGCTCATCCTCACCATGACTAAGGGTTCTTGGCCTCACCACATTTAAGCAAATCCAAGCACACATCAAGAACATCATATAAGAGCATACTGTAGCATCATGGCACCATGGAATCAAAGTCATGCTAAAACATTTTTCATGGCTTAAAAATACACATACACATATTCTAAGACAAGCTAAGCATATATCCATGTATGAGAGAAGGTGGAGAGAGCTATCTTGCACACAATCACACATGTTTCCCTTTGAATTCAAGCTCCTCTTTTCAGCCACACACACACACAAAAGTGTGGGGGAGGTTTCTCTTGGCCTAAACACAATTTATAAAAGCCAATTAGGTTCATGAACTCAATTCTAAGGTCATACAATTTGCTTAAACACTAGGTTGGCTTATAACCTCATTATGGTCCATAAATGCACCTAATGAAGCAACACCCCTCAAATAAATTCTAGGCTCCATTTTTTCCTTTCAAACATGATTCTTGACTCCTTTTAGGCCTCTTGGAGTCATCACACAATTAAAACAAAGAGCCTAACAACATGTTGCTTTTTTAGGTCATATTATAGAATTTAAAGCACTAACTCACTTTCTATGAGTTCTAATTTTTTCCTAAGGCCTCCTCTCATTTTCACTCATCATATATGACTCAAGAATGGCCTTAGAAAAATTTAAAACTCTCCCTAGCTATCCCATCCATGCTTGGCCCAGATATAGAGCAATTTTGGCCTCCATGGATTTTGCTTAGTTTTCTTGAAGGAGGAAGCATGTGGGGAATCTCTTAGGGATCTTGGAAACTTATTTAAACTCTTATTTATAGCTAGAAATTATCACACAAAATCAGATTTTACAAGGTGTACATAAAACCCTAGGTTTTGCATCTTGAAATTTAATGGGTTTTTGTTGATTTCCTTTGCATATTCTTAATCTCCACACCCTTTTTCCTTAGATTCATCCTTGGTTTGGCCTAAAAATCAGATCCTCCTATGGTTCCTAGGGTTAGCCGAAATGGAAAAGAAGGGAGGATCAATATATCAACCATAGGAAGAGAAATAACCTAGTTTCCTTGCTGATTCTTGCTTAAATCTTGCTTTCTCCAAGCTCTTCTCTTTAAATCCGAAAATTTCCTTGAGTTTCTCCCTTGAATCAGATTTATAAACTCCATTTTAATCAAAGGAAACAAAGGAGAATGAAGGAGAGGAGGTGTGGATGGAAGAAAGCATGAAAACCTACCATGAAAACATACCTTTAAGTTTGAATTCTTTCTTCTTCTCCTTCCTCTCTTGTGTTCCCAAAACCCTAGCTCTCTCCTTTAAAATTAGGCAGAAAATTCTGGTCCAAATGAGGGAGAAAGTGGGGCGCCACCTATATATAGGGGTAGGAAAGTGACTTTCTTAAAAATTTTAATTTTGCCCTTTGTTCTTTGCATTTTCATTTCTCCTTCATTTTAGCTCCTTTTTGAGAATCATCTTTTCCATTATAAAATCTAGGTTCCCAATTTAATAAAATGCCTTTGAAATCACTCAAATTGGAGCTAAAACCTTCTCGAATGAATCCGTGAAAGTTCAAGCACACCGACATTGGAAAACGTCTACTGGAGGGGCTTTAGCTATCTCGAGCCTTCCCATGTTTTTAAGGCCTTTGAGAACCCTAGGGAACTCAAAATTTTTATTTAAAAAGCTATCATATGTGAATTCCAAAATTTGCTCAAAATTATGAAAATACCATTACGTTTTGTAAGTTTTCCATAAGAATTTGTTTCTTTATTCTAGCTCTTTTTTTCTTTTCGTCTGAGCCTGGGATTCTCATTTTTAGGAGTTTAGAATGCTTTTTAAGTTTTTTAGGAACTTAACTACATCGTTTCAGGGGACTTCCTTTTATATCCAGTGAGTTTCGTTCGTTGATAGAGAAATCATACGTTACACTTCTTATGTTTTCTCTTGTTTTCAAATAATCGAATGTTACAGTTGTGTTCAGCCAAGAGGAGTCTAGCACACCTAGGTAATGTTTTCTTGGGTTCCAATGATGGAAGAGACTTAGATATGATGAACAAATAATTATGAAATCATTGAATTGAATTTAGAAACTTTAAATTGAAGTTGAATTTTTAGGGCTTAAATTAGGTTAACAAAACAAGTTAGGTTCAAACCTCTTTTACCAAGCATATGATAATTTAAATGAGGTTCTTTAGAGTTATAAGACTTATAGCAAGTAAGAGTTTGGGATTTAGAAAGTGAAAATCAAGTGTTGCATCTTATTAGACCTAAATTAGCCTTAAATTTCATATTAGACTTTAATGGGATTAAGTGAAGATGATGAAATTTAGAATGGATCCTAATGGGTTAATTTGCCTTATGAATTGCTATGCGTAGGCCAAGCTAGTCTAAACTCACCTAATTATGAGCTTCAAGTCAAGAAGAGCCAAGATAAGTAAACCGAGAACCACGTTAGTGTCATTTTAGACCTTTACAAGCTTTGTGGTAGCTTTATCTCTCTTTCTTACATGCATATAAATGCTTGAATGAGTTAAAATACTTGCATGTATTGTTGCTTAATGCATTCATGAGATATGTTTTGTTATGTTTTTCATAATGAGCTATGTGTGTATAAGATGTCTTAACCCCTTATAGCATGGAATTGAGCGTAGTAGCTCTTCCTTCGCTATGGGTTAAGTTTAGTTGAGCCTACCTAGTTTATGATAATGTCATGGCTTGATAAGGAATGAGTTTTTATGCTAAATGATGTATTTAAGTCACATGAAGCATATGCAAAGCATCCCTGTACCATATGTATTGCATTTACTCATGGTGTTCATGTATACATTGATTATTTGAGATTAGCTATTAAGATTCTTTCCAAAATCTCACCCATATGCCCTCATTGACAATTTCAGGGTCACTAAGCTAAAGCAAGGAAGTTAAAAAGAATTAAACTTTAGAAAGAATGTATAAGGAGTATTGTGTGTACCAAAATGTGATGAATGTATTAGTATGCTAAGAATAGCATATCTTTTTGTGACAATGATGCTTTAAGACATAAATTGATGTATATAATGATGTCTTATGATAGAACCATATGTATGAGCTATAGTACTTTAATATATGTCATTTTGAGGCCAAAGTGATACATTTGTACCATTATGTGTATGTAAGATACATGATAGTTCTTTTGCATATTTCAAGTTCGAGAGGCCATTTTTTTATGCAAGCCATATTTTAGATGTTTGACCTTATGGATTGCATGTTTTGGATGATTAAAATTTGCTTAAATTCAGAGAGTGCAAATTAAAAATCATTTGAACCACTTTTGAACCTAAAGTTGGTAAAAAATGGTCTCAAATTGCATCTCCACCAAAAGTGGCCCCACTGAGTTGGTTTGGGGTTGAAATTTGGCATGTAATTAGAGGATATTAATAGCTTTCTAACAAGTTAAAAATAAAAATTTTTAGAGTTCTATAGAAATTTTATAAATTTCTAAATTTTAGAAAATTATGCAAAATAGTCTTTTGGTACTGTTCATACTATGTAGTTATGGTTTTCACATTTTTGAGAGGCCAAATGAAATCCATTTCTTATGAAATTTTATAATGATAAATTTGACATTTTAAGTTTTCCATAGACTAAAACATGAAATTTTATAATAATAAATCTATTGCTTGAGATATGAATTTTTAAAATTTTATGCAAAATATGCTATCATGACCAATTTGGGTTAAGGTGACTCCTTCAGTATCTAACGTGTATTTCATGATCAAATGGACTAAAACAAGTTTGTTTATGATGGATATGAATGAAGGAAAAGAAAAATCTAAAATTGAACTCTATAGCTTCGTTTGATATGTAAATGGACTGATGTTTGCCGTTAAAGCTATAGTAAAGGTTGTAAACTTGTGGCTAACACCCATGAATGATATAAATGGATGAAATAAAGTTAGGTATGATAGTTAGTTGGTATCAGATCAATGGTTCAAGCATTTTAGTGATGGGTATGGCATGTGTGTATGTTTTGCACTGAATTATGTTTAAATTGTTTTATATAGGATGGTGAATACTAGGAGAGGAAGGCTTTCTAAAGCTTCTACAGCAGAGCCAATTGATTCCACGGATGGAGCTTTACAAGCTATTATAACTCACTTGGATCAAAGCAGGCCATGATGTAGTAGTAGCAAGAGGTAATCATGCAGCTACAAGAGAGGCATACCCAAAGGGAAAATGAAAGGCTTAATCCTCCTCGGCCACCACATCTAGATCATCTTGAGAAATTTGAAGCTAATTCCTCTAGCTAGATCCCATAGAATCAGTAAAATTCCTAAACTTCGCTAACTTAGATGCCTCTTGCCTAGCCACAGCTTACCACTTAGCAAGCTATAACTCAATTCATGAAATATGGGCCTACATCATTTGATAGTGAGCTAAATACTGAGAAAGCATAGGCTTGGATAATGCATTTGAAGAAGATTTTTAGAGTCATGAGTGTATGTCTGAGCAGAAGGCCTTGTTGACCATATTTCAGCTAGAAAAGGAAGTTAACTTCTAATGGAAGAGCATCAAACCAATATTAAAGTCAAAGAACCTCTCGATTAATTGAGAGATGTTTCTACAAGCATTTTATGATAAGTACTTCCTTAGTTCTATTTAGGATGAAAAAGAATTAGAATTCATCCTTCTGAAATGGACTGAAAACATGTTTATGGATCAATATGTTGCTAAGTTCTTTGAGCTCTTTAGATATTACTCATACCTCTAGAAACACAATGATAAGAAGTGGAGAGTAGATAAATTAAAGGAGGGGTTATTACTTAATATAAGAGAAAGTGTGGTGCCCTAAAGGATTAGATACTTCAATGCCTTGGTGGAGGTATGCAAAGTTATAAAAAGCAACCTGAGGAGGATGTAACTAGCTTCAGTTTCAAAACCCCTCCTTTAGAGAGCAAAAGACCTAGGGAAGAAGAGATTGCCATTGGTAACGGTAAAAGAGGTGGCAGAGGGCCATGGAATCAAAGGGGAACAAACAGAAGGAAGCCAACTCAAAGCAACAGAGGTAGTTATACGCTTATAACCTGTAGCTAGTGTGTCAAGAATCACAGAAGTAGACTATTTATATATATGCCAAAACATCTACTTTAGATGTGGCAAATTAGGCAATATGGCTAGAGATTGATCCTAATAGAGGGAGGTAGCTCCTATATCCAGTTGTAGACTTAGGGTAGGGTTTTTGCACTTACACAGTAGGAGACTAGCAAATCCCTAAACTTGATCTAAGGTACTATTAAGATTAATGATTGTACTATAAATGCTTTATTTGATTTAAGTGCTAGTTATTCTTTCATATCCTATGACTATGCCATAAGATTAGGTTTGAGTATATGTGCTTTACCCTATGACTTGCATGTGTGTACACCCATAGGAAACAAAGCCATTACCTCCCATACTTGTCTGAATTACATAGTTCAGTTTAACCATTGCTGCACCACACTTGATTTAATTTATATGCCCCTAATTGATATTGATTTGATTATCAGTATGCACTAGATGTCTAGTAATAATGCTATACTTGATTGTCATAACAAATGTATTACCCTACTTGAGTATGGAACTATACCTAGTACCAAGATTGAGCTAACATTCATGACTATCACCCAGGTTGAGAGATCTTTGGTATACAGTTGTCAGGGTTCCCTAGTTTTCTTTTTGGTACAGGTGGAAGTAAAGGAAGGTATAATGGAGATACCTATAGTAAGGGAGTTTCTAGAGGTATTCCTTAAGAAAATTAGTGGACTACCTACTAACAGAGAGGTAAAGTTTGCTATAGACATTATGTCTGAGGTAGATCTAGTGTCTAAGGCCCCATATAGAATGGCTCCCATTAAGCTAGTAAGATTAAAGAAATAGATAGAGGAATTATTAGAGAAAGATTTTACCAGACCTAGTGTTTCTCTATGGAGAGACCCAATCTTTTTTGTTAAAAAGAAAGATGAGAGTTTTAGACTATGTATAGATTACAAAGAGCTTAATAAGATCACAATTAAGAATAGTACCTTCTTCCTAGAATAAATGACCTCCTAGATCAGTTAATGGGAGCATCAGTATTTTCTAAGATAGATCTCAGATTAGGGTACCATCAATTAAGGATTATGGCTGAGGATATCCCTAAGACAGCTTTTAGGACTAAATATAGGCATTATGAATTTTTAGTGCTACCCTTCGTGTTAATGAATGTACTTGTAGTATTTATGAATTATATGAACTGAGTGTTTAGGCCATATCTAGATAAGTTTGTAGTAGCCTTCATAGGTGATATCCTCATTTATTCTAAGAGTAGAGAAGAACATGATTAACATTTACGATTAGTCTTAGAGACCTCGAGATAGAAATAACTTTATGCCAAACTTAGTAAATGTAAATTTTGACTCATAGAAGTGAAATTCCTAGGCCATGTAATCTCCCAGGCAAGGGTTGTAGTAGATTTCCATAAATTAAAGGTAGTCTTTCAGTTAGAGAGTTCTAGGGGAGTCACAAAAATTAGGAGCTTCCTAAGTTTGATAGGTTATTATAGAAGGTTTATTTAGAGTTTTTCTTAATTAGCCATGCCATTGATTAGGATTACTAGAAAAAAATGTACCATTTCTGTGGGATGAGAAATGTGAACAAAGTTTTCAAGAATTGAAGTATAGGTTGACCATAGCTTTAGTTTACTGATCCCTGACTTTAGAGAGACTTTTATAGTCTATAGTGATACTTCTAAGAAAGGGTTTAGACGTGTGCTTATATAGATTGGCAAAGTGGTAGTGCTTTTAGACAACATGAAGAAAACTATCCTACTCATAATTTAGAGTTAGCAATAGTGGTCTTTATTCTTAAAATATGGAGACACTATTTATATGGTGTAACCATAAAGATATATAATGATTATAAGAGCCTTAAATATATGCTTGAGTAAAAAAAGTTAAACATAAGATAAAAGAAATGGTTAGAATTTCTAAAAGATTATTATTATACTATGAAATACCATTTAGGTAAGACTAGTTGCAGATGTATTGAGTAGAAAATCTATACATATAGCTCATATGATACTAAGAGAGCATGAACTTCTTAAAAGATTTAGAGATATGAATCTTTCATGTCAAGTACATTTTGGCAAGTTGCTAATGAGTGAAACTTAAATAGAAAATGAGCTAAGAAGTTAGATAAGAGAAGCTTAGCAAGAAGATGAGTGTATAAGAAAAATTAGAGACCAAATATCCTACGGTAGGAGGTCAAAGTTTAATTTATCTGAGGATGAAATACTAAGGTACAGGGATAGGTTGTGTGTGCCTAGAAACTCAAAGTTGAGGGAAAGAATACTAGAAGAGGCACATAAAAGTAAATACATTATTCATCTAGGCAATAATAAAATGTACCATGATTTAAAAATTTCTTTTTTTTTTGATGGCTTGGGATAAAAACTGACATAACTAAATATGTTTCAAGATGTTTAGTATGTCAAAGAGTAAAGATTGAGCATTAGAAACCAATTGGGTTACTTCAACCCTTAGACACTTTAAATGAAAATGGGATATTATAGCTATGGATTTTATCATAGGCTTACCTAGAATATCATTAAGGCATGATGCTATATGAGTAATAGTAGATAGATTAACTAAATCTCCTCATTTCTTAGCAATTAAAGCCATATACATCCTAAATAAATTAGCCCTACTATACATAAAAGAAATAGTAAGACTATAGGGGGTACCTAGGAGCATAGTGTCAGATAGAAATCCTTGATTCATTTCAAATTTCTGGAGATCATTATAGGATGCCCAAGGAACCGGATTAAGATTTAGCATAGCCTACTATCCCCAAAGGTATGTCAAATAGAAAGGACTATCCAGACTCTAGAGGATAGTTGAGGGCTGTGTCCTAGAGATGAAAGGGAACTAGGATGCCTATTTGCTATTGGCAGAGTTTGCTTATAATAACAACTATCAGTCTAGTGTCTATATGGCACTATATGAAGCATTATATGGGAAGAAGTGTAAGTCCTTAGTGTGTTAGGTTGAGTTTGGAGAGAGGAGCCTTATATGCCTAAAATTGGTGGACTAAACCTCCAGAAAAATAAAAATGATTAGAAAGAAACTTCTAATGGTACAAAGTAAGCAAAAAAGTTATGCAAATAAAAGAAGAAGGCCATTAGAGTTTG
Organism: Erythrophleum fordii; assembly: GCA_032878935.1. Taxonomy (NCBI): domain Eukaryota; kingdom Viridiplantae; phylum Streptophyta; class Magnoliopsida; order Fabales; family Fabaceae; genus Erythrophleum; species Erythrophleum fordii. The sequence continues at coordinate 12,191,101 of JAVQMF010000033.1, forward strand.
AGATTGGAGACTATGTATTCATTAGAGTGTCTCCAATTATAGGGATAAGTAGGTCCATAAAGAGTAAAAAGTTTAGTTTAAAGTTCATAGGTCCATTCCAGATTCTAGATAAAATTAGACTTGTAATCTATAAATTTGTCCTTCCTCTCAACTTAGCCCAAATACATGATATATTCCATGTATCCTAGCTCAACAAGTATTAGCTTGACCCTTCACATTAGTATGAAAATGTATAATTACATGACAATTTATCTTATATAGTATTAACAGATCAAATCATAGATGCTAAACTTAAGCAGTTAAGGAATAAAAGCATACCGTTAGTGAAAGTGGTTTGGAAAGGATTATCCCCTGAGGAGGCTACTTAGGAACTAGAAGAAGAGATGAGAAAGAAACATCTAGAATGTAACACTCGATTTTTGTAAAAATGAAAGAAACGAGCTAGATATAAAAGAGAGTCCTTTAAAATGACTTTGTTGAGGCTTAAGGTAAAATTTTAAATAATAGAAAATGAGGAATCAAGGTTTAAGATACCCATAAATCAGAGTTGGAGTACCTAAAGAAAATTTGACAAAATGCAATGGCATTTCATAATTTTTGATAACTTTTTGAAAATTCAAAGGAGGGATCTTTAAATAAAAAAATTGAGTTTCTTTAAGTTCTTAGAGGTCCTAAAAATCATAGGGATCCCTAGAGCAGTTAAAACTCCTCCAATTTACGTTTTAGAACATTGGTGAACCCAAACTTTGTCCTTCTCATTCGGGAACATTTTAGACTCGATTTGAGTGATTCCAAAGGCCATTTATAGGTTAGAGAACCTGAATTTTATGATAAAAAAGAAGATTTTCAAAAAAGAGTTGAAATAAGCTTAAAACAAAAAAGCTAAGGATGAAGGGTAAAATTGACATTTTAAAATGCTTCTTATGGAACTCTTCCTATATATAGGTGGCACCCCACTATTCTCTTCATTTTAGTTGACCTAATTTTCGCCCAAAATAGAGGAGAACTCAACAAGGAAAGGAGAACAAGAGGAGGGAAAAATGGAAAGAAAAAGACTAGGAAAAAGGTAAGAAATCCTTGAAATTTCAAGCTCTTTCTTTTAGCAAACTTGTTCTCCTATTTCTTTCCATGGTTTTAGTTTGTGATTTGGATATGTTTTGAGCCATATTCAGTAGGGATAAGTTCAAAAATCCAAGAAAGAGCTAAAGCAAAGGAGAAAGCTCTTAAAAAGGCTAAAGAATCGAGGTATTTCCATGGCTTTCCTTGCTTCCTTCTTCTTGCTCTTCCATGAAGTAGTTTTGACCTTGTATTGAATAACCAAGAAGGACCAAAATCTGACCTAAACCAAGCATCAAACCTAGGTTTTTAAGGGTGAGAAATAAGTATATGTAAAGAAATTCCAAAAAGAAGCACTAGAAATTAGGTTTCCAAAACTTAGGGTTTTCATTGCACCTTGGTATGTATGAAGCTTCTTAATGGTATTTCTAATTGTCTAAGAGTATATATGAGGTCTTGAGACACCTAGAAACCCTCACATGTGCCATTTCCTTCAAGAAAACAAAGCTAGCTCCATGGGTCCAAAAAGCTTCCATAGTCTTAGCCAAGCCTGGATCTTGTACCTAGGGAGAGTTTTAAATTTTTTTAAGGGTAGAAATGGACTAAATATGAAAGAAGAACATCAAAGTAAGGCTTAGAAAAAATTTAGAAGCCTTGGTTTGTGTGATGGAAGTGTATGCTCCATAATAAGACTTAAAGAAGCAACTTATGTCTAGACTCTTGGGAGTGAGTTTCTGATGACTCCAAGAGGCTTAAATGGAGTCAAGAGACCTAGATGGAAGGAGAAAATGGAGCCAAGATCTTGAATTCTAGCACTTGCTTCATTAGGTCTTATATGAAGCCATTATATAACCATAGAACAAAGTAAGCTTCTATAGAGAGTGTTTTATGCTAGAGCTTGCTTCCATGATGTAATTGTGTCCTATTTAATGTGTTTAGGCTAATAGAATCAAGGTCCATCTAATTGCAAGTGTGTGGCCGAAAAGGGGAGGAATAGCTAAGAAAAAAGTGTTGAGTTCTTACTTCAAGGTAGCTCTCTAACATTTCTCTCATGCATGGCTTGGATGTTTGCTTATCTTTGAGTGCTTGTATGTATGTTTATGCCATGAGAAATATTTTTAGCTATTGCCCACATTCCATGGTATCATATTGATCTTGAAATGTGTTTTATGAATGTGTTTTGGCTTGAATATGTTTGGTTATGCCAAAAGTACCTTAACAAGGGTAAGGATGTGCCAAAAGTCTCTAGAAATAAATGAGACAAAGCTAAAAGTCTCAAAAAAAGTAAGATTAAGTCAAAAGTCCTATGGAAGTGGGTGAGGCAAATCCAAAAGTCCCAAGAGAGATGGGTGAGGCTAAGCCAATGCCTTTGAAAGCTTATGCTTGTTATGTATGAGTTTATGTGACAAGGAAAAATGCCTTATACATGTTCACTAGTTGCTTTAATATCATGCATGCATTTTTTGACATGTTTTAGCATCTATTATGTATGTTTAAAAGGGTTAAAGGCTATTAGGATTTTTTGAATCTCATTCTTCCTCCACATATGCCTTACTATGTCTAGATGAACTAAGTGGACAAAGAAATGGAAGCCAACAACTTTGAAGATTAAGACTTTGACAAATAGTTATGAAAATAGGTATTTTGATGGCATATTGATGTCAAACTATGTAACATGAGATATATACATGATGTAAACCTTTGATGATGTTCTAATGTATGTATAAATGGTGTATGTATCAATGTGGAAGCTAGATGAATGAGAGTGTGAGATTTTGCCACTCATTTGCTCTTATGTGATATGATGCACTTATGTATGTATATATATGGCAAGGTGAAATTAAGCTCCATGAGAATTTGGATCATTTGGCATTCTTTTGCATATGGTATTTATGTTTTTACACTTGTCCAAGTGGTTGTGGAAATTCAAGAAGAGCTTTTGGTGTCTTAAAGTCCCATTTTTGGCTTTAATTTTAGCCATTTAGTATGCTGGACTAAAGTCAAACCAACTGAGTGAGTTTTTCCATAAAATTTGGCCATCAAGTAGTTTTCATCTAGAGTTTTTCATAGAGTTAAAGAGAACTTAATTTGGAGCTCTAGAGAATTTATTATAATTTTTCAAAGTTGGCAAAATTATGCAGAAATGATATGGTTACTATTTATTTGGTCAATTTGCTTCTCTGTGTCATACATGGGTCAAATGAAGTCCAATGCTTATGAAATTTTACAAACATAAACTATACATCATAAGATTTCTATAGCCACTAAGATCACCTCATTTAGAGTTCTGTAGAGGGAGAAATAAATTTTTGAAATTACATGATAGTACTAGTAATGTAGCATGACCTGAGTTATTGTTCCATTGATTTTTGGTGGCTTAAGGCTATTGCATTGGTCTGGAATTATTTTTGGTCAAAAGTAGACATCTATATCTTTTTAGAATAGTATGGTTTGCTTGATTTTAATTTTTTAAGAATTAATTATAAATTTTCAAAGTTTGTATTAGAAAGCTAGAAACTGAACCTGGGAGCAAACTATGGAATTTATGAAGTGTAGTTCTAAACTTAAAAGGAATAAGACCAAATGTAATATCTACTTTTTTGAAAACAAGAGAAAATGTGAGAAACGTAACATATGATTTCTCTATAAATGAACAAAATTCACCAGATACAAAAGCAAGTCTCCCAAATGAGTTAGTTAAGGTCACAAAAAATTTGGAAAGCATTCTAGACTTCTAAAAATGAGAATTTCAGGTTTAGACAGAAAGAAAAACGAAGCTATAATGGTAAAATAATTTGTGATAAAAACTGAAAAAATGTAATGGTATTTTCGTAAATAAGTGTAACTTTTGAAAAAACACATAGAAGGGCTTTTTAAATGGGAAATTTGAGTTGCACAAGGTTTTCAGAGGGCCCAAAAACCATGGGAAGCCCCAGGACTGGTAAAATTCCTTTGGTGTACGTTTTTCAATGTTAGTGAGCCCGAATTTAGATAGATTCATTCGGTAAGGTTTTAACTCCAAATTGAGTGATTCCAAAGGTATTTTATTAAATTAAGAACCTAAATTTTTTAATAAAAAAGACAATTCTAAAAAAGGAGCTAAAACAAAGCCGAAACAAAATCGCCATTATGGAAGGACGAAATTAAAATTTTTGAAAAAGTATATTTTTAGAAGCTCCCACACACTTCTCCCTTTTTCTCATACCTTCTTGGGCACGACCTCCTCTACCCAAATTATAGAGAAAAAGCAGCTCCTTAAGACTCACCGAGAGGGGAAGAAAAAGGCAAGAAAGGTATGGAATTTCTTAGTTTTTTCATGCTTTCTCTTTAGAAAATCTCTTCTCCTCCATTTCCCTTTCTTTCCTATGATTTTATTGAAGTATATGGATCTTTTTTGAGGGAAGAACAAAGGGGAAAATTCGGATTTGAAGAGAGGAGGCCAAGAAAAGTGAGAAACAAACAAGAAAAGGCATGGAAATAAGGTAAAATCTTCATCCTATGGTAGCTACTCCTTCCCGCTTCTTCTCCTTATTTCATCCCATATATGTAGCTACAAGAAGGCTTGAATTTTGAGTAAAACTAAGGGCGAATTCTATGAATTTAAGGGAAGAGAGTAAGAATATGCAAGGAAATTCAAGTAAAAGCCATTGATTTTCAAGATAGCAAACATAAGGTTTCATGAGCTCCCTTGAAAATTTGATTTGATGCAATTGTTCTTAGGCCTAAATGAATGTTTAGATCAGCTCTTGAGATCCCTAGAAGGCTCCATATATGCATCTTCCATCAAGAAAAGGAAGCAAACTCACTTAGTGTTCATATAGTGCATAGTTTCAGCCTAGGCTAGATGAAGTACCAAAGGGTAGTTTTAATTTGTTCAAAGCTTATTTTTGCATCATGTATAATGGAAGAGGATGAGAGGAAGCCTTGAAAAAATTTTAGAAATCATAGAAAGTGAGATGGCCTTATATGTTCCATATTATGGCTTAAAGAAGCAACACCTAGTTAGGCTCCTTGATTTGATTGTGTGATGACTCTAAGAGGTTTAAATGGAGTCAAGAATCATAAATTGATGGAGATAATGGAGCCAAGATGATATTTTCCTAAGGTTCTTTCATTAAGTGCATTATAGAACTATAAAAGAGCCTTATGAGTCACCTATCTTTTCTAGTGAATATATGGCCTTAAAATTTAAATCAAGAGTATAATTGGCTTCCATATAATGTGTCTTGGCCAAGAAAAATGATCTCTATCTCTGTGGGTGTGTGAGATTAAGGGAGAGGACTCAAGGCTCAAGGAAAAAGTGTGTGAATACAAGCAAGGTAACTCTCTCCACCTTCTCTTATGCATGAATGTGTGATTACATTGTCTTTAAATGTGTGTATATATGTTTTGAGCTATGAAAAGTATTTTAGCATGAGCTTTTATTTCATGGTGCCATGATGATGTTTTATACATTCAAATGATGTTTTATATACTTTCCTTGGTTTGTTTGAGTGTGGAGAAGCTAAGAACCCTCCAACCATGGTGAGGATGAGCCAAGAACCTTTAAACTTGGTTGAGACAAAGTAAAGAGTCTCTCAAGAGTGAGGTTGACTCCCAAGAGTAAGGTTGAGTCAAAACCTCTTAGAGAAAATGGATGACGCAAGTCCAAAATTTATAAGTGAATGGGTGAGGATAGTCTACTCACTTGGTAAGTTTATGTATGCTATGTATGATTTGTTCAAATGCCAAGAATATTTCTTAAATACTCACATGTTTCAATATGCCCATGCATGCATTTTCAAGACTTGTATTGCATACTTTATGTGTGATTGAAAAGGAGATGAGCTATTGGGATTCTTTGAATCTCATTCCCTCCTATCCAATATTCTAACATGTTAGGTGGATCAAGTGGACTGAGTAATGGGAACCAACAACTTGGAAGATGAAAGTGTGACAACAAAGTGCTATGGCCATATGAGTGGAAAATGATGCAATCTATTATTGTATATGACCTATGACCTTATGAACATGTGTAATTATGCTAATGTATCATGTACAAATGAGAATTTATGTTATGTGAATGTTACAATGCAAAATAGGTATGGAATGGCAAGACTAGCATTATGTAAACTTATGCATGGCATGGGTTGAGAGTGTGAGTTTCCAAATTCTGGATCTATACACCTTTGAGACAAGTTAAAATGTCATTTTGGTACATTTCCATGTGCTCAAGTGGCCACACAAGCTTAGGAAGCAAAATTGGACATTTTGATACTAGTTGAGACCATAAAAATGACCAAACCAGAGCCCTATAGCACAAACTGACCAAATGGATGAATCTTTCCATACAATTTGGCAGACATGTAGAACTCATTGAGAGCTTTTTGGGAAGTTAAAGTATAGAAGAATCAGAGTTCTACAGAATTAATTATGAATTTTCAAAGTTAGGAATTTTCTGCTGTTATAGTGCTTGCATTGTTCATATGGTTAGTTTTTTGTTCTATGTCATCTGATAAACAAATCGTATCCAATGTTTATGAAATTTTATAGCATAAACTAGAGGTTATAATCTTTTTATAGCCACCAAGATCACCTCATTTTGAGCTCTAGAAAGAGAGTTATGAGTTTTTGAAGTTTACTGTCAGTACTAGCAATGCCACTTGACCTCCATTACTGTTCCATTATAATTCAGTTCCTAAATGAACTTGGATTGGTCTAGAGATATTTTTCCCTTAGAGTTAACATCTATAGCTTCTTAGATTAACCAAAATTATATGATTTGAATTTTTTTAGAATTAGTTATAAATTTTTAAAATTTATGACAGGAAGCTATGATAGTAGCCCACCCAGGCAGCTGAGACTTTGGGTGCTTTTCGAATGCCACACATCTTCTACTTGATGTATTATGACCTAAAACTATTTTTAGCATAAATTAGACATCTGTAGCATAAAGAATATATGATTTTTATTTTTCTAAAATTAGTTATGATTTTTCAAAGTTTGTAACATAAAGCATGCAATTTAGGCCGAGGCTACACTATGGAATTTTATGTGGAAATGCTGACATGAATAAAAAAGGGACGGTTCGAATACCATCTACTAACATCACCAAAAACATTGTTACAATACTTTTCCGAGAAGGTTTTATTGAAAACGTGAGAAAACATAAGGAAAGCAACAAATATTTTTTTCTTGCACTTGCATGAGTTCTAGGCCACTTTTGGTGATGAAATTGAGTTGTATATATATAATTAAATATAAGAATGTGATACATAAGCTCACATGGTCCACAAGATGTTGGATAAAAAATTTATATGCTACGCAACGCTAAAATATTCATTATTTTAATGACATTTTCTTGTCACCTATGTGAGGTGCATGGTTTAAGGCATGAGAATAGCATAAGACAAGCTAGAAATCTATGGTGTTACACCAAATGTGATGTGTATGACTTGTATATGTTATGGCTGAAAAATAATGTGGATGAGTGTACATGGTCCTTAGAGCATAAAATGAGGAAATGAAACCTTACATAATACAAATAAATACAATTAAATATTCATTCTTTTCTCATATGACATGTATGGTTTCCTATCCTTATGCTCCAATACATATAAGATGCATAGAGATGGGTAATGAGACCATGGTATACTAGCTAAGAGGTTAAGGTATCACAAGAACTATTTTAATAAGGTATGTATCTAAATTTCAAGGACAATACTTTTTTAGAGGGGAAAATGTAATATTTGTTTTTCCTAAAATTGAATTGAAATTGATGAGATAATAAAATAGGCCCTAGAATAAAATGAAATAGGGTCAAGTAAAGATAGAATAATAATCTAAGCATTTCAAAATGAGAGTATAAAACTAAAGATGGTCCGAAACCAGAGTCAAAACAACTAAATAATTTAAATAAAAAAGTGGTGGTAAAATTGTAATTTTAGGTAATTTTTTAGAAACTCAAAGAAGAAAATTTTAAATAGCAAAATTAAGTTCTTAAGCTTCTCAGAGGCCTTAAAAACTGTGGCAACTGTTAGAATGACCAAATCCTTTCCGATGTACAATTTAGGCCATCAGTTGAACTAAGTTTTGACTAGAAAATTTGGGATAGTTCCGAATCCTATAAAATTTAAAATAAATACTTTTTAGTAAACTAGGGGACCTAAATTTTCATATGAAAAGATAGTTATTAAAAAGGATCTAAAACAAGCCTAAACAGAGGAATTGAACATGAGTGGCATAATGGGAATTTGTGAAAATGTTTTAAATCACCACCCATAATCTTTTATTAAGTCATGCCACTTTCCTTTAATTTGGAACTGACCTAAAAGCCCCCAAACCAACAGTTGAACATGCACCAAAGGAGGAAGGAAGGAGGAGAAAGGGAAGCCATTTTAGGTAAGGAAATTTCCACTTTTTCATGATATAGTCTTCATCAATCTTTTTCTCCTTTCTAAGCTCTCTCTCTCATGGTGGTTTTGACTTCTTGAAAGAAGCATTTTTGTGGTTGAACCCTTGGAAGAAGGAGAGAGCACTACAAGATTCTTATAACACCAAATATTTCTAGCTCATTTCATACTATCTTTATGCCTCATATCAAATAACTCATAGAGAAGCAAGGAAAAATACATTCAATAATGCATTTCTTAGCGTTACGTCATGTATAAAAATTTCATTCAATGTCACATGGACCATGTGAGCTCATACATCACATTCTATAGTTTCTAAATTTTTTCCAAGGCTTCTCTTCATCTTCACTCATCATATATGACTAAAAAATGGGCTTGGAACAAATTAAAACTATCCCTAGGTACACAAACTCCCTTAGGCCGAGACTAGGAAGCTTGATGATCTCCTTGAACTTTGCTTTGTTTTCTTGATGGAGAAAGCACATGAGGAGACTTCTAGGGATCTTAGGAGCTCATTTAAACTCTCATTTAAATATAGAAATCAAGGTATCAATTCAGATTTTGCAAGGAACATATGAAACCCTAAACTTTGCATCTTGAATTTCCATGGTTATTTGTTAATTCTTTTTACATATTCTTAATCTCCACACCCTTTTTCCTAAGAATTACCCTTGGTTCTACCTAAAAATCAAATCCTCTTAGGTCTTCTTATGTGGGGTGAAATGGTGGAGAAGGGGAGCAAGGGGTAGCAATTATGGAAGAAGAAATTACCTTGTTTTCTTGCTTTTTCTCACTTGAATCTTGTGTTCTTTGAGCTCCTCTCTTCAAATCCAAAATTTCCTCTCAATTTATCCCTTAAAATAGATTCATAAACTTCACTATAATCATAGGAAACAAAGGAGAATGAAGGAGAGGAGGTTTGGATGGAAGAAAACATGAAAAACTACCAAAATTCCATACCTTTTTACTTGAATTTTTCTTCCTTTTCTTCTTCCTCTTGTGCTCCTCATCCTAGGGCTTCTTTCTCTGGTTTAGGACAGAAACATATGAGGCTACATGAGGGTGAGAGTGGGGTGCCACTTGTATATATAAGGCAGGAAGAAGAACATTTTAAAAATTTCTATTTTGCCCTTTATTCTTGACATTTTCATTTCTAATTTGTTTTAGCTCCTTTTTTAGAATCATATTTTTCATTATAAAATTTGGTTCCCAATTTAGTAAAATACCTTTGGAATCATTTAAATCGGAGCTAAAACCTTCTCGAATGAATATGTCAAAGTTCAAGTACACTGACGTTAAAAAACGTCCACCAGAGGGGATTTGACTGTTCCAGGGCTTCCCATGATTTTCAAGGCCTCTGAGAACCCCAAAGAACTCAAAATTTTTATTTAAAAAATCATCCTGTGTGAATTCCAAAATTTACTCAAAATTACGAAAATGCCATTATGTTTCGTAAGTTTTTCATAAGAAATTGTTTCTTCATTCTAGCTCCATTTTTCTTTCTATCTGAGCTTGGGATTCTTATTTTTAGGAGTTTAGAATGCTCCCTAAATTTTTTGGGACCTTAACTAAGTCATTTGGGGGGACTTGCTTTTGTATCCCGTGAATTTCATTCGTTTACAGAGAAACCATATGTTATGTTTCTCACATTTTCTCTCGTTTTCAAAGAACTAGATGTTATAATTCTCTATTACACAAGGAAGCTAATAAGGTATAATTCTATGGAGGATTTTTGCATTTCATTGTTCTTTCACCTTCTCCATGGTTGAACCAACACTAAGGGGCATTAGTGGGAGATAAATTTCAACTAAAACAAAATGAAAACAAAGGTTTTGAGGCACGAAGAATTAGATTATACCATTGGAATTAATTAAAATGCTTTAAGAAGTAAGGGATTGTAATTAGGGTTTTTATTGCACTTAAGGAGCTATAACACCCTAAGAGGGTAATTTAAGCTATATGAGAGTATAATTAGACTAAATAGAAGCCAAGGAATGTGTATATGCATCAAAATTTAAAATTCAAGAGGAAACGAACAAAACTCCATGTTGCTCTTCTTAGGTGTTGTGTTTAGCCAAGAGGAGTCTAGCACACCTAAGGAGTGTTTTTTTTTGGGTTCCAATGATTTAGAAGACTTAGATATGATGAATAAATAATTATTGAATTATTGAATTGAATTTAGGAGCCCTAAATTGAAAGTTAAATTTTTAGGGCTTAAATTGAGTTAAAAAAGCAAGTTAGGTTTAAACATCTTTGACCAAGCATGTAATAATTTAAATAAGTATTTTTTTAAAGCTATAAGACTTATAGCAAGTAACAGTTTGGGGTTTAGAAAGTGAAAATCAAGGGTTGCTTCTTTTGAGTGTTAAACTAGACTTAAATTCCATATTAGACTCTAATAGGATTAAGTAAAGATGATGAGATCTAGTGTAACACCATAACTTCTAGCTCATTTCATAACATTTATAAGCTTCACCTCATTATTTCCATAAGAGCATATAAAAAGGGGAATGAAAATAACGGGTTTATTTGTGTTGCGTTATACTTAAAAATTTGCAATCGATGTCACGTGGACTGTGTGGGCTTATGTTAGACATTCTCACATTTAATTCCATCATTATAAGTCATGTACATTACAAAAACATACCCACAATTCATGGAAACCGAAATGGAGCTCAAAATAAGCAAGCATATTTTCGGTCAGATTTGCTCCATTTTCTGACCCAACTTTTGGAAATCCATAACTAAATCTAAAAAATTTGAAATCATGCAATCTTGGTTATTCTGGAAAGCTTAGGATGTTTAATTCACATTAAAAATATGCCCAAGCCACAACATTCATCACACAGGACGTTTGACATCCAAAAACCTATAGACGTCGCTGGCTACCTGGGTTGTTGTTTAGATTACTGATACAAACTTTTAAAATTCATAACTAATTTTATAAAGATCAAAATCACACATATTCAGTAATTATGGAAATATAAAAATATTAACTTGATACTAAAAATAATTTCAGATTGAAACAGATATGTTTAGCCATTGAGAACCTATGAAACAGTAACTGAACTCTTGGGGCATTACTGGTATTGATAGTTAACTTTAAACATGCATAACTCTCTGCTCAGACCTCCAAATGAGGTGATCTTAGTGGCCACAGAAAGCTTATGACCTCTAGTTTATGAATATAAAATTTCACAAGCATTGGACACCATTTGGCCATCGGTTGACATAGAACACAAAACTACTAGTATGAATAGTACCCATACCAGAATCCATGAAAAATCCCAACTTTGAAAATTCATTAAATATTCCCTAGACCTCTGAAAATTATGATCTTTAGCTTCCTAAAAAGCTCTCAATGATACCTAATTGCAAATTTTAGATCAATACTAGCTCATTTGGTCAAAAAGTGATATAGGGTTCTATTATGGTCAATTTTAGCTCTATATTGGGTACCAAAATTGCCAAATGGATTTCCCTTAGTCTTGGCACCTTTTGGGCAAGTTTAAAAGCTTATTTGAGACTTTTGTGAGCTGTTCAAATGGTTCCAAATCTCATACATCTCATTTTAGCCATTCAACCCAACACTTATGCATATTTCCATTAAACTTTAAACTTTCATACTATGGCATTACATACTCAAAACATGGGCTAGTGGTCATATATAAGAATCACACATCTCAACATCACATATTAGTATATTTACATATGTCCCAACGTTCATAGTACATATACAACATCATATACATGATGAACCATCATTATGGTTCCAAAAGAAGTAAAATAACACATAAGCTTATCAATTGTCCCTCTTTATGGTTGTTGGCTCCCTTCATCATAATTGCTTGGTCCACCTAGCATGTTAGATCATTGGAAAGGAGGGGATGAGATTCAAAGAATCCTAATAGCTCATCTCCCATTCAATCATACATAATATGTGCAAAGCAAGCTTTTCAAATGCATGCATGGTGAAAGTGGAAGACATGCATATTTTAAAACAATCTTAGTATGTGAATCAATCATACAAAACATTCAAGAGCTCACAAAGTGCTTAGATTGGCCTCACACTTCTCCTCATGGATTTTAAACTTGCCTCATCCATTCTTCAAGAGCTTTGGACTCAACCATACTCTTGGGAGCCCACTTTGCTTTTGGGAGACTCTTTTCTTTGTCTCAACCAAGCTCAAGGGTTCTTGGCTCATCCTCACCAAAGAGAAGAGTTCTTGGCCTCTTCACACTCAAGCAAACTCATACAAACATAATGGATTCATTTAAAACATAACATGGCATCAAGGATCATGGCATGTAAAGGCATGTTAGCATACTTTTCATAGCTTGAAAATACACATACACACATTCTAAAACAAGCTAAACACACATCCATGCATGAGAGAGGGTGGAGAGAGCTACCTTGTATACAAGCACACACTTTTTCTTTAACTTTCAAGCCTCCTCTTTCGGCCACACACCCACAATTTGGTGGATATAGTTTCTCTTGGCCTAGACATAAATTATGGGAGCCAATTAAGTTCATGAAATAATTTTTAGGGCTATGCAACTTGCTTAAACCCTAGATTACTTTACAACCTCTACTATGGTCCATATTAGCACCTAATGAAGCAACACCCCTCAAATGATTTTTAGGCCTTATTCTTTCTTTTCAAATATGATTCTTGACTCCTTTTAAGCCTCTTGGAGTCATCACATCATTAAAACAAAAGGCCTAGGATCATGTTGCTTCTTTAGGTCATATTATGGAACCTAAGACACCAAATCACTTTCTATAAGTTCTAAATTTTTTCCAAGGCCTCCCCTCATTTTCATTCATCAAATATGACTCAAGAATGGCCTTCAAAAAATTTAAAACTGCCCCCACCTACACAAACAAGCCTAGGCCGAGACATAGGCTTCTTTTGGGCTTCTTGGAGTTCTCTTGCTTTTCTTGAAGGAGGAAGCTTGTGGGGAGCATTGTTGGTGTCTCAAGAACTCATGTATACTCTAACTTAGACCTAGGAAGCATCATACAAATTCAGAAATTGGAAGGTGCACTTAAAACCCTAGGTTTTGCATCTTGATTTCTAATGCCTATTTCTTAGTTTTCTTTGTAGATTCTTATTCCTCTCCATCAAATACCTAAGAATCACCTTTGGTTTGGCTAAAAATCTGACTCCTTAGGGCTATCTAAGTCTAGGTCGAAATGCTCAAGGAAGGGTGGAAGAAGACTAAGTGGAAGAATTACAAAATACCTTATTTTCCTTAAATTTCCTTGCTTGTTCTTGCTTTCCTTGGCCTCCTCACTTGAATTTCGAACTTTCCCCTCTGTTCTCCCTTCAAAACAGCCCTTAAAACTTTAGAAAAAATCATGGAGAAGAAGAGGAAAAAAGAGGAGAAGAAATTGGTGGAGAAAAAGCATGAAAACATACATAAAAACCTACCTTTTCCTTGCATACATACGAATGCTTGAATGAGTTAAAATGCTTGTATGTGTTGTTTCTTAATGCATTCATGAGATATGTTTTGTTGTTTTTCAAAATGGGCTATATGTGTATGAGATGTCCATGTGATGGCTCCTAGCCCTTTATGCCATAGAATTAAGCGTAGTAGCTCTTCTTTGGCCATAGGGTGAATTTAGTTGAGCCTAGGAAGTACATGATAACGCCATGACTTGATAAGGAATGGGTTTTTATGCTAAATGATTCATTTAAATCATATGAAGCATATGCATAGCATCTTTGAGCCACATGCATTGCATTTATTCATAGTGTTCATGTATGCATTGATTGTTTAAGATTAACTATTGAGATTCTTCCTAAAATCTCCCCCATACCCTCTTACTAACCATTTCAGGGTCACCAAGCCAAAGCAAAGAAGTTGAAAAGAATTAAACTTTAGAAGGGATGCATTAGGAGTATTATGTGTACCAAAATGTGATGAATGTATCAGTATGATAAGAGTAGCATATCTTTTTGTGACAATGATGCTTTTAGACATAAATTGATGTATATAATGATGTCTTATGATAGAACCATATGTATGAGCTATAATACTTTAATATATGTCATTTTGAGGCCAAAGTGATACATTTATACTATTATATATATGCAAGATACATGGTAGTTCTTATGCATATTTGAGGTTTGAAAGGTCATATTTTTATGCAAGCCTTATTTTAGGTGTTGAACCTTATGGATTACATGCATAGGATGATTAAAATTTGTTCAAAGTGAAAGAGTGCAAATTAGAAACTATTTGGACTACTTTTCAACCTAAAGTTAGTCTAAAATGGTCTTAAATTGCACCTTTACCAAAAATAGTCCAAGTGACCTAGTTTGGGGTTAAAATTTGGCATGCAATTAGAAGATATTAATAGTTTTCTAATGACTAAAAATAGAAAATTTTGAAGTTCTATAAAATATTTTATGAATTTTTAAATTTTAAAAAAATTATGCAGAATAGTTCTTTGTACTGTTCATACTGTTTAGTTCTGGTTTTTCACATTTTTGAGGGGTCAAATGGAATCCATTACTTATGAAAATTTTCAAGCATAAAGTTAACATCCTATACTTTCTGTAGACACCTAATTTTTGTGAATAAGAGTTATGTAGTCTAAGATATGAATTTTTAAATTTTATATAGAATATGGAACCATGACCAATTTGGGCTAAGGTGACTCCTTGGTTATCTAATGTGTATTTCACGATCAAATGGACTAAAACAAATTTGTTTATGATGGATATTAATGGAGCAAAAGAAAAATCCAAAATTGAACTCCCATAGCTCTGTTTGGTATATAAATGAATTGATGTTTGCCATTAATGCTATAGTAAATGTTGTAAACTTATGGCTAACATTTATGAATGATATAAATGGATGAAATAAAGTAAGGTATAAAAAAGTATACATGGGAAATTTGAACTATTTTTCCATCACTATTCACTTTTCAAATATATAAGAAGATTTATATTTGTAGAAACTTTTAGTTTCTCATTCAAGATTTCCATCTCATTCATAAACAATCCAATAGGGCATAAAATTCCTCTATATGGGTTTATAAGTCATTACTTCTCATTAATGTAGTGAAAACTAAGATCTAATAACTAAAATGGGTGTTTGAGGACTTATGTCATAACTTGGAAAGGCTTAGCTATAGCCAAGTTGGCTTTTGGAACTCTTAAAAGCATTAGGATACACTCATGCTGTGACCTAGAAACTTCCTATCACGACTTAACTCGCTGCTGGAACAAAAAATGTGTAAAATTGTAGATCCTTACCATGACCTAGATTGCTTATGCTATGGCGAGGTGTCCCCTAGAGCTCTCTCTTCACAAAAGCCTAAGTGTAATATTCGATTTTCTAAAAATAAGAGAAAACGCGAGAAACGTAACGTACGGTTTCTTTGGAAACGCACAAAATTCACTGGATATAAAAGGAAGTCCCCTAGATAGAGTGATTTGAGGTTCCAAAAAATTTATGTAGTATTTTAGACTCCTAAAAATGAGAATTTCAAGCTCAGACAGAAAGAAAAATAGAGCTAGAATGAAGAAATGAATTTGAACAAAAAGTTGACAAAATGTAATGGCATTTTCGTAATTTTGAGCAACTCTTGGAATTCTCATAGAAGGGCTTTTTAAATAAAATTTTTGACTTTTTTGGGGTTCTCAAAGGCCCTGAAAACTATAAAAAGCCTTGGGACAATTAAAACCCCTCCAGTGGACATTTTCTAATGTCAGTTGATCTGAACTTTGACTAATTCATTTGGGAAAGTTTTAACTCCAAATTGAGTGATTTCAAAAGTATTTTATAAGATTGTGGACCCAAATTTTATGATAAAAATACAGTTCTAAAAAATGAGCTAAAACAAATTAGAAATGAAAATGCCAAGGATGAAGGGCAAAATTAAAATTTTTGAGAAGGAAGCTTTAAGAGACCCCTTCTTATTTCACGCCCTCCTTCTCTCCCTCTTAGAACTAACCTTAGTTTTTCCTAAGAACAGAAGTGAGAGCAAGGGTAAATGGCGCACAAGAGGAGGCAAGAAGAAGAGGAAAAACAAGGCAAGAAAGGTATGAAAATCTTAATTTTTCAAGTACTTTCCTTCGCCAAACTTCTTCTCCTCCTTCTCCTCTTCTTTTCTATGGTTTTGTTAACGTTTTTGGTGTTGTTTTGAAGGTAGACCCAAGGGGAAAAATTCGGATTTGAGGAGGAGAGCTAGAAGAAAAGGTAAAGCATTCAAGAAAAGCTTGAAATCAAGGTGAAATTCTTAGTTTCCATGCTTCACTTTTCTTGTCCTTCTTGTGTGCATTTCGTCCTCCTTATAACCAGCCAAGGGGAGAGTGTTTTTGGGTAGAACCAAGAATGAGTCATATGAATTAGGGTGTGAGAATTTATAATATGCAAAGAAATTCAAGTAAAAGCCATTGATTTTCAAGATAACAAAGTTAGGGTTTCAAGTACTCCACCAAAAATCTGATTTAATACAATAATTCCTAGGCTTAAATGAGTGTTTGGATAAGCTCTTAAGATCCCTAGAAGGCTCCTCATATGCATCTTGCATCAAGAAAATGAAGCAAACCCACTTGGTACTCATATGGAGCATGGTTTTAGCCTAGGCTAGAAAGAGTACCAAGGGGAAGTTTTAATTTGTTCCAAGCCTATTTTTGAGTCATATATGATGGAAGAGGATGAGAGGAGGCCTTGAAAAAATTTTAGAAGCCATAGATAGTGAGATGGTATCAAGGTTCCATATTATGGCTTAAAGAAGTAACACCTAGTTAGGCTCCTTGATTTGATTGTATGATGACTCCAAGAGGTTTAAATGGAGTCAAAGATCATAAATGAATGGAGAGAATGGAGCCAAGATGATATTTCTTATGGTTGCTTCATTAAGTACATTATGGAACCATAAAAAAAAATATAAGTTACCTAGCTTGTCTAGTGAATGTATTGCTTTAGAATTTAATTCAAAAGTATAATTAGCTTCCATATAATGTGTCTAGGCTAAGAGAAACAAGCCTCACATCATTGTAAGTGTGTGGCCGAGAGAGGAAGCATAATTCCAAGAGAAAAAGTGTGCTTGTGTGGCAAAGATAGCTCTCTTTATTTTTGTCTTTAAATGTATGTACATGTGTTTTAAGCTATGAAAAGTGTTTTAGCATGATTTCATATGCCATGATACTATGATGATGTTTTATTCACTCAAATGATGTTTTACATGCTTGCCTTGGTTTGCTTGAGTGTGGAGAAGTTAAGAACCCTTAAAATTAGTTAAGACAAGTGAAGAGTCTCTTAAGAGTGAGGTTGAGTCAAAACCTCTTTGAGAAAATGAGTGAGGTAAGTCCAAAATTCATAAGAGAATGGGTGAGGCTAATCCACTTGCTTGGCAAGCATATGTGTGCTTTGTATAACTTGTTCAAATGCCAATAATGCTTCTTGAATGATCTTACATGTCATTATGTTCATGCATGTATTTTCAAGGCTCGTATTGCATACTTTATGTGTGATTGAAAGGGAGATGAGCTATTGGGATTCTTTGAATCTCATTTCCTCCTCTCTAATGTTTTAACATGCTAGGTGGAGCAATTGAGCAAGGTAATAGAAGCCACCAAGCCTAAAAGAAGGAGATTGACATCAAAGTGTCTAGAATTACCTAGTTTTATCTTTTTTGTAGCTATAAATATGGCATATAATTTAATCCTATGATAGAATTGTTATGTAATCATTTGAACATGTGTAAATACTCATACATATGATGTATGAATGAGAATTAATGGCATATGCATGATATAACATGATTTGGGTATAGAATGGCAAGACTCGACATATGTATTCTTGCATATATCATGAGGTGGATGAGTGAGTTTAAGAAATCTGGGTTTTGCACCTTTGAGACAAGTTTAATAGACCATTTTGGTGTTTTCCCAAGTGCTCAAGTGGTCATGCTTGCCTTGGAGCTCAAAATGGATCATTTGGACCCTTTGTAATACTTAAAAAGTGACCATTTCACAACCCAAGGTCAAGATTTGAACAAATGAATGAATTTGCTCATGAAATTTGGCACACATATAGATATGATCTAGAGATTTTTGGGAAGCTAAAGACAAGATTATTTGGAGCTTTATGGAATTAATTATAAATTTTCAAAGTTAGCATTTTTTCTAGTGAACTGATGCAGACACTGTTCGTATGGTCAAAAATTTGGGCTATGTCATTTATGGGCTAAATGATGTCCAATGCTCACGAAAGTTTATAGACATATACTATACATAATAAGCTTTCCATGTCCACAAGATCACATCAATTAGACCTCTGAGCAGAGAGATATGAATTTTTGAAGTTGGAGGATAGTACCATTAATGACTGTCAACCTCTGGTATTATTCCATCAATTCTCAATGACTAGTAGCCTTGGTTGTGGTTTAAATTTATTTTTAGTATAAAGTAGATATCTGTAGCTTTCTAGAATGTATAGTGTTCCTAATTTTGATTTTTCTAGAATTAGTTATGATTTTTCAAAGTTCAAGCACAAAATTTGGAAATCCTACCCGAGGCTGCACCATTGCATTTCATGCATTCCATCCCTTTACACGAGTTCTAGGCCACTTCTTGGGATGGTTATGAGTGTATTTGTGTATTTAAATATGGAAATGAGATGGATGAGTCCATATGGCCCACGAGACACTAAATAAAAATTTTACCCGTGACGTAACGTAATTTAATGTATATTTTTAATGCTTTTTCCTTGGCAAACATGTATGATCCAAGGAAGAGAACTTAGAAATGAGGTAAGATGAGCTTAGTAAATATGGTGTTATACTAAGTCCCCTGGAGCTCTCTATTCACAAAAGCCTAAGTCTTACCATGACTAGATTGCATACTGGAACTTTGCTAAGCAATTTTCTCAAATTGTGCCGTAGCCAAAGAATGTGTGCCATGGCACACTTAGCTTCTGTTACCGCCTAAACTCATTTTGGTCACAACTCAAAACATTTTAGCCATGACTCAACTCCCCTCTAATCCTAAGCTCTTTGTTATACGTCCCTAACTATTTGCCACTAACTCTAATTGAATCCTAAGGCCATTCATGGCTAACATACATGGGTTTATTAGCATATAACCTATCATAGGCCTCAATATATGGTATTATATCATTAAAGGTCAAGGGACTAATTGAATCTATCAAATCAAGTATTTTATCAATAGCCTCACCAATATGATAGCAAAATGGCTTATAAAGCCTCATGTGGTAACTTTAAATGTACAACTCCAATTCAATTAACCTAAGGCCACTTAGAGCAAATTTCAATGGACTAATTAAACATGTTCCTATCCTTAAAGCTCTAGGGAAACCTCAAATGCAAATTATGACTATGGCACAACTTAATTCCTCCTATAAGGAATTTATATATATGTGTATATACATATTAGTAGGAACTTCATATACCAACATTTAGGCTAACCTCACCTATGGATTTACAATTCAAACTTTACACAATCACCATAATCCATGTTTAATCAGCATTAAGAAAATACATTAGAGTCCAAGTAAATTAAAGTCTAGCTTTCTAATGGTTACATTCTTAGTTACAAAATATCAAAATACCTATACTTGGCAAAAATGAATGCATCATGATGCTATACAAGTTTTGATTACAAAAAGAATAACATCTACACTAAGTTAAAATTATCCAAGTGTAGAAACCCCACACAAGGCCTAAATCTAGGATGGATATCCACTTCCTTCCTCTTTTCTTTATTTAAGGAACCTTCACTTGAAATGGTTGGCCCATTAAATAGGGTGGGATGTGAATCTCAATAACCAAAGGAAAATTATATATATGTACAAAATAATCAACATAAATGCTATTTATACAAAAAAATACTAAAAGCATTAATATAATCAGCAACTAAACTAGTTAAACTACTAGTGACTATTATCTCATACTAGTAATCACATACAACATATTAATGGTTGAAAATATAAGAAAAGGCTCATCCACGGCCCCAACTTCCTATTGAGCACACTCACAACTCGGTGTGTTCTATTGAGTCTGGTTATAACTCAGTGCATGATCATGGCACAATGCACGAGTGGTAGCATGACCATATCTCTATCAAGGACTTGATCATGGTTCAACACAATCAAATAGCTAACCATTTATTTAGTATAAAAAATATATATGTACAGCAAATATAAGATTAAAATAAACATATACATGGAATTAAAATAAGCCCTTGGTTACCTCACTTTGTTGTGTCAATTTCTTAGAAGCCAAGATTAATTTCCAACACTCTAGAAGTCCTAAATTACTAAAACCAAATTCTTAACCATCATCCATTACATAAATCAATTACTCATTCATTCCTGGCATTAAGAACTACTCAATAATCACTTACTTAGTCTCCAATGAATTTGAAATTTAGACTTGAGCCTTCCAACACTAGAAATCACAATGTCCAACTCCAAATTCTTTGTATTTTCACACAAAATTAAAATCCAATATGAAAGTTAGCCATTAGGGCCAATTTTTAGCATATAACACATCAAAATGGAGGCAAAATACTTACCCAATGATCATTCTAGCCTTAACCTCCAAAAATCATATAAGAAACCACTAAAACAATCATTTTCATATTTGGGAAGAAGGTAAAAATTCTTTAAACAAAAAGCCAATTGGACCAAAATGAAGAGGAGGATGAAAGGGTAATATTTTATATAGTTTACCTTGGCTAAATCTCAATTTAGGAGTGCAAATTAGTTGTAAGATGCTAAAAAACCCTAAGCTTCTTCTTAAGATGCGAAAATGCTCTTTACTTCTATAGAACATGTATATTTCAACATTAAAGTAAATGGCAAATAAGCTTCTTAAGATTTTAAAGAAAATAGGCTAGTCCAATGGGCCCTATATTGAAGTGGTTAGATTTCCCAAAGTGTTGGGCCAAAGTTAGACAAACCCAATTATGTTAGGTCACCATAAAGCTAAAATCGGGCCTCTACATTTCATCCTTGCATATTTAAATTAATCATGTGGCTTAAATTAAATTTCTAACCTAATTAAATTCAAATTCATAATAATATTTCATTTTCCACTAAAATTGCTAGACAATAATTATTTACTTCAAAATGCCCCAACATAATCATTTTCCTTAAAACTTCTATTCTCCATAATTTTTCTTGATTTTCTCATAATAATTCCTTAATTCTCCATAATTGCTTATAATTAATTTCAGGATATTACACCTTTTGTAAATTGTAACATTTGGTTTTTTAACTAAACTAAAACTGGTATGTTAATGAAAAAGGACCCTAAGGTAAAATAAGGGTAGAATATAAATAAGAACATTAAGAAATGAGGTTATGAAATTATTTACAAAAAGAAAATGGAGTCAAAATGGTTAAATAGAATAAAAAGGTACATCAGTGGCAAAATAGTGATTTTGACCAAAATTTTAGAAAATCAAAGAAAATAATTTTAAATACCAAGATTAAGCTCATCAAAGTTTTCAAAGGGCTTAAAAACTATAGGGATTGTCAAAATCAATTAAAACCCTTACAGTACGTAAAATGAGACATTACATTCCACCCCCCTTGGGGCCAACCCGTCCTCGGGTTGCACATGCAGCTAGGCCGGCTCTGATACCAATTCCCCACAGAGCCTCCAGGAATATTGTCCCCGTTACGGCACCCGACACATTGGCCCGGTGGGGTTTTGTTTCTCCTTTGGTACTCTCATTTCCCTTGGGAAAACGCGTCGCTGGAAGGGAGAGCTTCACTCCCTCTTATAAGGCCTTAGCCCAGGGTCTTCCTACCCGATGTGGGACATTACATTCCACCCCCTTGGGGCCAACCCGTCCTCGGGTTGCACATGCGGTTAGGCCGGCTCTGATACCAATTCCCCACACAGCCTCCAGGAATATTG
Source organism: Erythrophleum fordii (assembly GCA_032878935.1). Lineage (NCBI taxonomy): Eukaryota > Viridiplantae > Streptophyta > Magnoliopsida > Fabales > Fabaceae > Erythrophleum > Erythrophleum fordii. Next base: position 12,213,463 of record JAVQMF010000033.1, read on the forward strand.
TCCCCGTTACAGCACCTGACACATTGGCCTGGTGGGGTTTTGTTTCTCCCTTGGTACTCTCATTTCCCTTGGGAAAACGCGTCGCTGGAAGGGAGAGCTTTGCTCTCTCTTATAAGGCCTTAGCCCAGGGTCTTCCTACCCGATGTGGGATATTATATTAACAATTTACAGAGCCCCCAGACGTATTGTCCCCTACGTCCCCCGTCAGGCTACTCTCATTTCACCCGGGAAGGGAGGGGTTTTGTCGCCTTGGGCTTACTCTAATTTCAGCCCAAAACGCGCGTCTGGAAGAGAGCGCTTCGCACCCCTTTATAAGTGCTCAGCACAGGCCCCTTCCAGCCGATGTGGGACGTTACAGAGAGAGCTAGAATTTTTCATTGATTTGGTACCCAGTACAAGTCTAATTTCCAAGGCCCCATATAGAATGGCACCTGCTGAGTTAGTTGAGTTGAAGAGTCAATTAAAGGAGTTACTTGAGAAAGGGTTTATTAGGCCAAGTGTGCCTCTATGGGGAGCACCAGTGTTGTTTGTTAAGAAGAAAGATGGTAGCCTTAGGCTTTGTATTGACTATAGGCAGTTGAACCAAGCGACCATCAAGAATAAATACCCTTTGCCTAGAATTAATGACTTACTTGACCAATTAGTTGGAGTATTAGTCTTTTCCAAGATAGATCTTAGATCAGGGTATCACCAACTTAGAGCCAAAATCACTTTTAGAACTTGATATGGTCATTATGAGTTCCAAGTTATGCCTTTTGGGTTAACCAATGCCTCTGCCATTTTCATGGGTTACATGAATAGAATTTTTAGGCCCTATCTTAACCAGTTTGTGGTAGTATTTATTAATGATATTCTTATCTACTCTAAAAGTAGTGAAGAGCATGAAGAGTGTCTTAGGATAGTTCTTTAAACATTGAGAGAGCATTAGTTGTATGCTAAGCTAAGCAAGTATAAGTTTTGGTTGCAGGAGTGTGATATCGGAACAAGGGATAGCGGTAGATCCTAGCAAGGTAGAAGCGGCACTGAATTGGGAGAGACCCAAAATAGTGACCAAAATTCGTAGCTTCTTAGGTCTAGCTGCCTACTATAAAAGATTCATTAATAGATTTTCTCAGTTAGCCATGCCCTTAACAAAATTGACTAGGAAAGACCAACCATTTGTGTGGGATACCAAGTTTGAGAATGCCTTTCAGGAGCTTAAGGATAGGCTTACCATCATACCTGTGTTAGTGATAGCTGACCCTAATGAGATATTAACAGTCTATAGTGATGCTTCCAAGAAGGGATTAGGGTGTGTTTTAATGCAATAAGGTATGGTGATAGCCTATGCTTCTAAGCAACTTAGATCTCACAAGGAAAATTACCCCATCTATGACTTAGAGCTAGCAGTTGTAGTTTTTACCCTTAAGATTTGGAGACACTATCTCTATGGTGCCCAATTTGAGGTGTATAATGATCACAAGAGTTTGAAGTACTTGTTTGACTAGAAGAAGTTGAACATGAGGCAAAGGAGGTGGATGGAATTCCTTAAGGACTACAATTTTTCCTTAAAGTATCATCTAGGGAAGGCAAATGTAGTCGTCGATGCCTTGAGTAGAAAATCTATTCACATGGCAATGATGATGCTTAGGGAGCAAAGGTTGATTGAAGAGTTAAGAGGCTTCAATCTATGTTCCAATAAATTCTAATAGCCTTCTTTTAGGAGAATTGAGGATAGAAAATAACCTTAGGAAGAGGATTACAGAGGCTCAATAGCTAGATGGATACTGGGAAGGAATTAGAAAGCAACTGGGGAGTGGTGAGGTCAAAGATTTTAACCTATCAGAAGATAGCTTGGTGAGGTACCAGGGTAGAGTATCTATACCCAAGGATGAAGAGTTGAGGAACATAGTGTTGTCGGAAGCTCATAAGAGTAGGTATACCATTCATTCGGGCACTACTAAAATGTATAGGGATCTTAAGAAGAGCTTTTGGTGGCTTGGGATGAAGTTGAACATAGCAGAGTTTGTTGCTAGATGTCTAGTTTGTCATAAGGTTAAGATTGAACACCAAAAACCCGCAAGTTTGTTACAACCTATAGAAATTCCAGAATGGAAATGGGATAGTATATCCATGGATTTTGTGATGGGTTTGCTTAAAACATCCTCGAGTTATTATGCTATTTAGGTGATTGTGGATAGATTGACGAAGTCTGCCCACTTTCTACCCATTAGAGCCACTTATCCTCTAGATAGACTAGCTTAATTGTATGTTCGTGAAATTATAAAATTACATGGTATTTTTAATAGCATGTGTCAAATAGAGGCAAAGGTTCACATCAAAATTTTAGCGGTCTCTACAAGAAGCTTTAGGTACTAGTCTTATTTAGCACTGCCTACCATCCTCAGTCTAATAGACAGACTGAGAGGACCATTCAGACCCTTGAGGACATATTAGGGCTAGTGTGCTGAAGTTAAAAGGGAACTGGGATGTGTATTTGCCCTTAATTAAGTTTGCCTACAATAATAGTTACCATTCCAGTATCTAGATAGCACCATTTGAGGCACTTTATGGGAGAAAGTGCAAGTCACCCTTATGTTGGGTAGAGCTTGGTGAAAGGAGTCTTTTAAGGCCAGATATAATGGATCAAACCACCCGCTAAATAGAACTTATCAGCAAGAAGTTGTTAGTTGCCTAGTGTAGGCAAAAGAGTTATGCGGATAAGAAAAGGAAACCCTTAGAATTTAAGGTAGGAGGCTATGTATTCCTTAAGACTACTCCAGTGATGGGTGTAGGACAGTCTATTAGGACAAGAAAGCTCAGTCCTCGTTATCTTAGTCCTTTCTAAATCCTTGAAAGGATAGGACCTGTGGCCTATAGAGTTGCTTTAGCTCCAAACCTGGCCAGATTGCATGATGTGTTTCATGTGTCCCAATTGAAAAAGTATCACCCAGACCCTTTGCATGTCATTGAGCATGAGAATGTGCATCTATAAGATGATTTGTCTTATGTGGTTGAGCCAGAAAGGATTGTGGACTCCAAAGTCAAACAGGTGCATAATAAGGACATCCTCCTGGTAAAGGTTGTATAGAAAGGACTTATTCCAGATGAAGTAACTTGGGAGACGGAGGAAGCAATGAGAAAGGATTATCTTACATTGTTTGAGTACGGTATATCTAATTTTGAGGAGAAAATTTCTAAAAGGATAGGAGAATGTAACACTCCAAAATTAATTAAGGTGTTAATCATGGATTAAGTATAATTAAGAATAATAATTAGGGAATAAATGGGCAAACTATGTGAATGGAAATTTAAAGAGAAGTAAATTAATAATATAGGTTTGAGATTTAATTAGATTAAAAACTTTATCTAGGCCCAAATTAAATCAAGTAAGCCATGGTTAAGGACTAATGGAGGCCCAATAACTTTAGGTGCATATCCAACCTTTTAATGTGAAACTTGGCCCAAGAGAGAGTACCTAGTGATGATCCAATATGATTTAGTGAGATAGAGGCCTAAGACCCAACTTACATAAGCCCTTATAATTGCCCTAATAACCCTTATGCAGACCCAAATCAAATGTCCTCTTAAAACTTAGCCTAACCCAATCAAAATTCTGCAGCCTAATAATTGAAATCTAACCCAACAAGTATAAAATCTGAACCCAATTAGAATTGGACCTTTGGGTCAGCCTATAACCCATTTTAGACCCAACTAAAACCTTAAACACATGTAACCTCTCCTACCATTTTGCTAAAACATAAAACACAAACACAAGAGGCATTTTCGCACCTTAAGAGGGAGGCTAGGGTTGTAAGTAAGAAATCAACCATTTCTCACTTCTAAGCTCAAAATCAGCCAAGGTACTTATTATATAACTTAATCTCCTTCTCTTTCTCTTCATTTTGGGCCAATTAATTTTTCATTTAGAGCATTTTCACTATACCCAAAATCTAAAATGTGGTTGTTTGGGATTTTCTTGGTGAAATTTTGTAGGTTGAGGCTAGAGGTGTTGTTAGGAAAGTATAAACTCTTCATTTTAATGCTTTCTCTACTAGTTTGGAACCCCTATAGCTGATTTATGATATAAACATTGTTTTTATACGAATTTACTTAGAATTTGAAGTGTTATTTTGAGATTTCTGGAGTAGGCTTAACTAAATCCGAATTTGGTTTTTATGATAATTGGGTAAGTATTTCTAAGTAGTCCTATATAGCTTAACTCCTTGAGTAATGGGTTTGTTGATATAAATTGTGATTAGGGATAGTAATGGTTTAGTTTTATGTCCATAGGCTGAAGTAGCATTCAATTGGCTCTTAGAGGATTGACTACAAATAAGGTAACTAGGGTTTATGCTAATTCCATGCATATATCTATTTGAATTTTATTTTTGCTACATGATTATGATTTTGAGTGCTAAATAAATTAGTTGGCTATCTGTTATATGTGATTGGACCTTGTAAGTCCATGGTGGAGCTATGGTGCAACTGTCACCCGTGCATGTGCTTCGATCGGGCACTGGGTTATGATTAGACCCTAGATGCACTGAGCCCTAGTTGTGCTCATTAGGGAGTAGGTGCCGTGAACAGGCCTCTCCCGGTGTTATTGGCCTTTTAACATATGGAATTATGATTGCTAGTATGAGATAGTAATCATAGATAGCCTAATTAATTTATTTATTAGTATGGTTGGTACATTTTCTAATACTTATATGAAATTATGCATATATGTTAATTAAACTAGAATATATGAATGTAATTTGCCTTGGTTACTAAGATTTGCATCTCACCCTATTTCATGGGATCATACTTTCAAGTGAAAGCCTTTTAGGTAAAGATAAAGGAAAGCAAGTGGATGAAAATCCATGAGCTCTAGCCATGTGTGGAGGAGGCTATACTTGGTGTGACGACCCTAACTTCTAATCATTATAATTAAGGTTAATTACGTGATTACCAATCATGAATTAGGGTTACAAGACATTATGACTAATTACATTTAGAAAATACAGAGAAATTTGAACCTTAATGTTATTAGACTTATCAACCATATAATTACAAGTATTCATGTACATCAGGGAAACAAACATTCATTTTTAAGCCTTTGATTCTATTACCCATTAATTCCAACTCAAAGGAATCTTCTACCAATGTTTCTAAGTCATCTCTTGGGGTTACCATATGAAAAACCAAGATTTCTAGGTTAGAATGAAAGTTTGGGACCATTAGCCATGGCTGAATGTCCTTGCGTCGTGGTTAATTGCTCTTAGGTTCACTCTTTATCTTCACAGATTTCTCCATCGTGAGTTGGACCTTCGCCGCGGCTAACCTACGTGGCACCACGGCGAGGAAGCCTTCTGGAGCCTACCTTGCTCGTCTCTCACTATTGGCCATGGCTAATTTCCCTTTTCGTCGCAGCTAATTCCTCTTTGGAACGCTTGACAAATTCTCACAAAAGTTGACCGCAGCCAATTCTTATTTAGCCACGGTGAATTACCCTCTGGACGACCCCCAGTTTTGCCTTTCACATTTCGTCATGGTGAATTACTCTTTGGTACTTTCCTTGGGCAACTTCACCTCTATTGGCCACGGCTAACCCTATTTTAGCCGCGGCAAAATACCTTCTGATCCTACAACTCCTAAAATCTTGTCTCATACTCTCCACTCTCTATCTAGGGGCTCTTTAAGGCCACTCTTTCACTTGTTATGAGATTCTAATAGCATCTATCTAGCTGATTTGTCCCAAACATTATATCATTACCCATCCTATATTTAAAGGTGGATTCTCCTACTCATTCATTAGTCTTATATCAGCAAATTTATAAATTTCTCACAATGGTCCTGCAATCATGTTTTCATCGGATAATTTATGATCGCTAGCTCAATTCCATAAGCAATATATCACATGATTTTATTACTTAAAGAGCCAGTTAAAACACAAGTTTACAAGCCATAATAAGTGTCATAAACTCATACATCCATCAACAACTAATATGAAGCCTATTTCTCACTGGTTACATTCTATGTTATCAAAATACAAACTCTTACACTTTGCAATATAGATACATGATGATGCTATACAGAGGTTAACAAAATTAACATATACTCTATTCCATTCAGACCAAGTGTAGCTCCCCACACCAGGCCTCAGCTCATGGATATTTATCCACTTGCTTGCCCTTATCCTTACCCGAAGAATCTTCACTTGAAATATTTAGCCCATGAAACAGGGTGAGATGTAAATCTCAGTAACCAAGAAAAATTCCATTCATATATTCCAGTTTAATTAACATATATGCATGATTTCATTTAAGTATAAAAAAACATACCAGTCATATCAATAAATGAAACAATTAGGTTATCTATGGTTACTATCCCATAATAGCAACTATAATTCTACATGTTAAAGGCCAATAACACCAGGAGAGGCCCGTCCACGGCACCCACTCCCCAATGAGCACAACCAGGGCTCAGTGTATCTGGGGTTTGATCATAACTTGGTGCCCGATCGAAGCATATATACGAGTGGCAGCCGCACCATAGCTCCACCATGGACTCACAAGGTCCAATCACACATAACAGATAGCCAACCAATTCATTTAGCATCAAAATCATAATTATTCAGCAAATACAAAATTAAAATAGAATATATGTATGGAATTAGCATGAAATCCCGGTTACCTCACTTATATGCAAATTTGCAAAACATACCAGTCATATCAGTAAATGAAACAATTAGGTTATCTATGATTACTATCCTATACTAGCAACCATAATTCCACATGTTAAAGGCCAATAACACTAGGAGAGACCCGTCCACAGTACCCACTCCCCAATGAGCATAACCAAGGCTCAGTGCATCTGGGGTTTGATCATAACCCGGTGCCCGATCGAAGTATATGCACAAGTGGCAGCTGCACCACAGCTCCACCATGGACTCACAAGGTCCAATCACACATGACAAATAGCCAACCAATTCATTTAGTATTAAAATCATAATTATTCAGCAAATACAAAATTAAAACAGAATATATGTATGGAATTAGCATGAAAACCCGATTACCTCACTTGTAGGCAAATTTGCAAAAGCCACCAGTGGTACAAAAATCTCTCCAGCCACTACTAATTTCCAAAATTCGGAATGGAGGTGTCATCTACTAGAAACTTCAATATATCACCCTAAATCCTAAGCAAATTTATAAAAAATTAGTACCTATACTATAATCCAATCACTGGAGTCTCAAACCAGCAGAAATACCTAAAAAAGAAGAGTTTATACTTACTTAATGTTAGCCTTAGCCTTAACCTACGAAATTTCTTCATAGAAACATCAAATGGCAAGTTTCAGATTTTGGGTGTGGGTGAAAGTGCTCCAATTGGAACATTAATTGAGTCAAATTAAAGAGAAGGATGAGATGATTAAGTTATATAACTATTACCTTGGCTGAATCTTGCTGTAAAAGTGGGAAATGGTGGATTTCTTGCCCCAAACCCTAGCCTCCCTTCAAACCTCAGAATTTCTCCTTTGTGTTATTGTGTTCTGCAGAATGGGGGGTGGCTAGGTTATTTGTTAGGGTTTAAATTGGATTTTCTATGGGTTGTGGGCTGCTCCAGTGATCCAACTCCAAATGGGCTTTAGATTTAAGCTTGGTTGGGGCAGCTTTCATATGTTGGGTTGCTGGGTTTTACTTGGATTGTGCCAAGTTTTAAGAGCTCAAAGGACTTGAGTCTGTACAAAGGTTGTTGGGCCAATTATAAGAGCCTATAAAAGGTGGATCTTGGGCCTCTATCACATTGAATCAGATTGGGTTTGCACCTAACTTATTGGGCCTCCATTAGACTCTTATCATCATCTTCTACATTAATTTGGGCCTAGGTGAAGTTTCTATCCCAATTAAATCTCAAACTCATATTAATAATTTATCTCTCTAAAATTTCCATTCACTTAATTTATCCGATTATTCCATATTAATTATTCTTAATTAACCTAAATTTATGATTAACATTTTAATTAATTTTAGGGTATTACACGGCTAATCTGAGTAGAGTAGATGCAATTTTGTTCTTCTTTTATATAGCATCATCATGTAATCATATTGCTAAGTGTAGGTATTTATATTTTGATTACTTAGGATGTATCAATTGAAGAGTTAGGCCTTATTTTAGCTTGGTATTGGATGCATGAACTTATAACATCTAATGTATGAACTTTATTAAATTTATGATATGGTCTACTATTAGAAATGTAATCATGTGATACATTAGATGCTGATTTGAACCAGTGATGCATGGAATCTTTATGGAATATGTATCGAATGATAATTGTTGATAGTTCCTAAATTCTTGCTATTATTACTCTATGAACTTGCTGATATAGGGTAGTTGGAGGAGTAGAAATTAACACTTATATAAGCTGGGTAAATTAGGTAAGTGAAAGCTATTAGAGCCCTACAAATTAAGGTAGATTGGCCTTAGGGTGTCATTGGAGGGAGAGTGGAAAGTATGAGACAAGATTTTAGAAGTTGTAGGATCATAAGGCATTTTGCAACAGCCAAAATAGACTTAGCTATGGCCAATAGAGGCGAAGTTGCCTAAGGAAAGTACCAGAGAGCAATTTGCCGTGGCAAGAAGTGAAATTAGCTGCAGTGAAATGTGAAAGGCCAAAGTGGAAGTCATTCAGAGGGTAATTTGCCGTGGCTAAATGGGAATTGGCCGTGGCAAATTTTGTGAAAATGTGTGCATTCCAGAGAGAAATTAGCTGTAGCAAAAAGGGGCATTAGCCCAGGCCAATAGTGAGAAGTGAGTGAGGTAGGCTCTAGGAGGTCTCCTCGCCATGGCAAAACTTGTGAAGATATAAGAGTAAACCCGAGAGCGATTGGCCACAGCGCAAAGACATTTAATCGAGGCTAAAAGTCCCAAACTCTCATTCTAACCTAGAAACCTTTGTTTTTCCTATGGTAACCTCAATAGATAACTTAGAAATACTGTTAGAAGATTCTTATGAGTTGGAATTAATGGGTAATAGAATCAAAGGCTTGTAAATGAGGGTTTGTTTCTCTTGTGTATATGAATGCTTGTAATTATTTAGTTGATGACTCTAATAACATTAAGGTTCAAATTTTCCTACATTTTCTGAATGTAATTAGTTGTAATGACTTTTAACCTTGATTTATGATTATTAATCGTGTATTTAACCTTAATTACAATGATTAGAGGTTAGGTTCGTCACAATTTCGTTAGAAGGGTACAGTTGATTAAAAAGGAAACTTTCTTCATCCATAGGGTAATTTCTGATTGTGATAGAACTTTCCTCTTTATTTTTTATTTTTCTTAATTTTCATCCTTTTTTTCCTGCTTTCTTTAGGTCTTGGTTCTCTTTTTTTTCTAGCAAGCTTTTCTCTTTTTTTTCTTGGTTGCTTTTTTTTTCTTCTTTTACAAACTAAGGAAGAAGAAAGCAATTAGAGAAGATAAAGGATTCTAGAACAATGAATAGTTGAAGAAAGCAACAAGACAAATTCAGATCTAAGGAAAAAAAAAACACAAAAATTGACAAGAATAATAAAAAGAACTTGATTTCTAGAACTAGGCTTTGATATCAACTTATGTAAACCTTAGATGACAAGTGCCTCAAATCCACATAAGATTGGCCCAATGCTTATGAAGAAGCATGAACTAAAGAAATAAAAAAGATGTATATTGATGCCACACTCTAGAAAGGGATGAGAATGAGAGTGATAAGTCATATTGGAATACTACAAGACAACAATTTTGATAAGTTCACAAAGTTAAAAAAAGAATCAAAGAGAAAACACTCTCCATAAAATAATTAGAATTCCAAAGTTGAAACATCACAGGTTAAGAACACTGCCTATTTATAGGCTAATAGAGAAACCCTAATGTGTTTATTGGGCTTAAATATAATAGTCCAATCTATACAAAGGGATAACAAGTCTAAAATATCAAATAAATATGCTTATGTAGCCAACATTGATCTCACCTTTTGTCAGATATTTGATTGGTGTTTTTAAGGCTTTGATTTTGATCCAAGCCTAATTCCATATTAATTGCATCATTAGAAGTTTTTATGGGCTCATACTTCTTTAAGTAATCCACCCAAAGTCTCTTTCATGCTTTTTACTCTTGCGCTTGTAATTAGGCCACCACAAATACGTAATGTATCCTTTGACATTTGCATGCCTTCTCAGTTTCTATCACATATTTAACCCTTCTTATATTATATAAGTAATAAATATAATGTTATTTTTTGTTAAACAATATAATTGTAGATTTTTTTTGTGTAAAAGAAGAAATGTAGCATCTTTTTCGGTTTCAGGGGAAGGTAGTGTAATTTTTTAAAATAGAAGAGAAGATTGTATAATTTAAGTGTCTCTCAAAAAAGAAGATAGTAATTTTTCTTTAATTATAGTAATTTTCTAATATTTTTTATTTTTTATTTTAACTGAAAGAAGTCTTAGATACCCGTATATCTTGTGCAATGATATTTCACACCCATAGATTGTGAGAAAAAAATAAATAAAAAATAAAAAATGCAGTTATTAAACCTCTGATAAAGGTGGTGATTGGCAACCCACGGTGTTAAGCAATGGCGCAGGACCTACGTGAAATGCATGGAGAGCAGAGCTTCAATTGTGCCTTCAGTGGCACAGTTGGGATAGTATGTGAGGTGAATTGAATAGTGTAATAGTATAGTATTGACTATTGAGCGTGTGCACATGAGATCTAGGGGTTGGGCCCCTTATATAAGCGTAAGAACCTTTTTTTTTTTCATCACAGTGTAGAAGTCATTTCATCTTTCAAAAGCAAAATAATAGGAGTAACATGTGATTAATTAATAGTAGTTTCCCTTCATTTTGATTCCATATTTGATCTGTGCCATGCTTAGTAAAAGAATAATTTTAGAATCATTGAACCAATAAACTACACATATGAGTGCATGCTAGCTTTGACATTTCCTATGAATTAATATATAGAAACAAATGATTAAACAATGAGTTGGTTAAGCATTTTTCTGCTCATCACCTAAACAGGAAAGCAATTAAAATATTGCACTGTTGTATTGCAAAAATCATATATAAATTTTAAGACAATGGGGACAATAAAAAATTCAAATTTTAAGGAATTCATACTCTTACTTGCCATAAACCTCCGCTTTGTTGGGTAAAGAAATTTAGACAGAGCAGTAAATACGCGGACATTTTATATGCAGTTGGGTATTTATTAAAAAGGAAAAATTTACTCTCAAGATGGATCATAACATACCTCTCCTAGATGAACAAATTTAGTTGACATTTTCTTCTGTTTGTATTTCTAGGTACAATTAAAAAGGTAATGGAGAAGGCGAGAGTGACTCCAACATGCCGAGGAGTGAGGAGAGCTCGGCTCTCTGCTGTATTTTAAAATTATAACAGATGGAAGGTGGTTAATGTTAATATTTGTATTCAAATTTTGAACATCACAAATGCACGATTCAAGGGCTGCACAAAAATTTGATGGTCTCTGTATCCAATCATATATTTTTATTCCACATTGAGACATTTCAAGTATATTTGATGCACCAAAAATAGAAAGATTTAAATTTTATATATATATATATATATATATATCATTACTTTAATTGATCTTTTTATCTTAAATACATTAAATTTACTAGAAGACTTTTCATTGTTTTGCAACCTTTAACCACTTATTGGTATATTAAAAAAAAGTACATAAGAATCATGGTTGATGAAACATAATTTGAGATAAATAGTAAAACAAAAGTATAAAATAAAGTATCTCGACAAGTTAAAAAAGTTCTATATTTAAGAAGAAAAATTACCTTTTGAATCAAATACACTTTTAGAAAAACAAAATTTATTAAAAAAACTCGCCGCAAAAATTATTGCTCCAAATATACCATTTAGTGCCACGTGATGGCACTTTGTGTATTTATTTATTATTATTTTATTTATAAGTAATTTATCGTGGCCTGTGACAAATAAGGCATGTCAAGTTTGATCCTGACATACTAAATGAGCAATCAATTTGGATGCGGTGTACCATGTGTTTGTTTTCGATTCACCCTTCATATGGCACTTGCCCATGTGGAATGATGGGTTTAAAATACTACAACAATCTTTGTAAATATTGACTGCAAATTTTGATTACTTTTTGACTGCATGGTTTGCTTTTTAATCAACAATTTGACTAACTTTAAATGAAAAATATGCAAAAATAGAATATGTCATAAAAACACAATTTGTTTTATTTTAGTTTCATCTAAAAGCTACAAGTTTACAACTTTTTACAGCACGAGTGATTAAAAAGAATTTTTTAAAGTTTATATATTAATATTTTAATCAAAACATGACTTATTTTATATATTTTTTATTGAACATTAATATATATATATAATTCGAGCATTTAAATATATTATTAATACATAATAATATATATAATATACATTTTTAAAGTACTCACTTTGGTCCTTTTTATAAGAAAATCTTAAAAGATTTTTTTGTCCCAAAATATAAGAAACATGGTATATTTTTTTATTTTATTAAATAATAAATTTTTTTTTATTTTTTATTTATTATTACACCCAATACACTTAATAATGTATAGCTTTTTTTTATGTAAAATGAAAATAGATAAAATAAAAAAAAATTATTAAATTTAAACTTAATCAATGAGTTAAATTAATATTAATTATTTTTTTAATACCAATAAAATAATTTTTTGTTTCTAACAAAAAAGATTAGAAGGAGTAATATTTAGTCAAAGCTTTCTTTCTACAATGAGAAAGTAAAACAGCTTTTCTCTATCCACAAAGAAATGAATACAATATTATATTTGCTTCCCAATTACAGCTAATGCCTCTTTTGCATTTAATGACATTTAATGAGATGAAGTGCCTTGAGGTAAAGAAGTCTTCAAGCCTGGCTTCTTGCCCAGTTCTGTTGTGAAGAGTTCAACAAAGAAGAGCAGCTCCCTCTTCTCCGAAACAAATTAAGAACATGTTTGGTATAAGGTTTATGTGACAGAGAGGAAAGAAAAGGTCTATAGATTCTTATATCTCTCATATTTGATAAGTCTGCTTCTTTTTTTTTAGTAGAATGAAATTTTCCTTTAAACATTGGAATGAGTTCTCTTTTCGTGAATTGATGGAATGTGCGATTAGATTAGGGAAAGAAAATTATCATGATCAATTTACTCCTAATAATCTATCTCTTGATGTTCATCATTTTCTACAGTACCACACATCTATATCATCCATCGTCAGAACCTCCTCCACATCCGACCATTATGAAGAGCTTGATCTACTGTCGCAAGGGTCTAAGGATTGAACGAGCTCCAAAATCAATAGTTGAAGGAGCCAAATCTACCTTCGCAATCTCCTTCTCTCTTCTTCAGTGTCTCCCTCGCTGTCAAGGGTGATCACCGGGCGAAGGCCTGGTGGGCCGGGCATAAACAATTTAAAAAAAAAAATTTAGGGGTAGGGCGGGTTACAAAATCGAGTTGGGTTAGGCATCAGGCCAACCTTTAGGGCTATGTTGGCTCGGTCCAATCTGAAAAATAATTTTATTTTTTTAAAAATATTTGTTTATAAAGATTTATATTAAAATTTTAATTTTTTTAAAGATAAAATATAATTTTATAAAAATTTATATAAAAATTTTCTTTTTTAAGTATTATTTTATAATTTTAATGATAAATTTAGGTTGACCATAAAAAATATATTAGTCTAATTAAGTCTAAAAAAATAAAAAAAAAATTTATAAAGATTTATATCAAAATTTTAATTTTTTAAAGATAAAACACAATTTTATAAAAGATTTATATAAAAATTTTTTTAGATTATTATAATAAATGAAAAAAAAAAATGTCAGGTCGCTCGATTTAGCCCAATCCTGCCCAATATTAAATTAGGCCGATTAGGGATAGAGCATCGGGCTTCAATTTTAAAGCCCTTTTAAAATCGAGCCGAGTATCAAATAAGGCCAAAACCCTACCCGACCCGACCCACGTACATCCCTACTCGTTGTTTACAACATCTCCCTTGTCACCATTATTGTTTGCCTCCATTGTGTCACTCGCTAGCGTTGATGTCTACCTCTTGTCTTCCTTGCTGATCTAATTTAGGTAGAGCATTATGTTTTTAGGTGGTTGGGCAACTTTTCTCTTTTTTTTTTTTCATTGTTTCAGAAATAAAAAAACAAATGTAAAAAAGAAACTTATTTTTAATTTTTTAATAAAAGGATATTTTGATCTTTTAGATATCTTTCCTTTTCATTTTTTTCTTCTTTCCTTCTGACCAAATATAAAATAAATTTTTTATTTCCATTATTTGAATATTAAAATTCCTTTTCATTCTTATTCTTTTTGTCATTTTTATTTTCATCAAAATTCATTCTACGTATCAAATGTACTCTTAATTTTAGAGTTCATGGATCTCCATAACTACTTTGAAAATACACTTACAGTGGATAAATAGGTATTTTTGTAGCAAATTTAATTTTAATGCAATTAAGGTTTGTTAATGAATTATAAAAGTTAATTTAACTTTCTCTTAATGTAAAATGATTATCCAAACAGAGTAAGTGGGAATGAAGAAACTAAAACTAAGTTTTATTTAAATTAGTAGAGTCAAGTTACTTCAATAAATTTTAAGGTAACCATATAACTCAGTATGCCAAAAAAAAATATTTAGAGTGGAGTTATTTCAAAAGTTTTAAAATAACTGAAACTTAAGTTATGCAAAAATAAAAGTGAAAACCAAAGATAAGGGAAAAGAGGAAAATACCAATAATTATCCTGATTTGAAATCTTACATTACGTCCAATCCTCTTGAATCTAAGGGATTTTTTTCACTAATAATATCAGACTACATAGTAAAATGGTTTCACCAGAGCTCAATACCAACGTTGAGAACATCCGAGGTCATGGGAGGGAATGTGTCACGGGCTTCACTAAGAGAAGAGAAGAGTCCACTCCTAGGCTCCAGAAAAGCATTAGGCCCAATACTCACTCACTTTAGGCCCAGAATTTTTGCCTGAGGGTTGACTCATAGCATCAAGATTCTCCTTGATTTGCATGGGACGCGGCATAGCATTATTGCTACGATCGTCGCTCCCTCATTTCGAACCATGATTTCTTCCCTCCAAGCTTCCAACGCTCGACCTAATGACTTCCCTAGAGTCTTGCCCATTCAAACAAGGTGAAGCCCTTCATAAGCTTTCTCCTTTTTTCCTCTCTTAGCTTGTTTCCTCACATATTCGAGCAAACCTCCCTAGTACGAGAAGTAGTAGGCTCAATCTTGATGGTTTTTCTCTATAAGACTCCTAATTCTCAAGAGGCAGAGTGTTGTAAAATTCAATCGGAAGTCCAGGAATGCGAATCCAGACAATGGCTTTCGAACTCATTATCATCACTCACATGAAAGTTAGGCCTCCATTTTTTAACGTGTTTATCCACCAACGTTGTCACAAGCAAAACAGAACTATTCTTTTTTTTTCTTTTGGTTGACAGCAAAACAGAAATATTCTTAGTACAAGAGACAATAAGAAATTCATTATCAAAGTCACCAGCTTCCAAAATTTTTCCTGCCTGCTCCTCATGAAATTTAAACCGAGAAGCCGGACCAACAAGGAGTTTCCAAGGATTACACCACCTGTTGTGCTCTGCATCTAAGACCTCAATGTAGACTTAAAAGAGTCCTTTTTTTCAGTGCCAAAGAGTTCTTTCTTCAGTGCTCTCTTAAGATTCAAAGGATAAACTCCTCGCATCATTGTCTGAGTCAAAATCCTCACTCGACTTCTCTTCATTGTCCATTGACTCAGATTCAGGTCTTCATTCCACCCCATGAATGTTTAAACAGCACCAGCGGCCTCCTCATGTCCAGCCCAACCCCTGCCATCAGGATTCCCAAAGTCCACAACTCCCTACTCCATGTTATTATCAGCAAACAAAATGTTATTTGTAGTAACAATTTTCTCTCTTATTGCTTCTTTCCACAAGGTCTTCTTTCCGAGAAAGTCCAGGTGAAGCTATCGTTTGCCTCTCTTCTAATGCACTTCAAGCTGGCAATGTTTGGTGTTTTTCAACTCATTTTGATGTAATTAAGTGATATGTCCATGATAGATTCGTTTATAAGGAGTGTATCAGAATGTATAAATATTATGCACCATACCCTTGTAGATGGTAAGCAGGTGGCCAGCTGGAGTACTTATAAAATAGGCATAGATGAGTAAAATTTTTCTTCGGCAAATACGGGTTTAAGGGCGATGTGTAAGATACCAACTTATCATATAATAAACAGACAGTTCCACCCACTCATAAAAACTTATCATTTTAATTTATATTATATTATTTAATGAATCTGTGACCTTTATCCAAAAACAATGTGCAAGGCCTATACAATGAGTCATCAGAAAAGTGAGGAGTATGCACTGCACAGCATGCCAGCTACATCCACAGCTTATTTTTCTAAAATAGAGTACTTCGCCTCTTGAGATTAGAGCTTGCTTATAACGGTGATCGTCAATTGTCCCTTACATATGCATAAAAGATATGACTGAATTAAGTATGAAAGTCAAAGGACAAACTTTTAACATGATGGCTTCCAACCACAGCTCCTGATGAACTTGATACAAACATCTTGATATACTAACTTGGGTCTGTATTGTCTAAGATATTATACACTAAATTTAACGAAATGCCAGTTTCTACAGGAGGGAATTGTAGAACAAAATAAAAAAAACTGATGCACCTATTATAACAGGCAAAAGTATAGTGCTCCATAACACTTCAGGAGAAAGAATTTGCTTGGAACTCCTTATGCTGCTCCAACAAATTTAAATTATCAAAGCCCCGAATGTCATGTCTCCTCCTATAATAAGAAAAGATGAAGACATGGTTCCATTATAATTATTAGGTATATCTAAAATAAGTGCATGATCAGGAACTCAAACAGTAGATTCTGACTAAATATAAGATGTTGGAGGCAAGACAAACAATTAATCTGCACATTAAGTTGATGTGTGCCAAACAACAATCTAATATCATTGCAGCATTATACTCAAAGACGCTGGGTGCAGCAGTTAGAGTGTCTAGCCAAACATAACATGCAAAGCGAAAAAGTCACAAACCTTTATCTTCGAGGAAGGCTAGAAACTGACCACAGTTGGAGGCACTTCTGTATCATCCTAACATCAGTATCTTCAATTTCAACATTTAAAACCTAATCAATGTCGAGTTTCTTCGCAGCCACTTCAGGATCTATTGCAGTGTTAGTAGCTTTTGCATATAGGGACTTGCTGGGCTTTTTCTTTGGTGCTTCAGCCTATACATTTAGTTTTTTTCAAAAAGAAAAACAATAACAGACAGCATCAGTTCAGTAAGAAACTAGAAAGAAAAGTATCTTCAAAATCAGCAATTGCCTATATAAAATAGTGACTCTAATGTTGTACTTACATCAGAGGAAAAAATTGAAACA
Source organism: Erythrophleum fordii (assembly GCA_032878935.1). NCBI lineage: Eukaryota > Viridiplantae > Streptophyta > Magnoliopsida > Fabales > Fabaceae > Erythrophleum > Erythrophleum fordii. The sequence continues at coordinate 12,230,933 of JAVQMF010000033.1, forward strand.
AAGACAAATATATCTAGTTCCTGATAAACCTTGAGATTTTAGCTTGGTGTTACATTGTGTATGACCCCTTATTGTGATTCCATCAACAAAATCAGATATGTCAAACTTAAAATCACTTGTAGCATAACCGTTTTGAGAGCCATCTAAATCAACATAGTAGCATATTACATAGAAGTAGTGTTGTGTACACTCCTATTTTATGCATTTTATTTCTAAGAAGCATTAATCATTATGAACCTGGGGTATGTTAAATGTAACATCTTGAATTAATAATTAAATTAAATAACATTAATCTTAAAATAAAAATTAAATAAAATTAAATAATTAATTATTGGGGCATGTTTGAATGTTGAGAATTATTTATTTAATTATTAGGAATAATTATTTTATGAATTTTTTTTAGGGGTAAATTTGGTGCTAAGGATGAATAATTGGGAGTTTATATTATAAATGGATATTTAAGGATTTAGTGAGAAAATAATATTTATATAACTAGAAAATATTAGAAAAATGTATTATTTAATGAAAGTTTGTACTTTTAATTAGTGGGCTAATTTATTTTAATATTTTGGGTTTAAAAGATAATAGGAAATGATAAAGGTTCAAGTAGTTTGTTTAATCTAATTAAATAAATAAAAATATTTAAGTTACGAGAGCCTAATAGTAAATATTTAAATGAAATACTATAGTCTAATAGTAGCTTTTTGATTGAATTACCATAACTCAAGTGAGATTAAATGGATTCAATCCAAGGCCTATGGATTAAACCCATTCAACATCATTTATCTATGTCATTTTTTATTTTATTTTTGATTTTTTTTATTCTAAAAATTATCACCCCATTTTAGTGAAGATGACACCACTTATAGGAAATAAGAAAGGGAAAGATGTTATCTTCATCTTTTAAGAGAAAGGAGACCTCAAGCTTTGGAAGTAAACACTTTGGAAGTAACACTTTAAGGAACAATTTGGATGGTTTCTTGGAAGATTTAGCCAAGGTAATAGAAGAAAAAAATGCTCTACTCATTCTTAGCTTCAATTGAAATTGATTAGAATTTCAAATAGATGATGTAAAATCTAGGGTTTAACAACTGGGGATATTGGGAAAATTGATGATTGATGTTGAAATTGGTTAATTAAAAGTTTAATTAAGCTTCTACTAATGAAAGTGTGATGGTTAGAATATTGATTAGATGTTAATCGTTGTTAGTTTCAATAGTTGCACACTAAATATTTGATGAAATGCCTAGGTGGGAAGTTGACTTATTCTAAAAATGCAATTCGGGTAAGTTTACTATACCATAATTATTTATATTTATGTTTATTGTTACTAAATTAATTTGAAAGCTTAATTCATTATGTTGGTATGAAATTTGAAAGACAAAGTGTTGAACCAAGCATAGTATGCTTGAGGTGGAATTAGACTAATAAAGTAAACTTTTTAGTTTATCTATTGTTAATTGTTAGATTGGTTGGGGTATAAATTATGTATTTGGTGGTTATTGAGTTAGTGGACTCTAGGTACTTAATATGAAACTTAGTTGAAATTTGACTTCTTGCTAAAGGGGTATTTTAGGTAAAGTTAGGATTTTATAATTTCTAATTTAAATAATTAAGTGATTTAAATTAATGGAAACAATCTAATTCTTATTTTTGGTTAGAGGAATTGAAGATAAAGTGTGGACCTTAGAGGTATGAGGTGTTGGACTTATTATGTGCTTTAGAATTGTAGATTATTGTGGTAAGTGGATTAAATAAGATAGATTTAATAAATTAGACTATATTATATTGTGGATATATTAAATGTATTTTATTAATATATTGTAAATTATTGACTTGATTAGTGGAGGCTTTGCTTGGAATTAAGGCTTTCAGACTTTTGAGGATAGCTAGTATTCATAAATATAATTCTATTGTATTTTTTTATTTTATAAAAATTTATTTATGCAAAGTTGATCTATCTTTCAAGTATTTGAGATAGTTGTTTTATTTTGGTATTGTTGTGACTCTTATGACATTATTGGATTATATTGTGAAATAATAAATTATGTTCTTATAATATGATATTGGAATATTCTTGTACTAGGGTCGCTAATTATTAGAGATGAAAAATTAATGATTTATATTTACTTTATTTTTGCGAAAGGATTGATTTTAAATTATTATTTGATATTTCAAATCATATGCTCATTTGTTATCTTCGAGATGGAAACTTATGGTTGATAACCTAAGGGTGAGTATTTACTTAATGGATATGATAATGATTATAAGGTTGAATTTTACATTTTTGATTATTGGGCTAGTGGGCTAGGTTGTTAGATGAGGTGTGCATGCTTACACTCTAGTGAGTGATCACTATTAGCCTAAGGCCAAGCTTAAGGTCACAGACCTCATTTAGTGTGAGACAAATGAGTGAACGGTATAGTCAACTTACACTATGAATACCACTAAATGGAAAGCAGGGGTTATGGTAATGAAGTTTCACCTGTGAGTAGCATCAAGCATGTACTTTTTTCTAAAATAAAGTTTGGTTGTAAAATTGATTTGTATCAAATGTTATTTTTTTTAATGATTAATGAAAATATTTTGGGGAAATTATTGATTATTGTATCTTATGATTATTTCAGAAAGGTATCCTCTAAGCATATTTTATTATACCTCTTACTAATGATTTTCATATTTATGGCTAGAATGCAATTTGAAACTCACTAGCTATTGGGATTTCATCTCATGTTTTGTTAATGGCATTTTTAGGATGAAGAATTATGGTTGGCAAGGAGAAGCTGTACAATAAATATCTTAGTTAGATTAGTCTAGTAGATAATGTAGTAGGATTTTTGATATAATAAGAGATTATGATACTTGAGATGGTTTATAGTATTTTCTACATTTTTAGATGAGTTTTATTTTGAGATTCTTTATGGATGATTTTATATTTTACATGAAATATATATTGGAGTTATGATATGGAATGTTTATTTTAGCTTCCATAGTTGATAGATAGAAATTATATTATTAAAAATGGTGTTATTTTATTTATGGAAGTGTTACATTAAACCTGAGATCCCAACTATATTCAACTATTAAGGATCGTTTTCAATTGAGAACAAGGGTTTTATTCTGATTCCTATGACCCTAAATTATAAGAACGCAAACTAAAGGTTGTAAGAAGGGAAGGGGTTGGCCACACACCAAAAAATCAAGTTGATATGATATGATGAGGGAATTCCTTTAAAGAGGAATTCATTTCTTTGATAGAACCTATTTAAGAGAAAAAACTCACAAACTCATAAAATAATATTCATCATCTCCTTTACAAAGTCTTTCAAGGCCTTTATATATATAGATAACAAAAGAAAACTCTAGCAACCTTCATTATATATATGGAAACAAATAAAACCCTAAAAGTTACTCTATATATATGGAAACAAATATAAGAAACCTTAAAAGCTAAAGAGCTAATATTAAAAGGCCTAAAAATACCATTAATCTTAAAAGAAAAAATAATGTTGCACCAAATAAATAAATGTTGGCCCATAGTTAATTTAACTCTAACTTATATGTACAAGCATCATTGACGTAAATGTATGTAATTGCATGCATTGGCTCATCACCTGCTCAAGCTTCAAGCGTTCTTGCTCCAATTCGGACTTGACTTCTTAAATAAAGCCTCCTAGTACTTCTCACATTCTCTTAGCTCTAGCTTAAGTGATTGGTCCTTCCGGATGTGCAAAGGATCTTACCTACTAGTTTGCTTCCCATCAAATAAAAGCATAACAATGTTTCATCTAAAAATAAATGAATAAAAGTCAAATAATGGTAACATAGTAATAGGAACCTCTTGGAGAACCATATCCATTGCAGTCCCAAGGTCTACGCAAGTAGACTGGCTTTGTCCTAACATTTTAGCCCTATGCTAACACTATAATACCATTGTCACTAACTATGCCATACAATAACTAGGACATAATACAAGGCTCTTATACTAATTGATGGGACCTTTGTAGGAAACATATCTCAAAAGCTAGATAATAAGATTCAAGATCTCAACATCTATTATATATCCCATATTAGAAATGTCATAACTATTGTTTCTACAATATTCCTAGACATTAAAAGAGAGAATAAAAGGCATGATAATGAGGGACTAGAAGCCTAATTAAAATGAAAAGAAAGGGCTAAAAGTGAGAGAAACGTAAAATAAAAGGAAAAAAGGCTAGTCTAACCATAAAGCGAGAAAAATAAGGGATTTAAATATCATAAGAATTAACATTAGAAACATATATCTCTCATCATAATATGATAAAACAAGATTAGCAAATTAACTAGGTAAAGTCAATTTAGTTAAATCCTTGACGGTGTATAAATTAGGGTTCTGGATACCAATATTTTAGATTGGACCTTTTCAAATTGTTTTAAGTGTTTGAAACCTCTAAATAGATATTTCTAATGAAAAAAAGAGTTTAAAATTTAGCATCGAGCAATTAGTTTTTAAAAATAATGAAAAATAAGTTCAAATGAAGGAATTAAAGTATAAGGATGCATTGGTCATTTTTTAAAAAGTTATAAACCTATTTTTTTATTATAAGTCATGCCGCATTTCCTTTCTCTTGCTATCATTGACTTTCTACAGCTCCAAATCAGGTTCATGGTGGCATGAAATGAGGGAGGAGAGAGAAAGAAAGGAAGGAAAAATAGGTAAGAAAACATGCAAAATTTTACTATATACTAGTTATAAAACCTTTTCCTCTCCTCATGCTTTTTCTAATGATGGGTTTAGTTTCTTGAAATGGTGAAAATTTTCGCTATCACCTTCACAAAGGAGGTGATTTGAGGAAATCAAATATACTAGAAGAAACTATAACTAAGGAGTTTCTAAATAACGTATGTATTAAGCTAAGAGAATTGCTATTCTTTGAACCATATATTTCATAACATCACATAATATATATTTATTCCATATTACTATACTCTTTGGTGGCAAATTATGATGACCAACCCTTTAGTAGCAAAATTTATGGTTACTAAAAGTGCCAATTGGTTCCATAATACTCATACATGAACTTTTGCCATTTTATCTCACAAATTCATGCAAGAAAAATTGGTTATAATCAAGATAATGTATAAATGAGAACTAAATCCATGGAATTGATCATTTGAGCAAATTGACCATAGAACACCTAATAAAGTCCAAACTTTGAAAATTCATAATTTAAGCTATACAACTCTGATTGATGTAAATTAATGTCCTTAGAAAGCTTATGATATGAACTATCTATTGTAAGAATTTTAGAATGAACATTGACTGCATAATTCAAGTTTTCTAGACTAGATTCAAAAATTTACCAAATATTCTATAGAGCTCTAAAAGATACAAACTTTAGCTTGTTGGAAATTGTTATATTTCCTCTAATTGCTTGCCAAATTTCAACTCCAAACTAGGTCATTTGAGCTGTCAAGGATAAAGGGGCATTTTATAGATCAAATGGTCCAAATTTTGGTTCTAAATGGCACCCAATGAATTCAAAAATGCCATTTCTCATTTTGAGAAAATTTCACTGTACAAATACATCATGTAGGACTGATTCATCATGTAAAAATAGCCTTACAACTAAAAATCACTATCCCACATGTAATGTCTAGTTTTCGTTAAACGACAGAAATGAGTGTATTTTCAAAGCAAGTCTCCCAAAATGAATTAGTTAAAGTCCCAAAAAATTTAGGTAGCATTCTAGACTTCAAAAAATGAGAATCCTAGGCTCAAGTGGAAAGAAAAACGGGGCTAGAATAAAGAAACAAAATTTAACGAAAGACTTACGAAACGTAATGGCATTTTCATAATTTTGAGCAAATTTTGGAATTCACATAAGAAGGCTTTTTAAATGAAAGTTTTAAGTTCTCCAGGGTTCTCAGAGGCCCTAAAAACCATGGGAAGCCTGAGGACAGTTAAAACCCCTTCGGTGGATGTTTTCCAATGTCAATGTACTCGAACTTTGATAGATTCGTTCGAGAAAGTTTTAGCTCTGATTTGAGTGATTCCAAAGGCATTTTACTAAATTGGGAACCTAAATTTTATAATAAAAAAGATAGTTCTCAAAAAGAAGGTAAAATAAATTAAAAATGTAAATACCAAAAATGAAAGGTAAAATAAGAATTTTTGAAAAGTCTTTCTTTCTCCCACTTATAAATAGACGGTGTCCCACCTTTCCACTCACTTAGCCACATATATTTCTGCCCTTAACCAGAGAAAAACCCTAAGGAGAGAGGCGTACAAGAGGGAGAGGAAGAGAAGGAGAAATCAAAGGCAAAAGGTATGGATTTTTGGTTTTTTTAATGCTCTTTCTTTAGCAAACCTCCTATCCTCCATTTCTCTTTTTTCTTTCTATGATAATATTATAATATATAGATCTATTTTAAGGGAAGAACAAAGGAAAAAGTTTGGATTTGAAGAGAGGAGGCTAAAGAAAAGAGGATTCAAGCAAAAAAAATAAGGAAAATAAGGTAATTTCTCCTTCCATTATGGCTACCCCTTGCTCCTCTTCTCTCCTTGGTTCACCCCACTCAAGAAGCCATGGAAGGGCTTGGATTTTGGGTAGAACCAAGGGAAAATCTGAGGAAAAGGAGTGTGGAGAATAAGAATATGCAAAGAGAATTAACAAATAACTATGGAAATTTAAGATAGCAAATCTAGGGTTTTATGTGTTCTTTGTAAAATTTGACTTGATATCTTAATTCCTATGCCTAAATGAATGTTTAAATGAGCTTCTAAGATCTTTAGAAGTCTCCCCATACGCTTCTTACATGTAGAAACAAAGCGAATTCTATTTATACTTAAATGATACCTAGTCTTGGCCTAAGAGGGTTAAGACACCTAAGGAGAGTTTTAAATTTTTCCAAGCCTATTTTTGAGTCATATATGATGAGTGAAAATGAGGGGAAGCCTTGAGAAAAATTAAGGAGGCCTAGAGAATGAATTGGTGTCTTATGTTCTATAATATTACCTAAAGAAGCAACATGTAGTTAGCCTCTTTGTTTTAATTGTGTGATAACTTCAAGAGGCTTAAAAGGAATCAAGAATCATATATGAAAGGAAAGAATGAAGTCTAAAATTTATTTGATGGGTGTTGCTTCATTAGGTGCATTCTTGGAACCATAAAGGGGTTAATAGACCAAGTTAGTGTTTAAGGAAGATATGTGGCCTTAGAATTAATTCTATGAATCTAATTGACTTCCATAAATTATGTTTAGGCTAAGAGAAACCAATCTCATACCTTTATATGTGTGAGGCCAAGGAAGGGAGAGCAAATTCAAGGAGAAAAAGTGTGTGGTTGCATCCAAGGTAGCTCACTCCTTTTTTTCTCATGCATGAATGTATGCTTGACTTGTCTTTGAATGTGTGTATGTGTGTTTTAAACTATGAAAAGTATTCTAGCATGAGCTTTTATTCTATGGTGTCATGATATTACATTATGCTTTCATATGATGTTTATTATGTGTGCTTGGGTTTGCTTGAGTGTGGTGAAGCTAAGAACCTTTAGCCATGGTGAGGATGAGCCAAGAACCCTTAAAATTAATTGAGACAAAGTAAAGAGTCTCCCAAGAGTGAGATTGACTTCCAAGAGTAAGGTTGAGTCAAAAACCTTTTAAAGAAATGGGTAAGGCAAGTCCAAAATCTACAAGTGAATGAGTGGGGCTAATCTACTTACTTGGCAAGCCTATGTATGCTATGTATGACTTGTTCAAATGCCAAGATTACTTCTTGAATATTCATGTCATTCATTATGCTCATGCATGCATTTTCAAGACTTGTTTTACATCTTTTATGTATGATTGAAAGGGAGATGAACTATTAGGATTCTTTAAATCTCATTCCCTCATTTCTAATATTCTAACATGCTAAGTGGATCAAGTGGACAAGATAATGGGAGCCCACACCTTGGAAGATGAGATTATGACAACAAAGTATATGAATTTTTCTTCTTTATGACCATATGAATGGCAAAGTATCTTTGTATATATTATTTTTGAGATGTAAGCTCATGTATGAATGTAAAATGATGTATAACTCTTGTATAGACTATTGTGGTATGAAATCAATAGAAATGGAAATTTTGGCTTCTTGATGGCTTAGTGCATTAGTGTATTAATGGAAGTGGAATGACCAAATTGAGATGCACAAGATTTGGAACCACTTGGGCAGTTCATATAAGTCATATACATGCTTTTAAACTTGTCAAAGAGGTGCTAAACATTAAAGAAGGCCATTTGGATACATTTGGTATCTCATATGGAGTAAAATTGATCATATTGGTAACCTATGTCACTTTTTGTCCAAATAAGCTCTTCTTGGTTTGAAATTTGGCATGCATTTAGATCTTGTTGAGAGATTTTTAGGAAGCTAAAGTGAATAATTTTTTGAGGTCTATAGAATATTTAATGAATTTTCGAAGTTGGGAATTTTTCTTATTTTGGTTCAGTATACTATTTATTCTAGTCCGAAATAAAACTTTATCACTTATAGGGCAAATGATGTCCAATTACCACAAAATTTTACAGAGAGAAACTAGACTTCCCTAGTGATCTGTGCCAATTTGAAGCACCTCAATTGGATGTTTAGAGAGGGAGATATAAAATTTTTAATTTCTATCTAGTATCAGGTATCTAGTTAGACCTATGTTATTGTTTGATTAGTGTTTGAGGTATGAATGTGCCTAGGCTAGCCTAAAGTTATTTTTTCCCCTAGCTAACATCTGTATCTTTCCAGATTGGTATCATTTCCATGGATTGGATTTTTTTGGAATTAATTGGACATTTTTTAAGTTCATAGTAGAAATCTATATCGATACCAGTAACAAGTCAGACCTCTATACATTTTTGAATGTCAAACGTCTTCTATTTGATGTTTCATGATTGGGACATATTTTTACCATAAAGTAGACATTAGTAACTTTCTAGAATGATAAAGAATGTATAATTTTGATTTTTTTTAGAATTAGTTATGATTTTTCAAAATTTGTGACAGAAAGTGGGAAATTCTGGCCAAGGTTGCAACTATGAATTTTATGTATTCCCTTTCCTTGCATGAGTTCTAGGCCACTTTTGGTGATGGAATTTAGTTGCATCTATGTAATTAAATATGAAAATGTGATACATGAGCTCACATGGTCCACAGAATATCGAATGAAAAAATTTGTACACTATGTAACGCAAAGAAATGTAATATTTTAATGTCATTTTCCCAATTTCTTGTCTAATTCATGACATGAGACTTAGAAGTAACATGAGGCAAGACTAGAAATTTGTGGTGTTACACCACATGGAAAAATACACATGCATATCAAGGAACTAAATATGCCACATTATATTAGGTCTTACAAGCATTCAATGGTCTCTACATTCTAGTGCTTTTGAATTTGTTTACATTTCCATTCATCAAAATATATGAGTGCATATTCATATATACGTCAACATCTCTTAAACTAAATTCCATTGCCAAAAATGCTCTTCCTAGGCCTTTTGTTCATCATACTCTCTTCCTTGAGTTTTACTTGGCTGTAGTTAGTTGAGACAGGGGAAGAGTTATATTCAAAAAATCTCAGTAGCTAATCTAACATTTAAACATACATATGGTTGACTCAAGTACATAGAAGCAAGTATGCATGTTATACAATCGTAGCTAAATCATAATTCATGCTCTAGGGATCCCATAGTTCAATCAAGAGCAAAGCCATGCTCTAGGGACTTTTGGTTTTGCCTCACCCAATATTTAGAAATTTTTAGTTTAGGTTCACCCACTTTTAGGCACTTTTGACTTAGCCTCACCCACAATTGGAACTTTTGGTTTAGTCTCACTTATATTTGAAGACTTTTGGCCTAATCTCACCTTTTTTCAAAGGACTTTTGGCATAGTTTTACCCATCAAGAGTTAATCCAATCTCAAATGGAAATGATTGTCATGCAATTGCGTAATATGCTTAAACAATTAACAAATCACATAGATAGCAAACAATACATACAAGCACTCAAGAAACTCAAGCAAATTGACCACACATATATAATAATAAAGGAAAAGGTATCTTGATGGAAAATTTTTCTATTAGTTCCCCTTGGTCTCTTCCCTTAGTTATACGACCCTACACCTACACTTGGATATGCTTTCACCTGTTTGGCCTAGACACATTAAATGAAACATAAAATGATCAATGAAACTATATTCATACTCATGTTAGGCTTACTTATACAAATTAGGTTTTTAGGTATGGTTTTATGGCTTCTTTGAATGCCCTAAGAAGCAACTCTTATAATTCAATTTCTTGGCTTCAAAATCTCACTTGATATGAGCTATATGACTCTAATGGAATTTATTAGGCCATCACATGTATGGCTAATATTAAGTTGGTTTTTTAGGCTTATTTAAATCCTAAATTTTCATCTTTCAAAATAAGGCTCCTGAATTCATTCCAATGGTTCTATTAGTATTTATAATTCATATATAGACCACTTATAACCTTAGAATCAATGAAACAACTCTCTAGGTACTGTAACTATAACTTGGCTAAGAGTTTTTACTTAATTCCTAAGGGATTTCAAAGTTTTATAATATCCATGCTTCATTTCTCACTCAATTAAGATATTAGAAGGGTTAATTAACTATCCTAAATTTTGAATCTCTTAAGGGTCAATCTGAACCCTAAGTGAGCCATAAGCTATTCTTTAGGTTTTTTTTTTTTTTTTTATAAATTCTAATTGCATGTTCTTAAACTTCACCCTTCAAAATCCCTAATTCCACTATGGATTCATCAAGCTCAAGTCTCTATCTTCTTTCCCTTCTCTTGGTCGAAATTGAAGATGGGTTGGGGTTCCACACATACTAAGTTTTCTTATCCTAATTCATATATTATTTAAAAGTGTCCTTAATGGAGATTGTTTTGGTACAATTGGTTTCCTTAAAGAAGCTTTTTCATTTAAGAGTTTAGCGATAAAACTCATTCTTTTAGGAAACCAAAATCACTAAGAGAAAGAGTAGGAAAATGTTCATAATAGCATCTTAGGCAAAATTAACATGTAAACTTATCAATATGGAGCTTTTTCCTCCTTTCTTCCCTGATGCTGCTCATGCCACTTAGATCTAATGTTTCAGGCTATATAGTCGGCCAAATGAGGAGGAAGAAAGGTGAAGTCCTATTTATATAAGAAAGCTAGGATTTACAATTATTTAAAATTTCAAATTTGCCCTTATAAATTTTATCATTTGAGCTCATTTTTTTATATTCTCAAAAACCAATGGCTCCATAATAAAATTTAGACTTTATCCTTCATTAAAAATATCCATTTTAAAGTTACAAGGACTTAAAACACTCAAAAGAAGTCTAGTCATCATCGATCAAAACCCTAAGCCGTACATTGTCATGGAATTAATCAAACCAACCTCATTTGGTTATTTCACTAACCTTATTTCATCATATTATGATAAGAAATATTGATTTCTCAAACTAATTATTATGTTTCCTAAATCCTTGAATTTTTGTTAGTTAGATCTGTTTCAGTTCATTTTAATTCTAATTAGCCTTTCTTGGTCTTGTGATCCCTTTCTAATAAATTCATTTTATTCTTTAGAGACTATATTAGTTTGTGAAACAAAGAATATTACACTAAACCTTATGATGGTTAAGCCAAGTGAGAGAGGGAGGAAAAGGCATGAACTTGAGAAAAACTTAATGAAACAAGGGTTTAGAAGGATGAAGAGTAAGAATATATAAAGAAATCTACCTATGAAGCTGTAGAAAATAAGATGGAGTCACCTACGATTCTAAATGAACCATGAAAGTTTCAAAACCCTAGAAAGATGATTTGAACCTTATAGTGTCATTTTTGAACTAGAACTAAATCATGGATATACTAAACTTTTCAAATTTCCCATTAAATAGACAAAATTCCATGGTTAAGGAAAAGGAGATGGTGTCTCGACCAAGGAGTTGGGGTGCCTAAGGAGTTGTCTCATTGATTCTAAGGTTTTAAATGGCCTAGATATAAAATATAAATACTAATGGAGGAATTAGAATGAATTTAAGAGCCCTATTTTTATAAGTGAAATGTTAGGATTCAAGGGTGCCTAAATAGGGCAATATGACTCTATGCATGTCTAAATGTAACAACCTTAAGTCCTAATTAAACTAATTATACACAAGTGTATTGAAATGTGGCAACTTTAATTCCTAATTAAACTAATTATACACAATTGTATTGCTAATTAGTTGTAATTAAAATTTAGTTTAGATAATGAGTTAGCAACAGATGACAAAATAGGAAAATTTGAACTTTTATATCATTAATATTCACCATTAAGGTATACAAGAGGATGTATATTTATAGCAAAATAAAATTCTCATTAACACTTTATATCTCACTTACAATGCATTTAAAAAGGCATAAAAAGTCATATAATTGTGAACACCATAATTTGTCTAGGTATATTTCAAAATAATAATAATAATTAGACTAACAAAAAAAAAGAAGAAAAAAAGAAAATCAATAAAAAAAATATAAAACAATAAAAATCAAGAATCAAGAATAAGTCAAAAAAATCAAGAAAGAATGAAAACGTCTATTTTTTTTCTTTTAGAAATGAATGAGAAAAGCTAAAAATAAAATAAAAAATTATGAAAAGGTCAAAAGTTACATTTAGAAAAAAATCAATAAAAAATTTTCCAAACAAAAAAAAAAAGAAGAAAGAAAAGAAAAGAAAGAGAAAAAATCAAAAAAAGAAAACAAGACAAAAAAAGAAGAAAATAAAAATACTAAAAAAAGAAAAAGAATAAGAAAAATCCCTTTTTCTTTAAATTTTAAAGATCATTCAGCCCAAAAAAAAAGGGGAAACCCAAGAAAGAAGCCCAACGTCTTTAAAACAAAATCAAACCAAAAATGAAAATTAATAATAAAATAGCTCCAGCCTAATTCTTTTAAACCCCATTGGCCCAATACAAAGAAAAAAGGAGAATGAAAAAAAAAAACAAAATATAAGAAAGCAGTCAAAAGCCCAAGTATTGAAAAGGAAAATAGGCTGAAAAATAAAATAAAAAAATGGAGGCCCATTCCTTCAGTCCAACAACTTTTTAGACTTTCCAACTCAAGTTTGAATCCCATATACCTAAGATAGAGAATAAAAAAATTAAAGAAAAAAAGAAATGAAAATACGAAAGATACAAAAGAAAACCCTAGCTGCATGGTCCCCCCTGGCGTTCTCGCTTCGCATCCTCCAGCAGTAGGCACCCTTACCCATTACTCATACAACTCTCAGCAGTTGAAAGGGAATCACACAGAAGGGAGCGAAGGAATGTGCGCTGAGAATTAGTGGAGCAGAGAGGCTCAAATTGGGGGGACCATGTGGGGATGGCTATAAAAGCAAGGAGAAATAGAATAGAGAGGTGGTTTTTCTTGCAAGGGAAGAGAGCAACAGAAGTGGGGGGATTTTTTTGGGGGCCTTTTTTCAGATTAGAGAGGGAGAAGTAGAGTGTAAGCGAGAGACATAAATTGAAAATTTAGGGAAAGGGAGAAACAGGAGAGTGTGCGAAAAAAGGGGAGTGAGTGAGAGGAAGAGAGTCGGGGGAGAATAGGGAAAGAGAGAACATTTTGGGTTTGAGGTTTTAGAGACCAAGAACTAGAAAAGAGAGGCTCGAGATACAAAAAAGGGAAGGCCTGAGAAAAAAAGAAGGGCTCGGGTTTGGGAAAAAATGAAGGGGAGTAGTGATAGAGAATGGGAGATTCAACAATAGGTTGAGAGAACTGGAGGATTCAAAAGTAGCAAGAGGCCAAGGGAGAGATTTTAAGAGTTGGCTGGAAGTTGTTCTGAAAATGGAGAAATCAAAGAAGAGAAGAGGTGGCTCATAGGAGAGTGAAGCATTCCATACCTCAGTAACACAACTAAGCAGGTATTAATCTTGATTCATGGCTTAATGTATAGTCCAATTTCACTTTAATTTGTCTCCAAACTATGGGTCAATTGGTCACAAATTTCTGGATGATACCTATGTTAATTGGTTCCCCTTCTATAGATGATTTATTACTTTGTTGCTATAAGTTGCATCACTTCTGCTTGCTGTTTCCTCCTTGTTTTCATTTAATTAGCATGTGAACATTGCTTATGAGGTGAAACAAGAAGTGAGAACTTTGTGATTTAATTCCTTGTTGGTTTCTAAGCGGTGTTTTTACTATGGGGGCTGTCAGCTATAGGGTTTTGATGAATAAATTGATAGCTTGGATCTTATTTATTTATTTGTCAATTTTTTTTTTATGATACTTGACCCTGATTCTGACTTGCCTGGGTTTTGGATTGATGGATTGAGGCTCGTTTCAAATGTTATTTATCTATACTAAACTATCTGGAATTGTTTTAGGTTGTTGTATTTCTATGACCAAGAAATGTGGCTTACATTGCTTGGCTCATGGCCTAGAGTTTGAGTGGTTATGTTGTAACACCTCAAAAATTAATTAAGGTGTTAATTATGGATTTAGAGTAATTAAGAATAATTAATAGAGGATAATTGGGCAAGTTAGTGGATAGAAATTTTAGAAAGATAAATCATTAATATGGGTTTGAGAATTAATTAGGATAGAAATTCCATCTAGGCCCAAATTAATAGATCATGATAAGAGGCTAATGGAGGCCCAATGAGTTAGGTACAGACCCAAATCCTTGAATCCTTCAAACTTGGCCCAAACCTAATTAAACTTTAGCAACCCAATGCATAAGAACTGGCCCAATAAAATTCTGTAGCCTAACACTTAAAAACTGGCCCAACAAGCTAAAGTCTGAAGCCCATTAGCAGTTGGACCTTGGAGCAACTTATGACCCATATATTTGACCTAACTTAACCCCACTAAAACCCTAAAAAACTGACCAGCCACCCTCCTATTCTGCAAAACACAAAAACACAAGGAAAATTCAGAGGTGACGAGGAGAGGCTAGGGTTCTTGGCATAATTCCACCTTTTCTCACATTTGGAGCAAGATTTAGCCAAGGTAATAGTTATACAATTTAATCCCCTAATCTTTCTCTTTAATTTGGTCTAATTAGTTTTTCATTTGGAGTATTTTCATCATACTCAAAATCTGAAATGTAGGTGTTCGGGGATTTTCTTGGTGAAATTCGTAGGTTGAGGTTAGGGCTGGTATTAGGTGAGTTTAAACCCCCCATTTTGATGCTTTCTTTGTTGGTTTGAGACCCCCATAGCTGATTTATATTATGGGTATTGATTTTGTACGAATTTGCTTAGGATTTTGGGTGGAATATTGAGATTTCTGGTAGAGGACACTTTAATCCGAATTTATGATTTGTGGTGGTTGGGTAAGTGTTCTTTAGGTAGTTATTAGCATTTAAATTCTTTGGGTACTTGTTGTAACTGTTAGTGATGAATTAGAGTAGTAATTATCTGATGTTATGATTATAGGGAAACTCTGTACCATTGGTGGCTATTGCAAACTTGTCTACAAGTGAGGTAACTGGGGTTTACATTAATTCCATGCATATATCGGTTTAAATTTCATACTTGCTATATATAAATGATTTGAAATGTTGAATGAATTAGTTGGCTATCTATTGTATGATAATTGGACCTTGTGAGTCCATGGTGGAGCTGTGGTGCAGCTGCCACCCGTGCATGTGCTTCGATCGGGCACCGGGTTATGATCAAACCCCAGATACACTGAGCCTTAGTTGTGCTCAATGGGGAGTAGGTGCCGTGGAGGGGCCTCTCCCAGTGTTAATAGCCTTTAACATGTTAAAATATGATTGCTAGTATGGGATAGTAATCATGATAGCCTAATTGTTTCATTTGCTGAGATGATTGATATGATTTTGATTCATGCATATATGTTAATTAAACTGGATTATATGATGGAATTGCCTTGGTTACTGAGATTATTATCTCACCCCATTTTATGGGATTACAATTTCAGGTGAAGGTTCCTCGGGTAAGGATAAGGGCAAGCAAGTGGATGAACACCCATGAGCTGAGACCTAGTGTGGGGAGCTACACTTGGTCTGAGTGTAATAGAGTAGATGCTAATTTTGTTAAGTCTTGTATCGCATCATCATGTATCTATATTGCCAAGTGTAGGAGTCTGTATTTTGATAATGTAATGTGTACCTATTGAGGAGTAGGCCTTACTTTAAATTGGTATTTAATGTATGGATTTATGATATCTACTATGAGCATTGTTGAACTTTGATATGACTTACCATTTGGAAATGTAACCTTGAGACATTGATATGAATCACTGATGCATGGGACCTTTAATGGAAAGTGTATTAAATGTTAAATGTCAATGAGGCATGAATTGTGTTATTGTTATTCCCTGGACTTGCTGATATAGGGTAGTTGGAGGAAATGGAAATTTACATTTGAGTTTTAAGTTGGTAATGGTAGAATAGCTAGTTCATAACTACCCTTAGAGTTGCATAAATTAAGGTAGGATGGCCCTAGGGTGAGACTGGAGGAAGAGAGGAGAGTATGAGTCCAGATTTTCAGAGTGTAGGATCAGAAGGAATTTAGCCGCAGCTAAAATTGAGTTGGCCACGGCCAATAGAGGTGAAGTTGCCCAGGGAGAGTGCCAGAGAGGAATTCGCCGCGACAAAATGTAAATTGCCCACGGAAAAATGTGAGAGGTCGAACTGGGAGTCGTCTAGAGAGAAATTAGCCAAGGCGAATTATGGAATTGGCTGCGGCGAACTTTTAGGAAAATGTCCCCGGCATTCCAGAGAGGAATTGGCTACGGTGAAATGAGGAATTGGCTGTGGCCAATATCGAGAGGCGAGCGAGAAAGTTCCAGGAGGCTTCTTCGCCATGGCACCATGTAGGTTAGCCGCGGCCAAGGTCCAACTCATCGTGGCTATCGCCATGGCAAAATTAGTGATGAAGAAAGGGGTAAAACAGAAAGGAATTGGCCGCGGCTAAGAGTAATTAGGCCGCAGTGAACATGCTGAAACACTTATATTAACTAGAAAACCTTGGTTTTCCATATGTTAATTACAAGGGATGATCTAGAGTCATTAGGATGAGTTATAATTGATGAGTAATAAAATCCAAGGCTTATAAATGGATGTTTAATTCCCTTATGAACCGAAGTGTATGTAATCATATGATTGATGACTCTAATCACCTTAAGGTTTAAATTTCTCCACATTTTCATAACCTATGATGATTAATCGCGTGTTTAACCTTAATTATGATGATAAGAAATTAGGGTCGCCACATATGTACTTCTGATCTCATTTTGTTCGTATTGAATGGTTGGATATACCTCATTTTCTAGACCTCATATGGCTAGGAATCTGGGGTGGGTGACAGTGAAAGGGGGTATGTGCAATATGAATGCAGGATGGGGTATGAGTGCTTAATGTTGATCTGGGATCTGACATTTATGCAAATTTGGCTTTGGCTAGAGGTATTGATTCGCATGGCCCAATATATTTAATAAGTCTGATTCTAAAATAACAATAATAATCATTTGAAAAGAACTTTAAGGTTTATGTAAGCTTTCACTTTATATCATGTTCCCCCTTAAGCTTAAATTTTAATTAATACAGACCTTAAGTAAATCCTAACGCACCATTTTTATTGTTGAACCATGGATCACATGAATTGGTGGGAGGAACACCTGGGAGCCTTTTGACAGAGAGCTTCAAGAAAAGCTAAAGACAAGGACCGTATGGATTGTTTCAAATTCAGATGTAATGTATTATTTTTTAAATGAATGATCATTGAACACAAGGCACACACGTAGTCACAGATTACTATATGCATGTAAAAGTTTCATATTTTTATTTCTTTTCTAATAATATTTTCTTAGAGTTGTTGTGTAGGATCTTGTATCTCCTCAGATATATAAGGGTTAACCAGAGTATCATGTGTGACAATAAAGTCTCCTTGATACTCATAGGTTTTTCTTTTATA
Source organism: Erythrophleum fordii (assembly GCA_032878935.1). Classification (NCBI taxonomy): domain Eukaryota; kingdom Viridiplantae; phylum Streptophyta; class Magnoliopsida; order Fabales; family Fabaceae; genus Erythrophleum; species Erythrophleum fordii. The sequence continues at coordinate 12,248,884 of JAVQMF010000033.1, forward strand.
TACGCATCTGCAAATTTTGGGTTCCAATCATCTTATAAAATTAATTTTGTTTTCAAAATTCTAAGATAAGGAAAAGTGCTTTAAAAATTTTTTTTATTGCTAAAACATGATTTAAAACAAAAATTTTATAAAAAATAAGAGAGTTCCAAAGAACTAGATGAAGTTCTTTAGAAAATATATAGTTTTCTTTTAGATAAAATAAAGTATGTTTTTAAAACCAAAAAAGAAACCAAAAAAAAAAAACTTTTTTTGACAATAAATTACTAAGTTTTTTTTTAAAAAAAACCTTCCTTTTTTGTTTTTCTTAAAGGATTTTCTCTAAAAATAAAAAAATTGGTATTTTAAAAGAGAAATTAAAAATTAATTATTCCTCTTTGGAGTATGTCTTTTAAAAAAAAAAGGGGATAAAAAGTTAAAAAAAAACAAGAAAAACAAAAGTGAACAAAAAAATAAAAACAAAAACAGAAAAGAGAAAAAGAAACAAAATTAACAAATAACAAAAAAGGAGAAAATGAAAAAAAAAAAGCAAGTGAAGATTTCTTTTAATAAAAATATATTTCATGTAATTGAAAAAGTCCTTCCAAGATAAACAAAATGGAAATAAAATACAAAAAGCAAGATTAAAAAAAAAATCTAACAACAAATATTTCAAGTAAAAATAAAAACAAGATCAACAAAAATTAATCAAAACAAAAAAAAATTTTGAAAGAAAAATGAAAAAAATCCTTTTTAATTGTAATATCCGACTCTTTGAAAATGAGAGAAAACGTAAAAAATATAACGTACAGTTTCTCCGTTAGTGCATAAAATTCACCGGATACAAAAGAAAGTTCCCCGAAATGACTTAGTTAAGTTCTCAAAAAAATTTGGGAAGCATTCTAGACTCTTAAAAATGAGAATCTCAGACTCAGACGGGAAGAAAAATAAAGCTAGAATAAAAAAACGAAATGTAACGAAAGAGTGACGAAACGTAAGGGCATTTTCGTTATTTTGAGCAAATTTTAGAATTTTCATAGGAGTGCTTTTTGAATGAAAGTTTTGAATTCTCTAGGGTTCTCAGAGGCCCTGAAAACAATTAGAAGCCCCAGGACAGTTAAAACCCCTCATGTGGATGTTTTCTAAAATCGATTGACGCGAACTTTGACTGATTCATTCCGGAAGGTTTTAGCTCTAATTTGAGTGATTCCAAAGATATTTTATTTAATTGGAAATCTAAATTTTATGATGGAAAAGACAGTTCTAAAAAAGGAGTTAAAATGAGCCTAAACGGAGCAAATAGGCGCATAGGGGCAAAATGGTCATTTTAAAAAATTGGAAAAGAGGATTTTTTAAGTAAGATTACACCTCATCACCTCCTCCAAGCTTCCATTTGTAGAAAAATGGGCAGCAATGACATGACATTAAGAAGGGGGAGAGAGAAGAAGTTTAAACTTTAGTTTAGGTAAGTAAATGGCCCCGTTTCATCCCGTGCCAGTTAGGAAAGTTGTTCCTCTCTCTAAAAGCTCTTTAATGGTGGTTTTCTTTTCTTGAAAACTTGAAGATTTAGTCTAACCCAAGCCAAAAAGGAACTCTTTTCAAAAAATCAATCGGTGGAAAATAACCTACGCGAAGAGAGCTCTATTTTAAGGTAAGACTTCACTTGAAACACTTGTAAAATCTTATGTTTTCAAACTATTTAAGCTTAGGTCTAGAGGAAGAAAGGGAGAAGGAGCATTTTTATTTATGTATTCTTGATGGAACCAAAGGTTATGGAGTGTGATGATTAAGAATATACAATTAGAATTGAAAAGGGAGCTTTAGAATGCAAGTTATGGAATTTAGAGATTTGGTTGCACCTAGGCTAAGATGAAGCTTCCTAGTAGTAATTTAAGTTGTTTAAGAGTATATATGAGTTCCTAAGATACCAAGAGAGCCTCCTATATGCTTCTCCTATTAAAGAAATTAAAACAACTCTATTGGTGCCATATGGAAGCATAGCCTCGGCGAAGGAGGGTTCATGCACCTAAGGAGTGTTTTAATTCCTTCCAAGCTTAGTTTTGCATCATGCATGATGGGAGAGCATGAGAGGAAGCCTTAGAAAAATTTTAGAAACCACAGATAGTGCAATGGTATTATAGGTTTCATATTATGGCTTAAAGATGTAACACCTAGCTAGGCTCCTTGATTTGATTGTGTGATGACTCCAAGGGGCTTAAAAGGAGTCAAGAATCCTAAATAAATGGAGAGAATGGAGCCAGAATGATGTTTTCTTAAGGTTGCTTCATTAAGTGCATTATAGAACCATAAAGGAGCCTTATGAGTTACCTAATTTTTCTAATGAATGTGCGGCCTTAAAATGTGATTCAAGAGTATAATTGGCTTCTATATGATGTGTCTAGGCCAAGAGAAATAATCTCCACCTCCTTGGGTGTATGAAGTCAAGGGAGAGGACTCAAGGCTCAAGGAAAAAATGTGTAAATGCAAGCAAAGTAGCTCTCTCCACATTCTCTCATACATGAATGTGTGCTTACATTGTCTTTGAATATGTGTATATATGTTTTGAGCTATGAAAATTATTTTAGCATGAACTTTTATTCCATGGTACCATGATGATATTTATGCATTCAAATGATATTTTATATGCTTACCTTGATTTGCTTGAGTGTGGAGAAGCCAAGAACCTTCTAGCCATGATTAGGATGAGCCAAGAACCCTTAAAGTTAGTTGAGACAAAGTAAAGAGTCTCCCAAAAGTGTGGTTGACTCCCAAGAGTAAAGTTGAGTCAAAACACCTTTTAAAGAAATGGGTGAGGAAAGTCCAAAATTTACAAGTGAATGGGTGAGGCTAATCCACTTATTTGGCAAGCCTATATATGCCATGTATAACTTGTTCAAATACCAAAATTGCTTCTTGAATAATTGCACACTCTATGATGCCCATGCATGTATTTTCAAGACTTGTTTTGTGTCTTTTATGTGTGATTGAAAGGGAGATGAGGTATTGGGATTCTTTGAATCTCATTCCCTCCTCTCCAATATTCTAACATGCTAGGTGGACCAAGAGAATAAGGGAATGGGGGCCAACCACTTGAAAGATGAGAGTATGACATCAAAGTGCATGGATTTTGTTTCTTTAAGGCTAAATGAATGGCAAATATTGTAATCAATTGTTGTATATGTCCCATGATATTATGAACATGTATAATTATGTTAATGTATCATATATAAATGAGATTTAAGGTTATATGTATGGAAATGTGAATTTTGGGCATGTGTGACAAGACTAGCATTATGGAAATATGTGTATGGCATGGGGTGAGAGAGTGAGTTTGCAAATTCTAGTTTGTGCACATTTGAGACAAGTTTAAAATGTCATTTTGGTGCAATGCCACATGCTCAAGTGGCCACACAAGCTTGGGAAGTAAATTTGGACACCTTGGTACTTGTAAAGACCATGAAAATGACTAAACCAAAACCCTATGGCACAAATTGACCAAATGGATGAATCTTCCCATGAAATTGTGCAGACATGTAGGGCTCATTGAGAGCTTTTTAGGAAGCTAAAGTGTAAAAAAAATCAGAGCTCTACAAAATTAATTATGAGAAATTTTTTAGTTTTGGTTTAGTGCACTGTTTATATAGTCAGTTTTGTGTGCTGTGTCATCCAATAGTCAAATGGTGTCCAATGCTTATGAAATTTTACAAACATAAACTAGAGTTATGAGCTTTCTGTGGCCACCAAGATCACCTCATTTGGAGGTCTGAGTGGAGAATTATGAATTTTTTAAGTTTCATGTCAGTAATAGTAACACCACTAGACCTCCAGTACTGTTCCATCATAATTTGATTCCTAAATGAACTTGGAGTGATTTGGAGTTATTTTTCCCTTAAATTTAACATCTGTAGCTTCTCAGATTGACTGATTTTATATGATTTAGATTTTCTTAGAATTAGTTATAAATTTCCAAAATTCATGATAGTAAGTTGTGACAATAGCCTAGGTAGCTGAGACCTTGGGTGCTTTTTGAAGGTCAAACGTCTTCTACTTGACATTTCATGACTTGGACATATTTTAGCATAAAGTAGATATCTATGGCTTTCTAGAATATAAAGAATGCATGATTTTGATTTTTCTAGAATTAGTTATGATTTTTCAAAGTTTGAGATAGAAAGTATAAAATTCTAGCCGAAGCTACCTCATGAAATTTTGTGTGTCTCTTGACTTACACGAGTCCTAGGCCACTTTTAGGTGATGGATTTGAGTTGTATTCATGTAATTAAATATGATAATATAATACATGAGCTCACATGGTCCATGTGACACCGAATAAAATTTTCATCCACATGCAATGCTAAAATATTCACTTTTTAATATCATTTTTCCTTGTCTCTTCATAGAATTCATGGCATGAGACATGAAGATAGTATAAAATAAGTTAGAAATATATGGTGTTACATTAATGACATCAAAAAATTCAAGAAAGTCATTAAATAAATCAAAACCAAAAATAAAAATCAGAATACAAGATAGATTAGGAAAGTCAAAAATTAAAATAAAATCAAATAAAAAGTTTTTAAAATTGCAAAAAGAAAAAGAAAGAGAAAAACCTTTTTTTTAATTTCATAAAAAAATCATTAAATTCATAAGAAAAAAACAAAAAACAAAAAAAAACAAACAAAATACCAACACAATAAAAAAAACAACAACAAAAAAGAAACAAAACAAAAAACACTAACAAGAACACAGTTTTCAACTTTGAACTACGTAGACTTTGATCCTTGTTGTAGGGTACGTAGGTCCTAGGCTCACATTCTATGTCAAGTCCGTCTTTGTAAATAAATATTTTCTTAATTTCTTTCTTTTCTATTTTTAATTTTGTTTTCTTAATTTCTTTTTAACTTATTTTACTTTTAATTTTATTTCCTTAAATTCTTTTTTTTTATTTTGCATGCAATTTGTTAGGGAGAATTAAAATAGATTAAAAGCCATGGTAAATTTGCACAACTGACTTCTCCACTTATAATCGACTCCTGAATCGAAATCTAGTTTGTAAACCATTTTTCAAACTAAAAAGATTTTTCCAAAGTTTTGCCTAAAAAATAAAATTTTGCGGCGACTCCTACAACTTTTACTTTTAATTTTGGTTTCGATTTTCACTTTCTTTGAAAATCAAAATTTTTTTTTTTAAATTCTTTTTTCTAAGGCGCCACGCAGTCACATTTTCGGGTGTGATAGTCTGGCGACTCTACTGGGGAATATTAGAGAGTTAAGCCCAAGTTAAATTAGTTGTGTAAAATATTATGGCCTTCCTTTATTTTGATTCTCATTTTGTTTGTTGTTTGTCTTACATGATTAGGGTAGATAACATGCCATTCACATGCTCGCTCTATTTGCTTTATTTCATTTATTACGTATAAAATACGAGTTAGGGTTGATAACATGTGGAATAAAACCTTAGGGTAGAGAACTATATTTGTATATATTTCACTTCTTTTACTTGTATTTGTGCATATACTTCTCTGCCTTTTGTTCTATCAATATGCTTAGTAGATGAGGGTTGAATAGTCTATAAGATGAAAAGGTAAATACTCTTATCACATACATCATTAAGACACAAATATCTCACACATATTATAGGCCCTATACCCAGGTCTTAATACTTCTTAGGTTAGTAGAGGTTAATATTGATTTCTCTGTGAAGCCTTGTGCTTCCTAAGGTTATCATGAAGACCTCACCTAAATTGTTCCTTATTATTCGGGTTTGACCTGTGTAGGATATTTTTCTGCTCAAGGTCAAATTTATATAATGAGATCCTCATCTTATTATGGGGGCAATTTGGGGACCAACAATTTTAGGAGTTATAGACTTACCCTGAAAAATGCACTAATAGTCAAGCTCTAGATGCCTCATAAATAGTTAAAGCTAGACTCTTACAAACTTGTGATCTTAACTTAGGGTTTACCCATAATAGGACAAAAGAGGGTGTTTTAATTATTTCCTCATCACATGCATACATTTAATAAAACTTGTAAGAAAAGTGACACACCGTCACTGTTTACTGGAGTAGCTAACGAGATGTCATTGCATAATTAGACATACATTAACTATGACAGAAGTATGAGTTAACTAAACCAACCCTTGTCTAGTAGGTTTCAAACCTCGAAGAGTTCATAACCACATTCATCATAATTTCTCGAAAGAGAAAACCTTTAACATACATTTATTTTATACACATGCATAAATAAAAAAAGGAATAAGGTAAAATAATAAATGATGCACCATCCATTCTTATTAAAAACTAAAAAAAATTCTTTTTTCTAAAATTTTCATCCCCACAAAATAACAAATTTCTCATAAAAAAGGAGTACTTTAAAAATTTTAGGGAATCATAATATCCATAAGTTTTGAAGCATCAACAATTCAGTATCATATTTTGGTTAGAGATTGGAATCATTTTTTTAGGACACCAATTGTGTAGAAAGACATATTTCTCTCAGTTTGATTGTTAACTACTTTTTCTCTAATGAAGCAATAAGTTTCTAAAAAAAAAGTACAAAGTTTTTCTCCTTTTCTTAGACCAAGATATAATTCTCAATGATGTACGAGTGAGTACGCAATACTTAATTCATCATATGTCGGTAGATCATTAAATTGGCTTATTTTCATCAAATACCATCAAAGCCAAAGTTCTAAACATCAATTATGTAGAAATTATCCCTTCTCAAACTGAGTGATAAGCCATGACTCCTTATAGATCAATACGCTCCTAGAGGAATGTGGAAGAATATTAACTAATGCTAATGATCCATTGATTAATCAGAAAAGCTAATCTTGGGTGACCTACACAAAGATAGTAAGTTTTGGCATAATACCGTATGTCTAATTTTGAAATAGATAAGGGCCAAGTTGATTGCATGAGTCAAGTTGATTAAGAGTTTAACTTGAGTTGCTAGTAAAAAAATATTAAAACTCTTTGATAGTTGATATTATTGACTTCATCCCTTATTAGGAAACAATAGGATCTTAGAGGAAATTGGAGGATCTAAAAATGACCTTACGAATTTTTAAAAGAGATTCAGATTGGTTAGACTTTCTCATAGACATCATCATTGGGAATTTAGCATATTCCCTTAGGATGATTTGTTAACTTTATTTATCCATGTGTGCAATAAGCATCTGAGGAAGATAAAGGTTCAATGATAAAAAAATGGTTATCATAAATGTAAATGGGAATGACCTAGTCTTCTTCTTAAATCAATTGTTAGTTCTAATCCACCTTATAAGGGCAGTAGATTTCTAAAATAAAAAATAAAGATCCCTTGTCTTGAAGGACTTTTAGGCCAAAATCAATACACCCCTTGATGTATAGGTCAAATAACATAATAAAATTGCATTCATGCATAGTCATAATGCATTTCATATTAAAATTTTTAAAATTTGTAAGATGTAAGATTTTTGGTCCTTTGCAATGAAAAGATCAACTTAAACAAAATCTAGACAAAAAGAAAGAAAAAAGCTTTACTCATGAATGACTAAGATGAAAGATCAAGGTTTAGGGACACTAAGTGGTGGAGTGCTAATTGATTGGGCAAAAAGAAGCTGTCAAAGGGCTGGATAATGTTGCTTAGTACTTTCTAACTTTTCCTACCACCTTATTTGCAACTTATGATCACACACCCACTACCATCCTTTCCAATAAGAAAAACTCAAACCATCCATCTCAAAACTCATTGAGCTTGACCATTTTGAGAACTACAAACCATTTCAATTAAGACACTTGTCATTTGTCTCAATTAAAACATTTGTCCTTTACCCAACTTTCATCTGATTAGTTGTCACAAGAGTAGGATGTTTCCTTCACTAGCCTCTAATTTCCATTCCCAAAGTAGTATTGACCAAATAAAAGTTGTAAACTTAATCTTAGGGCAATGGGACATTTCATAAAAGTTGCAATCTCTTTCATAAACAAGGTGTAGAAGGACATAAGAAAGGAGGTTTCTAGGGGACACCATGATAATTGAATTATCAAAAATTGCTTGTCATATCATAATGTGTTAATGCTTATTTAGTCGATACCCTTCTATCTAGCTAAAGTCTAAGCCTAGCAGAAGTTGATTTTGTTGTTGGACTTTATTCTATTTAACTTTGTCAATGCGATGATCATATCTTTTTGTTCTCCCCCTTTTTGCATCTTTCCACTTTATTAGTCATGTTGACACAATTCCTTTCCTTGCATGTCTTTCCTAAATGACCAAAAACCTAAAAAATATATAATGTCTAGAACTCCTTATGAAAACATTTAATCGATGTGAAGGAGGGTTAAATATGATACTAATTATATGTCCCAAATTCAATTACAAAAAAAAAATAGAAGAGGAAAAACCAAATTAAAATGTGAATGCATATCCCACAAGCAAGCTATGCCTATGATACGAGGCATTCTTAGCCTTCCCAAATATAAGGAGTCACCCCTAGTCACCTCGATTGAGCCAAGAGTAATATTTATTTCTTGCACCCCTAATTACGAAACATGTGGGATAGGAAGTCTTTAACAAACTTTTATGTCGATAATTCAAATATCAAGAAAAAGTCAGGTTCTTTCAATTATCCAAACACTTATTAATTGTTGCTAACCACTTTAGGCCCTAAAAAATCCTTCAAATACCTAACATGAATCGAACCCAAGAAGTAATGAGAATTCTATATTAAAAAAAGGGGTAATCTTGGCATCATAGGGGATTCCTCTAAGGTCAAAATTAAAAAAAAAAGGAAAGAAATGGATGTTCAAGAAATGTCATTGAAAAAATCATAGGAGAAAGAAAATTCTCAAAAAGGAAGCTCCCACAGATTAAAATTTTGAAAAAACAAAAGCTTCTAAAAGGGAGCTTTACCTTAGCATGCAATCAAGGGGCAAAATTCTTAAAGAAGAGTATTATGTGGCATAAGAGGTCAAAAAAGAAAAAGTCTCAAGAGGAGAGTTGAGCTGAAATAAAAAGGATCTTTTAAAAGAAAAGATTGAGCTAAATGTCATGAACTAATTGGTCTTGTCAAAATGGTACAATTACTAGAGCAAAATTCTCATTGTAAACCTACATGAATGGTTGGACCTTCACACCATTTTTCTAAGCCACAATTTTAACCATTAGACCCCGTTACAACCTTGAGGCATCCTCTCGAATTTCGAGTATAGAATCTTGTTAAAACAATAAGAGAAGGAGACCAATATGAGACTTGACAAGGGTATGTTAATTCTTGAGCTTGATATCTTTTACTTCATAAACCCCTTTACTAAGGCCACACTACAAGCATCAAAAGTCCTTGTTGAGGTTTAGCTTGTTTGAAAAATAATGGGGCAAATTTTCTTGAAAAGAATGATAAAAAAAACTAGAATAATTGAAACTAGGGCAAAAAGTTTGATTCAAAGAAAATTCTTTCACTCATATCAATTGTTTCTTTCAAAAGGAGTTCAAATCTAGAAGTGAACTTTCTCTTTATCCTATCATATCCATTTTCTTGGCATTTCACTTCTTTATTGTTCAAAAGAGAATACTTCAAGTCTAGAACTGAGGCATCTTCTTATTCTATTACATTGTGTCTAGCCATTGTCAATTTCACTTCTCCACTCCCAAACCATTTTACATAATCACATTCTTCATCAGCCCTTACATCCCTCTAATGTTGAGGACCCTTTTTCCTTCCCAAGCTCATGCATTTGTATCCCTTAATGTATGATTGCATTGACATTGTTAAATAAAGTAAGTGTGGATTCAACTTATTGACTTTTCAAGCATTAATGATAAAGAGTTAACAAGAGGAGATTGCCTTATCAAGTTAATAGTCCACTGTTGATGGGAAACAAATCACTTGGAGAAAAGTCATTTAGAAATAAGTCAAAACAAGAGCCTTGGGTCTTTTTAGCTTGGGATACTCCCTCAAGGACATTTTTGGCTAACCAAAAGCCATCAATAAATTCCTTCATCCAAATGACAAATGGAAAATTTAGTAGGATAAGCAAAAGTTCAATTTTTCTCATTGGAGCAAGTGAAGAGCTAATGTGTGAAAATTTTCCAAAGGCAAAAGGCTCAAAATCCTACATTTTATAAATTTTGAGATTTTTCATGCATCACATGTTTACATTGAATTTGTATATAGACAAAGCATATTTTTCCTTTCAAGTCAAATTAATAAAAAAAGATCACATTTATTCTCATCAATTCATTAAAAAAAACTAAAAAAAAAAGGATAACATATTTTCTCATAAATTCATTTTCCATAAAAAAAGGGTCCAAAATTTAAAATTAGTTTAAGGACATCCAAAAATAATGCTCCTTCTCTTCCCCTTTTCCTTTGAGATGATTTTGTTTACAAAAAAAGAGAAAAAGAAAGGGTTCAAAACTCAAAATCAATTTAAGAATGTTTAAAGATAATGTCCTCATCTTTTTCTCCGTTTGCAGTTAACTTTGTTTGCATAAATTGTACATATCCTGGGAATAAAAATTTCAAATTAAAAAAAAACTTGAAAAAAAGAAAAAACACAAAACATGCATCCCATATGCATGACCTATTACCAGGTTCACACGGGGGCAAGGAAAAACATACATTTTGCACCTCAAAAAAAAAAAAAAAGGAAAGAAAAAGACCAACTTGCATTTCATATGCTTCACATATCATGCTCATGCATCCCCTACATTAAACTAAGCTTACACTGGGGCACTTAAAGAAAATCTACACCTCATGAAATAAAGCATCACATTTATCTCCACACTTGCATACATCACATAGAACGTAGTTTACACTGGGGCAAGCAGAAGAAAAAAAAATGCATTTCATGAAAGGAAGCATTACATGTTTTATGCATCCCACATTTGCATATGTTGCATAGACCTTGATTCATGTTAGGACAACTAAGAAAAAAAACTTCGCATTTCATAAAACAAAACATCTATATTTCACAAAATAATACATCACATGTTTCTTGCATCCCACACTTTCATACATAAATCCTAGTTCATGCTGGGGTAAGTAAAAGAAAAAATTTTGCATAGCATAAAATAAAACATCTCATACACTTCATACATCTTACATGTGCATTCATTATGTGGAACCCAAGTTCATATTGGGGCGAAGAAATCTATATTTGCATATATAGACCTCAATTTATATTAGGGCAAAATTAAGTTGTTAAGCTCAAAAGTCAAGCATTTTGCATGCATTATGTATTTCATATAGGTGCATTACTTTGCATCAAACTTAGATAAATAAAGTAAAGTTTTCAAACTTAGAAAAATTCACAAAAAAGAAGAAGAAGAAGGCACTCTTAAAACCCTAGATAGAGCAAGCATCCTTTTAAAACTTTGCACAGACTAGACACTTTTAAAGCCCTGCACAGACTAGGCACCCTTTGAAAGCCCAGCACAGACTAGGTACTCTTAAAACCCTGCATAGACTAGGCATTCTTTTAAAGCTCTACACAGACCAGGCACTTTTAAAGCCTTGCACAGGCTAGGAACCATTAAAGCCCTGCACAGACCAGGCACCCTTTTAAAACCCTGCATAAACCAGGCATTCTTAAAGCCCTACATAGACCAGGCAACCTTTTAAAGCCCTACACAGACTATGCACCTTTTTAAAGCTCTACATAGACTATGCACCTTTTTAAAGCCCTACACAGACCAGGTACCCTTTTAAAGCTCTACATAGACTAGGCATCTTTAAAGCCCTATACAAACCAGACACCCTTTTAAAGCCTTGCATAGACTAGGCACTCTTAAAGCCTCGTACAGATTAAGCACCCTTTTAAAACCCTGCATAGGCTAAACACTCTTTTAAAGCCCTGCACAAACTATGTACCCTTTTAAAACCCTGTATAGACTAGGCACCTTTAAAACCCTACACAGACCAGGCACCCTTTTAAAGCCTTGCACAGACTAGGCACCCTTAAAGCCCTGCATAGACTAGGCACCCTTTTAAAGTCCTGCACAGACTAGGAACCCTTAAAGCCCTACACAGACTAGGCACCTTTTTAAAGCCCTGCATAGACCAGGCACTCTTAAAACTATGTACAGACTAGGCACCCTTTTAAATCTCTACACAAACTATGCACTTTTAAAGCTCTGCATAAACTAAGTACTCTTAAAGCTCTACATAAACCAGGCACTATTAAAGCCCTGCACAGACCAGGCACCCTTTTAAAGCTTTACACAGACTAGGCACTCTTAAAGCCTTGCACAGACTTGGTAACCTTAAAGCTCTACATAGACCAGGCACCATTTTAAAGCCCTGCACAGACCAGGAACCCTTTTAAAGTCTTGTACAAATCAGGCACTCTTAAAACCCTACACATACTAGGCACCTTTTTAAAGCCCTACACAGACCAGACACCCTTAAAGCCCTGCACAGACTAGGCACTATTAAAGCCCTGCATAGACTAAGTACCTTTTTAAAGCCTTACATAGATCAGGCAACCTTAAAGCCCTATACAGACCAAGCACCCTTAAAGCCTTACACAGACCTGGCATCCTTTTAAAGTCCTGCACAGAACAGGCATCATAAAAGTCATGCACAGACTAGGTACCCTTAAAGTCCTTCACCAAAACAAGTATCTCAAAAGTTCTACACTAGAATAGGCATCAATAAAAGTCATGCATCAGAACAGGCACCTTTCCTAAGCTCTTACACAGAACGGGCACCTCTTTAAGCCTTGCTCTAGCAAGCATTTCTTACCCTTTTTATCTTTAATCAAGTTTCAGCATTTCCAAGTAAATTAGCTCACCTTTATCATTTAGCTCCCCAAACAAAATATATGTTTCCATCTTTACTTATTCTTAAGCTAAGGATATCAAAAATTATATTTTTGACCCTCTTACTTAAAGAATAAATAAAGAGGGGCAATATGTTAACATCATATTTGGTTTAGGCCATTGTTTCCTTTTGTTTATTATTCAGTTGTGTCAAAGGGCAATCAAATTATCCCAAACAAAATATTTGCTCTTACCTTTACTTATTTCTTACGTAAAATATAACACCATAATATCTTAACTCCAACTAATCTCCCTTTAGGCTGGATTCCATATGATTTCAAAAAAAAAAAGACCAAAATTGTGGTATTTTATTACCTTTAGTTGGGGTTTAATTAGTTATATTTTGCCCCATGGGTCCTGTGAACTCATCATTCACATTTTCTACTCAAACTCTACTTATGCAACTCATACATAGCCTCAAACAACCCATAAACCATGGATATAAAACCAAAAACTAAAAAAATGTAATTTCTCAAATGGGCCCAAAAGTCAGATTTTTAGCTCTAACTTTGCAAAATCATAACTAATTCTAGAAAAAGGAAAATTAAGCAAACCATAGCTTTCTGGAAAGCTCTAGGTGTTAACTTTACATTAAAAATAATGTCCAACCAAATCTCAACATTTGGACCATGTTTGACATCAAAAAAGAGACAGAGGTCTGGCTGTCCTTGGTACTGATATAGCTTGCTGTTATGAATTTCAAAAATTCATAACTAATTCCATAAAACCCCAATCTAGGAAAACTATACAAATTTGGAAAGATACAAATGTTAACTAGAGGAAAAAAATAAGTCTATATCAGTTCAGTAGCCCTTGGACCTCAAAAACTGATGGAACAATAACAAAAGTTGGATGGCTTCCCTGATGCTGACACAGAACTTCAAAAAGTTACTTCTCCCTCTACAGACCTCCGATTAAGGTGCTTCTAGTTGGTATAGGTCACTGTGGATGTCTAGTTTATGTCCATAAAATTTCATGACAATTAGACACCGTTTAGTCTATGAATGACACCGATTCATTATAGTGAAAAGGCACTCTTGTTATAGCTAGACCATTTCTCACTATAGCTAGCAGACTTAGAAAATTTCAGAACTTTGAAAATTTTCAGTTTTTTTTTTTTTCTGGTTGTTACATAAAAAATATCAAAATTACAGTTTCAATTTCCTTGCATAAAAAACAAGTAAAGAGGGGCAAATATGAAAATTGTAACAACCGGAAAAAGGGAAAAAGGAAAAGAAAGTAGAAAGCTGGAAAATTCGAAATCCAGGAAGTTTGCTAAGTCTTCTCGCAATAGCGAGAAAGGGTCTCGCTATAGCGAGAGTGCCTGTTCGCAATAGCGAGAGTGATTCTAGCTATAGCAAGTGCGGGCAGCAGTCCATACAGAAACCAGGGAGTTGCTCGCCGTGGCGTGCGCCATAGCGAAAGTGAGGTCTGGAACTAACGCGAGTTCGCCATAACGAAGGTCAAATCTCGCCATAGCGAAGGGAACTGATACGAGCTCGCCATAGCGAAGGTTAAGCCTCGCCATAGTGAAGCCAGATAACACGAGCTCGCTATAGCGAAGGTTAATTTTCGCCGTAGCGAGGGTTAGTCCGGAAGAGAGTAAAGAGCGAGAAACTGACTTCATTAAACGCTCAAACTCATTTCTTCTCTCATACTTGCCCTAGACTTCGACCTAAGGAGAGAAAAGAGGCGTGGAGAGTGAGATAGACTAAGAGAAGAAGGGAGAGCAAGGGAAAGGTAAGTACATTTCTCTCTTTTCTCCTTAGAATTCTGATCTCCTCCCTTTGCTCTCTTTTCCTACGGTTTTGTTTATGAAAATGGTTGGATTTTGGGCATGGGTCAGAAGAGGGAAAGTGGAAAACACCTTTGAATCTTTATGTTTTCTTTGAAAATGTTGTTTCCACTACCATGGGAGCTTGAGAGAGAGGAAGAGTTGATGGCATTCTAGAGAGAGAGAGAGAACTTTTAGGTTCTGGTATGTTAGGAGAGTTTGATATGAAGGTTGCATTCTAGAGAGTAATTCTATGTTCTTGATTGTGCCTAGGCTCAAGTGAAGCATCTCCATCAAGGTGTGAGTGTGAACCTAAGAAGGGATAGGAGAAATTGAAAGGAAAAGCTAGTGTTAGCTTTGGCTTATAAGGTAGCTCTCTTTCCACTCTTTCTTGTTGTATTCTTGGATGTAATAGTCATTGTATGTTTATGTATATGCTTGTTGTGTGGAATATGCCATATGCTATTGCTTTGATGCATTGATGCCAATATGCTTGTGTGATGAATTGTGAGATTTGCTCGGGTGAGGTAGTGCCGAAAGTCCCTTGAGATGGGTGAGGTGAAGCCGAAAGTCCCTTAAGAATGGGTGAGACAAGGCCAAAAGTCTCAACCGAGTGAGGCCAAGTCAAAAGTCCCTAAACTCGGGTGAGGCCATCCAAAAGCCCCTAAACTCGGGTGAGGCTAGACCAAAAGTCCCTGGAGCCCATTTGTGGCATTGTTGTGATTTCCATAGCATGTACAACGTGTGTTGGATGTTTGAGAATGGCTAAATGCTTAATCACATGCCTTGACTTGTTATATGCCTTGATTGTTTACTTGAATGAGTGCATGAGCTATTGAGATTCCCTAAATCTCACCCCTTCCCCTCCCAACTTAACATGCTAGGTGGAGCACAAGAAGAAGCAAGTGCACACCAAGGAGCCTAGGAGTATGCTTAGCTAGATATTAGCTTATTTTTTATTATTTTGATGTAAAGTGGTGCCACAATGATTATGCGCCCACTATTTTTGAGATGTAAATGATGTAGCAAGTGTAATTGTATGAATATGTAATGTATGAACTATGTTGATAGCCAAATCAATGGAAATGAGGGTTTTGCCCCTTTTGATGAATGAATGTGATAGGGTATTTTTGGCCGTAGCATAGTGAGTGGCTAGAATGTGTGAGAGGCTATTTGGACCCATTTTGGACCTCTTGGGTGCCAAAACTAGTAATTTTGTGAGCTCCATCAAAGTATGACCGGATGAGCTCCTCTTGCCATGAAATTTGGCATGCCTCTAAAGTTTGTAGAAAGCTTCTTGAGAAGCTAAAGTTGGTAATATTCTGAGGTCTAGAGAATATTTGGTGAATTGTTGAAGTTGGAAAAAATATGGTAGTTTGGTCATGTACTATTTCTATAGGGCAGAAATGAAATCCATGTCCTACATAGACCAAATGGTAGCCAAATATCATGAAATTTTATACACATAAACTAGAAAACCACAGTGACCTATACCAACTAGAATCACCCAAATCGGAGGTCTGTAGAGAGAGAATGAACCATCTGAAGTCCTGTATCAGCATCAGGGAGCCCACCTGACCTCCGTTACTATTCCATCAGTTTTCAGGGTCTAGGGGCTATTGAACTGATCTAGAGTTATTTTTCTCCTTTAGTAGACATCTGTAGCTTTTCAAATTGGTATAGTTTATTCAGATTGGATTTTTATGGATTTAATTATGAATTTTCGAAAGTCATGACAGTAAGCTGCACCAGAAATAGTGACAGTCGAACCTCCTTCCCATTTTCGATGTCAAACATGATCCAAACGCTGAGTTTGTGGTTGATAATTATTTTTAATGTAAAGATAACAATTAGAGCTTTCCAGAGAGCTATGGTTTGCTAGATTCTCATTTTTTTATAATTAGTTATGATTTTCCAAAGTTAGAGCCAAAATATGACTTTTGGGCCCAAGTGAGAAAATGCATTTTTCTGGTTTTTGGCTCCATACCCGTGGCTTATGGTTTGTTTTATGCTATGTATGAGTTGTATATATGGAGTTTGAGTTAAGGATGCGAAGGATGGGTTCACAGGATCCACGATGCAGAAGATGAGTGTATGAAACCCCGTTTCATAGCATGAAAATGCCACGTCCTAGTGTTGATTCTTTAGAAATCATATGGAACCGAGCCCAGTGAAAGGCTAGATAACGGTAGTAGATTTAGGTGTTACAAAAATTGTATTTTGTCTAGGCGTTTTTCTAAATAATAATAATCAGACTAACAAAAAAAATAAAAAAAAAGAAGAAGAAAAAAGAAAATCAATAAAACAATAAAAATAAAAAATGAAGAATAAGTCAAAAAAATCAAGAAAGAATAAAAATGTCTATTTTTTCTTTTAGAAATGAATGACAAAAGCCAAAAATAAAATCAAAAATCATGAAAGAGTCAAAAGTTACATTTTCAAAAAAATAATAAAAAATTTTCCAAACAAAAAAAAGAAGAGAGAAAAGAAAAGAAAGAGAAAAAAATTAAAAAACAAGAAAACAAGACATAAAAAGACGAAAATAAAAATACTAAAAAAATAAAAAGAAAAAGAAATAGCCTTTTTTCTTTAAATTTCAACGACAATTAAGCTCAAACAAAAAGGGGAGGCCCAAGGAAGATGACCAACGTCTTTAAAACAAAATCAAATCAAAAATAAAAATTAATAATAAAATAGCTCCAGCTCAATTCCTCTAAACCCCATTGGCCCAATACAAAGAAAAAAGGAGAATGAAAAAAAAATAACAAAATATAAGAAAGCCTAATATCTAAATATTGAAGGCCCAAGTATTGAAAAGGCAAATAGGCTAAAAAATAAAGTCAAAAAACGGAGGCCCATTTCTTTAGTCTAACAACTTTTTAGACTCTCCAACTCAAGTCTGAAGCCTACATACCCAAGACAGGGAATAAAAAAAATTAAAAAAAATAAATGAAAATGCGAAAGACACAAAAGAAAACCCTAGCTGCATGGTCCCCCTTGGCGTTCTCGCTCTCACATCTCTAACAGCAGGCACCCCTACCCACTACTCATACAACTTTTAGCAGCTAAAAGGGAATCACACAGAAGGGAGCAAAGGAACGTGCATTGAGAATCAGTGGAGCAGAGAGGCTCAAATAAGGGGGGCCACGCGAGGACACCTATAAAAGCAAGGAGAAACAGAATAGGGAGGTGGTTTTTCTTGTAAGGGAAGATAGCAATAGAAGCGAGGGGATTTTTTCAGGGGCTCTTTTTTGGATTAGAGAGGGAGAAGCAAAGTGTAAGCGAGAGACATAAATTGAAAATTTAGGGAAAAGGAGAAACAAGAAAGTGTGTGAAAAAAAAAGATTAAGTGAGAGGAGGAGAGTCGAGGGAGAATAGGGAAAGAGAGAACATTTTGGGTCTAGGGTTTTGGAGACCAAGAACCTAAAAAGAGAGGCTCGAGATACAAAAGGGGGAAGGCATGAGAAAAAAAAAAAGAGGCTCGTGTTTGGAAAAAAAATGAAGGGGAATAGTGATAGAGAACAGGAGATTCAACGATAGACTAAGAGAATTGGAGGATTTGGAAATAGCAACAGGCCGAGGGAGAGATATTGAGAGTTGGCTAGAAGTTGTTCTAAAAATGGAGAAATCGAAGAAGAGAAGAGGTGGCTTATTAGAAAGTGAAGCATTCCATACCTCAGTAACGCAACTAAGCAGGTATTAATCCGGATTCATGGCTTAATGTATAGTCTAATTTCACTTTATTTTGTCTCTAAACTATGGGTTAATTGGTCTTAAATTTCTGGATGATACCTTTGTTAATTGGTTCCCTTCTGTTAATTAGTTCCCTTTCTATAGATGATTAATTACTTTGCTGGTATAAGTTGCATCACTTCTGCTTGCTATTTCCTCTCTGTTTCCATTTAATTGGCATGTGAACATTGCTTGTGATGGGTGAGGCAAAACAAGAAGTGAGAACTTTGTGATTTAATTCCTTGTTGGTTTCTAAGCTGTGTTTCTACTGTGAGGGATTGCCCCTGTCAGCGACAGGGTTTTGATGAATAAATTGATAGCCTGGATCCTATTTATTTATTTGTCAATTTTTTTTATAATACTTGTCCCTGATTTCCTGGGTTTTTGATCGATGGATTGAGGCTCGTTTTAAATGTTATTTATCTATATTAAACTATCTGGAATTGTTTCGGGTTGTTGTATTTCTATGACCAAGAAATATGGCTTACATTGCTTGGCTCATGGCCTAGAGTTTGAGTGGTTGTGTACTTCTAATCTCATTCTGTTTGTATTGAATGGTTGGATATACCTCATTTTTTGGACCTCGTATGGCTAGGAATCTGGGGTGGGTGACAGTGAAAGGGGGTATGTGCAATATGAATGCAAGATGGGGCATGAGTGCTTAATGTTGATTTGGGATCTGACATTTATGCAAATTTGGCTTTGGCTGGAGGTATTGATTCATATGGCCCAATATATTTGATAAGTCTGATTCTAAAATAATAATAATAATAATAATTTGAATAAGGACTTTAAGGTTCATGTAAGCTTTCATTTTATATCATGATCCCCCTTAAGCTTAAATTCTAATTAATACAGACCTTAAGTAAATCCTAATGCACCATTTTTATTGTTGAACCATGGATCACATGAATTGGTGGGAAGAACACCTGGGAGCCTTTTGACAGAGAGCTTCAAGAAAAGTTGAAGACAAGGACCATATGGATTGTTTCAAATTCAGATGTAATGTATTATTTTTGAAATGAATGATCATTGAACACAAGGCACACACGTAGTCACAGATTATTGTATGCATGTAAAAGTTTCATATTTTTATGTTTTTTTTCTAATAATGTTTTTTTAGAGTTGCCATGTGGGATCTTGTATCTCCTCAGGCATATAGGGGTTAATTAGAGTATCATATGTGACAATAAAGCCTTATTGATACTCATTGGTTTTTTTTTTTTTTATATACACATTTGCAAATTTTGGTTTTCGATCATCTTATAAAATTAATATTGTTTTCAAAATTCTAAGATAAGGAAAAGTGCTTAAATTTTTTTTTATTATTAAAACATGATTCAAAACAAAATTTTTATAAAAAAAAATGAAAGGGTTCCAAAGAAACAGATGAAGTTTTTTTAGAAAATATATAGTTTTCTTTTAGATAAAATAAAGTATGTTTTTAAAACCAAAAAAAAAAACTTTTTCGGCAATAAATTACTAAGTTTTTTTTTCAAAAAAAACCTTCCTCTTTTTTGCCTTAAAGGATCTTCTCTGAAAACAAAAGAATTAGTATTTTAAAAGAAAAATTCAAAATTAATTAGACCTCTTTGGAGTATGTCTTTTTTTAAAAAAAAGGGATAAAAAGTTTTAAAAAAAAGGGCAAACAAAAGTTAACCAAAAAAAACAACAAAAACAGAAAAGAGAAAAAGAAACAAAATTAACAAATAATAAAAAAGGAGAAAATGAAAAAAAAGCAAGTGAAGATTTCTTTTAATAAAAATATATTTCATGTAAATGAAAAAGTCCTTCTAAGATAAACAAAATGGAAATAAAATACAAAAAACCTAGAGTAAAAAAAAAAAAAATCTAACAAAAA
This sequence comes from Erythrophleum fordii, assembly GCA_032878935.1. NCBI lineage: Eukaryota > Viridiplantae > Streptophyta > Magnoliopsida > Fabales > Fabaceae > Erythrophleum > Erythrophleum fordii. Next base: position 12,269,031 of record JAVQMF010000033.1, read on the forward strand.
ACATTTCAAGTAAAAATAAAACAAAAATAAAAACAAGATCAACAAAAATTGATCAAAACAAAAGAAAAATTTTCAAAGAAAAATGAAAAAATCCTTTTTAATGACATCAAAAAATTCATGAAAGTCATTAAAAAAATAAAATAAAGCAAAACCAAAGGCAAAAATAAGAATACAAGAGAGATTAAGGAAGTAAAAAATTATAATCAAACCAAATAAAAAGATTTAAAATTGCCAAAAGAAAAAGGAAAAGAGAAAAACCCTTTTTTTAATTTCATAAAAAAATTCATTAAATTCATAAGAAAAAACAAAAACAAAAACAAAAACAAAAAAATAAAAACCAACCCAATAAAAAATAAAACAAAACAAATCCCAAAAAAAAAAAACAACACAAAAAAAAACAAAAACAAAAACAAAAACACCAACAAGAACACAGTTTTCAACTTCGAATTATGTGGACTTTGATCCCTGTTGTAGGGTACGTACATCTTAGACTCTTATCCTATGTTAAGTCCGCCCTTATAAATAAATGTTTTCTTAATTTCTTTCTTTTTTCTTTTTTATTTTATTTTTTTAATTTCTTTTCCACTTATTTTACTCTTAATTTTATTTTCATAATTTCTATCCTTCTTAATTTGTTTTTAATTTTATTTCCTTAAATTCTTTTTTCTTTATTTTGCATGCGATTTGTTAGGGAGAATTAAAATAGGTTAAAGTTCATGATAATTTTGCACAACTGACTTAGGATAACCATTTTTAGGAACGAATATAGTGGGGTGCCTAATACCTTCTCCACTCATAATCAACTCCCAAGTTCAAATATGGTTCATAGACCATTTCTTAAACTAAAAAGGTTTTTCTGAAGTTTTGCCCAAAAAATAAAATTTTGGTGACGACTCCTACAACTTTTACTTGTAATTTTGGTTTCGATTTTTGTTTTCTTTAAAAATCAAAATTTCTTTTTTGAAATTCTTTTTTCTATGGCGCGATGTGGTCGTATTTTCGAGTGTGACATATATATAGGGCTACTGGTCATTACTCATCACTAATATGCATGGAATAACGTTTTCATAGTTGAATTAGGGGTTTTAGGACTTAGGCTGTGACTTAGGATATTTGTAACATTCAGTTCCTTCGTAAATGTGAGGAACGTATTGTCTGGTTTCTTTGTAAACGTATGAAACTCACCAGATATAAAAGAAAATCCTCCAAATAGAATGATTTGAAGTCCAATAAAATTTGAGTGATAATCTAGACCTCAAATAATGAGAATCTAAGGTTAGAGGTACCCTAAAAACGGAGCCAGAATAATCAAATGAAATTTAACAAAAATACAATGGCATTTTTGTAATTTCGGGTACTTTTTTAAAACTCAAAGGAGGAATTTTTAGATAGAAAATTTAAGTTTCTCAGGATTCTCAGAGGCTCTAAAAACTATAAGAACCCCTAGAATAGTTAAAACCCTTTCGGTTTACGTTTTAGAAGGAATTTCTTGCTCCTTCCTTCATTAAACTTGCTCTCCTCCTCCTCCTCTTTCTTTTCATGATTTTGGTGTATGATTTGGATCTATTTTGAGTCATATTCATAAGAAGGAATTTCAAAATTCCAAGGAGAAGCCATAGCTAAGGAGAAAGCTCTTGAAAAAGCTAAAGAATCAAGGTAATTTCCTAGTTTTCCTTGCTTTCTCTTGTTCTTCAAGAGGTGAATTTTGGCCCTATGTAGAACAACCAAGAGGGGTCAAAATCTGACCTAAACCAAGTATGAAACCTAAGTTTTTGAGTGTAAGAAACAAGTAGATGCAAAGCAATTCCAAAAAGGAGCATTGGAAAACAAGTTTCTAAAACCTAGGGTTTTTATTGCACCATAATATGTATGAAGCTTTCTAGTGGTATTTTTAGTTGTCTAAGAGTGTATATAGGTTCTTGAGACACTTAGAAAGCCTCACATGTACCATTTCCTTCAAGAAAACTTGCAAAATCCATGGGTGCTCTTAGGCTTGCTATGTCTCGGCTAAACATGGTTCTAGTACCTAAGGAGAGTTTTAAATTTTTCTAAGGTTAGAAAGGGACTAAATATGATGGAAGAACATCAAAGGAAGCTTTGGAAAAAATTTAGAAACCTTGGAATGTGAGATGGAGGTGTAGGCTCCATCATGAGACTTTATGAAGCAACTTATAGTTAAGCTGCTTAAAATGAATGTGTGATGGCTCTAAGGAGTTTAAAGGGAGTTAAAAGACCTAGAATGAATGAGAAATGGGAGTTACGATCATGAATTCTCCTAGTTGTTTCATAAGGTCTTGTATGGAAGTATAATGAACTCATAGAGCAAAGTAGGTTCACATAGAATGTGTATGATGCCAAAGTTTTTTTCCATGAGTGATTTATGTCTCTCTTGATGGCTAGAGTGAATGTGTGATGGCTCCAAGGAGTCCAAAGGGAGTCAAAAGACCTAGAATGAATGAGAAATGGGAGTTAAGATCATGAATTCTCCTAGTTGTTTCATAAGGTCTTGTATGGGAGTATGATGGACCCATAGAACAAAGTATATTCACATAAAGTGTGTATGATGCCAAACCTTTTTTCTATGAGTGATTTATGTCTCTCTTGATGTGTCTAGGCCAAGAGAACCAAGGACTACCAAATTACAAGGCTTGGCTAAGAAAGGGAGAAGAAATCCAAGAGAAAAGTGTATGCAATTTGTAACACCATAGATTTCCAGCCTTGCCTCATGTTACTTCTAAGTCTCATGCCATGAATTTCATAAGAAAGTGAGAAAATGGCATTAAAATGTTGTATTTCTTTGCGTTGCCCTATGCATAAATTTTTCTTTCAGAGTCCTGTGGACCATGTGAGCTCATGTATCAAATTCTCATATTTAATTACATAGATACAAATAATTTCCATTACCAAAATTGGCCTAGAGCTCGTGCAAGGCAAGGGAACACATAAAACTCATAGTTACAATTTTGGCCAGGATTTTCCCTTTTCAGACACAAACTTTGGAAAATCATAACTAATTCTAGAAAAATCAAAATTATGCATTCTTCTCCATTATGGAAAGCTACAATGTCTACTTTATGCTAAAAATATGTCTAGGCCATGAAACATTACACAAAAAACGTTTGACATTCGATAAGGTGCAGAGGTCTGGCTGGCTACTAGTACTGTCACAACTTTCTGCTACAAACTTCAAAAATATCCAATTAATTTCAAAAAAATCCAATATATACAAATGATATCAATCTAGAAAGCTACAGATGTTGGTTAGATCCAAAAAATAACTCAAGACTAGTTCAGGCATGTCTAGGTATCGAAAACCAATCAAATAGTACTTGAGGTCAGTCTGGGTGCTTGATACTAGATAGGAAATTCAAAAATTCATATCTCCCACTCTAGACATCCAAATGAGGTGCTTCTAGTTGTTGCAAGTCACTAGGAATGTATAGTTTCTCCCTACAAAATTTTGTGGTAATTGGACATCATTTGCCCCCTGAGTGACATATTTCATTTTTAGACCAATATGAACAGTAGCTTGACCAATTTTAGAATTTTTTTCCAACTTTGAAAATTCATCAAATATTTCATAGACCTCTGAAAATTATTCACTTTAGCTCCCCAAAAATCTCTCAACAAGCTCTAATTTCATGCCAAATCTCAGATCAAGAGGAGCTCATTTGGATAAAAAGTAATATAGGTTTCCAATATGATCAATTTTGCTCCATATTAGATACCAAGTGTGCCCAAATGGTCTTTCTTGGTGTTTGGCACCTCTTGGGCAAGTTTAAAAGCATAAATATGACTTGTATGAACTGCCTAAGTGGTCCCAAACCTCATGCATCTTATTTTGGCCATTCCACTTCCATATATACAATAATGCATCAAACCATTCAAGAGCCAAACTTGCCATTACATGACCAAGATGCATATTTCCATACATATAACCTTAAATCTCATTTATACATGATGTATTAGCATAATTATATATGCTCATAAGGTCATAGGTCATATACAACCATAGATTACTATATTTTCCACCTTGATAGCCTTAAAGAGCAAATTTCATGCATTTCAATGTTATACTCTCATCTCTCAAGTGGTTGGCTTCCATCTCTTTGCTTTCTTGGTCCACCTAGCATATTGGAACATTGGAGAGGAGGGAATGAGATTCAAAGAATCCCAATAGCTCATTTCCCTTTCAATCACATATAAAGTATGCAATACAAGCCTTGAAAATGCATGCATAAATATATTAACATGTGTGAACATTCAAGGAGCATTCTTGGCATTTGAACAAGTCGCACATAGCATACATAGGCTTGCCAATAAGGTCATAGGTCATATACAACTATAGATTACAACATTTTTCACCTTGATGGCCTTAAAAAAGTAAATTTCATGTATTTCAATGTCATACTCTTATCTCTCAAGTGGTTGGCTTCCATCTCCTTGCTCTCTTGGTCCACCTAGCATATTAGAACATTGGAGAGGAAGGAATAAGATTCAAAAAATCCTAATAGCTTATCTCTCTTTCAATCACACATAAAGTATGCAATACAAGTCTTGAAAATGTATGCATGGATATATTAACATGTGTGAGCATTCAAGGAACATTCTTGGCATTTGAACAAGTCGCACATAGCATACATAGGCTTGCCAAGTGAGCGGATTAGCCTCACCCATTTACTTATGGATTTTGGACTTGCCTCACCTATTTTCTTTAAAAGGTTTTTGATTTAACCTTACTCTTAGGAGTCATCCTCACTTTTGGAAGACTTTTTACTTTGTCTCAACTAGCTTTAAGGGTTCTTGGCTCATCCTCACCATGGTTAGAGGGTTCTTGGCTTCTCCACACTTAAACAAACCAAGAAAGCACATAAAATATCATTCAAATGTATAAAACATCATTATGATACTATGGAATAAAAGCTTATGCCAAAATACTTGACATAACTCAAAACATATATACACACATTTAAAGACAATGTAAGCACACATCCATGCATGAGATAAGGTGGAAAGAGCTACCTTGCTTGCATTCATACACTTTTTCCTTGAGTCTCGAATCCTCTCCCTTGACCTCACACATCCAAGAAGGTGGGGATCACTTTTCTTGGCCTTAAAACAAAGCTTTCTTTGCGTAGATTATTTTTCACTAATTAATTTCTTGAAAAGAGTTCCTTTTTGGCTTGGGTTAAACCTAAATCTAAACGAAAGTTTAAACTTCTTCTCTCTCTCTCCCCTCTTGATGTCACACCATTGCTGCCCATTTTTCTGCAAATGGAAGCTTGGATAAGGTGATAAGGTGTAATCTTACTTAAGAAGCCTCTTTTACAATTTTTCAAAATGCCCATTTTGCTTTTACATGCCTGTTTGCTTCGTTTAGGCTCATTTTAACTCCTTTTTGAGAATTATTTTTTCTATCATAAAATTTAGGTCCTTTAATTCATAAAATGTCTTTGGTTTCATCCAAATTGGATTTAAAACCTTCATGAACGAATTGGTCAAAGTTTGGATCAACTGACGTTGAAAAATGTCCACCAGATGGGCTTTAGCTGTCCCGGGGCTTCCCATGGTTTTTAGGGCCTCTGAGAACCTTGAAGAACTTAAAACTTTTATTTAAAAAGTCCTCCTATGAGAATTCCAAAATTTGCTTAAAATGACAAAAATGTCCTTACATTTCGTCAACCTTTTGTTACATTTCGTTTCTTCATTCCAGCTCTGTTTTTCTTTCCTTCTAAACCTAGGATTCTCATTTTTAGGAGTCTAGAATGCTTCCCAAATTTTTTGGGACCTTAACTAAGTCATTTCGAGGGACTTTCTTTTGTATCCGGTGAATTTTATTCGTTTATGGAGAAATCATATGTTAAATTTATCACATTTTCTCTCATTTTCAAAGAACGAGATATTACATAATTGCTCCAAGGTAGCTCTCTAACCTTTCTCACATACATAGCTAGGTTGTTTCCTTGTCATTGAGTGCTTGTGTGTATGTTTAAGCTATAAGAAATGTTTTTAGCCTATGTTTACATGTTATGGTACCATTATGTGTCTTGAAATGAGTTTATGATTACATTATTGCTTGCATGAGTTTGGTAATGCCAAAAATCCCTTAGCAAAGGTGAGGATGAGCCAAAAGTCCTTAGAAATGGGTGAGACAAAGCCAAAAGTCTCAAGAAGAGTGAGGCTTAGTTAAAAGTCCCTTGAAAGCGGGTGAGGTAAATCTAAAAGTCCCAAGAAAGATGGGTGAAGCTAAACTAATGCCCTTGAGAGCTTATGTTTGTGATGTATGAGTTAATGTGCCAAGGAAAATAAATTATGTATGCTCACTAGTTGCTTGAATATCATGCATGCATTCTTTGACTTATATATACATCCATTATGGATGTTTGAAAGGGTTAAGAGTTATTGGGATTCTTTGAATCTCACTTTTCCCCTACATATACCTAACTATATCTAGATGAACTAAGAGGACCAAGAAATGGTAGCCAACAACTATAAGAGGCAAGACTTTGACAGAAGGATAGAGAAATGAACTTTGTATTTACATTTTGATGTCAAAATATATAACCATGAGTTATGTATATGATGTATACTTTTGAGCAAGTTAAAATGTATGTATATGTAATGCATGTATCAATGTGGAAGCCAAATGTATGGAAATATGAGAATTTGCCACCCTTGTGCTAGTATGTGTTTGTGTATAAATGCAAGTAGCATGGTGAGTTTAAACTCCATGATGATTTAGATCATTTGGCATGCTTTTATATGTTGTAATTATGCTTTTAGACTTACTCAAGTGGTTGTGGAAAGTCAAGAAGAGTATTTGGTGTCCTAAAATCCCATGTTGGACTTCAAATTTAATTAAAATGGTAAGTTGATACAAAGTCTAACCAAATGAGTGAGTTTTTCCATGAACTTCGGCCAGCAAGTAAGCCTCATCTAGATCTTTTTACAAAGCCAAAAAGCACTCAATTTGGAGCTCTATAGAATTTATTATGATTTTTCTAAATTGACTAAATTATGAAAAAATTATATGGTTACTGTTCTTTTGGTCAGTTTACTTTTCTATGTCACACATAGGTCAAATGAAGTCCAATACTCATGAAATTTTATAGACATAAATTAGACATTAATTCTTTTTATAGACACTAAGATCATCTCAATTGGAGCTCTGTAGGGGGATAAATGAATTTTTGAAATTGTATGACAGTACCAGTAATGCAACTTGACCTTTGGTATTATTTCATCACTTTCCATGGGCTAAAGGCCATGGAATTGGTCTAAAATTATTTTCAGTCTTTAGTAGACACACATAGATTTCCAGAATGGTATGATTTGTTGGATTTTAATTTTTCTAGAACTAGTTATGAAGTTTTGAAATTTATATCAGAAACCTATGATAGCAAACCTGGGTAGCTAGACCTTTGGTACTATTCTATTATCATTCACGGTCCATTTGATGTTTTTACGGTCTAAAATGATTTTTAACCTATGGTTAACCTTTAAGAATTTCCAAAAAGCTATTATTTGATTGATTTTGATTTTTCTAAAATTAATTATGATTTTCCAAAGTTGATGTTAGAAATCTATCCCTGTAATCCAAGAGAAATTATGGTTTTTGGTGAAGTATGGTTCCAAATCCAAAACTCTTCAGATGTTTTGTGATGTGTATGACTTGCATGGATATGTTATAGATAGAAAATGATATAGATGAGTTCATATGGTGCATGAAGCATGAAATAAAATTTTTAGGCCTTATGTAACGCAATTTAATACTTTTATTTATGCATTATTTTCATGTAAGTGATGGAAGCTAGGCCTTGTAATGGAATAAGTAAGCTAAATGGTTAAGGTATGACAATATTAGGTTGCTTAGGATATTAGGTTGCAACCAATTTAGCCTTTAGAATCTTTACAAGCTTAATTTTATATTTGTGCTATGACTCAAAAGTTGTACGTCGTGGCTAAACATAGGCCTGAAGCAAAATTCATACATTACTCAGGTTTAGGGTGAGGTGATCCTTGGGTCTTAGAACCAACACACACACTTGCCATAGCCAAGTCTACCTACATTGCAGTGAGATGACTCTCAGAAGCCCACTTGCACACCTTCTCTAGATTCTTGCCGTGGCGAGATGGCTTTCAGAAACCTATCTCCCTTAAATTCATGAATTATGCCATGGCCAAGAATCTTTCGTCATAATGCACTTAGCTCTTTCCAAACTCAACTCGATAGTGACTTAAAGGTGCTTTGGCATGACTTGATTACCTACTGATCCTAAACTATCAAATATGCATCCTAAATAATTAGCACTACTTGAAATTGAATTCTAAGGCATTTTTATGGCTAAAGTGCAAAGTTTTTAAGGCATATAACCTCTTATAATCCCTAATTTAGAGCCTTACATCATTTGTAGACCTAAAGATTAATTAGACCAATCAAATCTTGAATCATATCAGCACAACACCTATGATGACAGTAAAATGACATATGTAACCTCAAGTGACAACCTAATATGTGAATTTCACTACTTATTGGCCTTAGACCATTTTGAACAAGTTTTAATAGACTAATTAACATATTCTTATTTTCAAAACTCTAAAACAACCTCATATGCAAAATATGGCTATGGCATATCTCCAAATCACACATAAAGCATATATAATTGTAGAAAAACCAAATGACATATTCAACGCTAAGAATACAATTAATGTCATAACCATGTCCTTTGATTGATAATGCAATCCTTCATATATCATATTAGTTCACATTTGTTCAATTATATACAATTACATCAGATTTATCATAAATTAAAGCCTAGTCCCTATTAGGGTTCATTCTAAGTTACAAATATCAAAATACCTACACTTGGCAATATGAATGCATTATGATGCTATATAGGTTAAGTTACAAAATTAGTGTATACTTTAAAACAAAATGTTTAAGTGCAAAATCCTACAAAAGGCCTTAGACTAGGGGTTGGTATCTACTAACTTCCCCTTTTTCTTAGTTGAAGAAATTTTACTTGAAATTGTTAGCCCATAATAGGGGTGAGATGTGAATCTTGGTAACTAAGAGAAATTTCATTTATATGTGCAAATTAATCAACATAAATGCATTTCATGCAGATAAATATCATAAGCATAATAAGTAACTTAACAAATGAGCAAGTTTGACTACCAATGACTATTTTCTCATATGAGTAATCACATACAATATGTTAATAGCCAAAGATTAAGGGAAATGACATAATCACGGCACCAAATCCCTAATAAGCATGCTCATGGCTTAATGCATTCCAATGAGTACGATCACAACTTAATGCACGATCATGGCATAATACATGGGTGGAAGTATGATTACAGCTCTACATGAGGACACGATCATAGTCTAACAATAACAAATAGCCAGAAAAATCATTTACCACAGAAAACATACATTTACAGTAATTATAAGATTAATATAAATGTATACACAGAATTAAAACTCCTAATCACCTCACTTAATAACCAATTTTCTTAAGAGGTATGAACAAGTGCCAAACACTCTTAATTTCCTAAATCAAGTGAAATCTAACTTTTAGTCATTATTCGTTACAAGAATCATGTACTCATTCATTCCAATCATTAATAACTACTTAGAAAACACTTACCTAAGGCTCTAATGAGTTTAATGTACAGATTTGACCCCTCTAAACCAAGAAACTACAATGGGTCACATAAATTTCTTATAATGTTGTACAATAACATAACCCAACATAAAAATAAGTTATATGAGCTAAGTTTCAACATATTCAGACCTTAAAATAGAGGGAAATACTTACTCAACAGTTTCTCTAGCCTCAAGCTCCAAAAATTATGCAAGAAAACACCAAAGAACCCATTTTCAAATTTAGGGTTTGGATAAAAATCCATCAAACAAAGAACTAATTGAACAAAAATGAAGAGGAAGATGAGAGAATCGACTTTTGTATAACTTACCTCAGCTAAATCTCTCTCTAAGTGTGCAGATTAGAGCCAAAATGACTAAGAACCTTAGCCTCTCCCTCTATGTGCGAAAATTTTATTCTCCCTTGGTTGCCCAATGTTTCAGCTAGAGTTATAAAGGATTCAACTCATAATTTAGGGTTTTAAAAAAGGGTGGCAACTTAGGGGTATTTTTGTCCTAGTGGGTGTTGTCTTTAATAGTTAGGGCCTGGTCAGATAGGCACAATTGAGTTAGCTCTCTATTAAAACGTAATCAGTTATAAAAGGAAGTTCCCTAAATAGAAATATTTGAGGCCAAATAAAATTTGAACAAAATTCCAAATAATGGAAAATGATGATACAAGGCTTAAGATATGCAAAAACTAGAGTCGAAGTAGCTAAATAAAATCAAACGAAAGGTAGTGGCATTTTTGTAATTTTAGGTACTTTTTAGAAAACTCAAAGGATAAATCTATAAATGGAAAAATTGAGTTTCCCAGGATTCTCAGAGGTCCTAAAAATCATAGGAACCCCTAGAATGGTTCAAACCCCTTAAGTCTATGTCTTATAATATTAGTTAACCTGAACTTTAACCTTTTGTTTGGGAAGATTTTAAATCCAATTTGAGTGAAACCAAAAGCATTTTAAATGTTAGAGGGATAAATTTTATGATAAAAAAGAGAGTTCTAAAAAAGGAGTTAAAATAAGCCTAAAAGGAAATAACCAAGAAAAGGGGACAAGAATGGAATTTTTTAACAAGGCATTTTAATAGCTTGGCTTCTTAGATATCACGTCCTTTTTCTCCTCTCCATTTAACCAATATATGTTCTCTCCTAAAATAGAAGAGAGACTAGCTGAGAAAGGCGTACAAGAAGGGAGCAAAAGAGGAAGGAAAAGCTTAGGAAAAAGGTAAGAAAACCATGGAATTTCATGCTCCTTCATTCATTAATCTTGTTCTCCCCCTTCTCCTAACTTTTTTTATGGTTTTAATGTTTGATTTGGGATTGGTTTATGGCTGGTTCAGATAGAAGAAGTAAGAATTTGAGGGAAAAGTTTGAAGTAAAGGAAAGAGCTCTTGAAAAGCTTTGAAACCAAGGTAAGAACCATGGCCTTCCTTGCTTTCTCTTTGTTGTTCTCCCTTGAGTGAGTTTTGGCCAAGTCTAGAGCATTTAGAAGGGATTGAGTTCTAACCAAAACCAATCAAGAAACCTAGGTTTTAGAGTGTGGGAAATAAGATTATGCAATTAGGGTTGAAAAAGAAGCATTAGAAATCAAGTTACAAAACCTAGGGATTTAGTTATACCTTGGCAAATATGAGACTTTCTAGTGGTAATTTAAGTTGTCTAAGAGTGTGTATAAGTTCCTAAGGCACCTAGCAAGTCTCACATGTGCCAACTCTCTAAAGAAAATTTGTAAAACTCCATGGGTGCTCCTTTTTGCTCATGTCTTAGCCAAGAAGATTGGAAGCACCCAAAGAGAGTTTTAATTTCTTCTAAGGCTAGAAAGAGACTAAATATGATAGATGAACACCAAAGGAAGCATTAGAATGAATTTACAAGCATACTTTGTGATATGGAGATTTAGAATCCATTTTAAGACATAAAGAAGCAACTTTACCTAGACTCTTTGAAATGAATTTGTGATGACTTCAAGGAGTCTAAATGGAGTTTAGAGACTTAGATAGACGGAGAAATTGAAGCCAAGATAATAAATTCTAATAGTTGCTTCATTATGTCTTCTATGAAATCATAATTGTGTCTTGGAATAAAGTAACTTTACATAAAGTTTGTGAAAAGCTAGAACTTGTTCTAATTATTGAAATATGTCTCATTTGATGTGTCTAGGTCAAGAGAATCAAGTGCCACCTAGTTGCATGTGCTTGGCCAAAAAAGGGAAGAAAAATTAAGGAAAAAAGTTTGTGTTCTTGCTTCAAGGAAGCTTTCTAACCTTTTTCACATGCATTGCTTGGATGTTTATTTGTCTTTAAGTGCTTGTGTGTATCTTTGAACTATGAGAAATGTTCTTAGCCATTGATTTCATGTTATGGTACCATTATGTTTCTTGAAATGTGTTTATGAATGCAAGGTGTTTTAAATGGGTTTGGTTATGCCAAAAGTCCCTTAGCATGGATGAGGATGAGCCAAAAGTCCCTAGGAATAGGTGAGACAAAGCCAAAAGTCTCATAAAGAGTGAGGCTAAGTCAAAAGTCCCTTGAAAGTGGGTGAGACAAACCCAAAAGTCCCAAGGAAGATGGGTGAGGCTAGACCCATGCCATTAAGAGCCTATGTTTGCTATGTATGAGTTTATGTGATAAGGAAAATGATTTTTATATGCTCATATGTAACATCTGGTGCCTCTATAAATGTGAAAAATGTAATGCCCGATTTATCTATAAACGTATGTAATTCACCGGATACAAGAAGAAGTCTCCTAGATAGAATGATTTGAGGCCCAATAAAATTAGAGTGATAATCTAGACCTTAAATAATAAGGATTTAAGGCCAAAGGTGTTGTAATATCCAATTCTTTGAAAATGAGAGAAAATGCGAGAAACGTAATGTACAGTTTCTCTGTAAACACACGAAACTCATCAGATACAAATGGAAGTCCCTCAAATAGAGTGATTTGTGTGAAGTCCCATATCGGCTGGAAGGGGCCTGTGCTAAGGGCTTATAAGTGGGAGCAAAGCTCTCCCCACTTGACACATATTTTCTCGTGAGTTAAGCAGGCAACTTACAGAGCCTCTACATGTATTGTCCTTTCCTTCCTGGTTCGAGGGTCACTTGACCCAGCCTTCCCAGTTCAGTTGGGTTTTGTCGCTTCCCCGCTTAACTCACGGGAAAACGCACGTCTGGTGGGAAGAGCTTTGCTCCCACTTACAAGCCTTTAGCACAGGCCCCTTCCAACCGATGTGGGACTTTACAATTTGAGGTCTAATAAAATTATAATAATATTTTAGACCTCAAATAATAGTGATTCAAGGCCAGAGGTGCCTTAAAACCGGAGCCAAAATAACCAAATAGATTTCCACGAAAAGGCAAAGAAAGGTAATGGTATTTTCATAATTTTAGGTAATTTTTAGAATTCCCATAGGAAGGCTCTTTAAAAGGTAAATTTGAGTTTTCCATGGTTCTCAGAGGCCCTAAAAACTATGAAAAACCTCAGGACAGTTAAAGCTCCTCCAATAGACATTTTCTAACAATAGTGAGTTTCAGGATGGTTTTAGCTCCAAATTGAGTGATTCCAAAGACATTTTATAAGATTGAGGATCTAAATTTTATGATGGATAAGATGGTTCTCAAAAAGGAGATAAAACAAACTGAAAATGAAAATGCCAAGACAAAGGGACAAAAATAGAATTTTTGAAAAATTCTTTCTAACCTACCTATATATATATGTGGCGCCCCACCCTTTCCATCATTTAGCCACATTTGTTTCTACCCTAAAATAGAGGATAGAGCTAGGTTTCAAGGTGCACCAAGAGGAGAAGAAAGGGAGGAGAAAAACAAGGAAAAAGGTATGAATTTTCTCAATTTTTCATGCGTTCTCCTTAGCAAACTCCTTCTCTTCCATCTTCCTTTCTTTCCTATGATTTTATTGAAGTTCTTAGATCTGTTTTAAGGGCAGAAAAAAGGTGGAAAATTCGGATTTGAGGAGAGGAGGCCAAGCAAAGTGAGAAACAAGCAAGAAAAGTCAAGAAAACAAGGTAAATATTCATTCCATGGTAGCTACTCCTTCTGCCCTCCTTCTCCTTGGTTTGCCCCACCTAGAGAGCTTCAAGAAGACATGGATTTTGGGTAAAACCAAAGGTGAACCTTAGGGAATTGAGTGTAGAGAATAAGAATATACAAATAGAATTAACAAACAACCATGAAAAATCATGATAGCAAAGTTAAGGTTTTAAGTGTCCCTTGCAAAATATGATTTGATATAATAATTCTTAGGCCTAAACAAGTGTTTGGATGAACTCCTAAGATCCTTAGAAGGATCCTCATATGCATCTTCCATCAAGGAAATAAAGAAAACTCCAAGGGTAGCCTTAAGGAGCATAGCCTTGGCCTAGAGTAGTTAAGGCACCTAGGGGTAGTTTTAATTTGTTCCAAGCTTATTTTTAAGTCATATATGATGGAAGAGGATGAGAGGAAGCCTTGAAAAAATTTTAGAAGCCATGGATAGTGAGATAGTATCATAAGTTTCATATTATGGCTTAAAGAAGCAACACCTAACTAGGCTTCTTGATTTGATTATGCGATGGGCCCAAGAGGCCTAAAAGGAGTCAAGAATCATAAATAAATGAGAGAATAGAGCAAAGATGATGTTTCCATAGGGTTGCTTCATTAAGTGCATTATGGAACCATAAAAGAACCATATGAATTACTTAACTTTTCTAGTGAATGTATGGTTTTAGAATTTGCTTTAAGAGTATAATTAGCTTCCATATGATGTGTCTAGGCCAAGAAAAATAATCTCCACCTTCTTGTGTGTGTGGGGCCGAGGAAGAGAAACCAAATTCAAGCGAAAAAGTTTGCATTTGTAACAAAGGTAGCTTTCTCTCCTTTCTCTCATGCATGGATGAATGTTATCTTGTCTTTGAACTTGTGTATGTATGTGTTAAGCCATGAAAATGTGTTCTAGCATGATTTTATATGCCATGGTACCATGATGTTGTTTTATGCATTCAAATGATGTCTTGTTACTTTGCTTTGGTTTGCTTGAGTGTGGTGAAACCAAGAACCCTCTAGCCATGGTGAGGATGAGCTAATGACCCTTAAAAATGGTTTAGACAAAGCTAAGAATCTCCCAAGAGCAAGGCCTAGTTCAAAGCCTTAAAGAAAAAGGGTGAGGCAAGTCCAAGATCTTTGAAGAGAATGGGTGAGGCCAAACCACTTACTTGGCAAGCCTATGTATGTTTAATGTGACTCTTTGAATGCTAAGAATGCTTCTTAAATGATCACATACCTTATGATAGTCATGCATGCATTTATAGACTTGGTTTTGCATTCTTTATATGTGATTGAAAGGAAGAAAAGCTATTGGGATTCCTAAAATCTCATTCCTTACTCCCCACATGTTTAACATGTCTAGGTGAACCAAGGGAGCCAAAGAGTGAGAGCCACCAAGCTAAAAAGAGATAGTGTGACAATCAAGTGTGAAAAAATGCAAAATTGTAGCCATATGAGTGGCACATGATATAATCTCTTATCATATATGTTATATGACCTTATGCACACACGTAAATATGTAAATGTATCATGTATATATGTGATTTAATGCTATATGTATGATATAGTGCATTTTGGGCATTGGATGGCAAGTCTTGACATGTATGCTTTTATGTATAACTTAGGGTGGCTAAGTGAGTTTGAGAAATCTTGGTTTGTACACCTTTGAGATAAGTTTAGTAGTCTATTTTGGTGTTTTCCCATGTGCTCAATGCGATGGCCCTAATTTCTTATCATCATAATTAAAGTTAAACACGTGATTAATCATCATAGGTTATGAAAATGTGGAGAAATTTAAACCTTAATGTGACTAGAGTAATCAATCATACGATTATATACACTTATGTTCATAAGGGAATTAAGCATCCATTTATAAGCCTTGAATCTATTACTCATTAGTTATAACCCATCCTAATGACTTTAGATCATACTTTGTGATTAACATATGGAAAACCAAGATTTTCTAGTTAATACAAGTGTTTCAACATGTTAGCCGCGGCCAAATTACCTTTAGCTGTGGCCAATTCCCTTCTGTTTTACCCCTTTCTTCATCACTAGTTTCGCCGCGGTGAGTTGGACCTTCGCCGCGGAAAAAAAGCCTCCTGGAACTTCCTCGCTCGCCTCTCGATATTGGCCGCGGTCAATTCCTCCTTCCGCCGCGGCCAATTCCTCTCTGGAATGCCGGGGACATTTTCCTAAAAGTTCGCCGCGGCCAATTCTTCTCTAGACGACTCCCAGTTTGACCTCTCACATTTTGTCGTGGCCAATTTACATTTCATCGCGACGAATTCTTCTCTGGCACTCTCCCTGGGCAACTTCGCCTCTATTGGCTGTGGCTAAGTATCTTCTGGTCCTACACTCTGAAAATCTGGACTCCTGCTCTCCTTTCTCCCTCTAATCTCACCCTAGGGTTCCTCTACCTTAATTGTGGGGCTCAAATGGCTTTCCTTAGCCTAATTCATCCGGCTAATCTCTCCTCTCTAATTCAAGATTCAAGGGTCAATTTCTTTTCTCTAATTACCCTATATCAGCATGTCCAGAGAATAATAACAACACAAATCATGCACCATTGACATTTAACATTAGATACACTTTCCATTATTATCCAATTACAATCATAATGTTCAATTCCATGATAATCAAATTACATATACAATCCCTATGCTTGGCAACTCATGATGCAATGTAGCAATGATACAAACCTAGCAACTTAGTTACAACATAATATGACAAGGCTCCTAAACCTATGTGCTACCAAACCATTTAATAAGCTTCCATTAACTTTCTCCTTGGCACTAAGAGGTCCAGTCCCTGAAAATGTTAGCCCACAACGGGGTGAGATATACAATCTCAGTAACAAAAGGCAATTTCCATATATATGTACAAGTCAATCAATCCAATGCAATTTCATGTCATCAATACCAGAATCATCAATTCAATTCGCAAATGAACAAGTTAAGCTACCAATGACTACTGTCCCATACCAGCAATCATACACAATATGTTAATGGCCAATAACACCGGGAGAGGCTCGTCCATGGCACCTACTCCATAATGAGCACAACCAGGGCTCAGTGCTTCTGGGGTTTGATCACAACCCAGTACTCGATCGAAGCACATGCACGGGTGGCAGCCACACCACAGCTCCACCATGGACTCACAAGGTCCAATCACAATAACAATCAAGTAGTCAGCCAGTCATTTAACATTTCAAAACCAAGCATGTATAACAAATAGCAGATTAACATGAGCATATACGTGGAATTAGGAAAATAACCCAGTTACCTCAATGAAGCCAATTACTCTTCCCCTCGCTACCATAATAATCCAAATGCATACCAAGCCTATAACAAGCATAATTATCATCATTTCTAATCATAATCAAATATCCAAAGAGTTGAACTACTAATGACAGACTAGAGGTTACTCACCTAATTACCAAGGGATTTAATTTCGGATTCCAACTTTCCCACACCAGAAATTGCCATAGTTCACTCTAATTTCTAGGTAATTTCACATGAAACCAAAGCCCATATCATAGGTCAACTATAGGGGTCTCAAACTAACAGAAAATGTATCAAAATGGGAAGAAGATACTCACTTAACAACACCCATAGCCTCACCTCTGAAAATCCACCATGGAAGCACCAAAATTCGCATTTCAATCATCAAGTCCAGAAAATTCAGTTTTCCACCATTATCTCCTTGTAATCTCACACAATAACCGAACCCATTATGATAATACATCCTTAGGGGCATTTTCTGGCAAAGTGATTCACAAAATGAAAGGGAAAAGCCTACCTAATCCTCCCTCTAACCTCCAAGTCAGAAAATCTTGCAAGGAATCACCCAACACCAAATTTTAGATTTGAGAAGAAGATGAAAATGCTCAAACCCAAAAATTAATTAGACCAAAATGAAGAGGAGGATGAGAGGGTCAAGTTATATATAACTCACCTTGGCTAAATCATCCTCTAGGAGTCAAAAATAGAGCTTCCATGTTGGTAGAACCCTAGCCTCCCTTAAACCTCCGAATTTTCTCCCTTGCCTCTTGTGTTTTTTGCTGAATGGGGGAGGAGGTTGCTGACCCTTTAGGGTTTTTAATGAGAAATGGGCTGACCCATCAGCCCAAGGTCCAATTGGACTCCTCTCTAGTGATTGGGCCATGGTTTAATGAATGGGTTGCAGAAAATTTAGAGTTACAAGTGGAATGTGTTGACCCTATGGCCCAATTCCTTGTGGGTTCAGATTTTTTATACTTGTTAGGCCTTATCTCATAAGTTAGGCTGAATCTCATGAGTTAGGCTTCAGGGGTGTAGTTGGGCTAAGCCAAATTTCAAGAGCCAATTTAATTTGGGTTTGCATAATGTGTGTTGGGCCAGCTCACATAAATTGGGTCTTGGGCCCCTATTCTACTAAATCAACTTAGGCTATTGCTAGGTGATATCTCTTGGCCCAAGTCTCATGATAAGGAGTTGGGCTTGCATCTAGAATCATTGGGCCTTTATAAGCCTTTTCTCATTATCTCCTACATTAATTTGGGCCTAGATGTAGTTTCTATCCCAATTAATTCTTAACTCATATTATTGATTTATTTCTCAAAATTACCATGAACTAAACTTGTCCACTTATCCCATATTAATTATCCCTAATTAATCTAAATTCATAATTAACACCTTAATTAATTTTGGGGTGTTACACTCAAGTGGCCATGTTGTCTTAGAAGCAATTTTGGGCCATTTGGACCCCTTATAAGACATAAAAATGACCATTATGCAACCTAATGTCAAACTCTGACCAAATGAATGATTTTACGCATAAAATTTGGCATGTTTATAGATCTTATCCAGATCCTTTTTCGGAAGCAAAGACGAGCTTTTTGAAATTAATTATGATTTTTCAAAATTGGCATTTTTCTACTGAACTGATGTAGACACTATTCATATAGTTAGTAACTTGGGTTGCGTCATTCCAATGTCAAATGGTGTCCAATACTAATAACATTTTACAAGAATAAACTAGATATTATAAGCTTTTCATGCCACTAAGATCACCCCAATTGGACATCTGAGCAAGGAGATATGAATTTTTGAAATTGGAGGACAGTACTCGTAGTGATAGGTGACCTTTGGTACTGTTCTATCAATTTTTGGTGGCTAGCAATCTATGTTGTGGCCTGGATTTATTTTTAGCATAAAGTAAACATCTGTAGATTTCTAGAATGGTATAGTGTGCATGATTTTCTATTTTTATAAAATTAGTTATGATTTTTCAAAATTCATGTCAAAATTCTAAAAATCCTACCCAAGGCTGCACACTATATTTTCATGTGTACCTTCCAGTTGCATGAATTTTAGGCCACTTCTTGAGCTTGTTATGAGTTAAATTTAAATGTGGGAATGAAATGGATGAGTCCATATGGCCCATAGAACACCGAATGAAAATTTTATCTGTGACGTAACGTAATTAAATTGATTATTTTTAATGGTTTTCCTACTTCCTCTCGTGCTGTTCATGGAAGGAAGCCTAGAATTTATATGAGATGAGTTCTATAAATATGGTGTTACAATGTATATTGTAACACCATAGATTTCTAACTTTTTCTCATACTAATTTTAAGTCTCATGCTAAGCATTACATAGGGAAGCAAGAAAAATGGCATTAAAATATTGAGTTTTTTTGTGTTGCACTATGCATAAAATTTTTCTCTCGAAGTCCCATGGGCCATATGGACTCATGTATCATATTTTCATATTTAATTACATAGACAAAACTCAAATCCATCACCAAAAGTGGCCTAGAACTTGTGCAAGTGCAAGAAACACATAAAATTCCATAGTGTAGCCTCGGCCAGAATTGTATGCTTTCTATCACAAAATTTGAAAAATTATAACTAATTCTAAAAAAATTAAAATCTTACATTATTTACCATTTTGGAAAGCTAAAGATATCTACTTTATGATGAAAATAATTCAAAGTCATAGAACATCAAGTAAAAGACAGTTGACATTTGAAAAGCACCCAAGGTCTCAGCTGCTTGGACTACTATCACAACTTACTGTCATAAACTTTGAAAATTCATAACTAGTTCTAAAAAAAATCTAAATCATGAAAATTTTGTCAATATGAGAAGCTACAGATGTTAACTCTAAGGAGAAAATATCTCTAGACCATGCCAAGATCATCTAGGAACTGAACTATGATGGAACAATATTGGGGGTCAAGTGGCATTACTGGTACTGACATTAAATTTCAAAAATTCATAACTCTCTTTTTAGACCTCCAAATGAGGTGATCTTGGTGGCCACATAAATCTTATAATCTCTAGTTTATGTTTGTAAAAATTCACAAGAATTGGATACCATTTGGCCATCAGATGACATAGAATACAAAACTAACCATATGAATAGTACATGCACTAGAATAGTAGAAAAATACCAACTTTGAAAATTCATAATTAATTTTGTAGAGCTATAATTTTTTTGCACTTTAGCTTCCCAAAGATCTCTCAATGAGCTCTACATGTCTACTAAATTTCATGGGAAGATTTATCCATTTGTTCAGTTTGTGCCATAAGGTTTCGGTTTGGTTATTTTTATGGTATCAACTAGCATCAAAGTGTCTAATTTAGCTTTCCAAGTTTGTGTGGCCACTTGAGGACGTGGGATTGCACCAAAATGACATTTTAAACTTGTCTCAATGGTGCACAAACCCAGAATTTGGAAACTCACACTTTCATCCCATGCCATACACCAATTTCTATAATGCTAGTCTTACTATTCTATATCCAATTTGCATTATAACATTCACATAACATAAATTATCATTTATGCATGATACATTAGCATAATTACATATGTTCATGGGGTTATAGGTCATATACAATAATAGATTACAACATTTGCCACTCATATGGCCTTAAAGAAGTAAAATTCATACACTTTGATGTCATACTCTCATCTTCCAAGTTGTTGGCTTCCATTACCTTGTTCTTTTAGTCCACCTAACATGTTAGAACATTGGAGAGGAGGGAGTGAGATTCAAAGAATCTTAATAGCTCATCTCCCTTTCAATCACACATAAAGTATGCAAACCAAGTCTTACAAATACATGCATGGTCATGTTGACATGTGCAATCATTCAAGAGACATCTTTACCATTTGAACAAGTAATACATAGCATACATAGGGTTGCCAAGTAAGTGGATTACCCTCACCTATTTACTTGTGGATTTTGGACTTACTTCACCCATTTCTTTAAGAGGTTTTAGACTCAACCTTACTCTTGGGATACTTTTTACTTTATCTCAACCAATTTCAAGGGTTCTTGGCTCATCCTTACCATGGCTAGAGGGTTCTTGGCTTCTCCACACTCAAGCAAACCCAAGCACATATATTAGACATCATTTGAAAGCATAATGTCACATCATGGCACCATGGAATAAAAGCTCATGCTACAATACTTTTCATGGCTTAAAACACACAAACATACATTCAAAGACAATGTAAGCACATATTCATGCATGAGAGAAGGTAGAGAGAGCTACCTTGAATTCAACCACACACTTTTTTCCTTGAATTTGCTCTCCCTTCCTTGGCCTCACACACAAAAACGTGTGGTATTGGTTTCTCTTGGCCTAAACACGATTTTTGGAAGCCAATTAGGATCATGGAGTTAATTCTAAGGCCACACATCTTCCTTAAATACTAACTTGGTCTATTAACCCCCTTATGGTTCTAAGAACACATCTAATAAGGCAACAATCATCAAATGAGTTCTAGGCTCTATTCTTTCCTTTCATATATGATTCTTGACTCCTTTTAACCCACTTGGAGTCATCACACAATTAAAACAAAGAGCTTAACTACATATTTCTTCTTTAGGTCATTGATGATTGTGTCACGTAATCTCAAATAAAACTAAGTAGAAATATAAATTTGTAGGTAATAGTGCAACCTAGGTCATTTCCCAAAAAGTTTTTTCCTCTAATTGTTTGTAAAAAAGTATTCCAAGTATCACTAATTGAAAATTGTTTAGGGGATTTTGAATTACTAAAATTTAATTGAACTAAATTTGAAATAATAAGAATAAAAAACTTAGAGACTAAGTAAAGCAAACAACTAAGAAATTGTGGTAGCTAGCCTTTAGATAGACTCCCTAGAATTTAATTATTCTTGCTCTCTTTTTAGTGTACCAAAATTAGATTTAAATTTTTGCTCATTAGTGTATTCTCCATAAGAACTCTTGAATTACCATCCAAGACTCAATTTACCAATAATTCAAGGATTTTGCAACCACAAGAAACCTTGAAGAATTAATCAATTGAGTTAGGAACAAGAACATACCAAAACCAATCCTAAATGCTCATAAAAATCTACTGCACAATCCACTTAAAATGCTAATTAACCAATTAGATTAATGAACTCCTTAAACAATTAATTGCATAAAAATTCCAGCAACTTAATCCAACAACCATTGCAGAAGCTGTAGCCATAGAGAGGATAATGGATTAAATTCTCTCGTCTTTCCATTGTGTTTTTGATTCATTTCCCCCAGCTTGCCTTTGCATTATTCTTACACTCTTTTTCCATTAATCTCTAGCCCCCTTTCATTCATCATCATGTGTTGGATGGATTTCTGAATGGATGAAGCATGTGCTCCTCCTGGATGGATGGGTGGGATGATATAAAGTGTGGATGAATGGTCTAGATGCTCCCCTGCCCGAATCCTTTAATTCATTTTTAATGAATCACGTGATTTTTGTGTTGCCTTTCTCATATGCTTCTCTTCCAGCTTGAGCTTACGTGCTGCTTTTCCTCTACTATTCACGTGTCTGTGCATGCGTCTTGCTTCCTCAGCCTCATGTGTTTTTCTTTCTCTGCCACGAATGTATTATTAAACCACGCCATCTCTTCCACGTGCTCTTCTCAAGCTCAGCTCACAGCTTCTTTCATGTGCTTCTTTTTTTTAGCTAATACCATGTGTTTTCCTTTTCCACGTCAATCCTATACATATGCATTTTAGCCAGCTATGTTGACTTTCTACTTGAGCTGCATGCTTCGTGTTTTACTCCTTATTCTGCCCAGTAACTCCTTCAGCTGAGAGTTCCTTCATTTACTATTCTTCTTCTCGAAAGCTCCTTCAACCCAGCCTTCTTGCACATAAAACCAACTTGTGCCTCATGTCTTTAATTAGTGTGTATGTTCAATGTGAATCCCATACTTCTTCTAGCTCTATTTTAGCTCGTGTACAGCTTCTTTCATGCATTCTGCTCTATATAAACTCAGCTTCTTCCTCACTTCTTGCTCACGTGACTTCACTCTTTCAACTTGTTTTTCTCATCTAACTCGTAGGTGGAAATGTAGTGGCTGTAGCATTCTTCTTGATGTTCACTTGCTTCTTCTCTATGTCGGTTTATGTGTAGCTTCCATATAAAACCTGTAGCTACATGCAGTAGCTTTAGTCACTCATGCTACTTCCATGTATTTTCCACGTCTTCTTGTTGCTGCCTATGTGGATCCTCCATAACCCAAAGCTTCTTCTTCTTTAAACCTAATCGTGGCTTTTCTCGCAAGCTCTTTCTCTTCATCCAACTCTCCAAAATAGAGGCTACTTCTTCCTCCCCTTCTCCACATGTTTCTTACTCACTTTTTTCCCACTCATTCCCTCGTAAACATCTCTACTCACTAGAATAGAGCATTGTGAAGATGTGGTTAGTCATGAGTGTGAATGCATTAACTCGAGCGAATGTAGTGAGCCTGTTCTCTAGCATTCTTCATGTCAATGATGTGCTGTTTATGTGTGTAATGGATAGTGGAGCCGTGGCCTTGCATGTGAGTGGATGGCTGGTGGAGAAGTGGACTTGTGTGTGTGGGAGCTTATGGAGTGAGCATGAAGCTGTAGCTATGTGTTAGTGTGTTGTTGTGCATGTAAGCTAGAAAAATGAGAATGCATACTATGTGTGCTTGACTTGTGGAGGTAAGCAAAGGGCTGGACTGGTGGAGTGAATGTGTTACATGAATACATGGCTAGTGGAAGTTGGGTGGTTGCTCATATATGCTTTCTTCCATGCAATTTTTCCTAAGTAAAACAAAAAACAAAAATAAAAATCAAAGCCCAAAATAAAATAAAATAAAATGAAATCATCATATAAAAAAATGAAATGAAAATAAAGTAGAATCATTAAAAAAATCATAATTTATTCAACTAAATTCCAAAATATGAAAATTTATTTTCTAAACTAAATAACATCCATTAAAGTTCAAAGTGCATCAATTCACGAATAAAAAGTCCAAAATTAGTGGTTAAAAATATAAAAAATATATGAACTATCAGTCATATTATAGAACCTAAGATACTAATTCATTCTCTAGGCCTCCTAAATTTTTTCCAAAGTTTCCCCTCATTTTCATTCATCTATATGACTCAAAAATGGGCTTGGAGAAATTTAAAACTCTCTCAAGGTGTCCTATCCCCTTTAGGCTGATACTATGTAGCATTTGGCCTCTATGGATGTTTGATTTGTTTTCTTGATGAAGGATGCATATGGGGAGACTTTTAGAGATCTTAGGAACTTATCCAAACATTCATTTAGGCCTAGGAATAATTACATCAAATTATTTTTTCTAGGGAACCCATGAAACCCGAAGTTTGTCACCTTGAAAATCAATGGCCTTTTCTTGAATATCTTTGTATATTTTTACTTTCCTCCCTTAAATTCATAGAATTCGCCCTTGGTTCTGCCCAAAATTCAAGCCCTCTTGTAGCTACATATATGGGGCTAAATAGGGAGAGGAAGGGGAAAGCAATAGCTACCGTAGGATGGAGATTTTACCTTATTTCCATGGCTTTTCTTGCTTGTTTCTCACTTTCCTTGGCCTCCTTTCTTCAAATCCGAACTTTCTCCTTTTGGTCTAACCTCAAAATAGCACTAAAAGCCTAAATAAAACCATGGAAAGAAGGAGCAGAAGGAGGAAAAGAAGTTTGATAAAGGATAGTGCTTGAAAAGCTAAGATTTTCATACCTTTCTTGCCTTGCTTTTGTAACACCATATATTCTAGCTCATATACAACATTTACATGTCTCACATTCATAATTTCCATAAAGGAAGTAGAAAAATCTATTAAAATAATGCTTTTAATTGTGCTGCATCGTGTATAAAAATTTCTATCAGCATCATGTGGATGTTGTGAGCTCATGCCATACATTATCATATTTAATTACATGAATACAACTCATATGCATCATGAAATGTGGCTCACAACTCAAGAAAACCAAAATGAAGCATAAAATATGGATGTTTATTTTTTGCCAGCTTTTGCCTCTTTTCTGTTTAAACTTTGGAAAATCACAACTAATTCTAGAAAAAGGGAAATCAAACATTCTTGGCCATTCTGGAAAGCTATGGATGTTTTCTTTACACTAAAAATATTTCTAAACTATAACATCCATCACAAAGGATGATTGATATCTAAAAAGTTCCAGAGGTCAAACTGTCTCTTGATGCTGTTACAGATTTCTGTAGTAAACTTTGAAAATATTCAATTAATTCCAAAAAAATTCAATCCATGAAAATTATACCAATCTAGAAATTTATGAATGTTAGATAGAGGGAAAATATATTTCTAGACCAGCTCAGGCAGCCTAGACCTCGAAATTCAATAGAATAGTAACTCAGGTCAGGAAAAACTCTTAATACAAGATGGAATCTTCAAAAATTCATATCTCCCTCTATAGACATCTAAATGAGGTGCTTCTAGTTGACACGCGTCACTATGAATTCCTAGTATCTCTATATAAAATTTCATGGCAATTGGACAATAGTTGAGTCCTATGTGATAGATTTAATTTTTAGACCAAATGAATAGTGCAGCAGACCAAAATCAAAAAAATTACTAACTGTGAAAATTCATCAAATATTCTGTAGGACTCCAAAAATTATACGTCTTTAGCTTCCCAAAAAGCTCTCAACAAGCTCTAAATTTCTACCAAATCTTAGATCAAGAAGAGCTCATTTGGCCAAAAAGTGACATCGAGTTCTATTATGGTTAATTTTTGCTCTATATAGAGTACCAAATTGACCAAATAGCTTTTCTTGGGTTTTGGCACCTTTTGGGCAAGTCTAAAAGCATAATTAGGACTTCTGTGAGCTGTCAAAATGGTCCTCAACCTCATGTATTTCATTTTGGCTATTTCATCCACACATGCACATTTACATCAAGCTTTCAAAAAGCATATCATGGCATTACATACCCAAATTACTTTCTAGAGTTCACATATCATATCCATACATTTATACATCACATATTATCATAATTACACATATCTAAGAGGTCATAGACCATATACATCATTGGATTACATCATTGACGCATCTATGGTCTTAAAGAACCAAAAACTTAGCATTTTGTTGTCAAACTCTTTCCTTCAAGGTAGTTGGCTTCTATTATCTTGTCCACTTAGTCCACCTAGCATATTAAATCATTGGAGAGGAGGGAATGAGATTCAAAGAATCCTAATAACTCATCTCCCATTCAATCAGGCATAATATATGTAAAGAAAGTCTTGAAAATGCATGCATGGATATCATGGAAGTCATGAACATTCAAGAAGCAAGCCTGACATGTGAACAAGTCATACAAGGTATTCAAGAGCTCACCAAGTGGATGGATTGGCCTCACACTTTCCCTCATGGATTTTAGACTTGCCTTACCTATTATTTAAAGATTCTTGGACTCAACCATACTCTTGGGAGCCCACTTTGCTTTTGGGAGACTCTTTGCTTTGTCTCAACTAATCTTAAGAGTTCTTGGCTCATCTTCACCATGGTTAAGAGTTCTTGACCTCTCCACACTCAAGCAAGCTCAAACAAACATCATACATTCATTTGAAAACATAATATGTCATCATGAAATTATGGCATATAAAATCATACTAGCATACTTTGCATGGCTTGAAAATACACATACACACATTCTAAGACAAGCTAAACACACATCCATGCATGAGAGAAGGTGGAGAGAGCTACCTTGTACACAATCACACACTTTTTCTTTTGAATTTACCTCCTTTGCTTCAGCCACACACCCACAAACTTTTGGAAATAGTTTCTCTTGGCCTAGCTACAATTTATGGAAGCCAATTAGGTTCATGAAACAAATTTTAAGGTCACACAACTTGCTTAAACACTAAGTTGTTCTATAAACCCCATTATGGTCCACAAATGCACCTAATGAAGCAATACCTCTCAAATGAATTCTAGACTCCATTTGTTCCTTTCAAATATGATTCTTGTCTCCTTTTAAGCCTCTTGGAGTCATCACACAATTAAAACAAAGAACATAACATCATGTTGCTTCTCTAGATCATAATATGGAACCTAAAGCATTAACTCACTTTCTATGGGTTTTAAATTTTTTTCAAGGCCTTTCCTCATATTTATTCATCAAATATGACTCAAGAATGGCTTTAGAAATGTTTAAAACTCTCTCTAGCTATGGAATCTCATTTTGGTCGAGACTATGGAGCTTAATGGCTTCCTTGGAATTCTCTTTGTTTTCTTGAAGGAGGAAGCATGTGGGGAGCATCTTAGGGATCTCAAGAACTCATTTAAACTCTTAATTAGACCTAGAAATCATCACACAAAATAAAAATTTGGAACAAACACTTGAAACCCTAGAATTTACATCTTGAAACCTAATGGTTATTTTGTTGTTTTCTTTGCATATCCTTGTTCTTCTCCCTCAAATACCTAAGATTCATGCTTGATTTGGCTTAAAAATCAGATCCTCCTATGGCTCCTAGAGTTAGGCGAAATGGAGAAGAAGGGAGGGTGAAGACATCAACCATAGGATGAAATTTTACCTAGTTTCCTTGCTTATTTTTGCTTGAATCTTGCTTTCGCGAAGCTCTTCTCTTCAAATCCGAAATTTCCCTTGAATTTCTTCCTTGAATCAGATTTATAAACTCCATTTTAATCAAAGGAAACAAAGGAGAAGGGAGGAAAGGAGGTGTGGATGAAGGAAAGCATGAAAAACAAGTAAATTTCCATACCTTAAGCTTGGATTTTCTCCTTCTTCTCTTCTTCCCTTGGTGCCCCCAAAACCCTAGCTCTGACTTCTGAGATTAGGTAGAAGTTTCTGATTCCAAATGAGGGAGAGGGTGGGGCACTGCCTATATATAGCGGGAGGTTAATGGCTTTTTCAAAAATTCCAATTTTGCCCTCGTTCTTTGCATTTTTTTTTCTCCTTCATTTTAGCTTCTTTTTGAGAACCATCTTTTCTATTATAAAATTTAGCTTCCCAATCAAATAAAATGCCTTTGGAATCACTCAAATCAGAGCTAAAACCTTATCAAACGAATCCATCAAAGTTCGGGCACACCAATGTTGGAAAACATCCATCGGAGGGGATTTAATTGTCCCGGGGCTTCCCATGGTTTTTAGGGCCTCTGAGAACCCCAAAGAACTCAAAACTTTCCTTTAAAATGTCCTCTTGTGTGAATTCCAAAATTTGCTCAAAATTATGAAAATGCCATTACGTTTTGTAAGGTTTTCGTCAAAATTTGTTTCTTCATTCTAGCTCCATTTTTCCTTTCATCTGAGGCTAGAATTCTCATTTTTAGGAGTCTAGAATGTTGCTCAAATTTTTGGGACCTTAACTAATTCATTTCAGTGGACTTGCTTTGAAAACACGCATGTTTCCGTCGTTCGTTTAACAAAAATCGGACATTACAATTTTCCCCCTTTTTTTTTTAAAATTTATTCTCGAAATTTAGATAACATATCTCATGGAAAGAGATATGGATATTTCTTTCTCTTATCATCCTCTAGTTCCCAGGTGACTTCTTTAGGAGATAACCCCTTTCCAAACCACTTTCACCAGCAGTATCGTCTTATTCCGTAACTGCTTGAGTTTAATGTCCATGATCCGATCTAGTGATACTATGTATGATAGATCATCTTGTAACTGCACATTCTCATATTCTATGACATGTGAAGGGTCGAGCTAGTACTTTTTAAGTTAGGAAACATGGAATATGTTATGGACTTAGTTTAGGTTTGGGGGAAGGGCTAGTCTGTATGCCACAGGTCCTACTTTATCAAGAATCTGAAAAGGACTTATGTATTTTGGACTGTACTTTTTGCTTTTTATGGACCGACCTATTCTTGTGACTTGAGACACTCTAATAAAGGCATGGTCTCTAATCTCAAACTCTAACGGTTGTCTACGTTTATCTGCATAACTTTTCTGTCTACTCCGGGCCATTAGGAGTTTCTTTTTAATGGTTTCTATCTATTTAGAGGTCTAGTCCATTAAATTTGGGCCTATAAGGGTCTGTTCTCCTAGCTCAACCCTACACATCGGAGACCTACACTTCCTTTCATACAATGCCTCATACGATGCCATCTATATACTTGCATGATAACTATTATTATAGGCAAACTCCACTAGAGGTAATTATGTATCTCAGTTCCCTTTCATTTCTAAAACACACTCCCTCAACATGTCCTTTAGGGTTTGGATGGTTCTTTCTATTTGTCCATCTATCTGAGGGTGATAGGTTGTTCTACATCTAACTATGGTACTTAGAGCATCCAGTAATGATCTCCAGAAATTTGATGTGAATTTGGGATCTCTATCTGAAACTATGCTCATAGGTACACGATGCAGTCTGACTATCTCCCTGATGTATAGCTAGGCTAACTTATCTAGGGTATAAGTGGCTTTCATAGGTAGAAAATATGCTGACTTTGTTAACCTATCCACTATTTCTCAAATTGCATCATACCCCGATGATGTCCTGGGTAAACCCATGACAAAATCTATAGCTATGCTATCCTATTTCCATTCTAGGATATCAAGGAGCTAAAGTAACCCAGCTAGTTTCTGGAGTTCTATTTTCACTCTTTGACATACTAGACATCAGGAGATGTACTCTGCTATGTCTGTTTTCATTCCAGGCCACCAGAACATTTTCTTTAGATCTTGATACATTTTATTACTGCTTGGATGAATGGTATACTTGCTCTTATGTGCCTCATCTAGTATTTTCTCTCTGATTTCTGTGTTCCTAGGCATGTACAACCTATCCCTATATCTCACTAGATCATCCTTAGATAGATTGAATTCTTGAATGCTACCCTGGGCTATCTGGCCTCTAATCTTATTCACATGATCATCTGTTTGCTAGACCTCTCTTATTTAATTCCTTAGGTCATTCTCTATTTGAGTCTCACTCATTAATATTTTCCCCAAATATACCTTGTAGGAAAGATTCATATCTTTGAATCTCTCAATTAATTCATGTTCTCAGATCATCATACAAGCCATGTGTATGGATTTTCTACTTAAGGTATTAGCTACCACATTAGCCTTACCGGGATGGTATTTCAATGTGAAATCATAATTTTTCAAAAATTCTAACCATCTCTGCTGTCTTATATTCAGCTTTTTTTGTTCAAATAAATATTTGAGGCTTTTGTGGTCACTGTAAATTTCAATAGCTGCTCTGTATAAGTAGTGTCTCCATATTTTCAAAGCAAACACCACTGCGACTAACTCGAGGTCATGTGTGGGGTAGTTTTCTTCATAAGATTTCAACTGTTTAGAAGCATAAGCTACCACTTAGCCTTTTTGCATAAGCATACATCCTAACCCTTTCTTAGAGGCATCACTGTAGACTACAAAAGTCTCTCTAGGGTCAGGGAGTACTAAAATTGGGGCCATGGTTAACTTGTGCTTCAATTCCTAAAAACTACTCTCATATTTTTCATTCCACACAAATGGCATATTCTTTCTAGTAAGCTGGGTTAGTGGCATCGCTATCTGAGAAAAGCCCTGAATGAACCTCTTATAATAACCTGCTAAACCTAGGAAACTCCTGATCTCTGTCATTGTCTTAGGCCTCTCTCACTGTAATACTACCTCTACCTTATGGGGATTTATTGTGACCCCTGCCTGGGAGATTACATGACCTAGAAACTGTAACACCATACTTCTAGGACTCAATTCATGCAATTCCCATGCCTCATCTTATGTTTGTTCTATGGAAACAATCGAGTGGCATAGGGAGTTATAAATTAAAATACATTTCTCTACTGGTGAAATTTTTCTTTCGGAGTCCCGTGGGCCATATGAATGCATCTATCACATTCTCATACTTAAATACATGAATATAGCTCATTTCCATCATCAAATTTGGTCTACAACTCGTGGAAAGCAAAGGAACACATTAAAATTCATGTTTGCATTTTCGTCCAGATTTGCTCCATTTTCTGACCCAACTTTGGAAAATCATAACTAAATCTAACAAAATCTAAATCATGTGTTCTTTGTCATTCTGGAAAGCTCAGGATGTCTAATTCACAATAAAAATACGTCCAAGTCACAACATTCATCACACAGGACGTTTGACATCCAAAAAGATACAGACTCACTGGCTGCCTGGGCTGTGATTCAGGTTACTGATGCAAACTTCTGAAATTCATAACTAATTCTACAAAAATTGAAATCACACAAATTCAGTCATTCTGGGAAGCTATAAATGTTAACTTGACACTAAAAATAATTCTCGAATGAAAAAGATACGTTTAGGTATCTGGAACTGATGGAACACTGATTGAGCTCTGGAGTCACCACTGTTACTGACAGCAAATTTCAAAAATGCATAACTCTGTGCTCAGACCTCCAAATGAGGTGATCTCTGTGGCCACAGAAAGCTTATGACCTCTAGTTTATGTACATAAAATTTCATAAGCATTGGATACCATTTGGCCATCGAGTGACACGAAAATCAAATCTGCCAGTATGAACAGTGCACATACCAGAAACCATAGAAAATCCCAACTTTGAAAATTCATCAAATATTCTCTAGGTCTTCGAAAATTATGATCTTTAGCTTCCCAGAAATCTCTTAATAAGACCTAATTGTATGCCAAATTTCAGGGCAATACTAACTCGTTTGGCCTAAAAGTAGTATAGGGTTCCATTATGGTTAATTTTGGCTCCATATTGGGTACCAAAATTGCCAAATGGATTTCCTTTAG
This sequence comes from Erythrophleum fordii, assembly GCA_032878935.1. Taxonomy (NCBI): domain Eukaryota; kingdom Viridiplantae; phylum Streptophyta; class Magnoliopsida; order Fabales; family Fabaceae; genus Erythrophleum; species Erythrophleum fordii. The sequence goes on from JAVQMF010000033.1 coordinate 12,300,762, forward strand.
TCTTGACACCTTTTGGGCAAGTTTAAAAGCATGTTTAAGACTTGGGGAAGCTGCCCAAATGGTCCCAAACCATTTGCATCTCATTTTGGCCTTTTCACCCTCACTTATACACATTTCCATCAAACTTTCAATTCTCATACTTTGGCATTAGATACTCAAAACATATGCTAGAGGTCATATATCATATTCATACATATAAACATCATAGAATGGTGTATTTATACATGCCTCAAGGGTCATGGTACATTTACAACATCATATACTTTGTGAAACCTCATTATAGGTTCAAGAAGAATGAAAGCTAGGCCTAGGCTTGTCAATCTCTTTCTTTCATGGTTGTTGGCTCCCTTCACCATAACTCCTTGGTCCACCTAGCATGTTAGAGCATTGGAGAGGAGGGAGTGAGATTCAAAGAATCCCAATAGCTCATCCCCCATTCAATCATACATAATATGTGCAAAGCAAGCTTCTCAAATGCATGCATGGAGGAAATATAAGTCATAGGCATTTTAAACGCAAACTTGGCATGTGAATCAATCATACAAGACATTCAAGAGCTCACTAAGTGTTTGGATTGGCCTCACACTTCTCCTCGTGGATTTTGGACTTGCCTCACCCATTCTTTGAGCACTTTGGACTCAACCATACTCTTGGGAGCCCACTTTGCTTTTGGGAGACTCTTTACTTTGTCTCAACCAAGCTCAAGGGTTCTTGGCTCATCCTCACCCAAGGAAAGAGTTCTTGGCCTCTCCACACTCAAGCAAACTCATACACACATCATGGGTTCATTTAAAAACATAACATGGCATCAAGTATCATGGCATATAAAGGCATGCTAGCATACTTTTCAAAGCTTGAAAATACACATACACACATTCTAAAACAAGCTAAACACACATCCATGCATGAGAGAAGGTGGAGAGAGCTACCTTGTATACAAACACACACTTTTTCCTTAGCTTTCAAGCCTCCTCTTTTAGCCACACACCCACAAGTTGGTGGAGATAGTTTCTCTTGGCCTAGACACAAATTATGGGAGCCAATTAAGTTCATGAAATGATTTCTAGGGCTATGCAACTTGCTTAAACCCTAGATTACTCTACAACCTCCATTATGGTCCATATTGGCACCTAATGAAGCAACACCCCTCAAATGATTTCTAAGCCTCATTCTTTACTCTCAAATATGATTCTTGACTCCTTTTAAGCCTCTTGGAGTCATCACATCATTAAAACAAAGGGCCTAACATCATGTTGCTTCCTTAGGTCACAATATGGAACCTAAAGCACCAACTCATTCTCTAAGCTTCCTAAATTTTTCCCAAGGTTTCCCCTCACATTTATTCATCATGTATGACTCAAAAATGGGCTTGAAACAATTTAAAACTCTCCCTAACTATGCCATCCCTACTTGGCCGAAAGTTAGAGCATAAATGGGATTTCATGGCTTCTTGATTTTTCCTTGATGGGGGAACCATTTAGGGAGGTTGTTAAGAGTTGTAAGAGGTCAAGGAAACACTTAAACAACCAAGGGAACTTATAGATTAAATCAGTTTTTACAATCCCCTTAAGTGCTCTACACTTTTCTAACTTTTAGGTTCATGACTTTCCATGGGGTTTTGTTAATTTTATGGAGGAAGAGACATATGGGGGACCTCTTAGGGATCTTAGGAGCACATTTAAACATTCATTTAAGCCTAAGAACATTTATATAAAATCAGATTTGCAAGGGAGCATTTGGATCCCTAATGATTCCATTTTGTTTCCTAATGCTCCTTTCTTGATTCTATTGGTTCATTCTTAATCCTTGCCATCTAAAACCCCTAATCCCTCCATAAATTGGACAGAAAACAGCCCCTAAGAATTGGGCTCATGGTGGTCAAATTCGTGCAAGAGGAAGGGGGAGGGAGAAACTACCAAAGAATGGAAGTTTTACCTTGTTTTCTTGCTTCCTTTGGCTTGTTCTTCCACTTGGTTAGCTTACTCCCTCAATTTTCGAAATTCCCCTCTCTGTTCTGCCCCAAAAACAGCACCAAACTCTCCATTAAAACCATAGAAAGAAAGCTTGAGAGGAGAGGAGCAAGGTTCAAGAAGGAAGGATATGGAATTTCTTAAAGTTTCTTACCTTTTTCTTGAATTTCTTCCTCCAAAATCCTCCTCCTCTTGTGTGCCTAAGGAGCTGGAGTTCTCCTCTGAAAATGGGCAGAAGCAAGTCGGTTTAGAGAGGGGGAGGCAGAACGTGGCATATAAAGAAGAAGAAAGAAGCTTCCTTTAACACTTTAATGCCAATTTTGCCTTTCGTTCTTAGCATTTTTGTTTCTCCTTCGTTTTAGCTCCTTTTTGAGAACCGTCTTTTCCATCATAACAAATAGGTTCCCAATTTAATAAAATACTTTTGGAATCACTCAAATCGGAGCTATAACCTTCCCGAACGAATCAGTCAAAGTTCGGGTCAACTGACATCGGAAAGAGTACACCAGAAGGGGCTTTACTGGTCCCGGGGCTTCCCATGGTTTTTGGGGCCTCTGAGAACCCTGGGCAACTTAAAATTTCCATTTAAAAAGCCCTCCTAGTTGCTTTTCCAAAATTACACTTATTTACGAAAATGCCACTGGCCTTTCGGCAAATTTTTCGAATCGCTTCGACCCCGGTTTTTGGGCAACTCAAGGCTCAAATCCTCATTTTCTATTATTTAAAATTTTATCCAAATTTTATTTGGCCTTGAATCACTCATCTCAGGGGACTTGCTTTGAAAACGTGCCCATTTCCATCGTTTAATGAAAATGGGACATTACAGAAACTGAACCTCAGTGAGCCAGAACTCACATTTATTAAGTTTAACATATAGCTATCTCTCTCTCAGGGTCTTTAAGGTTAATCTCAGGTGCTACTCATGTTCCTCTCTACTTTTTGAGTAGATGAGGATGTCATTTATGAAGACAACTACGAATTTGTCTAAGTATGGCCTAAAAACTCTATTCATGTAATCCATAAATACTACGAGTGCATTCATCAACCTGAAGGGCATAACTAAAAATTCATAGTTATTTAGTTTTAAAAGCTATTTTGGGAATATCCTAAACCTTTATTCTAAGATGATGGTATTCTGACATGAGGTTTATCTTAGAAAATACTGACGCTCTCACTAACTGATCTAAGAGGTCATCTATGTGAGGAAGAGGGTACTTATTTTTAATGGTGATCTTATTAAGTTACCGATAATCTATACATAATCTAAGGCTCCCATCTTTCTTCTTTATGAATAAGACTGGAGCTCCCCATAGTGAGACACTGGGTCTGATAAAACCCTTCTCTAATAGCTCTTCTATCTGTTTCTTAAGCTCAGCTAGCTCGGTGGGGGCCATCCTATACGAGGCCTTAGACATTGGACCTGTCCCAGGTACAATATCTATAGGAAACTCTACCTCTCTTTCTGGGGGTAGCTCGCTAATCTCTCTGGGGAATACCTTTGGGAACTCCCTCACTACGGGAATCTCATCTATACCCTCATCTACCTCAGCCTGGACTAAAAGAAAACTAGATACCCCTGACAACCATGCCCTAGAGATCTCTCAGCCTGTGAGGTGGTCATGATAAATAATTAACCCTTATACTAGGTACAGTCTCACACTCAGGTAAAGTAATGCATTTGTGGCTACAATCTAGTGTGGCATTATTTGTAGACATCCAGTTCATGCCAATGATTACATCAATCTCAATAAGGGGTATACAAATCAAATCAAGGGTGGTAAGGCAATGATTAAACTAGATTACACAATTCAAGCGGCATGGGAGGTAATGGCTCGGTTTCTTGTAGGGGTAGATACATGCAAATCATATGGCAATGTATGCATACTCAGACCCAACCTCTTAGCACAGTCATATGATATAAAAGAATGGCTAGCACCTGAATCGAATAATGCAGTTACAGAAAAATCATTTATTTTAATAGTACCTTGAATCAGACTTGGGACCGGCTAGCCTCCTGCTGTGATAGGGCAAAGACACTACCCTGGGTTTGAATTCTAGGAGGAGAAGCCATTTCCCTCTGCTATGGAACCGATGGAGAAGCCTGTGTGCAATCCCTGGCCATATGTCCTGGCCTACCACACCTAGAACATACATTCTTCCCCACGTAGCACGGTCTGGTGCTATGATTCCTGCCACACTGGGGACATGGAATAGGTATGAAACTACTTCTACTAGACTCAGTCTTCTGTCTCTTGCCTTTTTGGTTCCACTGACTCTTGCTGCCTCTCCAGCTCATCACTATAGCCTGTGAACCCTCTCTAAGTCTCTTGGACTTAAGGAGGGGTGGTCTGGCACTAGAAGTAGGCTGCATCATCCTGAGATTCATTTCTATGACTCTGCATACTTCTACAAGGGTGTTAAAGTGTTTGATTCTCTGTGGCACTACCCTGTCTCTAATCTTAGGGAGCAGGCCTTTCTTCAATCTGTCTGCTCTCCATCTCTCATCGTCATGTCTCTATAAATAGGAGGAGTATCTGGAGAGCTCTACAAACTTGGCCACATATTGGTCTACGGACATCCCCTCAATCTGCTTAAAAAGAATGAACTTTGATTCTTTCTCATCTTTGATTGAACTGGGGAAGTACTTCTCGTGGAATACCTGAAGAAATGCCTCCCATGTAATCAGGGAGTTCCTCGCCCTTAAAATTGGTTCTGTGTCCTTCCATCAATAATTTGCTTATTTTTGTAACTGAAAGATAGCCATCTTAGTTTTCTACTGAGACGTACACTCCATTACCTCGAATATCTTTTCTAGCTACATAATCCAGGCCTCAGCTTTATTTGAGTTCATCTCACCATCAAAGGTGGGAGGCCCAAACTTTCTGAACTGGGTAATGATCTTTCTGGTCGAGGGCTGCTGCTGTACAGGAGGCGTATGAGCTGGTGAAGTCAGGGCAACCATTTGTTCATGTGGCTATGGATCTGAGTGAGTCACCCCTGAATGCTTAGGATGATCTGAGTGTGGAGGTGGTTGAGGAGGAGTAGGTGTAGGGCCCTGGCTATCTCTCTCAGCAAGCTATTCCTGTAGTTGCATTATGACAGCCTACTGCTGATCCAAGCGAGCCATGATAGACTGTAGGGCTCCAGCTATTGAATCACTAGGCTTAGCTTCATCAGTACAAGCCTCTCTAGAGGGCCGACCTCTCCTAGTGTTCACCATCTCGCTAAAACATCATAACAAATTTTAACATAAAACAAGGAACACTTCCACCATCAAACATACTCAATTCATCTGAAAATAAGTTCATATGTATTTAGGCAACTTATAACACAAGCTATAACCCACATCAAGAGCCTAAACCTTTGCTTTGATACCAGTAAATGTAACACCATATAATTCACATTCATAATTTCCATGAAGGAAGTAGAAAAATCTATTAAAATTATGCTTTTAATTGCGCTGCGTGTATAAAAATTTTTATCGGTGTCACATGGACCCTGTGAGCTCATGCCATATATTCTCATATTTAATTACATGCATACAACTCATTTTCATCATAAAATGTGGCTCACAACTCAAGAAAACTGAAATAAAGTATAAAATATGGATGTTTATTTTCGGCTAGCTTTTGCCTCTTTTTTGTCCAAATTTGAAAAATCATAACTAATTTTAGAAAAATTAAAATGATACATTTTTGGCCATTTTAGAAAGCTACGAATGACTACTTCACACTAAAAATATGTCTAGACCATAACATCCATCACAGAAGACAATTGACATATGAAAATGTCTAGAGGTCAAACTGCCTCCTGATACTGTCACAGATTTCTGCAGCAAACTTTGAAAATGTCTAATTAATTCCAAAAAAATACACTCCATGCAAATGATACCAATATGGAAATCTATGGATGTTAGATAAAGGGAAAAAATATTTCCAGGCCAACTTAGGCAGCCCAGACCTCGAAATTTAATAGAACAATAACTCAGGTCAGGTAAAACTCCTAATACTGGACAGAATCTTTAAGAATTCATATCTCCCTCTCTAGACATCCAAATGAGGTGCTTTGGCATGAGTCACTATGAATGCCTAGTTTCTCTATATAAAATTTCATGGCAATTGGACATCATTTGGGCCCTGTGTGACAGATATCATTTTCAGACCAAATGAATAGTGCAACAGACCAAAATAAAAAAAATTGCCAACTGTGAAAATTCATCAAATATTCTGTAGATCTCTAAAAATTATGATCTTTAGCTTCCCAAAAAGCTCTCAACAAGCTCTAAATTTCTACCAAATTTTAGATCAAGAAGAGCTCATTTGGCCAAAAAGTGACATGGGGTTCTATTATGGTCAATTTTGGCTCCATATAGGGTACCAAATTGACCAAATGGCTATCCTTGGGTTTTGGCACCTTTTGGGTAAGTCTAAAAGCATAATTAGGACTTGTGTGAACTGCACAAATGGTCCAAAATCTCATGCATTTCATTTTGGCCATTTCATCCACACATATACACATTTACATCAAGCTTTCAAAAAGCATATCTTGGCATTACATACCCAAATTACCTTCTAGAGTTCACATATCATATCCATACATTTATACATCACATATTATCATAATTACACATCATTAGATTACATCATTGCAACATCTATGGTCTTAAAGAACCAAAAACATGGCATTTTGTTGTCAAACTCTTTCCTTCAAGGTGGTTGGCTTCCATTATCTTGTCCACTTGGTCTACCTAGCATATTAGATCATTGGAGAGGAGGGAATGAGATTCAAAGAATCCAAATAGCTCATCTCTCATTCAATTATACATAATATATGTAAAGCAAGTCTTAAAAATACATGCATGGATATCATGGAAGTCATGAACATTCAAGAAACAAGCTTGGCATGTGAATAAGTCATACAAGACATTCAAGAGCTCACCAAGTGGATGGATTGGCCTCACACTTTCCCTCATGGATTTTGGACTTGCCTCACCCATTCTTTAAAGATTCTTAGACTCAACCATACTCTTGGGAGCCCACTTTACTTTTAAGAGACTCTTTGCTTTATCTCAACCAATCTTAAGGGTTCTTAGCTCATCCTCACCATGGTTAAGAGTTCTTGGCCTCTCTACACTCAAGCAAGCTCAAACAAACATCATACATTCATTTGAAAACATAATATGTCATCATGAAATCATGGCATATAAAATCATGCTAGCATACTTTTCATGGCTTGAAAATACACATACACACATTCTAAGACAAGCTAAACACACATCCATGCATGAGAGAAGGTGGAGAGAGCTACCTTGTACACAATCACACACTTTTTCTTTTGAATTTCCCTCCTTTGCTTCGGCCACACACTGACAAACTTGTAGAGATGGTTTCTCTTGGCCTAGATACAATTTATGGAAGCCAATTAGGTTCATGAAACAAATTCTAAGTTCACACAATTTGCTTAAACACTAGGTTGTTCTATAAACCCCATTATGGTCCATAAATGCACCTAATGAAGCAACACCTCTCAAATGAATTCTAGCCTCCATTCTTTCCTTTCAAATATGATTCTTAACTCTTTTTAAGCCTCTTAAAGTCATCACACAATTAAAACAAAGAGCCTAACATCATGTTGCTTCTTTAGGTCATAATATGGAACCTAAAGCACTAACTCACTTTCTATGAGTTCTAAATTTTTTTCAAGGCCTTCCCTGATATTCATTCATCAAATATGACTTAAGAATGGCCTTAGAAAAATTTTAAACTCTTCCTAGCACTGGAATCTCATTTTGACCGAGACTATAGAGCTTAATGGCTTCCTTGGAATTCTCTTTGTTTTCTTGAATGAGGAAGTATGTGGAGAGCATCTTAGGGATCTCAAGAACTCATTTAAAATCTTAATTAGACCTAAAAATCATCACACAAAATCAGAATTTAGAAGGAACACTTAAAACCCTAGAATTTCCATCTTGAAACCTAATGGTTATTTTGTTGTTTTCTTTGCATATCCTTGTTCTTCTCCCTCAAATACCTAAGATTCATGCTTGGTTTGGCTTAAAAATCAGATCCTCCTATGGCTTCTAGGGTTAGGCGAAATGGAGAAGAAGGAAGGGTGAAGACATCAACTATAGGATGAAATTTTACCTAGTTTTCTTGCTTATTTTTGCTTGAATCTTGCTTTCTCCAAGCTCCTTTCTTCAAATCCGAAATTTCCCTTGAATTTCTCCCTTGAATCAGATTTATAAAATCCATTTTAATTAAAGGAAACAAAGGAGAAGGGAGGAGAGGAGGTGTGGATGAAGGAAAGCATGAAAAACAAGTAAATTTCTATACCTTAAGCTTTGATTTTCTCCTTCTTCTCTTCTTCCCTTGGTGCACCCAAAACCCTAGCTCTCACCTTTAAAATTAGGCAAAAATTTCTGATTCCAAATGAGGGAGAGAGTGGGGTGCCACCTATATATAGGGGCAGGTTAATGGCTTTTTCAAAAATTTCACTTTTGCCCTTCGTTCTTTGAATTTTTGTTTCTCTTTTATTTTAGCTCCTTTTTAAGAACCTTCTTCTCCATTATAAAATTTAGGTTCCCAATTAAATAAAATGCCTTTGGAATCACTTAAATCGAAGCTAAAACCTTATCGAACGAATCCGTTAAAGTTCAGGCACACTAACATTAGACAAACGTCCACCGAAGGGGATTTAACTATCCCGAGGCTTCCTATGGTTTTCAGGGTCTCTGAGAACCTCAAAGAACTCAAAAATTTCATTTAAAAAGCCCTCCTATATGAATTCCAAAATTTGCTCAAAATTATGAAAATCCCATTACGTTTTGTAAGGTTTCCATCAAAATTTGTTTCTTCATTTTTGCTCCATTTTTCCTTTTGCCTGAGGTTAGAATTCTCATTTTTAGGAGTCTATAATATTGCTCAAATTTTTTGAGACCTTAACTAATTCATTTCAGGGGACTTGCTTTGAAAATGCGCCCGTTTTTGTCGTTTAACAAAAACCAGACATTACAGCTTTTCCCCTTCTTCTTACTTCCTCTTGTGCTCCTCATTCTTAGGGTTTTTCTTTGGTTTAGGATAGAAATAAGTGTGACTAAATGAAATGAAGAGATGGGGTGCCTCATATATATAGGGAGGCTTAAGGAAGACTTTTCAAAAATTCTCATTTTTCCTTTTGTTCTTGGCATTTTCATTTCTAACTCGTTTTAGCTCCTTTTTTAGAACCGTCTTTTCCATTATAAAATTTAGGTTCCCAATTTAGTAAAATGCCTTTGAAACCACTCAAATCGGAGCTAAAATCTTCCCAAACAAATCTATCAAAGTTTGGGCTCATCATTGTTGGATAACGTCGACCATAGGGGCTTTAGCTGTCCCAAGACTTTCTATAGTTTTCAATGTCTCTAAGAACCTTGAAGAACTCAAAAATTTCATTTAAAAAGCCCTCCTATGAAAATTCCAAAATTTGCTCAAAATGACGAAAATGCCTTTATGTTTTGTCAACTTTTTGTCACAATTCATTTCTTTATTATAGCTCTATTTTTCTTTCTATCTGAACCTAGGATTCTCATTTTTAGGAGTCTAGAATGCTTACCAAATTTTTGAGACCTTAACTAAGTTATTTTTGGGGACTTGCTTTTATATCTGATGAATTTCATATGTTTATAGAGATACCATACGTTATGTTTCTCATGTTTTCTCTTGTTTTCAGAGAACTGGATATTACATACATGGAGGGAGCAACCAAGAAAAGCAAGAAAGCCATGGAAGTTTACCTTGATTTCAAACTTTTTCAAGAACACTTTCACTTGTTTTTAGCTTCTCCTTCAATTTGTAACTTTCTCCTACTTAACCAATCCCAAAATAGTCCTAAGTTAGTCATGAAAGCCATCAGTGAAAAGAGAAGAAAGAAGAGAAGAAGATTGGTGAAGGAGAAGACATGAAAAACTATTAATTTTCTTACCATTTTGCTTGGTTTTCTCTTCCCTTCACTCCCCCCTTTAGTGCACCACTTTCACCTACCCTTAGTTCTATTTTAAACTAGAGAAAGTTGGTTATAAAGAATGGGCAGAGGTGGGATGTGATTTAAGGGGGCTAGGGGCTCATTTATGCAACTTTTCAAAATTACAATTTAGTTCCTCATCTTGGTTCTATTCATTTAGGTTGATTTCGACTCCTTTTTAAGAACTGTCTTGTCCATCACGAAATTTAGGTTCTCTAATTTATAAAATGCCTTTGGTTTAACCCAAATTGGATTTAAAATTTTACTGAATAAATCGGTCAAATTTTTAGTCAATTGACGACCAAAAATATAAACTGGAGGAGTTTTGACTATTCTAGGGGTTCTTATAGTTTTTTGGGCCTTTGAGAATCCTAGAAAACTCAATTTTTCCATTTAAAGATCCTTCTTTTGGGTTTTCTAAAAGTTGCCTGAAATTATGAAAATGGCACTAACCTTTCATGGCTTTCCATTTGGCCATTTTAGCTCCAGTTTCGGGCTAACCTTAGCCTTGTATTCACATTCTTAGATGTCTAGATTATTCCTGTAACTTTATTTGACCTCTAATCATTCAATTTAGGGGACTTCCTTTTGTGATCTCCTTAGTTTTAGGACTTCTTAGAATAGCCGAGTATACAACAACAATCTAGGCAATTCAACTCCTACTTTTCATTTTCAAAACTCTTTTCCTACAATTACAATCTCATAACACCCTAGCTAAAGATAAGCCATGCCCTAAACTCTAAAACAAGATAAAATTACCAAATTTAAGTCCCATAAGTTATGGTTTATTTCTTACAAATGGAAAATTGAAATTCCCAATTTGAGGGTCATTTAAATCTCCATTTTTCTCTTCCCTACTAATTTAACCTTACTGGAATTAATCAAAATAAAATTGTAATCATAAAGTCTAGCTTCTAAACATCATTTGAATGGCAATTAGGCTAAACCACAAATTTTCTTCTTTGCTTTATTAATTTTCTCCCAACTATGGCAACAAAATGCATATATATTCTACCATGGAGTCATATATAATTCCATTTATTGTTATGGTAGCCCTATACATGTTCTACTCCTCTATTTTACTCTAAGCCACAACTTATTAAAGCTATAATTTATTGGCTCAACACATTATCCTAACATAAGCACACATCCATCCTTGGCCAGCTATGTCTAAATGGAAAATTTTGGATTCCTTACCTTATATGGCTTCTCCTTTTCATTAATTCAAGTGATAGTCCTCAAGAATGATTTCCTTCATTTTCCTTATTCCATGATAGTCCTCTATAACCAAATTCTTAACTAAACTAAAACTAGAATATTCGCAACCAAAAAATTAATTGGTGGGGAAGAAAGCTCTCGTGGTTTATGTGACAACCCTAACTTTTAGTCTCTGTAATTATAGTTAAATACATGATTAATAAATAATGATCAAGGTTTGGAGTCGTTGCAATTAATTACAGTAAGAAAATATAGGAAAATTTAAACCTTGATATTATTAGGGTCATCAACTAACAACCATAAATGGGAATATGTATAAAAGGGTTTGTACGATCATTAAAGGTTTATGATTCATCCATTCATCAATTTCAACACACAAAAACCTCCCACCAATGTTCTCATATTATTCCTTAACATTAGCCTTAATGAAATTAGGATTTCTAGGTCAAAGATGGGAGTTTGGGGACCTCCGCTGCGACCTGGAACCTTCCCGTCGCGGCTAAGTTAGGTCCTAGAGCTCGAAAACTAAGTTTTTAACTTTGCGCCGTAGCCCAGACTTTTTGCACCATAGCCAAGTTGCTCTTGGGAGCCACTGGGTAACTTACTCGAAGCCGCGGTGAGTTGGATCTGCGCCGCGGCCAACCTACGTGGTGCCGCGATGAGTTTTGCTACTGTACCCTCCTTAACTAACTTCCTCGACTTGCGTTGCAGCGAGGTTTCATTCTGTCACCCTCTTGGGCATTTTTTTTCACTCTGTGCTGCAGCAAGATTCCTCAAGCCGCGGTGTCCTTCACCACTGTCACTCTTCAGGCCGCGACGGGGCCTTCCTAGCCGCAGCGTGACTCCGTCCTGTAGCTATATCTCCTACATTTCGCCCCCTACACTCCAGTTCTCTTCTTAGGGACACCTTAGGACCACTTACCCTCATATTAGATGGCTCTAATAGTACTTAACTACGTTATTTACCTAGCTATTCTACTATTACTAACTCAACACTTAAGTACTAATTCTTACTCACCCAACCACCACATGTCAGCCTTTTCATAGGTTAATGACAGCAAATGTATTTTGGTCACAAGGTGCATTGGGTCAATGCTTAATGTTCATATAAGATCAAATCACTTATCCATTATTAGCCAATTACAATCATAATGTTCAATTCCATGATAATCAAATTACATATACAATCCCTATACTTGGCAACTTATGATGCAATGCAGCAATGATACAAAACTAGGAATTTAGTTACAATACATTTTGTCAAAGCTCCCAAACCTATGTGCTACCAAACCATTTAATGATCTTCCATTAATTTTTTTCTTGCCACTAAGAGGTCTGGTCCCTGAAAATGTTAGCCCACAATGGGGTGAGATATACAATCTCAGTAACAAAAGGGCAGTTTTCATATACATGTACAAGTTAATCAATCCAATGCAATTTCATGTCATCAATACCAGAATCATCAATTCAATTTGTAAATGAACTAGTTGAACTACCAATAACTACTGTCCCATACCAACAGTAATACATAACATGTTAATGGCCAAAACACCAAAAGAGGTCCGTCCACGGCACCTACTCCATCATGAGCACAACCAGGGCTCAGTGCATCTGGGGTTTGATCATAACTTAGTGCTCGATCAAAGCACATGCACGGGTAGCAGCCACACCACAGCTCCACCATGGACTCACAAGGTCCAATTACAATAACAATCAAGTAGTCAACCAGACATTCAGTATTTCAAAATCAACTATGTATAACAAATAGCAGATTAACATGAGCATATACATGGAATTAGAAAAATAACCCCAGTTACCTCAATGAAGCCAATTACTCTTCCCCTAGCTACCATAATAATCCAAATGCACACCAAGCCTATAACGAGCATAATTATCATCATTTCTAATCACCATCAAATATCCAAAGAGTTGAACTACTAATGACAGACTAGAGGATACTCACCTAATTACCAAGGGATTTAATTTCGGATTCCAACTTTCCTACACCAGAAATTGCCATAGTTCACTCCAATTTCTAGGTAATTTCACATGAAACCAAAGCCCATATCATAGGTCAACTATAGGGGTCTCAAACTAACAGAAAATGCATAAAAATGGGAAGGAGATACTCACTTAACAACACCCATAGCCTCACCTCCAAAAATCCACCATGGAAGCACCAAAATTCGCATTTCAATCATCAAGCCCAGAAAATTCAGTTTTCCACCATTTTCTCCTTGTAATTTCGCATAATAATAGAACCCATTATGATAATCCATCCTTAGGGGCATTTTCTAGCAAAGTAATACACAAAATAGAAGGGAAATGCTTACCTAATCATCCCTCTAACCTCTAACTCTGAAAATCTTGCAAGGAATCACCCAACACCAAGTTTCAGATTTAAGAAGAAGATGAAAATGCTCAAAACCAGAAATTAATTGAACCAAAATGAAGAGGAGGATGAGAGGGTCAAGTTATATAAAACTCACCTTGGTTAAATCATCCTCTAGAAGTAAGAAATGGAGCTTCCATGTTGGTAGAACCGTAGCCTCCCCTAAACCTCCGAATTTTCTCCCTTGCCTCTTGTGTTTTCTGCTGAATAGGGAGGGAGGCTGCTGACCTTTTAAGGTTTTTAATGAGAAATGGGCTGACCCATCAGCCCAAGGTCTAATTGGGCTCATCTCTAGTGATTGGGCTGCAGAAAATTTAGAGTTACAAGTGGAATGTGCTGACCCAATGGCCCAATTCCTTGTGGGTTAAGATTTTTATACTTGTTAGGCCTTATTTCATAAGTTGGGCTAAATCTCGTAAGTTGAGCTTCAGGGTTGTAGTTGGGCTAGGCTAAATTTTAAGAGCCAATCTAATTTGGTTTTGCATAACGTGTGTTAGGCCAGCTCACATAAATTGGATCTTAGGCCCCTATTCTACTAAATCAAATTGGGCTATTGCTAGGTGATCTCTCTTAGCTCAAGTCTCATGATAAGGAGTTAGGCTTGCATCTAGAATCATTGGGCCTCCATAAATCCTTACCCATGGCTTACTAAAATAAATTTTGGGCCCAAATTAAGCCTTGATCCAATTAAAAACTTAAACCTATATTAATAGCTTATTTCTCTATAAATTTTTATTCATAAAGCTTACCCAATTATTTCATGATAATTATTCTTAATTAGTCTAAATATATTATTAACACCTTAATTAATTTTGGGGTGTTACAGTTTATATCATTTTTTCCTTCTATAAATTTCACTAAAAATACCTATTCTTACCTCATGTAGCCACTCCTTTTCTAGCTCTTTCAAAATGCCATAGTAGCCATAAAAGTCTCCTTTCTTTCTTGTAGAAGTGGTCTTGATTTGTTAGGAAGAAAAAGAATCAAGTAAGGCAATTCGGTGGTCAACCAGAGGTTGTTGTGTTGTCCATGAATTACATTAATGAAATCAATATGATTTAATGTTTCTAATTACTTCTCCTTGCTTCCTTAAGGACACCAGTCACTTGTTCCATTATGCATCAAAATATATTATTTAAATAGAATTCAATGGTTTCCATAGTTAAGAGATTTAATGCTACATAACTGACACACATACACATATATTAATAAGTAGTGGGATGGTCAAGTGCTATTGATTTTAAATTTGTTTATTCCCTTTTTTTTTATGTTCCAAGCCATAGGCCCTATTGTGTGTCATATGCTCTAAGATACATCAAAACATTTCACTTAAATGGTGCTTCATGGCTTTGCACGGCTAAGAATTTTAGTGCCACCTAACTGAACACACACATATATGCATATGGTGGAATGGTCAAAGTAGCAATGATTTATGAGTTTTGTCTTTTAATCATTTGCTAAATCATTTAAGCAACCATCCATGCTAATTCCAAATTGATCTTAAACTTTTGCTAAATGTCATTCCTCCCCCAACAAGCACAGCTACATGTTATTTAAGTATGGTTTAGTATGTTTCCTCTATTTCCTTTTTATTTATCCCACAAAATTCCATTAACCTTAGATTAGTCAATTAACTCCTAATTAATTATAATTAATTCCTTAAATTTTGCTTGAATTACTTTCAATTTTTTTCCTTGTTTATTTAAGTGATTACTCTTGATGCAATCCTTTAGTACTCTCCTTTTAGTTATATAGTAACTTTTATCAGTTGAAAGAATATTCTATCTATTTTATTTAGTTATTCAGTCAAACCAATGATTCGTTATTGAAGCAACTAGCAATAACCATTTCATCCTTTTAGTGTATGCTACAACTTAGAAAATTTAAAATGTGACAGCAAACCTTAAGGAACAAAATGAGGCTATGCAAGAGATGAAGAGAGTCATAGAAGCAATGACTAATAGAATGGAGAGGTAGTATAATATCCAGTTCTCTGAAAATGAGAGAAAATATGAAAAACATAACGTACGGTTTCTCTGTTAACATACGAAATTCACTGGATACAAAAGTAAGTCCCCCTAAATGACTTAGTTAAGGTCCCAAAAAATTTGGGAAGCATTCTAGACTCCTAAAAATGAGAATCCCATGCTCAGAAAGAAAAATAGAGCTAGAATGAAGAAACGAAATGTAACGAAAGAGTGACGAAATGTAATGGCATTTTCATCATTTTGAGCAAATTTTGGAATTCTCATAGGAGGCCTTTTTAAATGAAAGTTTTAAGTTCTTTGGGGTTCTCAGAGGCCCTGAAAACTATGAGAAGCCCTAGGACAGTTAAAACCCCTCCGATGAATGTTTTTCAATGTCTGTTGACTTGAACTTTGACTAATTCGTTCAAGAAGGTTTAGCCTCTGATTTGAGTGATTCCAAAGCCATTTTATTTAATTGGGAACCTAAATTTTATGATGGAAAAGACGATTTTACAAACAGAGTTAAAATGAGTTTAAACGAAGCAAACAGGCGTGTAAGGGCAAAATGGTTATTTTAGAAAATTGTAAAAGAGGCTTCTTATGTAAGATTACACCTCATCACCTTCTCCAAGCTTCCATTTACAAAAAAATAGTTAGCAATGGCATGACATTAAGAGGGGAGAGAGAGAAGAAGTTTAAGCTTCTGTTTAGGTAAGTAAACAGCCCCGTTTCATCCAGCGTCAATTAGGAAAGTTGTTCCTCTCTCTAAGAGCTCTCTAATAGTGGTTTTCTTTTTTTTGAAAACTTAAAGATTCAGGTCTAACCCAACCTAAAAAGGAACTCTTTTCAAGAAATCAATAGGTGAAAAATAATCTATGCAAAAAGAGCTCTGTTTTAAGGTAAGATTTCACTTGAAACACTTGCAAAATAGGTCTAGAGAGAGAAAGTGAGGAGGAGCATTTTTCTTTATGTATTCTTCATGGAACCAAAGGTTATGGAGTGTGAGGATTAAGAATATACAACTAGAATTGAAAAGGGAGCTTTAGAATGCAAGTTATGGAATTTAGGGATTTGGTTGCACCTAGGTTAAGATAAAGCTTCATAGTAGTAATTTAAGTTGTCGAAGAGTATATATGAGTTCCTAAGATACCAAGAGAGCCTCCCATATGCTTTTCCCATCAAAGAAATTAAAACAACTCCATTGGTGCCATATGGAAGCATAGCCTCGGCCAAGGAGGGTTCATGCACCTAGGGAGTGTTTTAATTCCTTCCAAGCTTAGTTTTGCATCATGTATAATGGGAGAGTATGAGAGGAAGCCTTGGAAAAATTTTAGAAACCATAGATAGTGAGATGGTATCATAAGTTCCATATTATGGCTTAAAGAAGCAATACCTAGCTAAGCTACTTGATTTGATTGTGTGATGACTCTAAGAGGCTTAAAAGGAGTCAAAAATCCTAAATAAATAGAGAAAATGGAACCAAGATGCTGTTTTCTTAAGGTTGTTTCATTAAGTACATTATGGAACCATAAAAGAGCCTTATGAGTTACCTAACTTTTCTAATGAATGTGTGGCCTTAGAATGTGATTCAAGATTATAATTGGCTTCCATATGATGTGTCTAGGCCATGAGAAATTATCTCCACCTCTTTGGGTGTGTGAGGTCAAAGGAGAAAACTCAAAGCTCAAGGAAAAAGTGTCTAAATGCAAGTAAGGTAGCTCACTTCTTCTTCTCTCATGCATGAATGTATGCTTGGCTTGTCTTTGAATATGTGTGTGTGTATTTTAAGCTATGAAAAATGTTTTAGCATGAGCTCTTGTTTCATACTACCATGATGATGTATTATGTTTCTAAATGATGTTTGCTTGGGTTTGCTTGAGTGTGGTGAAACCAAGAACCCTTAGCCATAGTGAGGATGAGCCAAGAACCCTTAGAATTGGTTGAGACAGAGTAAAAAGTCTCCCAAGAGTAAGGTTGAGTCAAAAACCTCTTAAAGAAATGGGTGAGGCAAGTCTAAAATCCATAAGTGAATGGGTGAGGTTAATCCACTTACTTGACAAGCCTATATATGCCATGTATAACTTGTTCAAATTCCAAAAATGCTTCTTGAATGATTGCACACTCCATGATGCCCATGCATGCATTTTCAAGACTTATTTTGCATTTTTTATGTGCGATTGAAAGGGAGATGAGCTATTAGGATTCTTTAAATCTCATTCCTTCCTCTCCAATGTTCTAATATGCTAGGTAGACTAAGAGAACAAGGAAATGAGAGCCAACCAATTGAGAGATGAGAGCATGACATTAAAGTGTATAGATTTTATTTCTTTAAGGCCATATGAGTGGCACATGTTGTAATCCATTGTTGTATATGTCCTATGATATTATGAACATGTATAATTATATTAACGTATCATGTATAAATGAAGTTTAAGGTCATATGTATGGAAATGTGCATCTTTGACATGTAATGGCAAAACTAGCATTCTGGAGATATTTGTATAAATGGAAGTGGAATGGCCAAATTGAAATGCATGAGATTTGGGACCACTTGAGCAATTCATACAAATCATATTTATACTTTTAAACTTGCCCAAGAGGTGCCAAACACCAAGGAAAGTCATTTGGACACATTTGGTATCTAATATGGAGTAAAATTGACCATATTAGAAACCTATGCTCCTTTTTATCCAAATGAGTTCTTTTTTATATGAGACTTGGCATGCAATTAGAACCTATTAATATCTTTTTGACAAGCTAAAGTGCATAATTTTTAGAGGTCTATGGAATATTTGATGAATTTTCAAAGTTAGGAAATTTTCTGAAATTGGTTAAGGGTACTATTCATTCAGGTCCAAAAATGAATTCTGTCACTCATGAGGCAAATGATATCCAATTACTACAAAATTTTACAAAAAGAAATTTAGACATTCCTAGTGACTTGTGCCAACTAGAAGCACCTTGTTTGGATGTCTAGAGAGGGAGATATGAATTTTTAAAGTTTCTACCCAGTATTAGGCATTTAGACAAACCTCAAGTATTGTTTGATTGGTTTTCGATGTCTGGATGTGCTTGGACTAGTCTGAAGTTATTTTTTCCCTCTATCTAATAGCTTTTCATATTGGTATCATTTGCATAGATTGGATTTTTTTGGAATTAATTAGATATTTTTGAATTTTATAGCAGAAACCTATATCAGTACCAGTAGCCAGTCGGATCTCTGCACTTTTTTGAATGTCAAATGTTTTCTATGTTATGTTTCATGGCCTGGACATATTTTTATCATAAATTATATGTCCATAGTATTCTAGAATGGTGAAGAATGCATGATTTCAATTTTTCTAGAATTAGTTATGATTTTCAAAGTTTATGACAGAAAAGGAAAAATTCTGGTCGAGGCTACATCATGAAATTTTGTGTATTCCCTTGCCTTGCACGAGTTGTAGGCCACTTTTGGTGATGGAAATGAGTTGTATCCATGTAATTAAATATGAGAATGTGATACATGAGTCCATATGACCTATAGGACTCCAAGGAAAAAAAATTTATCCATGACAAAGTGCATGTGCATTCATTGTTCTCATGCTACCTTTCTTGCTTCATTATGAAATGCATAGAATAAGACCTAAAAATGGCATGAGGCAAGCTAGATAAATATGGTGTTATAGGTAGGAAGCTGTATTAACTAAAATAGTTGGTACATTTCAGGCATTGGGTGAAAGGGTAGGCCATGGTATCCTACAATAGAAGAAAGAATAGAAGAGCCTACAATTGGCGAAGGAGTAGGGGAGTGACGATTGTGTCGCGCAACCTTAAAATAAAACTAAATTGAATTAAAATTTATAGTTAGTGGCATAAATTAGGTCATCTCTCAAGGAGTTTTTGCTTCTAATTATTTGTGAAAATGTTCTCTAAGTGACAGTAAATGAAAAGTGTTTAAGGGGTTTTGAATTACTAAATTTTAATTGAATTAAAGAAAAATAACAAGAACTAAAAGCTTAAGACTAAGTGTAGTTAACAACTAGAAAAATGTGGTAACTAACCTTTAGATGGACTTCCTAGAATTCAATTATACTTGCTCCCTTTTTAATGTATCAAGATTAAGCTTAAACTCTTCCCTCTTAGTGTATTCTTCATAAGGATTCTTGAATTACCATTCAAGACTCAAATCATTAATACTTCAAGGAACTTGCAACCATAATAAATCTTGAACAATTCATAACTTGAGCTAAGAATGAGAATACACCAAAACAGAACCTAAATTCTTATTAAAGTAGTTGAACAATCCACTTAAAGTTGCTAATTAACCAATTAGCTTAAGGAATTCCTCTAGTGCATTAATCACACAAAAATCAAGCCACTTAATTCAATAACATTTGTATTGATTGGCCTAAAAACAAGAGGAATTGGCATGTAACTTGGACAACCATAAAGCTTGGCATTTCTACAAACACTTAGGCATCAAAATGACCATTCAATTATGGGATTACAATCAAGTCATAGATCAATTTAATCCAGTACATTCACTCACTAAATTCCCTAATTAACAAGCTAAACCTAGTCAAATTAATAAGGAATTAATGCTAAAAATAAAGGATGAAGAGAAGAGAGTTTATCCAAATTGGAAAGGCAATCTTGGAGCTCCAATCTTCATTATTGGAAGTCCAATCTTTAGCTAGCTACCAAGATAAATTCAAGCTATCATAGAGGAGAGGAACGGAGGAATTTTGATGGAGGAGTGAGCTATTCTTGATCACATTCATTGATTCATTCACCTCCTTGGAGGTACATCAAAACCCTGACCCTCTCCGTTAATTCATCCTCTCATTTATCTCTAAACTTCTGTATTTTATGTTCAGCACTGTGTGTGTTTATTCCTTAATGAGAAGCACGTGCCCTTCATTTAACTCTGCTCATGTGGATGATGAAATGAACTGAATGGATGATTAATGGATGGATCCATTTTTTAGAGCATGTTTGAGTTTCTTTTTATAATTTTAATAAATCATGTGCTGCTTCTTCTATTATTCCCACCTCATTTGTTTGCTGTTCATGTGTCATGCAGCCTGTAGCTTCCTTTTCCATCCCACATTCTTCTTTTCTTCATTTATTCTAGCCTATTTCTCATGCTTTAAACCCTAGCTCTTCTCCTATGCTTATAAGCTTCTTCAGCTGATGTGTGTAATGTTAAAGTTGAAATCATGCTACTACTTCTTTTCCTTACTTCATTCATGTTTTCTCCATTGTGCAACTACATTTTTTTATATCTCCAGTACCCATAGCTTCTTCTAGTGTGTGTAAAGAGAGACTACCATATGAGTGAATCAAGAGGTGAGGAACTCATGTGAAGTGATGGAACGTGGGAGTATGAGTGTTATGGAGCTATTGGAAGTGTTTGATATACTGCTGTTTAGCCCTCCTAGCCATAGCTTCTCTTTCAAATCTTCTATCTTGTGTCTTCCTTCCATATAAACCATCAACCCAAGCCGCCAGAATCACATTATATATGTTTATGGTGTGGCTATTCTACTGTGCAAGTGTGTACATATGCTAAACTCCCAGCTCGTGTTCTTTTCTTCTTTCCAATAAACCCGTGGCTAACTTTATGTTTCATGCATACGTGAAAGAGTGATGTGTAGTTGCTAGATGTATGAAAGCTATGTGGAAGTGTATAGAGTGCATGGCATGCTACGTGTTTGAGTGAAGCTTTATGTGTTAAGAGCCCGTGGAATGGAGTGAGTGGATAAATGCTGTGTGATGTGAGTGTGAAAATGCAAGGTTATGCATCCAGTAGGTGTGTGTAAGTGAATGAATAAGCCACACATATGAGCTACCTTCCATGCCTACGTGTTTGTTCCTTCCACATTCTATCCAGCCTCCCATTCCATATTACTTCTCTTCTTTTCTAGTCCCATGGCTTCATCTCAAGTCTTATGTGCGATTTTAGTGGTAGCTTCCATGTGAATGATGTGCTTGAGTGTGATGTTGAGTGATTTGCTGTGCATGTGAGTTGGAGTAGTGCCAATGACATGGAAAAATAAGAAACCCTTGTATGCTATATGGAGATGAAGGTGTAAGAAAGAGAGAGAGCTTGTGTGTATATGAGTGAGCTGACCCTACATGTGTGTGCATGGAAGCTTGTGAATGAAGTGGAAGTGCCTACGTGGAATGTGCATGATTAAGAAGGATGATGATGATTGTGCTACCTCCTTTTCATTCTTTTATTTTCATATTTTATTTTCTAAGAAACTTGCACCTTTAATTCAATCTCTCATTCAAGCTCCAATTGTCATTGAAAATTTGCACAAATAATAAGAAAAATTCAATAGAAAAAATTCACAAAATTATTTAAAGAAATCTATGCATTAAAATTCAAAAATTTTGTAAATAAATTCCTTAAGTATACTCAAGTATTATCTAATAAAATACAAAAATCCATATTCAATCATCAAAATGCCTAAGTTTAAGAGGATTAATATATCTAAAAATGGCATTTATCAGGGAGATAGACCATAAGTTGATAGGAAAATTTTTGAAGACCAATCCTCTAACATTTCTTGGAGTTTACGATCCGTTGGCTATTGAGCAATGGATTAGACAATTAGAAAAGATATTTAAAGCAATGGGGTGCACTAATGAAGAGAAAGTTTTATTGGCTATTTATAACATAGAGAAAGCAGCAGAGGATTGATAGAGAGGTAAAGAAGGGTTATTGAAAAAAGAAAAGGGTAATACTAACCTGGGCTATGTTTCAAGCATTATTTTTTAAGAAGTACCATCCTAAATGGGTCAGGAATGTAAGGGAGATAGAATTCCTAAAGCCAGAATAGGAGAATATGTATGTTTACCAATATGAGGAGAAATATGAAGAGTTATCCAAGTTTTGTCATTACATGAATATTACTCATGATGAAGAATGGAAGGCTCATAATTTTCAAAAAGGTTTAAGGTTATAAATTAAGGCATAGATATCTAGGTTTGAAATCAAGAATTTTGCTTTGCTACCAATAAGGCCAAAGTAATTGAAGAAGGTATCTTGGGATTTGCACTTGATCATACTACCCCACCATTGGGAAAAAAAGAATGGTGAAAATACATTATAGATTAGGGAGTCTGACAATCGTCCATAGGATAAGAGACATAAGTTTAGAAGTTCTCAAGTAAAGGTAAGCACCTACTATTTTGAATATGGTGTGTGGCAAATGTAGATGATCTCATGGCAACAAGCCTTGTATGAAAAGTCAAAATACCTATTTTTGTTGTAGCAAGCCCACTCATTACATAAAGGATTATCTAGAGTAGAAGGGAGTAGCTCCATCCTTGACACCTCAAAATCAAGGTTGTGTCTTTGCATTGAGTCAATAGAAGGCTAGGCTATTTCAAAACTTTATTTGCAGTATGTTTAAGATAAGAAATCAAACTATAGAATGCTATTTGACTCTTAGGCAACCTATTCTTTTATTTCTTATGATTGTGTGAAATGGCTAGGTTTGGTTATGAGTGAATTACCTGATGACTTATCTATTCTATTACTGCAGGAAGAAAGGCTTAAACTTTTAGTGTCTTTTTGAATTGTATTGTTGAATTTGATAATAGATCTTTGACCCTTGATCTTGTTTGTCTTTCATTGATTGATATTAATGTGATTGTTGGTATGGAATTGTTATCTGAGAATAATGCCATTCTTGATTGTTCTAGAAAAATTATATCTTTGCCTACTTGTGTATCTGGTATTGAGATTGCCACTAATTTGTCTTATATGTTTAGCACCTAGATTGAGAGATATCTTAGGAAAGGATATCAAGGATTTATGGTTTTCTTTTCCCTTTAAGTTGAAGTAGGAGAAGGTATTGAGAGCATACCAATTGTGAGGGATTTTCTTGAGGTTTTTCCTAAGGAAGTGAGTAGACTACCACCAGATAAGGAACTAGAGTTTGCCATCAACTTAGTACCTAGTATAAGTGTAACAACCCCAACTTCTAATCATGGTAATTATGGTTAAATACATGATTAATAATTAATGATCGAGGTTTGGAGTCATTACAATTAAATACATTGTGAAAATATAGGAAAATTTGAACCTTAATAATATTAGGGTCATTAACTATACAACCACAAATGTGAGAATGCATAGGAGAAATTGTACTATCATGAGGCATTTGTGATTCACCTATCCATCAATTCCAATACACAAAAACCTCCTATAAGTGTTTCTACATCATTTTCTAGCATTGCCATTAGAGAAACTAAGGTTTCTAGGCTAAAGATAGGAGTTTGGGAACCTTTACAGTGACTTGAAACTCTCTTGTAGCAGCTAAGTTAGTTACTAGAGCTCAAAAACTAAGTTTTTTACTCTATGTCATAGCTAAGTTACTCTCAGGAATCTTATTAGGCAACTCACATGAAATCGTGGCAAGTTAGACCCTTGCTGTGATGAGCCTACGTGGCGCCGTAGTGAAAATACCTTTTAGAGCTACTGTTCGAAGTCCTGTGATTCTTGCCTCTGTGGGATACACTTGCGTTATGGCGAGACTAGCTATTGGACACTCCTTACCTAGTTTCCTCAACTTGAGCCGTGGTGCGACATGTTGCGCTGCGTGTAATATCCGGTTCTCCGAAAACCAGAGAAAACGTGAGAAGCGTAACGTATGGTTTCTCCGTAAATGAACGAAATTCACTGGATACAAAAGGAAGTCCCCTAAGATGATGTAGTTAAGGTCCCAAAAAAATTGAGTAACATTTTAGCCTCCTAAAAATGAGAATTTTAGCCTCAGACGGAAGAAAAAATGAAGCTAGAATGAAGAAATGAATTCTTACGAAAAGCCTACGAAACAAAATGGCATTTTTGTAATTTTGAGTAATTTTTAGAATTCACACAAGAGGGCTTCTTAAATGAAAGTTTTGAGTTCCTCAAAGTTCTCAGAGGCCCTGAAAACTATAGGAAGTCCCGGGACAGTTAAATCCCCTTTGGTGGATGTTTTCCAACGTCAGTGTGCCCAAACTTTGACGGGTTCATTCGGAAAGGTTTTAGCTTCGATTTGAGAGATTCCAAAGCCATTTTTCTTGATTGGGAACCTAAATTTCATAATGGAAAAGACGGTTCTCAAAAAGGAGTTAAAACGAAAGAGAAACAAAAATGCAAAGTATGAAGGGTAAAATTAAAATTTTTAAAAAAGTCACTTTGCCCTAGCTATATATAGGTGGCACTTCACACTCTCCCTCATTTCACTTCAGATTTTCTAACCCCAAATCAGAAGCAAAACCCTAAGGGAGAGGCACCCAAGAGAGGAAGAAGAAGGAGGAAGAAAGCCAAGTGTAAGGTATGTTTTCATGGTGATTTTTCTTGCTTTTCTTCATCCAACCTCCTCTCCTCCCTTCTCTTTTATTTTCTTGGATTAAAATGAGGTTTATAAATATAATTCAAGGGAGATATTCAAGGGAAGGTTCGGATTTGAAGAGAGGAGCTTAAAGAAATCAAGATTCAAGCTAAACTAAGCAAGGAAACAAGGTAAAAATGCATCCTATGGTTGATATCTTCCATGGCCCTTCTTTTCCATTTCGACCTAGCCTAAGAACCATAGGAAGATCTGATTTTCAAGCCCAACCAAGCATGATTCTTAGGTAATTGATGGAGAGAAATAAGAATATGTAAAGAAAACCATGAAATAGGCATTAGAATTCAAGATGCAAAACTTAGGGTTTCAAGTGCACCTTTTAAATTCTAAATTTATGTGATGCTTCCTAGGTCTAAGTTAGAGTATAAATGAGTTCTTGAGATCCCAAAGATGCTCCCCACAAGCTTCTTCCTTCAAAAAAACCAAGAGAACTCTAAGAAGCCCAGATAATGCCATAGTCTCAGCCAAGCATGTTCCATGGTGCTAGGGAGAGTTTTAAATTTTTCTAAGGCCTTTCTTGAGTCATAATTGATAAATGAAAATGAAGGGAGGCCTTGGAAAAAATTTAGAACTCATGGAAAGTGATTTGGTGTCTCAGGTTCCATATTATGACCTAAAGAAGCAACATGGTGCTAGGCCATTTGTTTTAATGATGTGATGACTCCAAGAGGCTTAGAAGGAGTCAAGAACCATATTTGAAATGAAAGAATGAGGCCTAGAAATTATTTGAGGGGTGTTGCTTCATTAGGTGCCAATATGGACTATAATGGAGGTTGTAGAGTAATCTAAGGTTTAAGCACATTGCATGGCCCTAGAAATTGTTTCATGAACCTAATTGGCTCCCATATATTATATTTAAGCTAAGAGAAACCATCTCCACCAATTTGTGGGTGTGTGGCCAAAAGAGAGGGCTTGAATCCTAAAGGAAAAGTATGCATTTGTATACAAGGTAGCTCTTTCCACCTTTTCTCATGCATGGATGTGTGTTTAGCTTGTTTTAGAATGTGTGTATGTGTATTTTCAAGCTTTGAAAATTATACTAGCATGCCTTTATATGCCATGATGCTTGATGCCATGTTATATTTTCAAATGATTACATGATATTTGTGTGAGTTTGCTTAAGTATGGAGAGACCAAGAACTCTTCCCTTAGGTGAGGATGAGCCAAGAACCCTTGAGCTTAGTTGAGACAAAGTAAAGAGTCTCCCAAAAGTAAAGTGGGCTCCCAAGAGTATGGTTGAGTCTAAAGCTCTTAAAGAATAGGTGAGGCAAGTCCAAAATCCATGAGGAGAAGTGTGAGGCCAATCTAAGCACTTGGTGAGCTCTTGGATGTCTTGTATGATTGATTCACATGCCAAGATTGTTTTTAAGATGTGCATGTCTTATATTTTCGCCATGCATGCATTTGAAAAGCTTGCTTTGCACATATTATGTATGATTGAATGGAGATGAGCTATTGGGATTCTTTGAATCTCATCCCCTCCTCTCCAATGATCTAACATGCTAAGTGAACTAAGTGGATATGCTAATGGGAGCCAACAACACTAAAGGAAGGAGATTGACAATTATGTGTTTAGCTTTTACCACTTTAAGACCATGATTATACCATATGATATATATGATATAGTAAATGGGCTATGACCCTTGATACACATGTAAATACGATATTATATGATGTTTAAATGTATGGATATGATATATGACCACTAGAACCTATTTTGAGTATGTAATGCCAAAGTGTGCAATATGGAAGTTTGTTGGAAATATGCATAAGTGTGGGTTGAATGGCCAAAATGAGATGCATAAGGTTTGGGACCATTTGGGTAGCTCACACAAGTCTCAAATAAGCTTTTAAACTTGCCTAAAAGGTGCCAAGACCAAGGAAGATCCATTTGGCAACTTTGGTACCCAATATGGAGCCAAAATTGACCATAATAGAACCCTATATTACTTTTTAGCCAAATGAGTTAGTCTTGCTCTGAAATTTGGCATGCAATTAGGTCTCATTGAGAGATTTTTGGGAAGCTAATGAACATAATTTTTGGAGGTCTAGATAATATTTGATGAATTTTCAAAGTTTGGATTTTTTATGTATTCTGGTATGTGCATTGTTCATACTGCCAGTTTTGTGTTTTATGTCACCTGATGGCCAAATGGTGTCCAATGCTTGTAAAATTTTATATCCCTAAACTAGAGGTTATAAGCTTTCTGTGGCCACTAAGATCACCTCATTTGGAGGTCTGAGCAGAGAGTTATGCATATTTGAAGTTGACTGTTAGTACTAGTGGTGCCCCAGGAGTTCAGTTATTGTTCTAGAGGTTTCCAATGGCTAAACATATCTGTTTCATTCTGGAATTATTTTTATATCAAGTTAAAAATTTTATCTTTCCAGAATTAGTTATGCATTTTAGATGTTTCTACCAGTAATATGAAATAGCAGCCTAGGCAACAGCAACCTCAGTAGCTTTTTGAATGTCAAACGTCCTCCATGATGGATATTATGGTTTGGGAATATTTTTAGTGTTAATTAGACATCTTAAGATTTCTAGAATGACCAATATTGCATGATTTCAATTTTTCTATATTTAGTTATGATTTTCCAAAGTTTGCCCAGAAAAGAGGCCAATTCTGGCCGAGAATGAACTTCCATTTTCCATGCTCCATTTCAGTTTCCATGAGTTGTGGGCATGATTTTGTGATGCAAATGAGTTTTAATGATGTATTTAAATATGAGAATATATAGTATGAGTTCACACGGTCCATGTGACACCGATTGCAAATTTTGAAGTATGACGTAATGCAAATAAACCTATTATTTTCACTCCCTCTTTCATATGCTCTCATGGGAATGATAATATAAAGCCTATGAATGACATAAAATGAGCTAGAATTTATGGTGTTACACTGTGGTGAGTTTGCTCTTTGTCACCCTCCCTGGGTAACATTTTCGCTTTGAGCCATGGCGAGATTCCTTGCACCGCAGCTTTCCTAGCCTCTATTACACTCCTGGCTGCGGTGAGACCTTTCTAGCCATAGTGTAACCCCCTCCTGCAACTACATCTTCCAAATTTTGTCCCATACACTCCAATTCTATCCCTAGAGACACTCTAGGACCATTCTACCTTAATTTGTGGGGCTCTAATAGCTTTCATTCACCTAATTTGCCCAACCTATTTATCATTACTAGTTCAAGACATAAGCATTAATTCCTACTAATCCAATTATCCTATATCAGCAAATTTATAGAATAATCACAATAAGAATTGCATAAGCTACCAACAATTATCATTCAAATATATATTCCATTAAAGATTTCATACATCCCTAGTTCAGGTCTATATTCAATGTATCGCATAATTACATTCCTCAAATAGTAAACCATATCATGGGTTCAATAAAGTTCATAACAGATGTTATAAGTTCATATATCCAATACCAAACTAAAATAAAGTCTAGCTCCTCAATAGTTACATCCTAAGTGATTGAAATATAAACCCCTATACTTGGCAACTTGATTACATGATGATGCTACAAAAAGAATAACAAAATTACATCTACTTTACTCAGATTAGCCCAAGTGTGGCCTTCTCCACTCATGGATTTTCATCCACTTGCTTCCCTTTATCCTTACCCAAAGAGTGTTCACCTGAAAGTATGATCCTATGAAATAGGGTAAGATGCAAATCTTAGTAACTAAGACAAATTCCATTTATATATTCTAGTTTAATTAATATATATGCATGATTTCATATAATCATCAGAAAATGTACTAACTATATCAGTAAATAAAATAATTAGGCCATTTATGATTACTATCCCATACTAGCAGTCACAATTCTATATGTTAAAGGCTAATAATACCAGGAGAGGCCTGTCCACAGCACCTACTCCCCAGTGAGTACAACTAGGGCTCAGTATATCTGAGGTCTGATCACAACCCGATGCCTGATTGAAGTACATGCACGGGTGGCAGTCGCACCACAGTTCCACCATAGACTCACAAGGTTCAATCACATATAACAGATAGTCAACCAATTCATTTAGCACTCAAAATCATAATCATGTAGAAAATACAAAATTAAAATAGATATATGCATGGAATTAGCATGAACCCTAGTTACCTCACTTGTAGACAAGTTGGGAAGCTAACAGCAGTACCAAAATCCTCTTATAATCACAATATCAGAAAATTACCATTTTATATCAGTCCATTACTATGCCATTCATCATTTATGGTAATAACCTAATGCTCAAAGAATTAAATTACTGATAGTTACCTAAGGGACACCTACCAAATCACCAAGAGTCTCTAATTTTGGGTTTTACCTTCCCTAGACTAGAAACATCAAAATATCACTTCAAACCCTAAGAAAATTCGCACAAAATTAAGGCCCACACTATAAGTCTACTATGGGGGTCTTAAACTAGTAGAAAATACATCAAAATTAAGAGTTTATACTTACGTAATAACACCCCTAGCCTCAACTTATGAAATTTCACCATGGAAACATCAAATAGCAAGTTTCAGATTTTGGGTATGGGTGAAAGTGCTCCAAATGAGAATCCAATCAGGTCAAATCGAAGAGAAAAAGGAGAGGATTAAGTTATATAACTATTACCTTAGCTAAATCTTACTCTAGGAGTGGGAAATGATAGAATTTTATTGCTAACCTTAGCCTCCCTTTTGGACCTCCGAATTCGTGTTTGTGTTTCTTATGTTTCTGTAGAATAAGAGATGGCTAGAATGATTTTTAAGATTTAAGTTAGGTTCTAAATGGGTTATGGGTTGACCTAAAGACCCAAATCCATATGGGTTCAGATTTTATACTTATTGGGCCAGATTTATTAGTTGGGCTACAGAATTTTGATTGGGTTAGGCTAAGTTTTAAGAGCTCATTTGATTTTGGTCTGCATAAAGGTTGTTGGGACAATTATAAGAGCTTATATAAGTTAGGCCTTGGCCCTGTATCTCATTAAATCAGGTTGAGCCATCACTAGGTGCTCTCTCTTGGGCTAAGTTTCAAGTTAAAAGGTTGGGTCTGCACCTAAAATCATTGGGCCTCTATTAGTCCCTAACCATGACCTACTTAATTTAATTTAGGCTTAGATGAAGTTTCTAACCCAATTAAATCTCAAACTCATATTAATAATTTATCTATCTAAAGTTTCTATTCACATAACTTGCTCAATTATTCTATATTAATTATTTTTAATTAATCCAAATCCATGATTAACACCTTAATTAATTTTAGGGTGTTACAATAAGACCCATATTTAAAGCACCTTATAGGATGGTACCTGTAGAATTAGCTGAGTTGAAAAAGCAAATAAAATAATAGTTAGAGAAGAGTTTCATTAGGCTTAGTGTATCTCTTTGGGGTGAACCTTCTTGTTTGTTAAGAAGAAGGATAGGGGCATGAGGTTATGTATAGACTATAAGCAGTTGAACTAAGTTACCATTAAGAATAAATACCCACTACCTAGAATAGATAACTTATTAGACTAATTGGCAAGAGCCATTGTGTTCCCTAAAATACATTTGAGATTGGGGTATCATCAATTAAAGGTTAGGGTCAAGAACATTCCTAAAACAACATTTAGGATTAGGTATGGTCACTACAAGTTTTTTGGTTATGCCATTTGGTTTGATCAATACTCAAGTGATCTTTGAGGACTATATAAATAAGATTTTTTGGCCTTACCTTGGTCAGTTTGTGGTTATTCTTATAAATGATATCCTTATTTACTCTACGACCCTTAAGGAATATGAGAGACACTTGATGATCGTACTTCAGCTTTTCAAAGAGAAATAACTCTATGATAAGCTTAGTAAATGTGAGTTTTAGGTCAGAGAGGTTAGGTTTCTATGAAATGTTATCTCCATGGAAGGAGTATCAGTTGATTTTAGTAAGGTTAAGGCAATTATAAACTAGGAGAAGCCTAAGTTAATGACTAAGATTAAGAGTTTCTTGGGTTTAGTTGGTTACTACCAGAGATTCATTAAGGATTTTCTCAATTGGTTATACCTTTGACTAGGTTGACTAAGAAAGACAAGCCTTTTGAGTAGGATAGTAAGTGTGAATAATGCTTTTAAGAGTTGAAGATTAGGTTAACTTCCACCTTAATATTGATTATCCCTAACCCACAGGACACCTTTGTAGTGTATGGTGATGCATTTAAGAAGGGTTTGGGATGTGTATTGATGTAGCAAGGGAGAGTGATAGCCTACACCTCTAGATAGCTTAGACCACAAAAGGAAAACCATCCTACCTATGATTTAGAATTAGTAGCTGTAGTTTTTGCCTTGAAGATCTAGAGACACTATTTGTATGGAGCATTATTTGATGTTTTTAGTGATTATAAGAGTATCAAGTATTTGTTTAATAAAAAAGAGTTAAATATAAGGTAACTGAGATGGGTAGAAATTTTTAAAGATTATGACTTTGTTCTTAAGTATCACCTAAGTAAGGCTAATGCCATAGCAAATGCTTTGAGTAAAAAAATCAATTCACATGGCTAGGATGATGATTAGGAAACATAAGTTAATTAAGGGCTTGAGGGATCTAAATCCATCTATCTTTGTTAATCTAAGAAGCATATGGTTGAGTGAACTTAGGATTTTAAGTGATTTTAGAGACTAGGTCAAGAGTGCTTAGTTTTAAGATAAATTTTTTAGAGAGGTGAGAGAGCAAGTTCCTTAATTATTAGGATTTCAGTATGGCAGAGGATGATGTCATTCTATTTTAGGGTAGGTTGTGTGTACCAGAGAATGGTGATCTAAGGGAATTAGTATTAGCAAAAGCCTATAAGAGTAGATACACTATTCATCCAGGTACTACAAAGATGTATTAGGATATTATGAAGACATTTTAATGGCCTCGTATGAAGTTGGATGTAGCTAGGTATGCATCTAGATGTTTAACTTGTCAAAGAGTTCAAATAGAACATCACAAGCCTATAGGAATGTTATAACCTTAAGAGATATGAAAGTGAAAATGGGATGGTATTTTCTATAGACTTTGTAATGGGTTTACCTAGGACATTTTCAAGATTTGATGTGATTTGGGCAATTGTAGATAGACTTATTAAGTTTGCTTATTTCTTACCAATTAAGTCTACTTACCCTTTAGACAAATTGGCACAACTCTATATTAGAGAGATAGTGAGACTTCATAGGATACTTAGTAGTACTATATTAGATAGAGATCTTAGGTTTACATTTAGGTTTTGGAAGTCTTTTTAAGAAGCCTTAGGAACCAGGTTGAATTTTAGTATAGC
Source organism: Erythrophleum fordii (assembly GCA_032878935.1). Classification (NCBI taxonomy): domain Eukaryota; kingdom Viridiplantae; phylum Streptophyta; class Magnoliopsida; order Fabales; family Fabaceae; genus Erythrophleum; species Erythrophleum fordii. The sequence continues at coordinate 12,332,979 of JAVQMF010000033.1, forward strand.
CTATCACCCTCCATCTAGTGGATAGACTAAGTGGACTATCTAAACTTTAGAAGATATGTTGAGAGCATTTGTATTAGATTTGAAAAGGAATTAGGATATGTACCTACCATTAGTAGAGTTTGCTTGTAATAATCATTATCATTTCGGTATCCAGATGGCTCCATTTGAAGCTTTGTATAGGAGGAAGTTTATATCATCACTTTGTTAGGTTGGCTTGGGAAAGAGAAGTTTGATAGGTTTAGATATTGTAGACCAAACGTCAAGGCAAATTGAGCTCATTAGAAGGTTGCCTACAGCTTAAAGTAGGTAGAAAATTTCTATAAATATAAGAAGAAGATCCTTAGAGTTTGAAATTAGGATCATTGTTTCTTAGAGTCTCTTCAGTCATAGGTATAGGCAGATCATTGAGATCTAGAAAGCTTAGTCCTCGACACATAGGTCCATTCCAAATTCTTGATCAAGTCAAGCCAGTGGCTCATCATGTTACACTACCACCTAATCTCTCTCTAATTTGTAATGATTTTCATGTGTCACAACTTAAGAAATATCATCTTGGCCCTTCGCACATCATTGAATTTGAGTTGGTGCATTTACAAGATGATTTATCTTTTGTGGTTGTATCGGAGAAAGTTGTTGACTACTGAGTTAAGCAACACAGGAACAAGGATATCCCACTAGTTAAGGTGGTTTGGAAGGGGCTATCCCTGGAAGAAGCAACCTAGGATACAGAAGAGGACATGAGGCAATCTTATATGGAATAATTTGTTTGAGGTAAACAAATGTTTTAAGACAAAAATTTTTAAAAGGGAGAGAAATGTAACATCCTAAATTAATAATTCAATTAAATATCATTAATCATAAAATAATAATTAAATTAAAATTAATTTAATTATTGATTAATTATTTAATTAATGTGCCATTTTATGTTTGAGGGTTGAGAATTATTTATTTAATGATTAGGAATAATTATTTTATGTATTTATATTTATAGGCGTAAATTTGATGGTAAGGATAAAAGATTAGGAATTTATATTATTAATGGACATTTAAGGATTTAGCAAGAAAATAATATTCATAATTAGGAAATATTAAGAAAATATATTTTTTAATTAAAGTTTGGACTTTTAATTAGTAGCCTAATTTATTTTAATGCCCTAGGCTTAAAAGATATTAGGAAATGATAAAGACCCAAGTAGTTTGTTTAATCTAATTAAAAAAATAGAAATAAAAATCCAACAACTATTGAAGTTACTAGAGCCTAATCCTAAATATTTAAATAAATTACTGTAGTTTAATAATAGCTTTTTAATTACACTACTATAGCCCAAATGAGATAAAATGGATTTAACCTAATACCCTTAAATCAAACCCACCTAATATCACTTATGTAACATCTGGTACCTCTGTAAACATACACAATTCACTAGATACAAGAGGAAGTCCAAGTCCCTCAGATAGAATGATTTGAGGCCCAATAAAATTAAAGTGATAATCTAGTCCTCAAATAATGATGATTTAAGGCCAGAGGTGCTCTGAAAATGAAGCCATAATGACCAGACGAAATTCAATAAAGATGTAGTGGTATTTTCAAAAATTCAGGCACTTTTTGGAAAAATCAAAGGAGGAATTTTTAAATGGGAAAAATAAGTTTCTTGTGGTTCTCAGAGTCCCTGAAAACCATAGGAACCCCTAGAACAGCTAAAACCCTTCCGGTTTATATTTTAGAATGCAGTGACCCTGAACTTTAATACCTTTTGTTTAGAAAGGTTTTAGACCCGATTTGAGTGATTCCAAAGGATATTTAGAGATTAGAAAACCTAATTTTATTATGGAAAAGACAGTTTTTATTGAAATGAGCCTAAAACAAAAAAGCTAAGAACGAAGGATAAAATTGAAAATTTGAAATGTCTTAAATGAGTCTTTAGCCTATATATAGCATGCCCCACTTCTTCCTATCATCTTGGCTGACTTTCCTCTACTCCAAAATAGAACCCTAAGCTCCTTGAAGTAGCGCACCAAGAGGAAGGAAGAAGGGAACAGAAAACCAAGCAAAAAGGTAAGAAAACCTATGATTTTCATGCTTCTTCCTTCACCAATCTTGCTCTCCTCCTTCTCCTCTTTCTTTCTATGGATTTAGTGATATATTTGGGTCTATTTTGAGGTCAGACCAAGAGGGGAAATCTTGAATTTCAAGAGGAGAATCCAAGCAAACAAAGAAACATCCAAGAAAGGCTAGGAAAACAAGGTATTTTGTCACTTTCATGCTTGATCCTCCTTGTTTTCCTTCTTGAGCATTTCGTCCCACATATGGACAGCCAAGAGGAAGCTATTTTTGAACCAAACTAAGGATGAATCCTAGGATTTAGAGCGTGAAAAACAAGAATATGCAGAGAAATCCAAGAAAGAACCATTAATTTGCAAGATGTCTAGCTTAGGGTTTCACTTGTACCTTAGTTTGTAAGAAGCTTTCTACCCATAATTTAAGGTGTCTAAGAGGTTGTGTGAGTTCCTAAGACACCAAGAGAGCCTACCACATGCTTTTCCATCAAAGAAATGAAAACAACTCCTTTGGTGTCCTTAAGAAGCATAGCCTTGGCATAGCATGGAAGGAGCATCAAGGAAGTATTTTAATTTCTTCCAAGCTTGGTTTTGTATCATATATGATAGGAGAGGATGAGAGGAAGCCTTAGAAAAAATTTAGAAGCTATGGATAGTGAGATGGTATCATAAGTTTCATATTATAACTTAAAGAAGCAACACCTAGCTAGGCTCCTTGAATTAATTGTGTGATGACTCCAAGAAACTTAAAAGAAGTCAAGAATCATAGATAGATGGAAAGAATGGAGCAAAGATCATATTTTCCTAAGGTTGCTTCATTAGGTGCATTATAGAACCATAAATGAGCCATTAGAACTACCTAGTTTTTGAATGATTATGTAGCCTTAGAAATGATTCCAAGAGTGTAATTGGCTTCCATATTATGTGCCTAGGCCAAAGGATCCAAGTCCCACCTTCTTCTATGTGTGTGGCAGAGGGAGAGGAAGTATTTTTTAAGGGAAAAGTGTATATTTATGACAAAGGTAGCTCTTTCTTCTTTCTCTCATATATGAGTGAATGTTTGTCTTATCTTTGAATGTGAGTATGTATGTTTTAAGCCATAAAAGATGTTTTAACATGTATCTACATGCCGTAGTACCATGATGTTATGCTATGCACTTAAATGATGTTTTATGAACATGTTTTGGTTTGCTTGAGTGTGGTGAAGCTAAAAGTTCCTTAGCTAGGGTAAGGATGAGCCAAAAGTCCCCAAGAATGGTTGAGACATTGCCAAAAGTCTCTCAAAAGTGAGGCTTAGTCAAAAGCCCTTTAAGCCAACTGGTGAGGCAAGTCCAAAATCTCCAAAGAGAATGAGTAAGGTAAAACCACTTGCTTGGCAAGCCTATGTACATTTTGTATGACTCCTTGAATGCTAAAAATATTCCATGAATAATTATGAAAGTCATGATATCTATGCATGCATTTTTAGACTTGAATTTGCATTCTTTATGTATGGTTGAAAGGGAGAACAACTATTGGATTCCTAGAATCTCATCCCTTCCTTCCCACATGTCTAACATGTCTAGGTGGACCAGGTGAGCCAAGAAATAGAAGCCACTAAGTATAAGAGAAGAAGATTGACAACCAAGTGTGTAATTTTGCCATTTTATAGCCATATGAATGGCATATGATGTAATCCAATGTTGTATATGATGTATGGACCCATGAGCACTTGTAAATATATAGATATATTGCATATGTATGGGATTTGATGCCATATGGATGATATTGCATGATTTGGATATTGAATGGCAAGAACTAGCTTATGTATTCTTATGTATATCTTAGGCTAAGAGAGAGAGTTTGTGAAATTTGGGTTTGTGCACCTTTGAGATATATTTAATAGACTATTTTGGTGCTTTTCCACATGCTCAAGTGGCCATGGATATCTTAGAAGTTGTTTTGGACCATTTGAGACCCATTAAAGACACAAAAATAACCATTTTGGAACCCAATGTTAGAATAAGACCAAATGTATGAGTTTACCCATGAAATTTGGCATGCATATAGATCTTATCTTGAGCTTTTTGAGAAGTTAAAGACCAGATTATTTGGAGCTCTATGGAATTAATTATGAATTTTCAAAGTAGCCAAATTTCAATTTTTCTGATATGGTTACTATTCATATGGTCAGTTTCTTCTCCAATGTTATTTGAGAGTTAAATGGCGTCCAATGCTCATGAAATTTTAGAAGAATAAACTAGATATGATAAGATTTTTATGGTCACTAAGATCACCCCAATTAGATGTCTGAGCAAGGATATATGAGGTTTTGAAGTTCTGTGATAGTACCATTAGTGCTAGAGGACCTTGGTTATTGTTCCATTGATTTCTAGTAGCTAGACGTCCCTGTTGTAGTCTAGATTTACTTTTAGCTTAAAGTAGACATCTTGCATTTTGATTTTTCTAGAATTAGTTATGATTTTCCAAAGTTCATGATAGAAACTGGCCCATGAATCCGAGGCTACACATCTTGTTTTTGTGTAAATTGTTCATGAGCTCGACTTCTTCGCCACTTCTTGAGATGGTTCTAAGTTGTATATATGTAAATAAATATGAGAATGAGATGGATGAGTTCATATGGTCCACAGGACACAAAACAAAAAATTTATCCACAACGTAATGCAAAAATAATATATTAATTTATTGCTTTTCTTGAGTAAATGTGCTAGACCAAGGAAATGCAAGCTAGAATGATGAGAGATAAGCTTAATAAATATGATGTTATATTTTATTGGTATCAGAGCAAAGTTCCAGGTCTTTTAGGATTGTGTAGGTGACGGGTCATGTTGCGCAACCCTCAAAATAAAACTAAGTTGGATTATATATAGCTAGTGGCACAACCTAGGTCATCTCCCTTGGAATTGGAGTTCAATGTTTAATTGGGTTTTCTAAGTGTTAAAGGATCTTAGAACTACCTAATTTAGGGGGAAATAAAGTTCCTAAACACTACCTAATTGTATGAGTTATGAGGTGAATGATGGGCTTGTGACTAGCTTTAGATTCATCCTTTGGTATCCATTATCCTTATCCTAATTCAATTATGATTAATTTTGGCCTAAGAGTCTCTAATTGTATTCATTAGCAAATGATTTTGAATTACCACACAAGATTCAAGAACCTAGCAATTTGATGTTAGTTGAGACCTCAACTACCATTAAATTACTAATTCTTGTGATTAAAATCTTTAAACACTTAAATAAGTGATTAATCAATCAATTAGCCTCTAAATTTTTACCTTAAAATGTTTAATTAACCAATTAAACTCTAAGACATCCTCAAATTAGACATTCAAGCACTCAATCTGTAATGTCCCGTTTTCATTAAACGATGGAAATGGGCACGTTTTCAAAGCAAGTCCCTTGAGATGAGTGATTCAAGGCCAAATAAAATTTGGATAAAATTTTAAATAATAGAAAATGAGGACTTGAGCCTTGAGTTGCCCAGAAACCGGGGTCGGAGCAATTCGAAAAATTTGCCGAAAGGCCAGTGGCATTTTCGTAAATAAGTGTAATTTTGGAAAAGCACCTAGGAGGGCTTTTTAAATGGAAATTTTGAGTTGCCTAGGGTTCTCAGAGGCCCCAAAAACCATGGGAAGCTCCGGGACCAGTAAAGCCCCTCCGATGTACTCTTTTCAATGTCGGTTGACCCGAACTTTGACCGATTCGTTCGGGACGGTTTTAGCTCCGATTTGAGTGATTCCAGAGGCATTTTATTAAATTGGGAACCTATTTGTTATGATGGAAAAGACGGTTCTCAAAAAGGAGCTAAAACGAAGGAGAAACGAAAATGCTAAGAACGAAGGGCAAAATTGGCATTAAAGTGTTAAAAGAAACTTCTTTCTTCTTCTTTATATGCCACGTTCTGCCTCCCCCTCTCCAAACTGACTTGCTTCTGCCCATTTTCAGAGGAGAACTCCAGCTCCTTAGGCGCACAAGAGGATGAGGATTTTGGAGGAAGAAATTCAAGAGAAAGGTAAGAAACTTTAAGAAATTCCATATCCTTCCTTCTTGAACCTTGCTCCTCTCCTCTCAAGCTTTCTTTCTATGGTTTTAATGGAGAGTTTGGTGCTGTTTTTGGGGCAGAACAGAGAGGGGAATTTCGGAAATTGAGGGAGTAAGCCAACCAAGTGGAAGAACAAGCCAAAGGAAGCAAGAAAACAAGGTAAAACTTCCATTCTTTGGTAGTTTCTCCCTCCCCCTTCCTCTTGCACGAATTTGACCACCATGAGCCCAATTCTTAGGGGCTGTTTTCTGTCCAATTTATGGAGGGATTAGGGGTTTTAGATGGCAAGGATTAAGAATGAATCAATAGAATCAAGAAAGGCTAATGAAAATCAAGTTAGAAAAGTGTAGAGCACTTAAAGGGATTGTAAAAACTGATTTAATCCATGAGTTCCCTTGGCTATTTAAGTGTTTCCTTGACCTCTTACAACTCTTAACAACCTCCCTAAATGGTTCCCCCATCAAGGAAAAATCAAGAAGCCATGAAATCCCATTTATGCTTTAACTTTCGGCCAAGTAGGGATGGCATAGTTAGGGAGAGTTTTAAATTGTTTCAAGCCCATTTTTGAGTCATACATGATGAATAAATGTGAGGGGAAACCTTGGGAAAAATTTAGGAAGCTTAGAGAATGAGTTGGTGCTTTAGGTTCCATATTGTGACCAAAGGAAGCAACATGATGTTAGGCCCTTTGTTTTAATGATGTAATGACTCCAAGAGGCTTAAAAGGAGTCAAGAATCATATTTGAGAGTAAAGAATGAGGCCTAGAAATCATTTGAGGGGTGTTGCTTCATTAGGTGCCAATATGGACCATAATAGAGGTTGTAGAGTAATCTAGGGTTTAAGCAAGTTGCATAGCCCTAGAAATTGTTTCATGAACTTAATTGGCTCCCATAATTTGTATCTAGGCCAAGAGAAACTATCTCCACCAATTTGTGGGTGTGTGGCCGAAAGAGGAGGCTTGAGTCCAAAGGACAAAGTGTGTAATTGTGTGCAAGGTAGCTCTCTCCACCTTCTCTCATGCATGGATGTGTGTTTAGCTTGTTTTAGAATGCTTGTATGTATATTTTCAAGCTTTGAAAAGTATGCTAGCATGCCTTTACATGTCATGATCCTTGATGCCATGTTATGTTTTAAATGAATCCATGATGTTTGTATGAGTTTGCTTGAGTGTGGAGAGGCCAAGAACTCTTCCCTTGGGTGAGGAGGAGCCAAGAACCCTTGAGCTTGGTTGAGACAAAGCAAAGAGTCTCCCAAAAGCAAAGTGGGCTCCCAAGAGTATGGTTGAGTCCAAAGTGCTCAAAGAATGGGTGAGGCAAGTCCAAAATCCATGAGGAGAAGTGTGAGGCCAATCCAAACACTTAGTGAGCTCTTGAATGTCTTGTATGATTGATTCACATGCTAAGGTTGCTTTTAAAATGCCTATGATTTCTACTTTCTCCATGCATGCATTTGTGAAACTTGCTTGCACATATTATGTGTGATGGAATGGGAGATGAGCTATTGAGATTCTTGAATCTCACTCCCTCCTCTTAAATGTCCTAACATGCTAGGTGAACCAAGTGGATATGCCAATGGGAGCCAACAACACTAGAGGAAGGAGATTGACATTCATATGTCTAGTTTTTGCTTTATGGAACCATAATGATGTTCAATGATGTATATGAATATTGTAAATGGGGTATGACCCTTGAGACATGTGTAAATATGATATTATATGATGTTTAAATGTATGGATATGATGTCTGACCTCTAGAACCTATTTTGAGTATGTAATGCCAAAGTATGCAATATGGAAATTTATTGGAAATATGCATAAGTGTGGGTTGAAAGGCCAAAATGAGATGTATGAGGTTTGGGACCATTTGGGCAGCTTCCCCAAGTCTTAAACATGCTTTTAAACTTGCCCAAAAGGTGCCAAGACCAAAGGAAATCCATTTGGCAATTTTGGTACCCAATATGGAGCCAAAATTGACCCTAATGGAACCTTATGCTACTTTTTGGCCAAATGAGTTAGTCTTGCCCTGAAATTTGGCATACAAGTAGGTCTCATTAAGAGCTTTCTGGGAAGCTAAAGATCATAATTTTCGGAGACCTAGGGAATATTTTGTGAATTTTCAAAGTTGGTATTTTCCATGGTTTCTGGTATGTGCACTGTTCATACTGGCAGATTTGATTTTCGTGTCAGTCGATGGCCAAATGGTGTCCAATGCTTATGAAATTTTATATGTATAAACTAGAGGTCATAAGCTTTCTATGGCCACCGAGATCACCTCATTTGGAGGTCTGAGTAGAGAGTTATGAATTTTTGAAGTTTGCTGTCAGTAACAGTGGCATCTCCAGAGCTCAATCACTGTTTCATCAGTTCCAGATGTCTAAACCTATCTGTTTCATTCTGGACTTATTTTTTGTGTCAAGTTAACATTTGTAGCTTCCCAGAATAACTGAATGTGTGTGATTTCGATTTTTGTAGAATTAGTTATGAATTTCAGAAATTTATGTCAGTAAACTGAATCACAACCCAGGCAGCCAGCGAGTCTGTAGCTTTTTGGATATCAAACGTCCTGTGTGATGAATGTTGTGACTTGGACGTATTTTTAGTGTGAAGTAGACATCCTGAGCTTTCTATAATGGCGAAGAACACATGATTTCGATTTTTCTAGATTTAGTTATGATTTTCCAAAGTTTGTGACAGAAAAGAGGAAATTCTGGACGAAAATGCAAACATGAATTTTAATGTGTTCCTTTGCTTTCCACGAGTTGTAGACCAAATTTGATGATGGAAATAAGCTATATTCATGTATTTAAGTATGAGAATGTGATAGATGCATTCATATGGCCCACGGGACTCTGAAGGAAAAATTTTACCCGTAGAGAAATGTATTTTAATTCATAACTCCCTATGCCACTAGATTGTTTCCATAGAACAAACATAAGATGAGGCATGGGAATTGCATGAATTGAGTCCTAGAAGTATGGTGTTACACAATCTCTCACATGCATTTCATTAAACACCTTGACTGAATATATAGATAATTGTAAGAAATTGAAAAATTCAATATTTAATCAACCAATTACTCATTTTAAATTCTCCTAATCAATGTCTAACTAGGCATCAATCATGAACTACATCAATTTCAATCACTTACAAGCTCAACCAAGCAGATAAAATAATTAAAATTGATATAGAAAGAGAGGAAAATAAAATGAAATTCTTAGCCCTAAATTCTGATTCTAATCCTTAGATTCAAGCTTCAACTTAAGAGCCTTTCTCCTAGCTAGTCACAAGGGAAATTAGAGCTTCATTTGAATGGAGATGGAATGGGAATGGAGGAGATGGCGTTGGAGCGTTGTGAGGAGGATGAGTGGAATGGATGCTATTTTGGATGGTGTATTCAAATGAATGGAATGAATCTTGCCTCTTGGAGCTTGTCGCAACTAATTCCCCTTCCTCACATGGTCATTTTATCATTTCATGTGCTCCTCCACAAATCAACCCTTAGCTCTTTCTGATGTGGATAAATTGATATGAATGAATGGAATGGCATGGATGTGATGAATGAGCATGTGATACGATGGAATGGCATCTGGATTCTGGCATGAATATCATGATGGATGGATTCCTTAATTGTGTATTCTGGATGATTGAAATATGCTCCCTCTCACGTGCCCTTTTTTTTTATGATTCACGTCTCTTCATATGCCTGCTGCTTAATTTATTTCTGTCATTCCCAGCTACATATTTTTTTTTTACATTTTTTTCTTTTCTTTCCATGTTAGCTTGCTTCTATTGTTTGCCCATTTGTTCACGTGATTTAGCTTGCATTATTTTACGTTGTCCTTTTCTTCTAATCTCCAGCTCGAGTTTCTCATGTGATTTCCATGCATGTCAACTCCTTCATTTAAACTTCAGCTCCCTTCACTTCTACATGTGTGTGCATTTGAGCTTCTTGCTGTTCTGGCCTCATGCATCTTTCCTCCTCATGCTTCCTTCATGCATTGTTCTTCCTCTTTCCCACTCAAGGCACCTGAACGTGGCTTCCTCTTTGTGCAACTCATGTAGCTTCTTCTTCTATTTTCACTTTTCATTCATTCGTGTTGCTTCCTCAATTAGTGTGTATGTTCAATATGAATCCCATGCTTCTTCCAACTCTGTTCTAGCTCGTGTAGCTTCTTCATCTAGCCCAGCACGTAGAACTCGAGCTCTATAGTTACTACCTTACGTGTTGTTTCTTCCTCATTCTACCTAAGTGTGGTTCTTCCATATGAAACTCTCCCACATGGCTTTTCATCCTCTGTTTCAGCCATGTTCAGCTTGATGAACTAGTGCTTCATGCTTTTCCCTGGACTCTAAGTCTGCTCTATGTTAGTTTATATGTAGTTTCCATATAAAATTCGTAGCTTAGAGATAACTTATTCAACTTGTGGCATTCCTTCTTTACACTTAAGCTCAAAACTTTCCTAATTCATTCTGCCCATAGTAGCTTCCTATTTCATTTCCCTCGTGACCTCCTTAGCTAGCTTCTTTAAAACCTTCTCTTCTGATGTGATGAACTTGAATATGCATCTCAATCCAAGAGTCCATGATTTGGTGAAGCTATTACATATATGATCTGCATGTATGGAGTGTGAATGTAAATCTCCTTTGCCAATTTATTCAAAATTAAAACTTCCCATTCATGTTCTGATTAATCTCTAACATTAGAAATTTAATTGCCCATAAAAATCTACACACAAAAATAAGAAAAATTAAGTAGAAAAAATTCACAAAATTAATTAAAAGAAAATTATGCAATAAAATTCAAAAATTTTGTAAATAGATTCCTTGAGTGCAAAAATGGCTATTAGAATAAAATCTTATATAATTGAACCCCTAAAGCCATATTTGGACACTAAAATGCTTAAGATAAGGAGAATAATATATATATAAATCATGCTTATCAGTAGGGCTTGATGAAACAATGTTACAAGTATGTATGAGCTTGTTTTGGACATTTTGGGTGTGTGAATGTGGCATATGTCCATGTTTATGTTGAATAAGTTGTTAGAATGGTCTTTGAATAGATAGTGAACATTAGGAGGGATAGGCCTCTAGGGTTGAGCCAGCAAGGTTAGAGTAGAGCAGATTAATCCTATGGCTATAGCTCTATAGGCTATGGGAGCTCGCCTGGATCCGTGGCAAGCTGTGTGAGTGTTTGCAGTAAGAGGCTATTATCATGTAGTTGCAAGATAGGCTTGCTCAAAGAGACTATGAGAGGCCCAATTCTTCCCAGTTGTCACACTCTGAACACTCAAAATGTTTTGCCTAAGGTAGAGACAGGCAGTAATGCAGTGTAGTATGAGATGAAATTGTTGTTGCCTATAAATCAATTAGAGGGGAAATGAGAGAGAGCTATTTTCCCCTAGCTATGACACCCAAATGTCTAGATGAATTAGAAAGTTTAGAAAGTTAATCCTCACACTAGAGGCTAGAGCCTATAGGCAACACTCCACTGAGGTTGACAACCCAGATGTACTAGATGGCTATACATGAATAATGCAAGGGGCAAAATTCTTTAGCCTTAACGAGGGGTTGAACACAAAGGCAGTTGAGGCTCGAATCATATAGCCAGAAAGGAAGTACTAGTGATGATGAAGTGTATTGCCATATGGAAGGCCTTGTTAGTCATATTCAGATTAATATAAGAAATGATCTATTAAGAGGTCAGATAGAGCACAGAGTAAGACCCCTAATGTGAGTGAGATAAAGAAAGATAAATGACCCACTGATAGATGTCGAAAATAATTAAGCCATAGCTAAGCAGCGGGTTTAGTGAATGAGTCTGAGAAAGAGACTAGTCTAGCTTACTAATGAGAACGAGGATGTTTTAACATCTAGAGTTAACCATTTAGACAAGGGAGCAATTAGGTTGTTGAGATCTGCCTAGAAGGCATTGACTCTAACCTAGAATACTATTCTATGTGCTAGTGAATGACAGATTCTTACTATGAGCCTTATATATCTAAAGCATACGACGAGTATAGGTGTAAAGTACGGATACATCTATGTAAGAGAACAAGTGTCATACCCCCCATATATAATATGTTGTTACTCGCTGTTAAAAGATCTTGTACTCACTAGCAAGAAAACCTTTTTAACAATGTAATGTCCAGTTTTTATTAAAACAACAAAAACAAATATGTTTTCAAAGCAAGTCCCCTGAAATAAATTAGTTAAGATCCCAAAAAATTTAAGTAGCATTCTAGACTCCTAAAATTGAGAATTCTAAGATTAGACGAAAAGAACAACAAAGCTAGAATGAAGAAATGAATTGTAATGAAATATTGATGAGTGTAATGGCATTTTCATAATTTTGAGCAAATTTTGGAATTCTCATAGGAGAGCTTTTTAAATAGAAAAATTGAGTTGCCTAAGGTTTTTAGAGGTCCCGAAAACCATGGGAAGCCCCGAGATAGCTAAAACCCCTCCGGTGTACATTTTTAACATCAATTGACCTGAACTTTGACGGACTTGTTCGGGAAGGTTTTAGCTCCAATTTGAGTGACTTCAAAGAAATTTTATTAAATTGAGGACCTACATTTCATGATGAAAAAGGCAGTTCTAAAAAAGAAGTTAAAATAAAATGACAACAAAATTACCAAGATGAAAGGATAAAATTGAAATTTTTGAAAATTTCTTCTTAACCTAGCTAGATATAAAGACACGCCCCACTTCCTCCTTCATTTAGCTCACTTTGTTTCTGCCTTAAATCAAAGAAGAGAGCTAGGGTTAGAGGGGCACAAGAAGGAGAAGAAAAGAAGGAGAAAAATAAGGAAAAAGGTATGGATTTTTTTTCCATGCTTTCTCTTTAGCAAACTCCTCCTCCTCCATCTTCCCTTCTTTTCTGTGATTTTATTAAAGTTCTTAGATCTATTTTGAGGGCAAAACAGAGGTGAAATTTTCATATTCGAGGAGAAGAAGCCAAGAAAGGGAAGAATCATCTAAGAAATCAAGAAAAAATAAGGTAAAACTTTATTCCCATGGTAGCTACTCCTTCTCTCCTTTTCTCCTTGGTTCATCCAACCTAGGGAACTTTAAGAAGGCATGGAATTTAGGCAGAACCAAGGCTGAATCTTAGGGAATTGAGTGTGGAGAATAAGAATATGCAAAGAACCAAGGGTGAATCGTTTGGGAAGGTTTTAGCTCCGATTTGAGTGATTCTAAAGGCATTTTATTTAATTGGGAATCTAAATTATATAATGGAAAAGATGGTTCTCAAAAAGGAGCTAAAATGAAAGAGAAAAGAAAATGCAAAGAATGAAGGGAAAAATTAGAATTTTTGAAAAAGCCATTAACCTCCCCTTATATATAAGTGGCGCCCCACTTTCTCCCTCATTTGGAATTAGAAATTTTTGCCTAATTTCAGAAGTGAGAGCTAGGATGTTGGGTGCACCTAAGGAAGAAGAGAAGGAGAAGAAAATCCAAGCTTAAGGTATAGAAATTTACTTGTTTTTCATGCTTTTCTTCATCCACACGTCCTCTCCTCCCTTCTCATTTGTTTCTTTTGATTGAAATGGAGTTTATAAATCTTAATCAAGGGAGAAATTCAAGAGAATTTTTGGATTTGAAGAGAGTAGCTTAGAGAAAGCAAGATTTAAGCAAAAATAAGCAAGGAAACTAAGTAAAATTTCATCCTATGGTTGATGTCTTCACCCTTCGTTCTTCTCCATTTCACCTAACCCTAGGAGCCATAGGAGGATCTAATTTTTAAGCCAAACCAAGTATGAATCTTAGGTATTTGAGGGAGAAGAACAATAATATTCAAAGAAAACAACAAAATAACCATTAGATTTCAAGATGCAAATTCTAGGGTTTCAAGTATTCCTTCTAAATTCTGATTTTGAGTGATGATTACTAGGTCTAATTAAGATTTTAAATGATCTCCTAAGATCCCTAAGATGCTCCCTACATGCTTCCTTTTTCAAGAAAACAAAGAAATCTCCAAGGAGGACAAAAACCCCCATAGTCTTGGCCTAGGCAAGTTTCCATAGTTAGGGAGAGTTTTAAATTTTTCTAAGGCCATTCTTGAGTCATATTTGATGAATGAATATGAGGGGAGTCCTTGGAAAAAATTTAGAACTCATAGAAAGTAAGTTAGTGCTTTAGGTTCCATATCATGACCTAAAGAAGTAATATGATGTTAGGCTCTTTATTTTATTTGTGTGATGACTCCAAGAGGCTTAAAAGGAGTCAAGAATCATATTTGAAAGGAAAGAATGGAGCCTAGAAATTATTTGAGGGGTGTTGCTTCATTAGGTGCATTTATGGACCATATGGGGTTTATAGAATAACCTAGTATCTAAGCAAGTTGTATGGCCTTAGAATTTGTTTCATGAACCTAATTGGCTTCCATAAATTGTGTGTGGCCAAAAGAGGAGGCTTGAATTCCAAGGAAAAAGTGTGTGATTGTGTGTAAAGTAGCTCTCTCCACCTTTTCTCATGCATAGATGTGTGTTTAGCTTGTCTTAGAATATGTGTATGTGTATGTGTATTTTCAAGCTATGAAAAGTATGCTAGTATGATTTTATATGCCATGATTTCATGATGTTATATTATATTTTCAAATGAATGTATGATGTTTGTTTGGGCTTGCTTGAGTGTGGAGAGGCCAAGAACTCTTAACCATGGTAAGGATGAGCCAATAACCCTTAAGATTAGTTGAAACAAAGCAAAGAGTCTCCCAAAAGTAAATTAGGCTCCTAAGAGTATGGTTGAGTCCAAGAATCTTTAAAGAATGGGTGAGACAAGTCCAAAATCCATAAGGGGAAGTGCGAGGCCAATCCATCTACTTGGTGAGCTCTTCGTCTTGTATGATTTGTTCACATGCCAAACTCACTTCTTGAATGTTCATGACTTCCATGATATCTATGCATGCATTTTCAAGACTTGCTTTGCATATATTATGTATGATTGAATTAGAGATAAGCTATTGGGATTCTTTGAATCTCATTCTCTCCTCTTCAATGACCTAATATGCTAGGTGGACCAAGTGGACAAGGTAATGGGAGCCAACCACCTTAAAGAGTTTAACAACCAAATGCTTGAGTTTTGTCACTTTAAGGCCATAATTGTGTCAAATGATGTAATCACTTTATGTATATGGTTTATGACCTTTGGGGCATGTATAATTATGATCATATGTGACATGTAAATTAATGAACATGATGTATGAACCCTAGAATAGAATTTGGATATGTAATGTCAAGATATTCATTTTGGAAATTTGATGTAAATATGTATAAGTGTTGATGAAAAGGCCAAAATGAGATGCATGAGGTTTGAGACCATTTTGGGCAGCTTACACAAGTCTTAAATATGCTTTTAGACTTGCACAAAAGATGCCAAATGTAATATCTGGTTCTCTAAAAACTAGAGAAAATGTGAAAAATGTAACGTACAATTTCTCCATAAATGAACGAAATTCACCAGATATAAAAGAAAGTCCCCCAAGATAATGTAGTTAAGATCCCAAAAAATTTGGAAAGCATTCTAGACTCCTGAAAATGAGAATCCCAGGCTCAGACAGAAAGAAAAATGAAGCTAGAATGAAGAAAGAATTTCTTACGAAAAGTTTATGAAATGTAATGGCATTTTCATAATTTTGAGTAATTTTTGGAATTCACACAGGAAGGCTTTTTAAATGAAAGTTTTGAGTTCTTCGGGGTTCTTAGAGGCCCTGAAAACCATAGGAAGCCCTAGGATGGTTAAATCCCCTCCGGTGGATGTTTTCCAATGTCAGTTGACTTAAACTTTGATTAGTTCGTTCGATAAGATTTTGGCTCCGATTTGAGTGATTCCAAAGGCATTTTTCTTAATTGGGAACCTAAATTTTATAATAGAAAAGATAGTTTTTAAAAAGGAGCTAAAACGAGGTTGAAACAAAATTGCTATTTCGGAAGGATAAAATTGAAAATTTTAAAAGTGTGTTTCTAGAAGCTCCCACACACTTCCCCTTTCTTCTCCCATCTTCTTAAGCATGAAATTTCTGCCTAAAATACAGAATATGATCTGGTCTCTTAGCCTCACAAGAAGGGGAAGAAAAGAAGGAGAAATCAAAGGTTTAAGGTATAGAAATTAGTAATTTTTCATGTTCTTTCTTTTTCAAACCTCTTCTCCTCCATTCTCCTTTGTTTCCCATGATTAAAATGAAGTTTATAAATCTATTTTAAGGGAGGAATTGAGGAAAAAATTCGGATTTGAAGAGAGGAGCTCAAAGAACACAAGATTCAAGTGAGAAAAAACAAGAAAACAATGTAATTTCTCTTCCTATGATTGTCATCTTTGGTTCCCTCCTCCTCCATTTTGCCCTACTTGAGAAAACCCTAGGAAGAGATAATTTTTAAGGAGAACCAAGCATGAATCTAAGGAAAAGGCTGTGGAGATTAAGAATATGCAAAGAAAACAACAAAATAACCATTAGAAATCGAGATGTAAATTCTAGGGTTTTATGTGCACCTTCCAAATTCTGATTTTATATAATGATTCCTAGGCCTAATTAAGAGTTTAAATGAGTTCTTGAGACACCTTAGATTCTCCCCACAAGCTTCTCCCTTCAAGAAAACAAAGAAATCCCCAAGAAGCCCTAAACCATGCTATGTCTTAGCCAAACCATGTTCATGGTGCTAAGGAGAGTTTTAAATTTTTCTAAGGCTATCCTTGAGTCATATTTGATGAATGAAAATGAAGGGAGGCCTTGAAAAAAATTTAGAACTCATGGAAAGTGATTTGGTGTCTTAGGTTTCATATTATGACCTAAAGAAGTAACACGATGCTAGGTCCTTTGTTTTAATGGTGTGATGACTCCAAGAGACTTAAAAGGAGTAAAAAATCATATTTGAAAGGAAAGAATGAGGCCTAGAAATCATTTTGAGGGGTGTTGCTTCATTAGGTACATTTATGGACCATAATAGAGCTTATAGAGCAATCTAGCATCTAAGTAAATTGTATGGCCTTAGAGATTATTTCATGAACCTAATTGTCTCCCATAAATTGTATTTAGGCCAAGAGAAACCATCTCCACAAGCTTGTGGGTGTGTGACCAAAAGAGGAGGCTTGAATTCCAAGGAAAAAGTATGTGGTTGTACACAAGGTAGCTCTCTCCATCTTCTCTCATGCATGGATGTGTGTTTAGCTTGTTTTAGAATGTGTGTATGTGTATTTTCAACTTATGAAAAGTATGCTAGCATGCCTTTATATGTCATGATTCTTGATGCCATGTTATGTTTTCAAATGAGCACATGATGGTTGTATGAGTTTGCTTGAGTGTGGAGAGGCCAAGAACTCTTCCCTTTGGTGAGGATGAGCCAAGAATCCTTGCGCTTGGTTGAGACAAAGTAAAGAGTCTCCCAAAAGAAAAGTGAGCTCCCAAGAGTATGGTTGAGTCTAAAGCTCTTAAAGAATGGGTGAGGCAAGTCCAAAATCTATGAGGAGAAGTGTGAGGCCAATCCAACCACTTGGTGAGCTCTTGAATGTCTTGTATGATTTGTTCATATGCCAAGTTTGCTTTTAAAATGTCCATGACTTCCATTTTCTTCATGCATGCATTTGTAAAGCTTGCTTTGCACATATTATGTATGATTGAATGGAAGATGAGCTATTGGGATTCTTTGAATCTCATTCACTCCTCTCCAATGATCTAACATGCTAGGTGAACTAAGAGGACATGCTAATGGGAGCCAACAACACTAAAGGAAGGAGATTGACAATCATATATTTAGCTTTTGCCACTTTAAGACCATGATTATACCATATGATGTATATGATGATGTAAATGTACCATGACCCTTGAGACATGTATAACTATGATATTATGTGATGTTTAAATATATGGATATGATGTATGACCTCTAGCTTATATTTTGAGCATGAGGTGCTAAAATATGCAATGTGGAAGTTTGATGAAAATGTGCATAAGTATGGGTTGAATGGCTAAAATGAGATGCATGAGGTTTGGGGGCATTTGGGCAGCCCACACAAGCCTTAAATATACTTTTAGACTTGCCCAAAAGGTGCCACAACTAAGGGAAAACCATTTGGCAAATTTGGTACCTCATATGGAGCCAAGTTTGACCATAATGGAACCCTATATGACTTTTTAGCCAAATAAGTTAGTCTTGATCTGAGATTTGGCAAGCAATTAGGTCTCATTGAGAGCTATTTGGGAAGCTGAAGATCATAATTTTTAGAGGTCTACAGAATATTTGATGATTTTTCAAAGTTAACAATTTTCATAGTTTCTGGTTTGCTATATTATTTATTTGGTCTGAAATTGCATTCTATCACACGAGGCTCAAACAATGTCCAATTGCCATGAATTTTATACAAAGAAACTAGACAATCACAGTGACTCGTGCCAACTGAAAGCGCCTCATTTGGAGGTCTAGAGAGGGAGATATGAATTTTTGAAGTTTCTGTCTAGTATCAGTAATTTTGCCCGACTAGAAGTACTATTCCATTGAAATTCGAGGTCTGGGCTTGATGAACTGATTTGAAGATATTTTTCCTCTCTAGTTACATCTACAGCTTTCCAGATTGATATCATTTGCATGGATTAGATTTTTGTGGAATTAATTGGATATTTTCAAATTTTTCTGAAGAATTCTGTGACAGTTCCAAACTTTAGTCGGACCTCTGGACAATTTTGGATATCAAACATCCTCTATGATAAATATTATGATCTAGTATATTTTTAGTGTGAAGTAGACATCTAAAGCTTTCTAGAATGACCAATATTGCATGATTTTGATTTTTCTAGATTTAGTTATGATTTTTCAAAGTTTAGTAAAAAAATGGAGCAAATCTGGCTGAGAATGAACTCCCATATTCCATGCTCCATTTCGGGTTCCATGAGTTGTAGGCATGTTTTTCTTATGCAAATGAGTTGTTTTGATGTAATTAAATATGGGAAAGTATAGTATGTGCCCATATGGCCCACAAAACTTTGAAAGAAAAATTTATACATAGCACAATGCAAAGAAATGCCTTATTTTACTGCCATTTTCTCTTATTCTTGTGTAATTCATGGCATGAGACTTAGAAGCAGTATGATACAAAGCTAGAAATTTATAGTGTTACAGCAAAACCAAAGAAAAGCCATTTGGCAATTTTGGTACCCTATATGGAGCTAAAATTAACCATAATAGAACCCTATGTCACTTTTTGGCCAAATGAGCTCTTCTTGATCTAAGATTTGGCAAACATTTAGAGCTTGTTGAGAGCTTTTTGGGAAGCTAAAGATTATAATTTTTAAAGTTCTATAGAATATTTGATAGACTTTTAAAGTTAGCAAATTTTATGTGTTATGGTCTGAACATATTTTTAATGTGAAATAGACATTCATAGTTTTCCAGAATGACCAAGAATGCATGTTTTTTATTTTTTTAGAATTAGTTATGATTTTTCAAAAGTTGGACAGAAAAGAGGCCAAATCTGTCTGAAAATAAACGTCCATATTTTATACTTCATTTCGGTTTTCTTGAGTTGTTAGCCACATTTTATGATGTAAATGAATTGTATTCATGCAATTAAATATGAGAATGTATGATATGAGCTCACACAGTCCACATGACACCGATAGAAATTTTTATATATGGCACAATGCATAGAAATGTATCATTTTAATGGATTTTCTTACTTCCCCTCACGCAATGTGCTATATGAACATGCAATGTGTGATAGAAATGAGCTAGAAGTTATGGTGTTACAGGATGAGAGAGTGAGTTTTGAATTTCCGGATTTATACACCTTTAAGACGTATTTAGTAGACTAGTTTGGTGCTTTCCCAGATACTCAAGTGGCCATGGTTCCCTTAAAAACCAAAATGGACCATTTGGACCTTTTATGAGACTTAAAAGTGATCATTTTGCAACCCAATATCAAAATCTGATCAAATGAATGAATTTGCCCATGAAATTTGGCATGCATATAGATCTTATCTAGATCATTTTGGAAAGCTAAAGACTATATTATTTGGAACTCTATGAAATTAATTATGATTTTTCAAATTTGGCATTTTTCTGTTGTTTTGATGTAGATACTGTTCATTTGGTCAGTTGTTTGGGCTGTGTCATTTAAGGGACAAATGATATCCAATATTCATGAAATTTACAAGCATAAACTAGATATAATAAGCTTTCCATGGCCATCGATATCACCTCAATTGGGTATTTAAGCAAGGAGATATGAATTTTTGAAGTTGGAGGATAGTACTAGTAGTGATAGGTGACCTCTAGTATTGTTTCATCAAATTTTGATAGTTAAGTGTCTCTGTTTTGGTCTAGAATTATTTTTAGCATAAAATAAACATTAGTAGCTTTCTAGAATGGTATAGTGTGCATGATTTTGATTTTCTAGAATTAGTTATGATTTTTCAAATTTATGTCAGAATTCTAGAATTCTAACCCAAGGCTGCATAACTGTTTTTCATGTATACTATCCATTTGCACGATCTTTAGGCCACTTCTTGAGATGGATTTAGTTGTATTGTGTAATTAAATCTGAGAATGAGATGGATGAGTCCATATAGTCCACAAAACATTGAATAAAAAATTTATGCACGACACAATGCAATTAAATTTTATTTTTTAATGGCTTTTTTTTAAGAATATCATGTAATTCATGGAAATGAGCTTACTAATAGAGTGAGATGAGCTTAGTAAATATGGTGTTACAGACAAGGTCTCAAAATTTACATTGCAAAATATAAGACCTTGTCGACAAGATCCTGGATCTTGGTGACAGAATGTCCTTATAGCTATTAAAGTGACTTGAGTTATTGCTGATAGCATTGGGAATGTAGCGAGTTTACGAGGAGGATATGCCTCAGGGATGATACCCTAGAATAAAAATGAGATGTAATGAGATAAATGACCACTCAGTTAGTGGCCAGTAACTTTCCAGGCAGGAAAGCCCCAATTTAGAATTACAGTGATAAGGGAAAGGTGAGGAAGAGTTGAGAAACAAACACTTAGCAAAAGATACCATTGCCTTAATAGTGACTAAGGTAAAGTTAATAGAGTAAGTATAGTAAAGATAATTAGGTAAGAGTTTGGTATTTTATTAGATGAGCTTCCCTAGCATGAGACTCGTGTAATATAAAAGCTCACGAGTAGTAGAGTACTAAGTGAAGCATAAAGTTATTGATAACGTAGATTCAAGACATTAAGAAGATGTGTGTCCTGAATTGGGTTAGTATAACCCTAGAATTAATAAATTATGTTCCTAGAGATGAAAGCAAAAATCTACATAGAAAAAGAGTATACATAGCCTTTAACCAAAGTGTAATGAGGGGCTAAGATGAGCATTCAATACCTCAATACTTCTAAGGAAGCTAGAAAAGTTGAAAGCCACCTAAGAAGGTGAGCTTCAGGATTATGTAAGGTAACAGGGGTAAGCCATGAGCTTTAAAGAGAGTAAACTCTAGGGTTCATAGGGGATAATTCCTTACAGAGGAATGGTTTATTTAAGAATAAAGCAAGAGAATGAGAAGAAACAAACCCTTCTTTATAAAAAGTGAGTAAGTAAAAGTGAACACAGGAGGAATAAACATGCACTTGAGCATAGAGAAAGTATGTAACAATGTCAAAATTAAGGACACAATAAATCAAAAATAGATAAATAAATAATATGAATGAGTGTATTAGCAAACACCATTGTCTTTGGTACAAAAGACAATGATGCATGCTGTAAGGCCCTAAATAGAGACAACTGAACAACATAAGTGACCTCAAGATAGTACAGTAAATGATGTAAGAAATTAGGGAAAAAGTTCCCTTTCCTTGAGTGTCATATGAAACAAAGAGAGATAGAGCCTGATAACATGAAGGTACTTTATATTGTTAGGGAACTCGTAATATGCTGGCAATAGTGGCTTTGAACTCGGTCATGATTTGCTTGTGTATTAGTGATTGATGCTATGGCTTACTTGCAACAATGTTTACATAATATTGAGTCTAGCCAACTCAGTAGTAATGTAACTTGAGTGCATAGCAAATAATGGCATTAACCATAAAAAGGGTCCTAATAATCGAAGAGCATCCTAGTTAGCTAAATCAAGAGATAAGCTAAAGAAAGAGATGTAAGGGATTCCAATAATATCATAATGATAAGAAAAGTATGTAAAAGGGAATCCCCAATAAAGAATAATGATGCAAAAAGAAACGTGCTAGCAGTGTTAGAAGGTAAAAGTTGGAGTACCTTATGATATGACTAAATAAAGTAAAAAGCGACTAGCTTACAACCTCTATCCTGCGAGAGATGTTAGATATACTCAATGCATGTGATGCCCTAGTGCTGAAGGTACTTAAAAGCAGAAAGAGGGGTATGGTTAGAAATCACGGGATATAAGAGGAAAGATAGAAAGAGTACAAGTAAAGTATAGCAAGCTAGTAAGAGTAAAGAAAGAAAGCCTAAGTAGAAAGGCTTGAAGTGGGAACCTAAAGATCCTATAGGAAATAATGAGTGAGAATCAAAATACTCTGAAGTATTATGCCAATAGGATCAACAGAGAAAAAAGCGACACAAAACCCACTTCATATGAAGAGCATAACAAACATCTGAGTTTAGCCTTAGCTATTATAAGCGATGGTTACTGGACTTATTATTGAGCATGTATTTTACTGTCAGATACAGTGATCTTAGGCTTTGACATCCCATAGAGATGGATCATAATAGATTCTAGCACTATATAGCGGATCACAGTAGACCCTAGTAGGGCTCTAAGAGGTCACAGTAGACCTAAGGGTCATAGTAGATTCTACAAAGATATAGAGAGTCCATAGTTACAACACAGTAATTCTCTAGGGAGATGATGGCCTGAGATAGTTTTCTCAGATCAATCAGTCTTAGAGACCAATATAGTTATAGACAATTTTTTCTCAGAGACTAGAGATCTCCTAAGTCTGATAGACTATTGCCACAGAGATATGAAGGCTTTACTCAGACAGTTAAACCACTGACTAGATCTCTTGAGAGATGAGCATAGTATGTGGGATAAAGCAAACAAGAAAATAGCTTTCTAGTATTATAGCTAAATGAACCACTACTCAGTAGGCATTAGACCTGACCCAGGGATGGAGAGATCTCTATATACTAGAGTTTTATGTTTAGAAATGGGTCTGATATAATTTGTTTTGATAGGGTAAGTGGTAGACTATGTCTCTAGTAATTGAGATTATGAAAAAATTAGCAGGCCACAAGAATTCAATAGTAATCAGTGGTAGTTGCACTTTAATATTAGTATAGGAAAGAGCAAGCATATAAGGATAAGTTATTAAGCTAACGAGTTATATAAGCCATCTCTCAAGTGAATAAAGAGAGTAAAACCCAGTTTTGGCCTGAAAAGGCAAAGGTTAGAGTGAGAAATAAAATTGGGACCATTGAGAATAATAGCTCTTCGAAAAGGAGCTATAATCCTCGTAAGTGATATGACTATGAGACCTACAATAAAAAGAAATATGATGATAAACCATAGGATGAGCTAATGAGAAAATGAATGAGATTAAATAGTGGATTAATATTTAAGTTAAATAAGCAAACAGAGGTCTCTAATGGCTTTTAATGAATAGAGAGAGATAATGAGATCTTGTAAAAAGGCAATAAGAGATGATAAGGGGGATTTAATATTAAGTATGCTATCTCCCAAGGCACATGCAAGTAAGTTCACTAAATAGGAAAGTCAATCCTTATAAATGGGATAAGATTAATCAGACATGAAACTACAAGCTCTCCCAAGAGATAGGCCAGAGTAATGAGTACATGCAGTGTCAAAAACTATTTCCCCTTATGATTAAAGCGAGTCAAAGGCTTTGTAGCAATAACACAGAAAAGAGAATCATATACAATAAACTAGTGATGTAAATTCCCTAGCAGTAGGGCTTAGTCTCTAAAAGAAGTAAATAAAGCTATGAAGAAAGGAAAGAAAAGGTCAGTTAGTGAGTATATGAGCAAAGGTAGATGAGGTTATACCCCTAAATTTCGAGGAGGAAATTTATTTAAAGGGGGAGAAAATGTAACATCCAGTACCTCTATAAACGTGAGAAACGTAATGCTTAGTTTCTCCATAAACGTACGTAATTCACCGAATATAAGAGGAAGTCCCCCAGATAGAATGATTTAAGGCCCAATAAAATTAGAGTGATAATCTAGTCCTCAAAGAATAAGGATTTAAAGCCAGAGGTGCCTTGAAAAGGAACTAGAATCATAAGACGAAATTCAACGAAGATGCAGTGGCATTTTCGTAATTTTAGGAACT
Organism: Erythrophleum fordii; assembly: GCA_032878935.1. Lineage (NCBI taxonomy): Eukaryota > Viridiplantae > Streptophyta > Magnoliopsida > Fabales > Fabaceae > Erythrophleum > Erythrophleum fordii. The sequence goes on from JAVQMF010000033.1 coordinate 12,357,369, forward strand.
TTTTGGAAAACTCAAAGGAGAAATTTTTAAATGAAAAAAAAAAGTTTTTCAAGGTTCTCAGAGGCCCTAAAAACAATAGGAACCCTTAGAACAGCTAAAACCCCTCCAGTTTACGTTTTAGAATATTGGTGACCCTAAACTTTAAGCCTTTTGTTCAAGAAGGTTTTAGGGCTGATTTGAGTGATTCCAAAGGCTATTTAGAGATTAGAGAACCTAAATTTTATGATTAAAAAGATAGTTTTTAAAAAGGATTTGAAATGAGCCAAAAACAAAAAAGCCAAGAACGAAGGGCAAAATTAGAAATTTGAAATGTCTTAAATGAGTCCCTAGCCTATATATAGCACGCCCCACTTCTTCTTATCACCTTGGCTGACTTTCCTCCACTCCAAAATAGAACCCTAACCTCTTTGAAGTGGTGTACCAAGAGAGAGGAAGAAGGGAAGAGAAAACCAAGCAAAAAGGTAAGAAAACCCATGATTTTCATGCTTCTTCCTTCACCAACCTTGTTCTCCTCCTTCTCCTCTTTCTTTCTATGGATTTAGTGATGTATTTGGGTCTAATTTGAGGTCAAACCAAGGGAGGAAAATTTGAATTTCAAGAGAAGAATCCAAGCAAACAAAGAAGCATCCAAGAAAGGCTAGTAAAACAAGGTATTTTGTCACTTTCATGCTTGATCTACCTTGTTCTCCTTCTTGAGCATTTTATACCACATATGGACAGCCAAGAGGAAGTTAATTTTGAACCAAAATAAGGATGAATCCTAGGATTTAGAGTGTGGGAAACAAGAATATGCATAGAAATCTAAAAAAGAACCATTGATTTGCAAGATGTCTAGCCTAGGGTTTCACTTGCACCTTGGTTTGTAGGAAGCTTTCTAGCCATAATTTAAGGTGTCTAAGAGGTTGTGTGAGTTCTTAAGACACCAAGAGAGCCTCCCACATGCTTCTCCTATCAAAGAAATAAAAATAACTCCTTTGGTGTCCTTAAGAAGCATAGCCTCACCCTAGCATGGAAAGAGCATCAATAAAGTGTTTTAATTTCTTCCAAACTTGGTTTTGTATCATATATGATGGGAGGGGATAAAAGGATGCCTTAGAAAAAATTTAGAAGCCATGGATCATGAGATGATATCATAGGTTCCATATTATGACTTAAAGAAGCAAAACCTAGCTTAGCTCCTTGAATTGATTGTGTGATGACTCTAAAAGGCTTAAAAGGAGTCAAGAATCATAGATGGATGGAAAGAATAAAGCTAAGATTATGTTTTCCTAAGGTTGCTTCATTAGGTGCATTATGGAACCATAAATGAGCCATTAGAACTACCTAGTTTTTGAAATGATTGTGTAGCCTTAGAAATGATTCCAAGATTATAATTGGCTTCCATATTATGTGTCTAGGCCAAAGGAACCAAGTCCTACCTTCTTGTGTGTGTGGTTAAGGGAGAGGAAGCATTCTTGAAGGGAAAAGTGTGTATTTGTGACAAAGGTAGCTCTCTCTTCTTTCTCTCATATATGAATAGATGTTTATCTTGTCTTTGAATGTGTGTATGTATATTTTGAACCATGAAAGATGTTTTAACATGTATCTACATGCCATGGTACCATGATGTTATGTTATGCACTTAAATGATGCTTTATGAACATGTTTTGGTTTGCTTGAGTGTGGTGAAACCAAAAGTCCCTTAGCTAGGGTAAGGATAAGCCAAAAGTCCCTAAGAATGATTGAGACAAAGCCAAAAGTTCCCAAAAGTGAGGCTTAGTCAAAATCCCTTTAAGAAAATAGGTGAGGCAAGTCCAAAATTCCTAAAGAGAATGGGTGAGGCTAAACCACTTGCTTGTCAAGCCTATGTACATTTTGTATGGCTTCTTGAATGCTAAAAATGTTTTGTGAATGATTATGAAAGCCATGATATCCATGCATGCATTTTTAGACTTGGATTTGCATTCTTTATGTATGATTGAAAGGGAGAAGAGCTATTGGACTCCTAGAAGCTCATCCCTTCTTCCTCACATGTTTAACATGTCTAGATGTACCAAGTGAGCTAAGAAATGGAAGCCACCAAGCATAAAGGAAGGAGATTGACAACCAAATGTGTGATTTTGCCATTTTGAAGCCATATGAATGGCATATGATGTAATCTAATGTTGTATATGATGTATGGACCCATGAACACTTGTAAATATATAGATATATTGCATATGTATGGGATTTGATGCCATATGGATGATATTGCATGATTTGGACATTGAATGGCAAGAACTAGTTTATGTATTCTTATGTATATCTTAGGCTAAGAGAGAGAGTTTGTGAAATTTGGGTTTGTGTACCTTTGAGATATATTTAACAGACTATTTTGGTGCTTTTCCACGTGCTCAAGTGGACATGGATATCTTAGAAGTTGTTTTGGACCATTTGAGACCCATTAAAGACAAAAAAATAACCATTTTGGAACCCAATGTTAGAATAAGACCAAATGTATGAGTTTACCCATAAAATTTGGCATGCATATAGATCTTATCTTGAGCTTTTTGAGAAGTTAAAGACTAGATTATTTGGAGCTCTGTGGAATTAATTATGAATTTTCAAAATTTTCAAATTTTAGTTTTTTTGATATGGTTACTATTCATATGGTCAGTTTTGTCTCTTGTATCATTTGAGGGAAAAATAGAGTCCAATGATTATAATATTTTGTGAAAATAAACTAGACATGATAAGCTTTCTATGTCCACTAAGATCACCTAAATCGGATGTTTGAGCAAGGAGATATGAATTTTTGAAATTCTGTGATAGTATTAGTAGTGACAGACGACCTTAGTTATTGTTCCATCGATTTCTCACTACTAGATGTCCCTATTGTGGTATGGATTTATTTTTAGCATAACTTAGACATTCGTAGCTTTCCATAATGGTATAGTGTGTTTCATTTTGATTTTTCTAAAATTAGTTATGATTTTCCAAAGTTCATGACAGAAATTGGCCCATGAATTTAAAGCTGCACATGTAGTTTTTGTGTAAATGGTTCATGAGCTCGACTTCTTGGCCACTTCTTGAGATGGTTCTGAGTTGTATATGTGTAAATAAATATGAAAATGAGATGGATGAGTTCATATGGTCCACGAGACATGAAACAAAAAATTTATCTATGATATAATGCAAAAATAATCTATTATTTTATTGCTTTTCTTGAGTAAATGTGTTAGAACAAGGAAATGCAAGCTAGAATGATGAGAGATAAGCTTAATAAATATGGTGTTACTTTTTATTGGTATCAGAGCAAAGTTCCAGGCCTTTTAGGATTGTATATGGTTTGAGGAAGCAATGTTACAAGTATGTATGAGCTTGTTTTGGACATTTTGGGTGTGTGAATGTGGCATATGTCCATGTTCATGTTGAATAAGTTGTTAGAATGATCTTTAAAGAGGTAGTGAACATTAGGAGGGATAGGTCTCTAGGGTTAAGTTAGTAAGGCTAGAGTAGAGTAGATTGATCTTATGGCTAGAGCTCTATAGGCTATGGTAGCTTGCCTGAATCTGTGGCAAGCTGTGTGTGTGTTTGTAGCAAGAGGTTATTATCATGTAGCTGTAAGAGAGGCTTGCTTAAAGAGATCACGAGAGGCCTAATCCTCCCTAGCTTTCACACTCTGGCCACTTCTTGAGATGGTTCTGAATTGTACGTGTGTAAATAAATATAAGAATGAGAAGGATGAGTTTATATGGTTCACGGGACACAAAACGAAAAATTTATCCACAACGTAACACAAAAATAATCCATTATTTTATTACTTGTCTTGAGTAAATGTGCTAGACCAACGAAATGCATGCTAGAATGATGAGAGATAAGCTTAATAAATATGGTGTACAACTTATCTATGTCATCTTTTATTTTCTTTTTAATTTATTTGGAAGGGGAAAGACGTTATCTTCATCTTTTGAGAGAAAGGAGATCTCAAGCTTTGGAAGCAACACTTTAAGGAGTAATTTGGATGGTTTCTTATAAGATTTAGCTAAGGTAATAGAAGGAAAAAAATGTTTTACTCCTTCTTATCTTCAATTTGAACCAATTAGGATTTCAAGTAGATGATGTATGTCATACCATTATAGATTACATAGAAATCTCATACCATATTTTTCATAAAACAACAACTATTTAATTTCACACTTTCGGTAGTAGAAATAATTGTCATTGAAGCCTCACATAGTCTAATTGTTCACAAATAAATATTTTCATCATTTTATTCTCCAAATTCCTACCAAAAAAATTTGTTACGCTTAGACTATCCCAAAAAGAACCATAAAACTCATGGATTGCATCATATACACAATATCACTACTTTAACATATATTACGGATCAAACTTTGAAAAATCATAACTTAAACTACATAACTCTAATTTGTGCAAATTCAGTGGCCATGGAAAAGACTATGATGAGAACTATCTACCATAAAAATTTAAGGTCAAAATAAGTTCATTTGTTCCTCCAAAAATAATGAAAATCTTAACTGAATCATATGAATGGTACTAACCTGCAAATTCTACAAAAAAAGATGGCCAACTTCAAAAATTAATAATAAATTCTATAGAGCTCCAAAAATTGTGTTCTTTAATTTCATAGAAAGCTCTAGATGTGCTCTAAGTACTTGCCAAATTTTAGACCAAAATTCATCCATTTGGTTTATTAATGGTTCATAGACATTTCACGGCTCAAAGAATGCAAAATTTAGTTCCAAATGGTTCTAATTGAGCCCTATTATGCCATGTCTCTATTTGTGCAAGTTTCAAATGGTAAATGCATTATATATAGCTGCTTCAACGTGTCTTAAAAGCCATGTAACTCAAAATCACATTCCAAAGGGTCAAATGACACAATTTCATATATTGACATCCAAAAATGAATTGCACATCATAGTTTTATACTTTTGAGTGTGTGGGAATGATAATATATCAAATATGCATATACATCACCATACATGCAAGAATATACATTAAAACATAAAACTAGTGTCAAAATAGTTCTTCTTAGGCTCTTTGCTTATCATCCTTGCTCCTTTGAGAACCACATAGACATGGTTAAAGAAAGTAAGAGAAAGAGTGAGATTTAAAAAATCTCAATAGCTCATTCATCATTGAAACATACATATATAGCATACTTAAGGTCAAAGAAAGCAAGCATGTATATTACATAACCAATTATAGTTTATATTCATTCATTAGGGATTACATGGCTTCACCAAGAGCAAAGCAAGCTCTAGAGACTTTTGATTTAGCATCACTCTCTTTTAGGGATGTTTGATTTAGTCTCACTTATAATTAAAACTTTTAGCTTATTCTCATCCACATTTAGGGACTTTTGCCCTCACCTCACCTATTTTAAGGAACTTTTGGCACAACCTTACCCATTTAAGAGTCAAACTAATTCTAAATGCAATCAAATGTCATATAATTATATATGATCATCAAACAATCCACAATAAACATAACTTGCAAATAATACATACAAGTAATTCAAGATACTCAAGCAACCAACATACATATACAAGAATGGATGAAGCACTAACTTAACACAACAGTTCAACATAATTCCCCTTTATTCCTTGACATGGTTCCATAGCTTCACACCTACACTTGAGTGAAATTTCACTTGCTTAGCCTAGACACATCAATTGAAGTACAAAATTATCAATGGAACCATGCTTGTACTCATTTAAGTCTTACAAAAGTTAACTAGAATCTTAGGCTCACATATGGTTCAATTAAATGGCATAATGAAGCAACTCTTGTAAATCAATATCTTGGCTCCAAGGACTCACCCAATATGAGTTATATGACTCTATTAGAACTTATTAGAGCTACCATAAGCTTAATTTAAGAAGCCTAGTACTAAGTTGTTTCTTTATACATAATTGAATCCTAAATTTTCACATTTCAAAAAAAAGCTTCTAAATTCAAACCAATGGTTTCTTTGGTTTTATATAATTCATATCTAGACCATTTATAACCTTAGAATTAACAAAACAACTCCCTAGGTACTCTAAGTAAATCTTGGCCAAGACATGCTCTATGGTAGGCTTCCATGGAGTTTTCGTTCCATTCTTAGGGAAATTGGCACCAATGGAAGTTCCTTAGCTTCTTTTTAGTTCAATTATACTCTTATATAGTTGAAATACTTTTCTAAGGCTTCATACCTTCTAAGGTGCAATCAAAACCCTAGGTATCAAATCTTGCATTCTATAGCTTCCTAATTGATTTCTACGATATATTCCTAATCTCCACACTTTAAAACCCTAATTCCCATTATGCTGCAATAAAAAACTAATTCCTTTCATGTTCTTCTTAAGTTGGCCGAACATGAGAGAGCATGGAAGATCAAGGCAGAGCAAGCTTTACATATGGAATCATACCTTATGTCAATTCCTTGTAAAAAAAGAGGTTGTTGTGCTACCAATGGTTATCCCAATTTCTTTTCTTTTCCCACTAGTTCAACCACCAAAGTGCTTCTTTTAAGAAGTAAAACCATCAAAAGAAATAGCTCAAAAAGGAGAAGAGAATTTCTAACTATCATGAGACAAAATTTTGCACGTTTATATACCTATTTGCCTTACCTTTCCTTCCTCTTTCTCTTTCTCTTGGTGCATGTATGGCTGCTAGTTCACGGTAGACCTAAGTTGGTTAAGATGAGGAGGAAGGGGTGGTGTGTGTAACACCATAAATTCTAGCTTATCTCATATCATTCTTATGCATTATATCATCACATCCATGAGGGAAGTAGCAAAACTCTCTTAAAATAATGAGTTTAATTGCGCTGCGTAGTATCTAAAAATTTCAATTGGTGTCACGTGGACCGTGTGAACTCATACTATATATTCTCATATTTAATTACATAAAAAAAACTCATTTGCATCACAAAATTATGCCTACAACTCATGGAAACAGAAATGAGGCATGAAAGGGGCTTATTGAATTTCGGCCAGATTTGCCCCCTATTCTGCCCAAACTTTGAAAAATCATAACTAAATTTAAAAAAAAATAAAATAATAAAATATTGGTCATTCTAGAAATATTTGGATGTCTAATTCACACTAAAAATATTTCAAGATCATAACATTCATCACAGAGCACGTTTGACATTCAAAATAGTCCAAATGTCAGCTGAATTCTGAAACTATCACAGAATTCTGCAGAAACTTTGAAAATGTCCAATTAATTCACAAAAAATCCAATCCATGCAAATGATACCAATCTAAAAATTTTTAGATGTTAACTAGAGAGAAAAAATATCTCCAGACCAGTTCATCAAGTCTAGACCTCAAAATTCAATGGAACAATACCTTTGGTTGGGCAAAATTCCTGATACTGGACAAAAGATTCAAAAATTCATATTTTCCTCTCTAGAACTCCAAATGAGGTGCTTCAAGTTGGCATGAGTCACTGTGATTGTCTAGTTTCTTTGCATAAAATTTCATGGCAATTGGACATCTTCAATTTTAGACCAAATGAATAGTGTAGCAAACTAGAAACCATGAAAATTGCCAATTTTGAAAAATCATCAAATATTCTGTAGACCTCTGAAAATTATGATCTTTAGCTTCCCAAAAAGCTATCAATGAGACCTAATTGCATACAAAATCTCGAATCAAGAATAACTCATTTGGCTAAAAAGTGACATAGGGTTCCATTATGGTCAATTTTGGCTCCATATGGGATACCAACATTACCAAATGGCTTTTCTTTGGATTTGGCACCTTTTGGGCAAGTTTAAAAGCACATTTAGGACTTTGTGAGCTGCCCAAATGGTCTCAAACCCCATGCATCTCATTTTGGCCATTTAACCTACACTTATGCACATTTCTATAAACTCATTCATGAAGCTACCTTTTTCCATACATGCTCAACTCACATGCTATCATTCACATGACACATTCTTTCATTTCTACATCACATAATATCATAATTACATATATCTCAAGGGTCATAGACCATTTACAACAATAATATACATCATGAAACATTATTATGGTTCAAAAAGGCAAAAATTAGACATATTGATGTCAATCTCCTTCCTTCAATGTTGTTGGCTCCTATTACCATAGCTACTTGGTCCACCTAGCATGTTAGAGCATTGGAGAGGAGGGGATGAGATTCAAAGAATCCCAATAGCTCATCTCCCATTCAATCATATATAATATGTGCAAAGCAAGCTTTAAAAATGCATGCATGAAGAAAATGGAAGCCATGGACATTTTAAAAGCAAACTTAGCATATGAACAAATCATACAAGACATTCAAGAGCTCACCAAGTATTTGGATTGCCCTCACGCTTCTCCTCATGGATTTTAGACTTGCCTCACCCATTCTTTGAGAGCTTTGGACTCAACCATACTCTTGGGAGCCCACTTTTCTTTTGGGAGACTCTTTACTTTGTCTCAACCAAGCTCAAGGATTCTTGGCTCATCCTCACCCAAAGGAAGAGTTCTTGGCCTCTCCACACTCAAGCAAACTCATACAAACATTATATAATCAATTGAAAACATAACATGGCATCAAGCATCATGGCATATAAAGGCATGCTAGCATACTTTTCAAAGCTTGAAAATACACATACACACATTCTAAAACAAGCTAAACACACATCCATGTATGAAAGAAGGTGGAGAGAGCTACCTTGCACACAATTACACACTTTTTCCTTTGAACTCAAGCCTCCTCTTTTGGCTACACACCCACAAATTGGTGGAGATGATTTCTCTTGGCCTAGATACAATTTATGGGAGCCAATTAGGTTCATGAAACAAACTCTAAGGCCATATAACTTGCTTAGAAACTAAATTGCTCTATAGGCTCCATTATGGTCCATAAATGCACCTAATGAAGCAACACCCCTCAAATAATTTTTAGGCTCCATTCTTTCCTTTCAAATATGATTCTTGACTCCTTTTAAGCCTCTTGGAGTCATCACACAATTAAAACAAAGAGCCTAACATCATGTTGCTTCTTTAGGTCATAATATGGAACCTAAGGCACCAAATCACTTTCTATGAGTTCTAAATTGGGAAGAAGCATATGTGGAGCCTCTTAGGGATCTTTGGAGCTCATTTATACTCTTAGTTAGGCCTAGGAATCATCACACAAAATCAGATTTTACAAGGTGCAATTGAAACCCAAGAACTTGCATCTTGAAATCTAATGGTTTTTTGTTAATTCCCTTTGCATATTCTTAATCTCCACACCCTTTTTCCTTAGATTCATGCTTGGTTCTGCCTAAAAATCATTTCCTCCTAGGGTTTTCTCAAGTGGAGCGAAATGGTGGAGGAGGGAACCAAAGATGACAACCATAAGAAGAGAAATTACCTTATTTTCTTACTTTTTCTCACTTGAATCTTGTGTTCTTTGAGCTCCTCTCTTCAAATCCAAACTTTCCCCTCAATTTCTCCCTTAAAACAGATTTATAAACTTCATTATAATCATAGGAAACAAAAGAGAAGAGGTTTGGAAAAGAAAGAGCATGAAAAACTACTAATTTCCATACCTTAAGCCTTTCATTTCTCCTCCTCTTTGCCTTCCTCTTGTGTGCCACTCTCCCTAGGGTTTTCCTCTGGTTTTGGGCAGAACTTGGTCGTGCAACATGAAGGGAGAAGAAGGGTGCATCATATATATAGGTGGGAGGAAGTTACACTTTTCAAAAATTTCAATTTTGCCCTTCGTTCTTGGCATTTTCGTTTCTCCTTTGTTTTAGCTCCTTTTTGAGAACCATCTTTTCTATTATGAAATTTAGGTTCCCAATTTAGTAAAATGCCTTTGGAATCACTCAAATTAGAGCTAAAACCTTCCCGAACGAATCAGTCAAAGTTCGGGTCAACCGATGTTAGAAAACGTCCACCGGAGGGGTTTTAACTGTCCCGAGGCTTTCCATGATTTTCAGGGCCTCTGAGAACCCCGAAGAACTCAAAACTTTCATTTAAAAAGCCCTCCTGTGTGTTTTTTTCAAAAAGTGCCCATATTTATGAAAATGCCACTGGCCTTTTAGCAAATTTTTTGAATCACTCTAGCCTTGATTTCTGGGCAACTCAAGGCTCAAATCTTAATTTTCTAATATTTAAAATTTTATTATAATTTTAGTTGGCCCCAATTCCTTCTATTTCAGGGACTTCCTTTTGTATCTAGCCCATTTCTTCCATTTATGGAGAAACTGAATATTGCGTTTTTCATGATTACGGAGGGACTGGATGTTACATCATCTCCCATTCAATCATATATAATATGTGCAAAGCAAGCTTTTCAAATGCATGCATGGAGGAAATAAAAGTCATGGACATTTTAAAAGCAAACTTGGTATGTGAATCAATCATACAAGACATTCAAGAGCTCACCAAGTGTTTAGATTGGCCTTATACTTCTCCTCATGGATTTTGGACTTGCCTCACCCATTCTTTAAGAGCTTTGGACTCAACCATACTCTTGGGAGCCCACTTTGCTTTTGGGAGACTCTTTACTTTGTCTCAACTAAGTTCAAGAGTTCTTGGCTCATCTTCATCAAAGGGAAGAGTTCTTAGCCTCTCCACACTCAAGCAAACTCATACAAACATCATGTAAATATTTGAAAACATAACATGGCATCAAGAAGCATAATATGTAAAGGCATGCTAGAATACTTTTTCATAGCTTGAAAATACACATACACACATTCCTAAACACACATCCATCCATGAAAGAAGGTGGAGAGAGCTACCTTGCACACAATTACACACTTTTCCTTTTGGATTCAAGCCTCCTCTTTTGGCCACACACTCACCAATTGGTGGAGATAGTTTCTCTTGGCATAGATACAATTTTTTGGGAGCCAATTAGGTTCATGAAACATTCTCTAAAGTCATACAACTTGCTTAAGTACTAAATTACTTTATAACCCCCATTATGGTCCATATTGGCACCTAATGAAGTAACACCTCTCAAATGACTTCTAGGCCTCATTCTTTTCTTTCAAATATGATTCTTTGACTCCTTTTAAGCCTCTTGGAGTCATCACACTATTAAAACAAAATGCCTAGCACCATGTTGCTTCTTTAGGTTATAATACGGAACCTAAGGCACCAAATCAATTTCTATGAGTTCTAAATTTTTCCAAGGCCTTTCTTCATTTTCATTCATTAAATGTGACTCAAGAATGGATTTAGAAAAATTTTAAACTCTCCCTAGCTGTGAGAACCCTTCTTGGTTGAGACAATGAAGCATATTGGGTTCCATGGAGCTTTCTTTGTTTTCTCAAGGGAAGAAGCATATGAGGGGCTTCTTAGGGATCTTAGGAGCTCATTTAAACTCTTATTTAGGCCTAGGAATCATCATACAAAATCAGATTTTACAAGGTGCAATTGAAACCCTAGAATTTGCATCTTGAAATCTAATGGCTTTTTGATAATCCCCTTTGCATATTCTTAATCTCCACACCCTTTTTCCTTAGATTCATGCTTGGTTCTACCTAAAAATCATCTCCTCCTAGGGTTTTCTCAAGTGGGGTGAAATGGTGGAGAAGGGAACCAAAAATGACAACCATAGGAAGAGAAATTACCTTGTTTTCTTGCTTTTTCTCACTAATCTTGTGTTCTTTGAGCTCCTTTCTTCAAATCCAAATTTTACCCTTAATTTCTCCCTTAAAATAGATTTATAAAATTCATTTTAATTATAGGAAACAAAGGAGAATGGAGGAGAAGAGGCTTGGAAGAGAAAGAGCATGAAAAACTATTAATTTCTATACCTTAAGCCTTTGATTTCTCTTCCTTTTCTTCCCCTTCTTGTGAGCCTTATCCCCTTAGGTTTTCTTCTGGTTTTAAGCAGAACATGGTCATGCATAATTAAGGGAGGAGAAGGGTGCATCATATATATAGGTGGGAATAAGTTACACTTTTCAAAAATTCCTATTTTGCCCTTCATACTTTACATTTTTGTTTCTCCTTCATTTTAGCTCCTTTTTTAGAACCATCTTCTCCATTATAAAATTTAGGTTCCCAATTTAGTAAAATGCCTTTGGAATCACTCAAATTGAAGCTAAAATCTTTTCAAATGAATCTATCAAAGTTCGAGCACACTGACATTAGAAAACGTCCACCGGAGGGGCTTTAGCTGTCCCGGGGCTTTCAATGATTTTTAGGGCCTCTGAGAACCCTAGGGAACTCAAAATTTTCATTTAAAAAGCCCTCCTATGTGAATTCCAAAATTTACTCAAAATTACGAAAATGCCATTACGTTTGGTAAGTTTTTCATAAGAAATTGTTTCTTCATTCTAACTCTATTTTTCTTTCTGTCTGAGCCTGAGATTCTCATTTTTAGGAGTCTAGAATGCTCCCAAATTTTTTAGAACCTTAACTATCTCATTCTGGGGGACTTCCTTTTGTATCCAGTAAGTTTCGTTCGTTTACGAAGAAATTGTACGTTACATTTCTCATGTTTTCTCTGGTTTTCAGAGAACCGGATATTACAATCAACATGCTATCCTTAAAATCAATACTAGCATCATCAACTAGCATATCAATTAGACTCACACTAAAAATAGAGTTATCATCACATGGGTGTTTCATGGCATCAAATATATTAAGTTGTATCACATTGCCAGCAAACTCCATTTGAAGAGTACCCTTATGCACATTTATAATTGTCTTTATAGTTTTTAAGAAAGGTCTACCTAAGATAAGTGGGGCATGGCCATGAGATCTATATCTATTGTAATACCATAAATTTTTAATTTATCTCATGCTATTCTCATGCTTTGAACCATGTATCTCACATAAGGAGCAAGAAAATGGTATTAAAATAATGAATATTTTAGCGTTGCATAGTATATAAATTTTTCATTTGGTGTCCTGTAGACCGTGTGAGCTCATGTATCATATTTACATATTTAATTACATAGATACAACTTAATTCCATCACCAAAAGTGGCCTAGAACTCATGTAAGTGCAAGAAATACACAAAATTCATAGTTGCAACCTCAGCTAGAATTTTTCCTTTTCTGTTACAAACTTTGAAAAATTATAACTAATTCTAAAAAAATAAAATCACACATTTCTAAAAGCTACAAATGTCTACTTTATGCTAAAAATATGTTTAGGTTATGAAATGCCAAGTAGAAGACGTTTGACATTCGAAAAGCACTCAAGGTCTCAACTGCCTGGGCTACTGTCATAGTTTACTGTCATAAATTTTGAAAATTCATAACTAGTTCTAGAAAAATCCAAATCATGCAAACTTGGTCAATCTAAGAAGCTACAGATGTTAAATTTAAGGAAAAAATATCTCTAGTTCACTCCAAGTTCATTTAAGAACTGAATTATGATAGAATAGAACTAGAGGTCCAGTGGCATTACTAGTACTGACATGAAATTTCAAAAATTCATAACTCTCTTATCAGACCTACAAATGAGGTGATCTTGGTGGTCATAGAAAGCTTATAACTCTAGTTTATTCCTATAGAATTTCACAAGCATTGGACATCATTTATCTATTAGATGACATAAAACACAAAACTAACCTTATGAATAGTGCACTAACCCAAAACTAGAAAATTTCCCAACTTTGAAAATTCATAATTAATTTTGTAGAGATCCAATTTTTATGCACTTTAGCTTTCTAAAAAGCTATCGATGAGCCCTACATGTCTACAAAATTTCATGAGAAGATTCATCCATGTGGTTAGCTTGTGCTATAGGATTCTGATTTGGTCACTTTCATGGTCTTTACAAGCACCAAAGTGTCCAAATTTACTTCCCACACTTGTATGGCCACTTGAGCACGTGGGATTGCACCAAAATGACATTTTAAATTTGTCTCAAAGGTGCACAAACCCAGAATTTGCAAACTCACTCTCTCACCCCATACCATACACACATTTCCATAATGCTAGTCTTGCCCTACATGTCCAAAATGCATATTTCCATACATATAACCTTAAATCTCATTTGTACATGATACATTAGTATAGTTATACATGTTCATAATATCATGGGACATATACAACAATAGATTATAGCATTTGCCATTCATATGGCCTTAAAGAAACAAAATCCATGCACTTTTATGTCATATTCTCATTTTTCAAGTGGTTGGCTCCCATTTCCTTGTTCTCATAGTCCCCTTAAAATGTTCGAACATTAGAGAGGAGGGAATGAGATTCAAAGAATTCTAATAGCTCATCTCCCATTTCAACCATATATAAAGTATGCAAACCATGTCTTACAAATGCAAGCATGAGAATATTAAATAACATGAACATTCAAGAAACAATCTTGGCATGTGAGTAAGTCATACAAGGCATCCATAAGCTTGCTAAGTAAGTGGATTTGCCTTACCCATTCACTTGTAGATTTTAGACTTGTTTCACCCACTTTTGTAAGAGATTTTTTACTCAACCTTACTCTTGGGAGTCAACCTTACTCTTGGGAGACTCTTTACTTTATCTCAACCAAATTTAAGGGTTCTTGGCTTATCCTTACCATGGTTAAGGGTTCTTGACTTCTCCATACTCATGCAAACCTAAGCAAACATAATGCACATCATTTGAAAATATAATGTATCATCATGATACCATGGAATAAAAGCTCATGCTAGAACATTTTTCATTACTTAAAACACACATCTAAAGATAAGTTAAGTATACATTCTTGCATGAGAGAAGGAGGAGTAAGCTACCTTAGTTACAATCACACACTTTTTCTCTTGAATTTCCTCTCCCTTCCTCTGCCTAGCACATAAAAAGTTGTGAGATTGATTTCTCTTAGCCTAAACACAATTTATAGAAGCCAATTAGGTTCATGGAATTAATTCTAAGGCCACACATCTTCCTTAAACACTAACTTGGTCTATTAACCCCTTTATGGTTCCAAGAATGCACCTAATGAAGCAACACTCATCAAATAAATTATAGGCTCCATTCTTTCCTTTCATATATGATTTTTGACTCCTTTTAAGCCTTTTGGAGTCATCACACAATTAAAACAAAGAGCCTAACTACATGTTGCTTCTTTAGGTCATATTATGGAACATATAAGGCCATCTCACTTTCTATGGTTTCTAAATTTTTTCTAAGACTTCCCTTCATCTTCACTCATAATATATGACTAAAAAATGGGCTTGAAACAAATTAAAACTATCACTAGGTACCCTAATCCTTCTTGACTAAGACAATGAAGCATAAGGGCACTAATGGACTTTGTTTTGTTTTCTACATGGAAGATGCATATGGGAAGACTTCTAGGGATCTTAAGAGCTCATTCAAACATTTATTTAGGCCTAGGAATCATTGTATAAAATTAGATTTTGCAAAGAACACTTGAAACCTTAAATTTGCTATCTTGAAATCTCATGGCTAGTTTGTTGTTTTCTTTGCATATTCTTGTTCTTCTCCCTCAAATTCCTAAGATTCACCCTTGTTTTAGTTAAAAACTCAACTCCCTAAGGTTGGCCATATGTAGGTCGAAACACTCACAACAAAAGGGAGGAGGAAGATCAAGTGAAGGAATAGCAAAATACCTTAATTTCCTTGGTTCTTCCTGCTTGTTCTTCACCTTCCTTGTCCTCCTCACCTCAATTTAGAAAATTTTCCTCTGTTCTTCCCTCAAAACAGATCCAAAAACTTCAAAAATACCATAGGAAAGAAAGGGGAAAAGGAGGAGAAGAGATTGGCTAAGAAAAAGCATGAAAAACCAAGAATTTCCATACCTTTCACCTTGTTTTTCTCCTTCTCTTCTTCTTCCTCTTGTGTGCCTCTCCCTTAGGGTTTCTCCTTTGGTTTAGGGAAGAACCAAAATGAGCTAAATGAGTGAAGAGGTGGGGCATAACACTTATATATAGGGAGGCTAGAAAGACTTTTCAAAAATTTCAAATTTGTCTTTTTATTTTGACATTTTCGTTTCCAGTTCATTTTAGCTTTTTTTATAATTGTCTTTTCCATTATAAAATTTAGGTTCCCAATTTAGTAAAATTCCTTTAATCACTCAAGTTGAAGCTAAAATCTTCCCAAACAAATTTATCAAAGTTTGGGTACACTGACATTGGAAAACGTCTATTGGAGGGGTTTTAACTATCCCAGGGCTTCCTATGGTTTTCAGAGCCTCTAGGAACCTTGAAGAAGTCAAAATTTTCATTTAAAAAGCCCTTCTGTGTGAATTCCAAAATTTGCTTAAAATTAAGAAAATGTCATTACATTTTTTAAGTCGTTCGTCAAATTTTGTTTCTTCATTCTAACTCTATTTTTCTTTCTGTATGAGCCTGGGATTCTCATTTTTTGGAGTCTAGAATGTTACTCAAAATTTTTGGGACCTTAATTAATTCATTTCGAGGGACTTATTTTGAAAACACAGTCATTTTCGTCATTTAACAAAAATCAGATATTATATATATCATCCTCTATGTTAAGGACATAAAAATCAGTTGGAAATATCAAATCCTTTACCTTAACCAGGACATCCTCCAACACTCTTAAAGGATAAGCAATGCTCCTATTTCCAAGCTGCATAACCACTCCAATAGGTTTTAACTCTCCCATCTGCAAAGATAAGTATACTAATTTAGGCATAACATTAATAGCAGTACTAAGATCAATTAAAGCATCAGAAAACTTAAAAGTTCTAATAGTGCATGGAATTGTAAAAGTACTTGGGGATCTTGACATTTAGTGGGCATTATTGGTTGTATAAGTGCTGAAACATTCTTGCCAAAATTGACTTTCTTATTCCTTCTTAGCTGCCTCTTGTTGGTACATATTTCTTTGAGAAATTTGGCATACTCACGGATGGTCTTGATTGCTTCCAATAAAGGTATGTTGACCTTAACCTTCTTAAAAGTTTTAAGAATTTCCTTCTCAATTTTTGCTTTAGTTTGCCTCTTTCCCAAATTAGGTCTATGTGCGAAAGGCAAAATCTTCTTTGGCTCCTCTTCTTTCTTACGCTTATCTAGTGCGACATGTGTTTTTGATGACGCTGACTTATCCATGGTAATAGTGTGATGACCCTAACTTCTAATCCTAGTAATTATGGTTAAATACATGATTAATAATTAATGATCAAGGTTTGGAGTCGTTATAATTAATTACATTAAGAAAATATAAGGAAATTTGAACTTTGATGTTATTAGGGTCATCAACTAAACAACCATAAATGGGAGAACGTATAAAAGGAATTGCACTATTATCAAGGGTTTGTAATTCATCCATCCATTAGTTTCAACACACAAAAACCTCCTATAAGTGTCCCTATATTAGTTCCTAGCATTACCATTGAAGAAATTGGGGTTTCTAGGCTAAAGGTAGGAGTTTGGGGACATGTGCCGCGACTTGGAACCTTCTCGCTGTGGCTAAATTAGGTACTGGAGCTCAAAAACTAAGTTCTTCACTTTACGCCATGGCCCCGACCTTTTCGCGTTGCGGCTAAGTGGCTCTCGGGAATCATTGGGTAACTTACTCGAATTTCATTGCGGCAATCGCCAAGGTGAGTTAGATCTTCACCGCAGCCAACCTACGTGGCGCTATGGTAGAGATGCCTCTTGGAGCTACTGTTTGAAGTCCCATGATTCTCGCCTCAGTGGAATACACTTGCGTCATGACGAGTTTTACTACTGTACTCTCCTTAAATAGTTTCCGTGACTTGCGCCGTGGCAGGACTTATTGCGCTGCAGTGAGTTTTTATTCTGTCACCCTCCTGTGCGATTTTTTTTGCACTGCGCCCCGGTGATATTTCTCAAGCTGCAGCGTCCTATGCCACTGTCACTCTTCAGGCCATGGCGAGGCCTTCCTAACCGCGGCGTGACTCCCTCCTGTAACTATATCTCCTACATTTCGTCCCATGCACTTTAATTCTCTTCTTAGGAACACCCTAGGACCACTTTCTCCCATTTTATATGACTCTAATGGTATTTGTCTACCCTATTCACTAAGCTATTCTACCATTACCAATTCAAAACTTAAATGTAAATTTCCACTCCTCCAACTACCCTATATCAGTAAGTCCATAGAGTAATAGCAACAAGAATTCATGCACTATTGACAATTAACATTCGATACACGTTCCGTTAAAGGTTTCATACATCAATGATACATATCAATATCTAATACATCACATAATTATATTTCCAACAGTATACTATACCATAAATTCAGTAAAATTCATGCATCAGGTGTTATAGGATTCATACATCTAATATCAAGTTATGATGAGGCCTAACTCCTCAATAAATACATTCTAAGTAATCAAAATATAAAAGCCTACACTTGGCAACATGATTACATGATGATGCTATACAAAAAGGAATATAAAATTTAGCATCTATTCTAAATAAACCAATCTAAGTGTAGCCTTCTCCCCATACGGTTAGAGCTCATAGATTTTCATCCACTTGCTTCCCCTTATCCTTACTCGAAGAACCTTTGTGACGACCCTAACTTCTAATTATCATAATTAGAGTTAAGTATGTGATTAATAATTAATGATCAAGGTTCGGGGTTGCTACAATTAATTACTTTACGGAAATACAGAGAAATACAATTAATTAACTAATCTGAACCTTGATGTTGTTAGGGTCATCAACTAATCAACTATAAATGGGAACATGTATACAAGCATTTGTAATTCATCCCTCTATCATTTTCAACACCCAAAAACCTCCCACAAGTGTTCCTATATCATTCCCTAGCATTAGCATTCAAGAAATCCGGGTTTCTAGGTCAAAAACTGAGTTTTTAGCCCTCCGCCGCTGCCTGGAACTCTTGCGCCGCGGCCCCGTTGCTCTTTGGAAGTACATCATCGCGGCGAGTTGGACCTACGCCGCGGCCAACCTATGTGGCGCCGCGGTGAGTTTTGCTACTGTAACCTCGCAAATTAATTTTCTCGACACGCGTCGCGGTGGAACTTATTGCGCCGCGGCGAGGTTACGTTTTGTCACCCCCTGGGCGATTATTTTCACTCCGAGCCGCGGCGAGATTTATCAAGCCGCGGCGTCCCTCGCCACTGTCACTCCCTAGGCCGCGGCGAAGCCTTCTTGGCCGTGGCGTGACTCCCTTCTGTAGCTGTTTTCCCTATGTTTCGCCCCCTACACTCCATTTCTCTTCTTAGGGACACTCTAAGGTCACTTCCCCTCATTTTAAATGGCTCTAATGGTATTTATCTACCTTATTTACTTAGCTATGCATCCATTACCAACCCAAAACTTATATGCCCATTCCTTTCCTCTAATCACCTCCTATCAGCAAGTTTATGGAATAATAACAACACCAATCATGCACCGTTGATATTTAACATTTGATACACTTTCCATTGTTAGCCAATTACAATCATAATGTTCAATTCCATGGTAATCGAATTACATATATAATCCCTATGCTTGGCAACTCATGATGCAATGCAGCAATGATACAAAACTATCAATTTAGTTACAATACATTTGTCAAAGTTCCCAAACCTATAAGCTACCAAACCATCTAAGGATCTTCCATTAATTTTCTCCTTGCCACTAAGAGGTCCGGTCCCTGAAAATGTTAGCCCACAACGGGGTGAGATATACAATCTCAGTAACAAAAAGGTAATTTCCATATATATGTACAAGTCAATCAATATAGGACAATCTCATGTCATCAATATCAGAATCATCAATTCAATTGGCAAATGAACTAGTTGAACCACAAATGACTACTGTCCCATACCAGCAATCATACACAACATGTTAAAGGCCATTAACACTGGGAGGGGCCCGTCCACGGCACCCACTCCCCATTGAGCACAACCAGGGCTCAGTGCATCTGGGGTTGATCATACCCGGTGCCCAATCGCGGCACATGCACGGGTGGCAGCCGCACCACAGCTCCACCATGGACTCACAAGGTCCAATTACAATCACAATCAAGTAGTCAACTAGTCATTTAGCATTTCAAAATCAAGTATGTGTAACAAATAGCAGATTAACATGGGCATATACATGGAATCAGGAAAATAACCCCAGTTACCTCATTGAAGCCAATTACTCTTCCCCTAGCTACCATAGTAATCCAAATGTACACCAAGCCTATAACAAGCATAATTATCATCATTTCTAATCACAGTCAAATATCCAAAGAGCTGAACTACTAATGACAACTAGAGGTTACTTACCTAATTACTAAGGGATTTAATTTCGGACTCCAACTTTCCCACACCAGAAATTGCTATAGTTTACTTTAATTTCTGGGTAACTCCACATTAAACCAAATCCCATGTCATAGGTTAACTACAGGGGTCTCAAACTAACAGAGAATGCATTAAAATGGGAAGGAAATACTCACTTAACAGCACCAATAGCCCCACCTCTGAAAATCCACCATAGAAGCACCAAAATTCGCACTTCAACCACCAAGCCCAAAAAATTAGTTTTCCACCATTATCTCCTTGTAATCTCACACAATAAAAGAACCCATTATGATAATACATCCTTAGGGGCATTTTCCAGCAAGGTTATACACAAAATGGAAGGGAAAAGCTTACCTAAACCTCCCTCTAACCTCCGAGTCCGAAAATCTTGCAAGGAACCATTCCACACCAAATTTCAGATTTGAGAAGAAGATGAAAATACTCAAACCCAGAAATTAATCGGACCAAAACGAAGAGGAGGATGAGAGGGTCAAGTTTTATATAGGTTACCTTGGCCAAATCTTCCTCTAGAAGTGGGAAATGGTGGAGGAATGCAGAAAAACCCTAGCCCCTCTTCTCAAGTGCGAAAATGCCTCTCTAAGTCTGCAGAACATGTATTCCTTGGCAGCCAAATGGGTGGAGATAAGGCTTCTTAGGGTTTTAGTGAAGATGGGTGGTCCAATGAGCCCATTATCTTAAGTGGGCTGGTGCTAGGTAAGATGGGCTGCAGAAAATTTAAAGCTACAAATGGGATATGCTGATCCAATGGCCCAATTCCTTGTGGGTTCAGATTTTTGATACTTGTTGGGCCTTATTTCATGAGTTGGGATGAATTTCATGAGTTGGGCTACAGAAATTTGATTGGGCTAGGCCAAATTTCAAGAGCCAATCCAATTTGGGTCTGCATAGTATATATTGGGCCAACTCACATAAATTAGGTTTTGAGCCCCTATTCTACTAAATCAAATTGGACTATTACTAGGTGATTTCTCTTGGCCCAAGTCTTATGATAAGGAGTTGGGCTTGCATCTAGAATCATTGGGCCTTTATAAGCCTCTTCTCATGATCCCCCTACATTAATTTAGGCCCAGATGTAGTTTCTATCCTAATTAATTCTCAACTCACATTATTAATTTATTTCTCAAAATTACCATTCACTTAACTTGCTCACTTATCCCATATTAATTATTCCTAATTAATCTAAATCCATGATTAATACTTTAATTAATTTTGGGATGTTACAACCTTCACCTGAAATATTTAATCCTATGAAAGGGGGTGAGATGCGAATCTCAGTAACCAAAACAAATTCCATTCATATATTCTAGTTTAATCAACATATATGTATGATTTTATATAAGCATCAGAAAACATACTAGTCATACTAGTAAATGAAACAATTAGGATATCATGATCACTATCCTATATTAGTAATCATATTTTCACATGTTAAAGGCCAATAACATTGGGAGAGGCCCGTCCATGACACCCACTCCCTAATGAGCACAACCAGGGCTCAGTGCATCTAGGGTTTGATCATAACTCGATGCCCGATCAAAGCATATGCATGGGTGGTAGCCACACCACAGCTCCACCATGGACTCACAAGGTCCAATCATAACACAATAGATAGCTAACCAATTCATTCAGCATTTCAAATCACTCATATATAGCAAACATGAAATTAAAATAGATATATGCATGGAATTAATATAGTCCCGGTTACCTTACTTGTAGACAAATTGCAAAAGCCACAAATAGTACAAAAATCTCCCTAGCCACTATAAATTCCTAAAATTCAGAATGGATGTGTCCTCTACCAAAAACTTCAATATATCACCTTAAATCCTAAGCAAATTTGTGAAAAATTAATACCCATACTATAATCCAGTCATTGGGGTCTCAAACCAGTAGAAATACATCAAGAAGATGAGTTTATACTTACCTAATGTCAGTCTTAGCCTCAACCTACGAAATTTCACTATGGAAACATCAAATGGCAAGTTTCAAATTTTGGGTGTGGGTAAAAGTGTTCTAATTGGAACATTAATTGGGTCAAATTAAAGAGAAAGATGAGAGAATTAAGTTATATAACTATTATCTTGGCTGAATTTTACTCTAGGAGTGGGGAAAAAGTAGAAACATGCCAAGAACCCTAGCCTCTCCTTTGGACCTCCGAATTTTATGTGTGTCTCTTGTGGTTCTGCAGAATGGGGGGTGGCTAGGTTAGTTTTTAGGGTTTAAGTTGGGTTTTCTATGGGTTATGGGCTACTCCAACATCTAACTCCAAATGGGCTTCAGATTTTAACTTTGTTAGGCCAGCTTTAAGGTGTTGGGCTATAGAATTTCATTGGGCCAGACCTAGTTTTAAGAACTCCATTGTTTTAAGTCTGCACAAAGTTTATTGGGTCATTTATAAGAGCTTATGGAAGTTGGATCTTGGGCCTTTAATTCATTAAATCAGATTGGGTCTGCACTTAACTTATTGGGCCTCCATTAGCCTCTTATCATAATCTCCTACATTAATTTGAGCCTAGATGAAATTTCTATCCCAATTAATTCTCAACTCATATTATTAATTTATCTCTCAAAATTTCCATTCACTTAACTTACTGATTATTCCATATTAATTATTCTTAATTAACCTAAATCTATGATTAGTACCCTAATTAATTTTTGGGGTGTTACAAATAGTGTCTGAGGATCCCTAAATTTCCTTTCCACTCCTAAGAGTGATGGCACTAACATTACTATTATTCCTTAGATTGACAATCATCTATGATGGTTGTAACACTATATTTATCTAGCCTATCTCGTGCCATTCTAATCACATAAGTTTCGAAAGGAAACACCATTAAAAATATTCAATTATTTTACATTACGTCATGGATAAAATTTTCATTTCATATCCTGTGGACCATATGAATTCATCCATCTCATTCCCCTATTTAAATACATAAATGAAACATAAGTACATCTCAAGATGTGGCCAAAAACTCGAGCTCATGAAGCATATACAAAAAAATCACAAGTTCAGTCTCGGATTGGTGTGCCAGCTTTCTATTATGAACTTTGGAAAATCATAATTAATTTTAGAAAAATCAAAATCAAGCACACTATACAATTCTGGAAAGCTAGAGATATCTACTTTATGATAAAAATAAGTTCAGACCAAAATAGGAACGTCTATCCCCTAGAAATTGATGGAACAATACCCTGACTTAGCTAGCACTGCTAGTACTATCACAAAATTTCAAAAATTCATATCTCCCTGCTCAGACATCTAATTAAGGTGATCTCAGTGGCTATAGAAGTCTTATCATGTTTAGTTATATCATGAGCATTAGAAACCATGTGACCCTAGAATGACATAGGAGATGAAACTAACCATATGAACAGTAACCATATTAGAACAGCTAAAATTTGGTAACTTTGAAAATTCATAATTAATTCCACAGAGCTCTAAATAATCTGGTCTTTAGCTTCCCAAAAATTTTTAAATGAAATCTATATGCATGCCAAATTTTATGAGGAAATTCATTCATTAGGTCAAAATGTACTATAGGGCTGCAAAATGGTCCATTTATGCTACTCAGAGGGTCACAAAGTGGTCAAATTTGCTTCCAAGGCTTTCATGATCCCTTGAGCACATGGGGAAGCACTAAAATGGTCTATTAAACATGTCTTAAAGGTGCACAAATCCAGATTTCACAAACTCACACTCTCACCCTAAAGTATACATAAGAACACATAAGCCTCATCTTGCCATTCAATGTCCAAATATTGCTATATCATTCACATGGCACCAAATCTCATATATACATCAAGTATTCATATAATTATATATGTTCAAATGATTATACAATATATTCATCATAGGATTACATCACATACCATCAAAGTGGCTACAAAATGCACAAAATCACACACCTTCTTGTTAATCTCTCTTCTTCAAGCTTGGTGGCTTCAATTTCTTAGTTCACTTAGTCCACCTAGACATGTTAAGCAATGGGGAGGAAGGAATGAGATTCTAGGAATCCCAATAGCTCTTCTCCCTTTCAACCACACATAAAAAATGCAAATCCAAGTCTAAAAATACATGCATTAATATCATGGAGTATATAATCATTCATGGAATATTTCTAGCATTCAAGAAATCATATAAAGCACACATAGGTTTGCTAAGAAGATGGTTTAGCCTCACCCACTTCTTTTGGGGAATTTTAGACTTGCCTCACCCATTTTCTTAAGGGACTAAGCCTCACTTTTAAGAGACTTTTGGCGTTGTCTCACCCATTCTTGGGGACTTTCAGCTCATCCTCATCCTAGCTAAAGGACTTTTGGCTTTACCACACTCGAGCAAACCAAAACATGTTCATAAAGCATCATTTAAGTGCATTACATAACATCATGTTACCAAGGTATATAGATACATACTAAATCATCTTTCATGGCCTGAAACATACATATATACACACATTCAAGACAAGATAAACATTCATTTATGCATGAGAGAAAGAAGAAAGAGCTACCTTAGTTACAATTACACACTTTTCCCTTTTGGAATGCTTCCTCTCCCTTGGCCACACACTCACAAGAAGTTGGAACTTGATTCCTTTAGCCTAGACATATCATGTGGAAGCCAATTATACTCTTGAACTAATTTCTAAAGCCACACATTTATTAAAAAAGCTAGCTTATTCCTATGGCTCATTTATAGTTTCATAATGCACTTAATGAAGTAACCTTGGAAAAGCATAATCTTAGCTCCATTCTCTCTATGACGACCTTAATCTCAATCCCAATTACTAAGGTTTAATACATGATCAATAACCATAAATCAGAGTTACATGATATTAAGACTAATTACACTATGAAAATACAGGGAAACTTGAACCTTAATGTGACTAGAGTCATCAATCAAACGATTATAAACACTTATGTTCGTAGGGGAAATAAACATTTATCTATTAGTCTTTGATTCTATTACTCATCAATTATAACTCACCTTAATACCTCTACATCATCCCTTGAGATCAACATATGAAAAACCAAGGTTTTCTAGTTAATATAGGTGTTTCAGCATGTTCGCCGCGGCCAATTCCTTTATGTTTTACCCCTTTCTTCATCACTAGTTTCGCCGCGGCTTGGACCTTCGCCGCGGCCAACCTACATGGCGCTGCGACGAAGAAGCCTACTGGAACTTCCTCACTCGCCTCTCGATATTAGCCGCGGCCAATTCCTCTCTGGAATGCCTGGCTCTTTTTCGCACAAGTTCACCGCGGCCAAATCCCCGTTTTGCCGCGACGAATTTCCCTCTGGACGACTCCCAGTTTTACCTTTCACATTTCGTCGCGGCGAATTCCTCTCTACCACTCTCCCTGGGCAACTTTGCCTCCATTGGCCGCGGCTAACGCCATTTTAGCTGCGGCTAAATTCTTTCTGATCCTATAACCCCAAAATTCTTGTCTCATACTTTCCACTCTTCCTTCATTAACACCCTAGGGCCCCTCTACCTTCATTGTGGGGCTCAAATATCCTTTATTAGCCTAATTTATCCAGCTAATCTATCCTTGCTAGTTCAAGACTCAAGGGCCAATTTCTTTTCTCTAATTATCCTATATTAGCAAGTCCATATATCAGCAAGTTTGTAAAATAACAATAACAGGAGTTCATGAACTATCAGCAACTATCACTTGATACCCAATCAGTGGGGGTTCATAGCAATATGTCAAGATTACATTTCCAATAATGAGCTATATCAGAATTCATCAAGGCTCATAGCAGATATCATAAATCCATACATCAAATACCAATTTAAAGTAAGGCCTACTCCTCAATAGGTACACATTATATTATCAAAATACAGACTCCTACACTTGGCAATATAGATACATGATGATACTATACAAGACTTAACAAAATTAGCATCTACTCCATTCTACTCAGACCAAGTGTAGCTCCCCCATACTAGGCCTCAGCTTATAGATGTTCATTCACTTGCTTACCCTTGTCCTTACCCGAAGCACTTTCACCTGAAATGTTTAACCCATGAAATGGGGTAAGATATAAATCTCAGTAACCAAGGCAATTCCATCATATAATCCCATTTAATTAGCATATATGCATGAATTAGAAATCAACATCAGAATCATATTAATCACATCAGTAAATGAAACAATTAGGCTATCATGATTATTATCCCATACTAGCAATCATATTATCACATGTTAAAGGCCATTAACATCGGGAGAGGCCCGTCCACAGCACCGACTCCCCATTGAGCATAACCAAGGCTCATAACCCAGTGCTTGATCGAAGCACATGCACAGGTGGCAGCCGCACCATAGCTTCACCATGGACTCACAAGGTTCAATCATAATATAACAGATAGCCAACTAATTCATTCAACATTTCAAATCATTCATATATAGCAAATATGAAATTAAAACAAATACATGCATGGAATTAATGTAAACCCCGGTTACTTCACTTGTAGACAATTTGCAACAGCCACCAATGGTACAAAACTCTCTATAACCATAGCATCAGAGAATTACCACTCTAATTCATCATTAACAGTAGCAACAAGTACCCAAGGAATTTAAATGCTAATAACTACCTAAATAACACTTACCCAGTTACCACAAATCTCAAATTTGGATTAAAGTGTCTTCTACTAGAAATCTCAATATTTCACCTAAAATCCTAAGCAAATTCGTACAAAATTAATACCCATATTATAAATCAACTATGGGGGTCTCATATTAGCAAAGAAAGCATCAAAATGGAGGGTTTATACTTACCTAATGTCAGCCCTAACCTCAACCTACGAATTTCACCAAGAAAACCCCAAATAACCACATTTCAGATTTTGGGTAAGGTGAAAATACTCCAAATAAAAAACTAATCAAACCAAATTAAAGAGAAAGATGAGGGGATTAGGTTGTTGTATAACTATTACCTTGGCTGAATCTTGCTCTAAATGTGAGAAAACGCAAAATTCTTGCCCCCAACCTTAGCCTCCTTCTCAACCTCCGAATTTTGCTTCTTGAGTTTCAGTAAATGAGAAAGTGGCTGAAGCATTAGGGTTTTAGGTGGGTTTAAGTTGGGTCAAAGATGGGTCATGGGTTGCTCCAAGGTCTAACTCCAAATGGGCTTCAGATTTTAGCTTGTTGGGCCAATTTCAAAGTGTTGAGCTCCAGAATTTTATTGGGCCAGTTCTTATGCATTGGGTTACTGAAGTTTAATTAGGTTTAGGCCAAGTTTGAAGGGCTCAAGGATTTGGGTCTGCACAAGGGTTATTAGGCCACTTATAAGAGCCTATACAAGGTGGATCTTAGGCCCCTATCACATTAAATTGGGTTAGGTTTGCACCTAACTCATTGGGCCTCCATTAGCCTCTTATCATGATTTATTAATTTGGGCCTAGATGAAGTTTCTATTCCAATTAATTCTCAAACCCATATTAATAATTTATCTCTCTAAAATTCCTATTCACTAACTTGCCCAATTATCCTCTATTAATTATCCTTAATTACTCTAAATCCATGATTAACACCTTAATTAAATTTTGGGGTGTTACACTCTCCATCCATCTAAGGTTCTTGACTCCATTGAAGTCTCTTGGAGCCATCACACCTTCATTTCATGGAGCCTAGCTAAGTGTTGCTTCTTTAGGTCATAATATAAATCCTATGATACCATCTCATTTCCTAGGCTTCATAAAATTTTTCCAAGATTTCCTCTCATTCTCTCCCATCATATATGATACAAAACCAAGCTTGAATAAATTAAAACTACCCCATGGTGCCACTTTCCCCCTAGGCCAAGGCTATGCATCAAGAGAGCACCAAAGGAGTTTTTGTTTTCATGATGGGAGATGCATGTGAGAAGCTTTCTAGGGATCTTAGGAGCTCATCTAGACATCCATTTTGGCCTAGAAACTCTTGCATCAAAACAAAATTTTGGCTAAGCATTTGAAACCCTAACTTTGCTATCTTAAAATCTAATGATTGTTTTATTGTTTCCTTTGCATATTTTTATTCTCCACACTCATTTTTCTAAGATTCATCCTTGATTTGGTTAGAAATTCAACTCCTCTTGGCTAGTCATCAATAGGATGAAATGCTCAAGAGAAAGAACAAGAAGAAGCAAACATAAAAGTAGCAAAATACCTTATTAGCAAAGAAAAATCAAAACATAAGTCTAGAAAAATAAAGAAAATAACTGAAAAAATTAGAAAAATTTTCTCACACCAAAAAGTATGAAGATTAATTCCAAATTAAACTAACAACTATCTAGCATATATAAACACTTAAAAACAAAGACAAATCACACAAAAGAAGTTCATAAAAATAAAGAAAAAAAATCTAGAAAACTTCTAAAAAATACTAAAAAATTAGAAAAGTACCTTAAACGCTGGAATTTGGCCTAAAAATGGTGTACCATATAGCTTTGCTATTATTTTTGCTTAAAAAACCTAAAAACCTTGGAATATAAAGTTTGAAAATTTTCTAGGCACATTAAACAAAGGTTTTAGCAAGTAGCACAATTGATTCAAGCAACCAAAATCCAAGCTTAAAGTAGAACAAAAACTAAACAAAAATAGAGTAAAAATAGAGCAAAAATACTAGAAAACCCTTTCAAACAATTAAGAAACCAAACTCCCTAACAACAAAGCCAAATTTTGAAGTCGTGTCATGCAACCTCTAAAATAAACTAGGTTGGAAAATATATGCAATATAGGGTGCAACTTGGATCGTCTCCCTAAGAAATGGAATTCAATGTTTAATTGGGTTTTCCAAGTGTGAAAAGATCCTAAAACTATCTAATTAAAAGGGGGTTTTGATTGACTTAAACTAATCAAAATGAAATTGAATTAAAGTTCCTAATTACTACTTAAATGTATGAGCTAAGAGACAAATAATGGACTTGTGACTAGCTTTGGATTTGTCTCTTGGTATCCACTATCCTTATCCTAATTCAATTATAATTAATTCTAGTTTAAGAGTCCCTAATTATGGTCATGGCAAATGATCTTGAATTCTCATTCAAGATTCAAGAAATTAACAAGTTAATATTAAATTGAAACCTCAATCCCACACTAAATCATTAATTCTTGCCTTTAGGATCAATGAACACTTAAATTTGATTGATTAATCAATCAATTAGCCTCTGAATTATCACTATATGATGTTTAATTAACCAATCAAATTTCAAGGAATTCTCAAATCAAACAATTAAGCACACCAATTCTCACATATATTTTACCAAACGCCTTGATTGCATACATGGAAAATTGTAGGATAATAAAAATCCATATTAAAATCAATCAAATAATCATTAAAATTCTCTCATAATCAATGTCTAACCAACTATCAATCATAAACTACATCAATCTCAATCAATTATAAGCTTAACCAAACAAGTGCAAGAATAAAAATTGATGTAGAAAGAGAGGAAGTAATATGGAATTGTTAGCCCAAAATCCCTTACAAATCTCTTGATTCAAGCTTCAACCATGGTCTTCATCTAAGCTAGCCACTAAGTGAATTAATGCTTAATGGATGTGGAAGGAGATGGAGAGGAAAATGGGAGATGGAAGCTATGGCAATGGATGAAGGAGGATGCGATGGATGAACGTCAATGGAATGATGCATTTCCCCGTGTGAATGATGATACTCCTGTTGGAGATTGTGTTATAGGCCAATTATTGTATTGCAAACATTATACTTTATTAACAAATAATAGTTTTTTTTATAACATTATTATAGTTTTGCATGTTCTATATAATAATATCCTTGGATAAAACATATTGAGTATCCTAAATATCCCTAGTTGATCATTATTGTGAGTATAATGATGAACTAAGACTAGCATGGTTCTGATTGATGATTATATGTTAATCATGTATAAAAATATGAATTAAAATCATAGGCACTTGTTAGGGAACAAGATGCTGGATCGACCTGTCATAAGATAGCTACATGAATTAAGTCATAAGCGTATCATATGTATAACCATGTCATCGAGTCCTTAGACTTGAGATCACCATAGTTTGCAACATGAAAAAATACTATTTTTGGCATAGTCAAAAGTCATCTTTAGTTGGGTGATCCTAAAGGCTATGATCAGGCATAGTGTAATTCATGTAGAAGAAGATGAGTGGTCAAGATAGGATTTGTCTCTTTGATTAATAAAGAGATATCTCTAGGCCCCTCGATGAGTGAGATTGAGAAATGCATTGATTGAGAAAGTGACGATCAAGTAAGATGAGGATGACATTTCCATGCCTCATACTTGATTTGGATATCATGTGACAAAAAGAATGTGATAGGGTTTTATAATAGGTTGTATCAGATCACTGATCCCTATATGATTTGGGTAGTCACAATGTCTTGGTAGAGGCAGCTTGTGACTTATGGGTCAAATTGTGTCATTGGCCTACTACCAACGTCATATGGGCTTACAGGGTCGCACATAAGAATGAGTCAACTCGAACTAGAATATCCAAATTCATTGAATCTAAAATTGCATCTAGATTCAATGAATATCAAGTTCAATCTAGGGTGAAAGAATTTTTATAAGTAAATAGATATTTGATATATATATAGTTTATAAAATTTGAAATATATATGTGTATATATATATTTCGAAATATATATATCCTTTAATTAATTTAAATCAATTAGTTTAAAATTCAAATCTATATGATAGATTTAAATTTAAACTAATATGATAATTTAAATTTAATTTATGAGAAAAATTAAACTTGAATTTAGTTTTAGATTTAGATTAAATAATTGGTTAAATTTAATCTATTAGAGAGACTTAAGTTTAAACTAATATATTTAATTAAGATTTAATTTAATTTGATTTAAAATAATATATTTTAAATTGATCAAATATATTTGAAACCTTAATGAGATATCTCTATAATAAAAAGAAGGAGGAGGCTTGGGTTTCCCAGAACAACAAAACAACAAAAGGAAGAAAAACTCTAAAGAGAGAAAGCGTGTGGATAGTGTACGGCCACTATACGACCGCCTAAAAAGAGGAAAGCATCTTCTCTATGAAGAATGTGTACGGACATTGGTCAGAGGCACTAGCATGCTGTTTGTAACACCATATATTTCTAGCTTATTTCACACTACTTCCATGTCTCATATCATGCAATCCATAAAGAGAGTAAGAAATATGGCATTAAAATAAGGCATTATTTAGCATTGTATCGCATATAAAATTTTTCTTCAGAGTCCCGTGGGCCATATGGATTCATGTATCACATTCTCATATTTAATTACATGGATAAAACTCATTTCCATCACTAAAAGTGGACTACAACTCGTGGAAACCAAAGGGAAGCATAAAACTCATACTTACATTTTTGGCCAGAATTTTGCCATTTCTATTACAAACTTTGGAAAATCATAACTAATTCTATAAAAATTGAAATCATGAATTCTTAGCCATTCTAGAAAGCTACAGATGTCTACTTTATACTAAAAATATTTCCAAACCATAAATCCCATCACAAATGATGTTTGACATCCGAAAAAGTCTAGAGGCCAAGCTACCCACTGGTGCTGTCACAAATTTTTGCAGTAAATTAAAAAAATGTCTAATTAATTTCACAAAAATCCAATCCATATAAATGATACCAATCTGGAAAGTTGTGGATGTTAGCTAGAGGAAAAAAATAACTCCATACTAGCTCAAGCACGCCCAGACCTTGGAATCCAATTAAACAATAACAGAGGTCAGGTAGAGCGCTTGGTACTGGATAGAATCTTTAAAAATTCATATCTCCCTCTCGGTGCTTCTAGTTGGCACAAGTCACTGGGAATATCTAGTTTCTCTATAAAAAATTTTATGGAAATTGGACATTATTTGAGCCCTGTATGACAAATTTCATTTTTGGACCTAAGTGAACAGTGGCATGACCAAAACCATAATTTTTGCCAACTTTGAAAATTTATCAAATATTCTCTAGACCTCTAAAAATTTTGTTCTTTAGCTTCCTAGAAAGCACTCAACAAACTCTAATTTCTTGTAAAATCTCATATCAAAAAGAGCTCATTTGGATAAAAAGTGACATAGGGTTCCATTATGGTCAATTTTGGCTCCATATAGGATACCAAAATGTCCAAATGGCTTTCCTTAGGGTTTGGCACCTTTTGGGCAAGTCTAAAAGCATAATTAGGACTTGCGTGAGCTACCAAATGGTCCCAACCCTCATGCATCTCATTTTAGCCATCTCACTCATACTTATACACATTTGAATAAATCCATTCAAGAAGTCACATTGTCATAACATACTCAAATCACATTCTAATGATCATATAACATATCCTCCCATTTATACATGACATATTATCATAATTACATATGTTCATAACATCATAATATATATACAACCATTGATTACATCAATTGCCATTTGTATGGCCTTAAAGTAACAAAATTGAAGCACTTTAATGTCATCCTCTCATCTTCAAGGTGGTTGGCTTCCATTACCTTACCCACTTGGTCCATCTAATATGTTAAAATATTGGAGAGGAGGGGATGAGATTTAAAGAATCCCAATAGCTCGTTTCCCATTCAATCATACATGAAAGATGCAAACAAGTCTTATTAATGCATGTATGGTATGCTGACATGTGCAAACATTCAAGAGGCATTTTCATCATTTGAGAAAGTCGTACATAGCATACAAAGACTTGCCAAGCAAGTGGATTGGCCTTACCCATTTACTTATGGATTTTGGACTTGCCTCACCTGCTCTTTAGGAGATTCTTGGACTCAACCATGCTCTTAGGAGTCAACCTCACTTTTGAGAGACTCTTTACTTTGTCTTAACTAATCTTAAGGGTTCTTGGCTCATCCTCACCATGGCTAAGGGTTCTTGGCCTCACTATACTCAAGCAAAGCAAATCAAACATCATAAACATCATTTAGAAAACATAATGCATCATCATGGTACCATGGAGTAAGATCTCATGCTAAAACATTTTTCATGGCTTGAAATACACATACACACATTCAAAGACAAGTAAAGCAAGCAATCATATATGAGAGAAGGTGGAGAGAGCTACCTTGCTAGCATTTGTATACTTTTTTCTTAAGCCTTGAATCTTCTCCCTTGACCTCACACACTGAAGAAGGTGGAGATCATTCCTCTTGGCCTAGACACATCATATAGGAGCTAATTATACTCTTGAAGCAAAGTCTAAGGCCACAAAATCACTAGAAAGGCTAGGTGACTCATAAGGCTCTTTTATGGTTCCTTAATGCACTTAATGCATTTAATGAAGTAATCTTAAGAAAACATCATCTTGGATCCATTTTATCTATTCACTCACGATTGTCGACTCTATTTAAACCTCTTGGAGTCATCACATAATCAATTCTAGGAGCCTAGCTTAGTGTTGCTTCTTTAAGCTATATTATGGAACATATAAGGCCATCTTGCTTCCTATGACTTCTAAATTTTTCTAAGGCTTCTTCTCATACTTTCCCATCATACATGATATAAAACTAACCTTAAAAGGAATTAAAACACTCTCTAGGTACATGGACTCTCCTTGGCCGAAGCTATGTTTCCACACCAATGGAGTTTTCTTGCTTCCTTTGATGGGAGAATCATGTAGGAAGCTCTCTTAGTATCTTAGGAACTCATATGAACACTTAAACATATAAAATATGACTAGGGTTTATGGTAGAGTTCAAGGTGCAATCAAAACCCTAACTTTTCTATCTTGCAAATTTATGGTTTTTACTTGGATTTCTTTGCATATTATTATTCTCCTCCTTAAATTCCTAAGATTCACCCTTGGTTCTACCTAAAAATCAAACCCTCCTAGGGTTTCTTAAGTGGGGCAAAATGGTGGAGAAGAGGGGCAAGGGGTAGCAATCATGAAAGAAGAAATTACCTTGTTTTCATGGCTTTTCTCACCTGAATCTTATCTTCTTTGAGCTCCTCTCTCCAAATCCAAATTTTTCCCTTAATTTTTCCCTTAAAATAGATTTATAAACTTCATTATAATCATAGGAAAGAAAGGAGAATGGAGAAGGAGAGGTTTGGAAAGGAGAAAGCATGAAAAATCATGAAATTCCTTACCTTTTCCTTGCTTTTTCTCCCCTTTTCTTCTCCTCCATGGTGCGCCTAAGAGAGCTGGTGTTTTCTCTAGTTTTTGGGCAGAATGGGTCATACAAATGAAGGGGAGAAGAAATAAGAAACTTCAAGAGTGTTCAAGAAACTTCTACTTTCTTAAAAATTCTAATTTTACCCTTCATTTTTGGCATTTTTGTTTTAAACTTATTTTAGCTCCTTTTTTAGAACTGTCTTTTCCATTATAAAATTTGGGTTCCCAATTTAGTAAAATTCCTTTGGAATCACTCAAATTGAAGCTAAAATCTTCCCGAACGATTTAGTCAAAGTTCAGGTCAACCGACGTTGGAAAATATCCACTGAAGGGGTTTTAACTGTCCCGGGGCTTTTCATGGTGTTCAGGGCCTTTAAGAACCCCAGAAAACTCAAAAGCCCTCATGTGTGAATTTCAAAATTTACTCAAAATTACCAAAATGCCATTACATTTTGTAAGTTTTTCGTCAAATTTCGTTTCTTCATTCTAGCTCCGTTTTTCTTTCTGTCTGAGCCTGGGATTTTCATTTTTAAGAGACCTTAACTAAGTCATTTTGGGGGACTTCCTTTTGTATTTAGTGAAATTTATTTGTCTACAAAGAAACCATACATTACGTTTCTCACATTTTCTCTCATTTTCAGAGAATTGGATGTTACACCATTTGAGTTGAGTAACTGTTCATGTGGATATAGGTAGAGGAAGTAGATTTAAAGATCAATTCCTGAGATTCGATGGTGAAAAGTAAATATTTCTAGATCTACTTGATTTAAATAACATTGGTGGATCCATGGGAAGGGATTCGAGTTTTAACTTTTCGCTGCATGTCCCAAAATTCCCAACAACTCCCCATTTTTAGCTACTACCCCAGCCTTTCATTAAAACTCATGTTCTTAGCCTATACCTCCTTTCAAGCTTCTCCTCTTTAATAATCACATGGCTTCTTAAATAATTCACACATTGTTGATGCATGCTTCTTCTTTTCCATGTGAGCTGACAAGCCTCCTCACTTAAGCTTCATTTATTCTCTTTTAATAAATCACATGTGTTCCATTTTCTTTGCTTATGTGCTTTTCTTGGTTTTGCCTAAGTCTCTCAATTATTTTAATGGTTACGTGTTGCTTCTATCTTAGCTTTCCACGTCAACTCCCTTCAGCTCGAGCCTTCTCTCCACACTTCTTTTGTTTATTTTGTTCACATGTTCTAGCTTCTAACTTGTGCTTCTTAATCTGTTGCTTCTTTTGTCGACTCAAGTCCTTTCATGTGTTAGCTTCTTCTCCTCTAACCCGTGGCTGCCTCTTTTTGCATGTGTGTGTTTGAGCTTTAGCCTTCTCCATCAAAACCCATAGCTTCTCATGTGTTTTACTAGAGGTTGTTGCGTGGTTTAGTGTCTTGTGTTTACGTGGAAGGGAGCTGAATATGTTGAAGAGTAATGGCAATTGATGTAACATTGTATTCTTCCTACATGTTCTGTTCTACAAACCAATGTATGTGTGTACAAATCTTCATGAGTGGTGTGGCTGGATTTGCATACATGAATGACATGGTTTTGGTGTGATCATGTGGCTTCCTTCCTCCCCATCCTGAGACATGTAATATCTAGTTCTCTAAAAATGAGAGAAAACATGAAAAATGTAATGTACAATTTCTCCGTCAACATACAAAATTCACCAATACAAAAACAAGTCCTCTGAAATGACTTAGTTAAGGTCTTAAAAAATTTGGGAAGCATCCTAAACTCCTAAAAATGAGAATTCTAAGCTCAAATAGAAAAAAAAATAGAGCTAGAATGAACAAACGAAATGTAACGAAACGTTGACGAAACATAAGAATATTTTCATCATTTTGAGCAAATTTTGGAATTCTCGCAAGAGAGCTTTTTAAATGAAAGTTTTGAATTCTCCAAGGTTCTCAGAGGCCCTGAAAACCATGGGAAGCCCCAGGACAGCTAAAGCCCCTTCGGTGGACGTTTTTTAATGTGAGTTGACCTGAACTTTGACTAATTCATTCGGGAAGGTTGTAAATCTAATTTGGATGAAAATAAAGGCATTTTATGAGTTAGAGGACCTAAATTTTATGATGGAAAGATGGTTCTAAAAAAATGAGTTAAAATGAGCCTAAACAAAGCAAACAGGCGTCTAGGGGCAAAATAGTCATTTTGAACAATTGTAAAAGAGGTTTCTTAAGTAAGATTACACTTCATCACCTTCTCCAAACTTCCATTTGCAGAAAAATGGGTAGCCATGGCTTGTCATTAAGTGGGGAGAGAGAGAAGAATTTTAAGCTTTCGTGTAGGTTAGTAAACGACCCTGTTTTATCCCGTGCCAGTTAGGAAAGTTGTTCCTCTCTCTAAGAGCTCTCTAATGGTGATTTTCTTTTTTGAAAACTTGAAGATTCAGGTCTAAGCCAAGCCAAAAAGGAACTCTTTTCAAGAAATCAATTAGTGAAAAATAATCTATGCGAAGAGAGCTCCGTTTTATGGTAAGACTTCACTTGAAACACTTGCAAAATCTTGTGTTTCCAAGTCATTTAAGCTTTAGTCTAGAGAGAGAAAGTGAAGAGGAGAGTTTTTCTTTATGTGTTCTTGATGGAACCAAAGGTTATGGAGTGTGAGGATTAAGAATATACAACTAGAATTGAAAAAGGAGCTTTAGAATGCAAGTTATGGAATTTATGGTTTTAATTGCACCTTGAACTCTATCATGAACCCTAGCCATATTTTATGATGTTTAAGTGTTCATATGAGTTCCTAAAACACCAAGAGAGCTTCCTACATGATTCTTTCATCAAAGGAAGCAAAGAAACTCCACTGGTGCTATATGGAAGCATAGCTTCGGCCAAGGAGAGTTCATGTATCTAAGGAGTGTTTTAATTCCTTCCAAGCTTAGTTTTGCATCATGCATGATGGGAGAATATGAGAAGAAGCCTTGGAAAAATTTTAGAAACCATAGATAGTGAGATAGCCTTATATGTTCCATAATATGGCTTAAAGAAGCAACACCTAGCTAGGCCCCTAGAATTAATTGTGTGATGACTCCAAGAGGTTTAAATAGAGTCAAGAATCATAAATAAATGGAGAGAATAGAGCCAAGATGATTTTTTCCAAAGGTTGCTTCATTAAGTGCATTATGGAACCATAAAAGAGCCTTATGAGTCACCTAGCTTTTCTAGTGGTTGTGTGGTCTTAGAATTTGATTCAAGAGTATAATTAGTTTTCATATAATGTGTTTAGGCCAAAAGAAATGATCTCCACCTTCTTGGGTGTGTGAGGTCAAGGGAGAGGACTCAAGGCTCAAGGAAAAAGTGCGTAAATGCAAGCAAGGTAGCTCTCTCCACCTTCTCTCATGCATGAATGTGTGCTTACATTGTCTTTAAGTGTGTGCAAGTATGTTTTAAGCTATGAAAAGTATTTTAGCATGAACCCTTATTCCATAGTATCATGATGATGTTTTATGCATTCAAATGATGTTTTATATGCTTGTCTTGATTTGCTTGAGTGTGGAAAAGCCAAGAACCCTCTAGCCATGGTGAAGATGAGCTAAGAACCCTTAAACTTAGCTGAAACAAAGTAAAGAGTTTCCCAAGAGTGAGGTTGACTACCAAGAGTAAGGTTAAGTCAAAAACCTCTTAAAGAAATTAGGTGAGGCAAATCCAAAATCCACAAGTGAATGGGTGAGGCTAATCCACTCACTTGGCAAGCCTATGTATGCTATGTATGACTGGTTCAAATGCCAAGGATGTCTTTTGAATGCTCACATGTTTCAATATGTCCATGCATGCATTTTCAAGGATTGTATTGCATACTTTATGTGTGATTGAAAGGGAGATGAGCTATTAGGATTCTTTGAATCTCATCCCCTCCTCTCAAATGTCTTAACATGCTAGGTGAATCAATTGAGCAAGGTAATGGAAGCCACTAAGCCAAGGAGAAGGAGATTGACATTAAAATGTATGAAATTGCTTAGTTATATCTCTCTTGTAGCCACACACATGGCATATGATTTAATCCCATGATGAAATTGTTATGTAATCATATGAACATATGTAATTACCCAAATGTATGATGTATGAATGAAATTTGATACCAAATGCATGAGATAGCATGTTTTAGGTATTGAATGACAAGAGCTAGCATGTGTAATCTTATGTATATCATGGGGTGGATGAGTGAGTTTGAGAAATTTGGGTTTATGCACCTTTGAAAAATGTTTAAAGAGTTATTTTGGTGCATTCCCACATGCTTAAGTAGCCACACAAGTTTCAGAAGCAAAATTGGACACTTTGATACTAGTTGAGACTATGAAAATGACCAAACTGAAATCTTGTGGCACAAACGGACCAAATGGATGAATCTTCCTATAAAATTTGTCATACATGTAGAACTCATTAAGGGCTTTTTGGGAAGCTAAAGTGCAGAAAAATCAAAGCTCTACATAATTAATTATGAATTTTCAAAGTTGGGATTTTTCTTGCTATTTTGGTATATGTACTATTCATATGGTCATTTTTGTGTTTTGTGTCATCCAATAGCCAAATGGTGTCCAATACTTGTGAAATTTTACAAAAATAAACTAGAGGTCATAATATTTCTATGGCCATCAAGATCACCTCATTTGGAGGTTTGACCAGAGAGTTATGAATTTTTGAAATTTACTGTCAGTGCTAGTAGTGCCACTGGACCTCCAGTATTGTTCCATCATAATTCAGTTCCCAGATGGTCTTGGCATGATTTGGAGATATTTTTTTCTTTAAATTTAACATCTTTATCTTCTAATATTGACCAAATTTTTATGATTTTGATTTTCAGAATTAGTTATGAATTTCCAAAATTTATGATAGTAACTTGTGGCAGTAGCTAGGCAACTGCAACCTTGGGTACTTTTCCAATGTCAAACATCTTATACTTGATGATTCATGACCTAGAAATATTTTTAACATAAAGTAGACATTTTTATCTTTCCATAATGGTAATGAATGTATGATTTCAATTTTTCTAAAATTAGTTATGATTTTTCAAAATTTGTGATAAAAATCATGGAATTCTGGCCGAGGCTACACTATAATATTTTATATGTTCCTTGCACTTGCACGAGTTCTAGGCACTTTTGGTGATGGAATTGAGTTGTATCTATGTAATTACATATGAGAATGTGATGAATGAGTTTACATGATCCACGAGACACCGAATGAAAAATTTATACACTACGCAATGCAAGGAAATTTATTATTTTAATGTAATTTTTCTTACTCCTTCATGAAATGCATGATATAAAACATGGAAATAACATGAGATAAGCTGGAAAGCTATGGTGTTACAAGACACCTTTCTACCCTTTTACGTGTTGGTGCTGTGAGTTTATGAGTTGCTACTATCCATGAGCTTCTTCATGTGAGTGAAGTGAGCTGACTCATGCCTCATTTGATTGAATGTCAACCCGTATCCTATGTGAAGGAGCTAATGCACAAGCTATGAGCCAATGAGGATGTAATAGAGCCTTAGAGCTTGTGATATGAAGCTTATGCATATGGGCTAACTTGGTGAATGTGATTCTGTGATAAGGTAAGAGTTACGTGTAACCTTGCATGTGTGAATATACGAGTGAGCTGGATGTGTGGCAATAAATGAAATAAGCTGGTTCTTTAATCCATGCCTCTTTAATGAGTGGGTGGATGACCTAGATAGTAGACATGCAAGAGAGTGTGATGTGGTTATGGACGTGAGAATTAAATGAAGCTAGCTAACTATACATGTGAGTTGCCTGTGGAGTGAATGTGAATGAATTTGCATAAGCTCCTTCTCACTTCTAAAACCTCCATCATCTCCTAAATTCTCCTCCAACCTTTAAATTTAATTTGCCCCAAGCATTCACAAAAAGAATGGAAAAGAAAACTAAGTAGGAATATTTACAAAGATTATTTAAAAGAGATTTATGCATTAGAAATCCAAAATTTTGTAAATTAATTCCTAGATTACAAATATGGTCAATAAAATCAAATCTTGTTTAATTGAATCACTTAAGCTATATTTAATCCAAAAAATGCCCAAATTAGGAAGATTAATATATATAAAAATGGCATTTATTAGGAACCTTCATTGGGACTTAAACCTTTTTCGTGTTGGCTAAGTTGGTTATTGGACCTAAAAACCAAGTTTGGGGACTCTCGCCATAACTTTGGTACTCTCGCACCATGGTGTAAGTGGCTACTATAACTCAAAATTGAAATTTTGCACCTTGTGTCATGACTCTTTCCATGCCATGGTGAAGTTCTCTTGAAGACCCATTGTTTATGTTTTAGCAATGTGGCGAGTTGGAGCCTCACCGCGACAATACTATGTGGCGCCACAGTGAGAGACACTCCTGGAGCATTCCAAGCTCACCTTTCAACACTTGTCATAGTAAAATTGCTCACGGTTACCCTCTTAAATGAATTTTTAACCTTACGTTGAGGCAAGATAGCTCATGTCATGGTGCTCCTTGCTTCTGGCTAACCCTTGACCGCGGCTTGAGTCATTTTGGCCACGACTCAACCCCCTATTACACTTATGGTGCCCAAATTTCATCCTATATACTCCAACACTCCCTCTAGTAGTATTCTAAGGCCACTCTACCTTAGTCTATAAGGTTCCAATGGCATTCTACTATCTAAACTTCCTAACATACCCAATTCTAAACAACTCAAACTCAAAAGCTAATCTCTACCCATTCATTTACCATATATCAACAAATCATAGGCTTTGACACTAAGGATACTAAAAGCCATAGCTATTTTTATTCAAGTGTAAATCCCAACAAAGGGTCCATACATTGCTAGTCTAAGTCAACATTTAAGGTAACACATTATTTCATTCTCAAATAATAAGTCATACCTAAAGGTCAACAAGGTTCCATATCAGGTTGTCAGCAAATGGATACATTAGATTCCATGATAATTATATTACATAACTAGCCCCATACTTGGCAATTTATGATGCAATGTGGCAATACA
Source organism: Erythrophleum fordii (assembly GCA_032878935.1). NCBI lineage: Eukaryota > Viridiplantae > Streptophyta > Magnoliopsida > Fabales > Fabaceae > Erythrophleum > Erythrophleum fordii. Next base: position 12,398,636 of record JAVQMF010000033.1, read on the forward strand.
TAAAAACTAGTATTCTCATTGCACAAACCCAACCTTACAAGGTTTCTAAACCTATGTGCTACCAAACCATATAATAGGCTTCCATTAATTTCTCCTTGCCACTAAGAGGTCTGGTCCCTGAAAATGTTAGCCCACAACTGAGGTGAGATATACAATCTCAATAACAAGAGGCAAATTCCATATATATGTACAGAATAATCAACATAATGCAATTATATAAAAAACATACTGAAGACATCAATATTATCAGCAAATGAACCAGTTGGACTACTACTGACTACTATCCCATACTAGCAATCACATATAACATGTTAATGGCCAATAACACCAAGAGAAGCCTATCCACAGCACCAACTGTAATGAACAGTAAATTTTATAAAATGATGAAATAAGCCACATAAAAGAAAGTCCCTTAAAATGAGCTAGATAATGTCCCAAAATATTTAGGTAGTATCCTAGGATCCCAAAAATAATAATCCCAGGCTCAAATGACAATAAAAATAGAGCTAGGATGATGAAGTAAAATTGTAACAAAAATTGATGAAATGTAGTAACATTTTTGTAGTTACGTGTAATTTTTTTGAAAAACTCACAGGAAGGCTTTTTAAATGGAAATTTTGAGTTGCCCAAGATTCTCAGAGGCCCTAAAAACCATGGAAAGCCCTAAGAAGTTAAAACCTTTCCAATGCACGTTTTCGAATAATGATAAGCCCAAACTTTGACCGATTCATTTAGAAAGGTTTTAGCATCAAATTGAGTGATTCCAAAGGCATTTTATAAAATTAGAAATCTAAATTTTATGATGGAAAAGATAGTTCTTAAAATGGAGTTAAAACAAAGCTAAAACAAAAATGCCACAACAAAAGGGTAAAATTGGAATTTTTATGAATGAAATGTTCTTGAAGCTTCCACATAATTCACGCCATTTCTCCTCTCTTCTTAGGCCGACTTCATTCTACCTAAAAACAAAAAAGAAAACCAACCACAAGGGCACATAAGAGGAGGAGAATTTGGAGGGAGAAAAAGCCAAGAAAGGTAGGAAAATTTAAGGATTTTCAACTTTGTTCCTCTCCTTCCAAGCTTTCTTTCTATGGTTTTGTTGAGATGTTTGGTTCTATTTTTAGTCTAAAACAGTAAGGGATAGTTTAAGATTTTGGAGGAGAAGCCAACGAAGGAAAAGAGCTTTTGAAAATAATTCAGGGTAGATATCTTAGTAACCTTGCTTCTTCTCCTTCTTGTGTGTGTATGTTTCAACCTAAACCAAAATCATATGGGGGAAGGATTTTCTATCCAAGAACAAGAGAGAAATTTGGGTTTTGGACCATGGAAAAGTAGAATATGCCAAGAAATTGCAAGAAAAACCAAAAGATTTCAAGTTAGCAAAGTGTAGAACTCTTGAATAGTTTGTAAAATCTATTTTGATTCTTGAATTTTCTTGCATATGTAAGTGTTCAATTGAGCTCGTAAGACCTCTAGGAAGCTTCTCAAGTGGCTCTCACATCAAGGAAAAATCAAAAGGTCTATGGGCTCTCTCCTCCTCTATAGGTTTGGCCAAGACTAGATGGATAGGTTAAGGAGTGTTTTAATTTGTTCTAATCTTGGTTTGGGACTTCATATGATGGTAGAAGGTAGGAGGAACCATTAGGAGAAATTTAGGAGCCATGGTTTGGGATATGAGACAATGATTTCCATTATGGAGTCTTATGAAGTAACATATATCTAGACTTGTGTAAATGACTTTGTGATGGCTTCAAAGACCTTAAATGAGGTCAAAAGGCCTAGAAATGAGAAGAGAATGGAGCTTAGAACTTGAATTGTGAAATTTGCTTCAATAAGCCACTAATGGAACCATTATGTAACCTATGGAACCACTTGTGCTCTTAAGAGTATATGTAGTGTCTTGGCTTACTTCAAGAGTATAATTGTGTATTATTAATTATGTTTAGGCCAAGAAAATCCCAACCCACTTAGGTGTTCTTGTGGGACCAAAAAAGGGAAGGAGAAAGACCAAGTAAAGCTTGCATAAATACCAACCTAGCTCTCCACCTTATTCTCTTTTTATTCTTGGTTATATATATGTCATTGTGTGCTTGTGGGTAGTTTTGTGACTTAAGAACATGCCACTTGATACTTTGATATTGCATTGGCACCAATATGCTTTTTGAATGTTAATGATTTGTTAAATTGGCTCATAAGGGTGAGGTGATGCTAAAAGTCCCTTGATATGGGTGAGGAAATGCTAAATGTAACATCTGGTTCTTTGAAAACTAGAGAAAACGTGAGAAATGTAACGTATGGTTTCTCTGTAAATGAATGAAATTCACCAGATACAAAAGGAAGTCCCCCGAAATGAGATAGTTAAGGTCCTAAAAAATTTGGAAAGCATTTTAAACTCTTAAAAATGAGAATCGTAGGCTCAGATAGAAAGAAAAATGGAGCAAGAATGAAGAAACAATTTCTTACGAAAAGCTTACGAAACGTAATGACATTTTCATAATTTTGAGAAAATTTTGGAATTCATACAAGAGGGATTTTTAAATGAAAATTTTGAGTTCCTCAGGGTTCCCAGAGGCCCTAAAAATTATGGGAAGGCCTGAGACAGCTAATGCCCCTCTGATGGACGTTTTCCAACGTTAGTGTGCCTGAACTTTGACAAATTTGTTCAAGAAGTTTTAGCTCCAATTTGAGTGATTCCAAAGGTGTTTTACTAAATTGGGAATCTAAATTTTATAATGGAAAAAAGGGTTCTAAAAAAGGAGCTAAAACAAAAGAGAAATGAAAATGCCAAAAACGAAGGGCAAAATGAAAATTTTTAAAAAGTGTAACTTCCTCCCACCTATATATATGATGCACCCTTCTTCTCCCTTCATGTTATAGGACCAAGTTCTACCCAAAACCAGAAGAAAACCCTAGAGGGTGAGGCGCACAAGAGGAGGAAGAAAAGGAGGAGAAATTCAAGGTAGAAAGGTATGGATTTTCATGGTTTTTCATGCTTTCTTCATTCAAAACCTCTTTTCCTTCATTCTCCTTTGTTTCTTATGATTATAATGAAGTTTATAAATCTGTTTTAAGGGAGAAATTAAGGGAAAATTCGGATTTGAAGAGAGGAACTCAAAGAACACAAGATTCAAGTGAGAAAAGCCATGAAAACAAGGTATTTTCTTCTTCCATGGTTGCTACCGTTTTGCCCCACTTGAGAAAACTTAAGAGGAGTTGATTTTTAGGCAGAAACAAGGGTGATTCTAAGGGAAAAGGACGTGAAGATTAAGAATATACAAAGAGAATTAACAAATAACTATGGAAATTCAAGATGCAAAGTCTAGGGTTTCATATATTCCTTGTAAAATTTGATTTGATACCTTGATTCCTATGTCTAAATGAGAGTTTAAATGAGCTCCTAAGATCCCTAGAAGTCTTCCCATGTGCTTCCTCCATCAAGAAAACAAAGCAAAGTCATGGAGAGAAAAATGCTTCCTAGCTTCGGCCAAGAGAGGTTAGCATACCTAGGGAGAGTTTTAAATTTTCCTAAACCCATTTTTGAGTCATATATGATGAATGAAAATGAGGGGAGGCTTTGGGAAAAATTTAGAACTCATAAAAAGTAAGTTGGTGCTTTATGTTCCATATTATGACCTAAGCAACATATAGCTAGGCTCTTGGTTTTAACTGTATGATGACTCTAAGAGGCTTAAAAGGAGTCAAGAATCATATTTGAAAGGAAAGAATGGAGCCTAGAATTTATTTAAGGGGTGTTGCTTCATTAGGTGTAATTATGGAACCATAATGAGGTTTATAGATTAAGCTAGAGTTCAAGCAAGTGTGTAACCTTAGAATTAATTCCATGAACCTAATTAGCTTCCATAAATTATGTTTAGGCCAAGAGAAATTATCTCCACACTTTTGTGTGTGTGTGGCCGAAAAAAGGGAGCTTGATTCAAAGGAAAAAGTTTGTGATTGTGTACAAGGTAGCTCTCTCCACCTTCTCTCATGCATAGATGTGTGCTTAGCTTGTCTTGAATATATGTATGTGTATTTTTAAGCCATGAAAAGTGTTCTAGCATGACTTTAATTCCATGGTGCCATGATGTTACAATATGCTCTTATATGATATTTTTTATATGTGCTTAGATTTGCTTGAGTATGGTAAGGCCAAGAACCCTTAGCCATGGTGAGGATGAGCCAAGAACCCTTGAGATTAGTTGAGACAAAGCAAAGAGTCTCCCAAAAGAAAGATGGGCTCCCAAGAGCATGGTTGAGTCCAAGAATCTCTTAAAGAATATATGAGACAAGACCAATATCCACAAGAAATTCGATGAGGCCAATCCACTTGTTTGCAAAGCCTTTGCATGCTATGTATGACTTTCTCAAATGATGAAAATGTTTCTTAAATATTTGCACATGTTAACATGACCATACATGCATTTATGAGACTTGTTTGCATCCATTATGTATGATTGAATGGGAGATGAGCTATTGGGATTCTTTGAATCTCATTCCCTCCTCTACAATGTTCTAACATGCTAGGTGGACCAAGAGAGCAAGGAGATGGAAGCCAACCATTTGAGAGATGAGAGTATGACATTGAAATGTATGAAATTTGCTTCTTTAAGGCCATTAAGGTGGAAAATGTTGTCATCTATGGTTGTATATGATTTATGACCTCTTGAACATGTGTAATTATGTTAATATGTGATGTATAAATGAGAGGATATGATATGTGCATGCTAGAATGTAATTTGAGTATGTAATGCCAAGATATGCTTCTTGAAAGTTTGATCTAAGTATGTATAATTGCAAGTGGCATAGCCAAAATGAAAGGCATAGAGTTTAGGACCATTTGGGCAGCTCACAAAAGTCATAATCATGCTTTTAGACTTGCCCAAGAGGTGCCAAACACGAAGGAAAGCCATTTGGTCATCTTGGTATCCCATATGGAGCCAAAATTGACCAAAATGGAACCCTATGTTGCTTTTTAGTCAAATAAGCTCTTCTTGATCTAATATTTGGCATGCAATTAGAGCTTGTTGAGAGCTTTTTGGGAAGCTAAAGAGCATAATTTTCAGAGGTCTACATAATATTTGGTGAATTTTCAAATTTGGCAAATTTTCTGATTTTGGTCATGTCATTGTTCATACTGGTCTGAAAATAAAATATGTCACATAGGGCCCAAATGGTGTTCAATTGCCATAAAATTTTACATTAAGAAACTAGACATTCATAGTGACTTGTTCCAACTAGAAGTACCCCATTTGGACATCTAGAGAGGGAGATATGAAGTTTTAAAGATTCTATCTAGTATCAGGGATTCTAGCCAACCTCTGTTACTGTTTGATTAGATTTTAAGGTTAGGGCGTGCCTGAGCTGGTATGAAGTTACTTTTTCCCTCTAGATAACATCCATAGCATTCTAGATTGGTATCATTTGCATGGATTGGATTTTTTTGGAATTAATTGAATATTTTTTAAATTTATTGCAGAAATCTGTGACAACACCAGTGGGCAGCTTGACCTCTAGACCTTTTTGGATGTCAAACATCCTCTTTAATAGAATTTATGGTCTAAACATATTTTTATTTTAAAGTAGATGGGTGGGGCCAAGTCAAAAGTCCCAAGACTAAGGGTGAGACAAATCCAAAAGTCCTAAAAATGGGGTAAGGCAAAACCAAAGGTTCCTAGAGCTCATTCGTGAATTTGATGTGAAATGGTGGAATGGAAATGTGACCCTGTATGCTTTATGGTTGTGTTACTTTCCATACTTATGCCTTTGATGAGTATATGCCATGAATGTATGTGTGAATGGGTGTGTAAGCTATTGAAATTCCATGAATGTCACTCCCCTTCCCTTCTTTATTTCCAAAACCAAAGGTTCCTAGAGCTCATTCGTGAATTTGATGTGAAATGGTGGAATGGAAATGTGACCCTGTATGCTTTATGGTTATGTTACTTTCCATACTTATGCCTTTGATGAGTATATGCCATGAATGTATGTGTGAATGGGTGTGTAAGCTATTGAAATTCCATGAATGTCACTCCCCTTCCCTTCTTTATTTCCATATGTCTAAATGGTGCCCAAGAAGAAAGAAATGCAAACCAAAGGGCTTAAGAGACTAGACTTTGACAATTATATAGTTTTCTTGTACTTAAATGTCAAAGTGGATGTGTACATATTATTTTTGAGTTGTAAACCATTGAGCAAATGTAATATTATATATGAATGATGTACGAACCATATGTGGCACAGAGCCAATGCAAAAGAGAAAAATTGACATTTGATGGCATGTATGTATTAGTGTACTCTTGGATATGGGATGACCAAAATAAGGTGCATGGTGTTTTAGATCACTTTGGCAGTTCATACATGCTGTGATTGTGCTTTCAAACTTGCCAAAGTTGTGCCAAAACACAAGGAAGGCCATTTGGACCAAGATGGTGACTTATAAGATGCAAAATTAGCATTAATGATGAGCTATGCCATATTCTGTCTGAATGTGTTCTTCTTAATTTGAACCTTGGCATGCATATAAATCTTGTTGAGAGCTTTTTGGGAAGCTTAAGTGCATAATATTTGGACATCTATAGAATTTTTGCGAATTTTTGAAATTGGCAAAGTTTTTTATTTTTGTACTAATACTGTTCATATGGTCCGAAACTGTACCTCCATCATTCATAGGTCAAAAGATGTCCAATGGACATGAAATTTCATATGAGAAAACTAGACATTCACAATGAACTATGAAAACTAGAATCACCTCAATTGGATGTCTAGAGGGAGATATGATTTTTTGAAATTTCTATTCTGTTCCATATACACAGTCAGACCTCTATCACTATTCCATCAATTTTTGAGATTTAGATGCTTTTGAATTGATCTAGAACTATTTTTCCCCCTAGTTAACATCTATAACTTTCCAAATTGGTATCTTTTGCTTGAGTTGGATGTTTTAGAATTAATTGTGTATTTTCAAAGTTTATATCAATAAGTTGTATCAGTAGCACTGGGTAGTCCAACCTTTGTCCATTTTTTGTTATCAAACATGCTCCAGATGGTGTGTTCATGGCATGAAGTTAATTTTCTTATGAATTTAACATTCAAAGCTTTCTAGGAAGCCATGGTATAGCAGATTTAGACTTTTCTAGATTTAGTTATGATTTTTCAAAGTTGCACCAAAAATCTGCTACCATAGAATCTGAGATGAATGAGTTAATTTAGAAGTTTTTAGTCCTAGACCCGTGAATTATGTGATGTTTTGGAAATTTGTGACTTGTATAGATGGGAATTATGTGTAGAATGTTATTGGTGAGCTCACATGGCCCATATAACGCGAGATGAAATTTTGAACCCCAACGTAACACAATTAAATTCATTATTTTTGTAATTTTTCTTGGATTTCTTTGTTCATACATGCTATTCATCTTGAATGAGGGAGTATGATGCTAGAGACTCTATGGTGTGACACCAACTCCCTTAAAGAGCACAACCTAAGCTTGGTGCATGTAGTAGTTTGATCATAACTCGATGCCCAATCGAAGTACAATGCATGGGTGGCAACCGCACCACAGTTCCACCATGGACTCACAAGGTCCAATCATAACATGATTCAAGTAGCCAACGAATCATTTAGTATTTTAAAATCATATATGTACAACAAATATTAGATGAAAATAAGCATATACATGGAATTAGAAAACTAACTGTAGTTACCTCAATGAAGCCAATTGCTCTTTCTCTAGCTACCATTAAAATCCAAATGCAAATCAAGCCCAGCTCCCAAAAAGTCTATTGTACCAATTCATGGTCAACACACTAAGAATTCACAATGGTTCACTTCCTACTCCTCCATCTTTGCACATGCAAAAGCCATGCACCAAAAATCAATCCAAATGGCAAAATTCCAGCATTTACACATCACAAAATGGTAAGAGACACTTAACCAATCCTTTAGAGACTCCTAAAATTCGAATTTAAGTCATCAAGCCCAGAAACTATAGTGTTTCACTTCCATCTCCTTGTATTTTTCCACTATAGTAGAATCCATTATGAAAATCAATCATAGGGGAATTTTCTAGCAAAATAATACATAAAATGGAAAGGAAATACTTACCCAATCATCCCTCTAACTTCTAACTCCAAAGATCTTGCAATAATAATTTAAAGACTAGATTTCCTATTAAAAAGAGATGAAAATTTCCTAAATAACAAACCAATCAAATAAAATGTAGAGGAAGAGGAAAGGATTAAGTTTTATAGAACCTACCTTGGCTAAATCACCCTCTAGAAGTCAAAAATGGAGCTACAATGTTGGCAGGACCCTAACCTCCCTTGAACCTCCGAATTTTCTCTCCTTGTTCTATAGAATCTTGTGTTTTCAGCACCCAAATGAAAAACAAATAGGGTTTTTAGGGTTTTAGTGCAAAGGGGCTAGCCCAATGGGCCCTATGTTCTAAGTGGGCTGATACTTAACAAGTTGGGACATGCTATATGGGTTAATTGAGTGCAAAAATGGGTTGAGCTTCTATAAGAGTAGAGTTGGGTCATATTTAGATGAAATTGGGCCCCCAATAATATTCTTGACACACATAATTTAATCATGGGCCTAAGTCACAATCCATAAATACTATTATACTTCCTCAAAATGGTCTAATTAAGAATTATTATTATGTTAAGATACTCAAATTTGTCATTTCCCTTAAACCCTCTTAATAATTTCATAATCTCTAAATAATTATTATTAATTATTCCCAAGGTGTTACACATACTCTAAGTCGACATGCTCTATACTATTATTAAAGTACATAAAGGCATGGAGAAGATCCTTTACAAAAGGCACTTTAAGCTCTTAGGTTTAAAATCTAAAACTTTCTATTGATTAATTCTTATCTCAAGATGATCCTCTCTCGGAGCTCTTCAATTTACCCTAATTAGTTTTCTGAAAAGAGCTATTTTTCCTCCTTTAGAAAACTTCAAAGTACTCCTCTTGAAAAACTAAGACCATAGAAAGAGAGCTCTTAATGAGTAGATAAATCTTTCTAACTGAGAGAGAAGCAACAAGTGTGTATGAATACCTTAAAATCTATGCTCTTTCTTTCTCTCTCTTCCTCTCTCCATGGATGCCACTAAAGAAGCTTCAAAATGCTAAAAATCTGATGTAACTTGTAACACTCGGTTATTCTAAAATGACCTAAAACTAACCAGTTATAAAAGAAAGTTCCCTATATGGAAACATTTAAGGCCAAATAAAATTAGGGTAATAATCTAGACCACTAAAAATAAGAATATCAAGTTTAAGATACCCAAAAACCCAAGCTAGAATAGTAAAAAAAAATTGGAAAAGAAGGCAGTGGCATTTTTGTAATTTTAGATAACTTTTAGAAAACTCAAAGAAAATTATTTTTAAATAGAAAAATTAAGTGTCATAGGATTCTCAGAAGCCTTAAAAATTATAGAAACTCTTAGAATGGTTAAAACCCCTCGGGTATCCAATTTAAAGTGTTGATTAACCAAAACTTTGATCGATTTATTCAGGAAGGTTTTAAATCTAATTCGAGTGAAGCCAAAGGTATTTTATGAATTAAAGGACCTAAATTTTATGATAGAAAAGATGATTCTTGTAAAGTCCCACATCGGATGGTTGGGTCCTGGGAATGGCCCATATAAGTGGGGGCAAAGCTTCCCCCACCAAGGCGCGCTTTTCCCGTGAGTTAAGCGGGAAGGGACAAACCCCACTGAACCGGGAAGGCAGGGTCGAAGACCCACGAATCGGGAAGGACGGGACAATACCTTGGTGGCTCTGTGTGGTGTTGGTATCAGAGCTGGCCATTCGCATGTGCGACCCGAGGACGAGTCGGCCCCAAAAGGGGGGTGGATTGTAAAGTCCCACATCGGATGGTTGGGTCCTGGGAACGGCCCATATAAGTGGGGGCAAAGCTTCCCCCACCAAGGCGCGCTTTTCCCGTGAGTTAAGCGGGAAGGGACAAACCCCACTGAACCGGGAAGGCAGGGTCGAAGACCCACGAACCGGGAAGGACGGGACAATACCTTGGTGGCTCTGTGTGGTGTAAATGTAACACCATACTTCTAGGACTCAATTCATGCAATTCCCATGCCTCATCTTATGTTTGTTCTACGGAAACAATCGAGTGGCATAGGGAGTTATGAATTAAAATGCATTTCTCTACTGGTGAAAATTTTCTTTCGGAGTCCCGTGGGCCATATGAATGCATCTATCACATTCTCATACTTAAATACATGAATATAGCTCATTTCCATCATCAAATTTGGTCTACAACTCGTGGAAAGCAAAGGAACACATTAAAATTCATGTTTGCATTTTCGTCCAGAATTTCCTCTTTTCTGTCACAAACTTTGGAAAATCATAACTAAATCTAGAAATATCTAAATGATGTGTTCTTTGTCATTCTGGAAAGCTCAGGATGTCTACTTCACACTAAAAATACATCCAAGTCACAACATTCATCACAAAGGACTTTTGACATCCAAAAAGCTACAGACTCACTGGCTGCCTGGGCTGTGATTCAGGTTACTGATGCAAACTTCTGAAATTCATAACTAATTCTACAAAACTCGAAATCACACAAATTCAGTCATTATGGAAATCTACAAATGTTAAATTGACACTAAAAATAATTCCCAAATGAAACAGATACGTTTATGTATCTGGAACTGATGGAACAGTGATTGAGCTCTGGAGTCGCCACTGTTACTGACAGCAAATTTAAAAAATGAATAACTCTGTGCTCAGACCTCCAAATGAGGTGATCTTGGTGGCCACAGAAAGATTATGACCTATAGTTTATGCACATAAAATTTCATAAGCATTTGACACCATTTGGCCATCGAGTGACACGAAAATCCAATCTGCCAGTATGAACAGTGCACATACCAGAAACCATGGAAAATCCCAACTTTGAAAATTCACAAAATATTCCCTAGGTCTCCGAAAATTATGATATTTAGCTTCCCAGAAAGCTCTCAACAAGACCTAATTGCATGCAAAATTTCAGGGCAAGACTAACTCATTTGGTCAAAAAGTGGCATAGGGTTCCATTATGGTCAATTTTGGCTCCATATTCGGTACCAAAATTGCCAAATGGATTTCCTTTGGTCTTGGCACCTTTTGAGCAAGTTTAAAAGCATGTTTAAGACTTGGGGAAGCTGCCCAAATGGTTCCAAACCATTTGCATCTCATTTTGGCCTTTTCACCCTCACTTATACACATTACACTAAGCTTTTCTCAAGTGTATACATTAGCATAAACACTCAATTTATGTTCTAGATGTACATACACCATACTCATTCATGTATCTATCACATAATATCATTTTTACATTTGTCCAAGGGGTCATAGACCATTTACAATAATAATATACATCATGAAGTCTCATTATGAATCAAAAGACCAAAAATCAAGCATAAGGATGGCAATCTTCTTTCTTCAAGGTGGTTGGCTCCCATTGCCATGTCCACTTGGTCCACCTAGCATATTAGGACATTTAAGAGGAGGGAGTGAGATTCAAGAATCTCAATAGCTCATCTCCCATTCCATCACACATAATATGTGCAAGCAAGTTTCACAATGGCATGCATGGAGAAAGTAGAAATCATAGGCATTTTAAAAGCAACCTTGGCATGTGAATCAATCATACAAGACATTCAAGAGCTCACTAAGTGTTTGGATTGGCCTCACACTTCTCCTCATGGATTTTGGATTTGCCTCACCCATTCTTTGAGCACTTTGGGCTCAACCATACTCTTGGGAGCCCACTTTGCTTTTGGGAGACTCTTTACTTTGTCTCAACCAAGCTCAAGGGTTCTTGGCTCCTCCTCACCCAAGGGAAGAGTTCTTGGCCTCTCCACACTCAAGCAAACTCATACAAACATCATGGATTCCTTTAAAACATAACATGGCATCATGGATCATGACATGTAAAGGCATGCTAGCATACTCTTCAAAGCTTGAAAATACACGCACACACATTCTAAAACAAGCTAAACACACATCCATGCATGAGAGAAAGTGGAGAGAGCTACCTTGTATACAAACACACACTTTTTCCTTAGCTTTCAAGCCTCCTCTTTTAGCCACACACCCATAAGTTGGTGGAGATAGTTTCACTTGGCCTAGACACAAATTATGGGAGCCAATTAAGTTCATGAAACAATTTCTAGGGCTATGCAACTTGCTTAAACTCTAGATTATTCTACAACCTCCATTATGGTCCATATTGGCACCTAATGAAGCAACACCCCTCAAATGATTTCTAGGCCTCATTCTTTACTCTCAAATATGATTCTTGACTCCTTTTAAGCCTCTTGGAGTCATCACATCATTAAAACAAAGGGCCTAACATCATGTTGCTTCCTTAGGTCACAATATGGAACCTAAAGCACCAACTCATTCTCTAAGCTTCCTAAATTTTTCCCAAGGTTTCCCCTCACATTTATTCATCATGTATGACTCAAAAATGGGCTTGAAATAATTTAAAACTCCCCCTAACTATGCCATCCCTACTTGGCTGAAAGTTAGAGCATAAATGGGATTTCATGGCTTCTTGATTTTTCCTTGATGGGGGAACCATTTAGGGAGGTTGTTAAGAGTTGTAAGAGGTCAAGGAAACACTTAAATAGCCAAGGGAACTCATGAATTAAATCAGTTTTTACAATCCCTTTAAGTGCTCTACACTTTTCCAACTTTTAGGTTCATGACTTTCCATGGGGTTTTGTTCATTTTATGGAGGAAGAGACATATGGGGGACCTCTTAGGGATCTTAGGAGCACATTTAAATATTCATTTAAGCCTAAGAACATTTATATAAAATCAGATTTGCAAGGGAGCATATGGATCCCTAATGATTCCATTTTGTTTCCTAATGCTCCTTTCTTGATTCTATTGGTTCATTCTTAATCCTTGCCATCTAAAACCCCTAATCCCTCCATAAATTGGACAGAAAACAGCCCCTAAGAATTGGGCTCATGGTGGTCAAATTCGTGCAAGAGGAAGGGGGAGGGAGAAACTACCAAAGAATGGAAGTTTTACCTTGTTTTCTTGCTTCCTTTGGCTTGTTCTTCCACTTGGTTGGCTTACTCCCTCAATTTTCGAAATTCCCCTCTCTGTTCTGCCCCAAAAACAGCACCAAACTCTCCATTAAAACCATAGAAAGAAAGCTTGAGAGGAGAGGAGCAAGGTTCAAGAAGGAAGGATATGGAATTTCTTAAAGTTTCTTACCTTTTTCTTGAATTTCTTCCTCCAAAATCCTCCTCCTCTTGTGCGCCTAAGGAGCTGGAGTTCTCCTCTGAAAATGGGCAGAAGCAAGTCGGTTTAGAGAGGGGGAGGCAGAACGTGGCATATAAAGAAGAAGAAAGAAGCTTCCTTTAACACTTTAATGCCAATTTTGCCCTTCGTTCTTAGCATTTTCGTTTCTCCTTCGTTTTAGCTCCTTTTTGAGAACCGTCTTTTCCATCATAACAAATAGGTTCCCAATTTAATAAAATACTTTTGGAATCACTCAAATCAGAGCTAAAACCATCCCGAACGAATCTGTCAAAGTTCGGGTCAACCAACATCGGAAAGAGTACACCGGAGGGGCTTTACTGGTCCCGGGGCTTCCCATGGTTTTTGGGGCCTCTGAGAACCCTGGGCAACTCAAAATTTCCATTTAAAAATCCCTCCTAGTTGCTTTTCCAAAATTATACTTATTTATGAAAATGCCACTGGCCTTTCGGCAAATTTTTCGAATCGCTTCGACCCCGGTTTTTGGGCAACTCAAGGCTCAAATCCTCATTTTCTATTATTTAAAATTTTATACAAATTTTATTTGGCCTTGAATCGCTCATCTCAGGGGACTTGCTTTGAAAACGTGCCCATTTCCATCGTTTAATGAAAACGGGACATTACAATTCTAAAAAAAGAGTTGAAATATGTCTAAATGGAAAGAAGCAAGAAAAGGGAACAAAATAGGAATTTTAAAAAGTGTTTTAATCTACCTTTTTACTCTTAAAACATGTCCCACCCTTGCTCCTTCTCATAACTGACATTTTGCTGGTTTGAAATAGAAATTAAGTTAGCTCCAAGAGACATACAAAAGGGAGAGCAAGGGAGGAAGAAAAGCCAAGCAAAAGAGTAAGGAAATCATTATTTTTTTCATGCTACTTCATTTACTAAATTTGTCCTCCTCTTTCTCCTCTCTTTTCCAATGGTTTTAATGAATGAATTGGGGTTGTCTTATGGTTGGTTCAGTAAGGAGAAGGGAGAGTTTGAAGGAGAGCTTAAGAGCTTTGGAAAGCACTTTGGAAAAGCTAGAAAACAAGGTGAAAACCATGGCCTTTCTTGCACTCCTTGCTTGTTCTTCTTGGGTGTTAATTCGGCCAGACCTGGGCCCATTTAGGAGAGGAAGAATTTAGGTCATAGCAAGGTAGGAATGAGGATTTTAAGGTATGAGAAGTAGCAATAAGCAATTGGAACTAAAAAGGAAGCCTTAGAATTCAAGTTGTTCAACCTAGGGATTTTATTGCACCTAGCCATTCTTGAAGCTTTCTAAGGATAGTCTAGCTTATGTATGAGTATGTAAGAAATCATAAGGCATCTAGGAAGCTTCACAAGTGCCAATCCCTTAAGAAAAATTAACAAAATTCCATAGGTTCATTTCCATATATATGTCTTGGGCAAGGCATGCTTTAAGCACCTAGGAAGAGTTTTAATTAATTCTAAGGATAGGAATGGCCAAGATACGATTAGTAAATACCAAGGAAACCATGGCCTGAATTTAGAAGCCATGGTTTATAAGATGAAAGTTCAAGCTCTATTTTAAGGCATAAAGAAGCAACTTGAGTTTAAGCTCCTTGAATTGATTTAGAGATTACCTTAATGAGTTTAACTGGAGTCATATGACCTAAAGTGAATGAGGAATTGGAGCCAAAATCATGAATTCTAGAGATTGCTTCATTATGCCCTTTTATGGAACCATATTGAAGTCATACAATAAAGTAAGCTTGTATAGAGTTTAGGTGAAGTTAGAATTGGTTCTAATGATTAAATTGTGTCTTATTTGATATGTCTAGGCCAAGCAAACCAAGATCCTCCTAGGTGTAAGTGTGTGGCCAAAAAGGGAAAGTAAGAAAGCAAAGGGGAAAGTTGTATTTCTTGGCTCAAGGTAACTCTCTAACATTTTTTGTATGCATTTCTTGGATGTTTGATTGTCTTTGGATGCTTGTGTATATATTTGAACTCTAAGATATGTCTAGAGCTTTTGATTTAGTATTTTGATACCATTATACTTCTTGAATGGAATTTGAATGCAAAATGGCTTGAATGGGTATGGTTATGCCAAAAGTCCCTTGGAATGGGTGAAGATGAGCCAAAAGTCCTTAAGAATGGGTGAGACAAAGCCAAAAGTCTCAAGAAAGAGTGAGCCTAAGGCAAAAGTCCTTTAAAGTGGGTGAGAAAAATCTAAAAGTCCCAAGGAAATTAGGTGAGGCTAGACCAATATCCTTTAAAGCCTATGTTTGGTTTGTAAGAACCTATGTGACATGAAAAAAATGCTTATGTATGTTTTAAGAACTTTTTATGACATGGTTGCATTCTTTAACTTGAAAACATGCCTTGTATGTATGCTTGAAAGGGTAAAAGAGCTATTGGGATTCTTTGAATCTTACTCTTCCCCATATTATGTCTAACCATATCTAGGTGAGCCAAGTAGAGCAAGAAATAGAGGCCAAACATCTTGAAGAACAAGACTTTGACAATAAAATAGAAAATTAGGCATTTTGATGTCGAAGTTTGTAACCATATGATGTATATGTGATGTAGACCCTTGAGCATGCTTAAATATATGTAACTATGATGTATATATCAATTTTGAAGTCAAATAAATGAGTATGTGAGAATTTGACATCATGGAGCCTTGATGCATGTATGTATAAACTCATGTAAGAAAGTAGTTTTGACATATATGAAAATTTAAACCATTTGGGATGATCTCATAGGCTGTGTTTATGCTTTTGGATGTACTCAAATAGTTGTGGAATAGTTAGAAGACCATTTGGTGCAATTTTGACCCTTGTTCCAAAATTGACATATTCTTGAGCTAAATCACAAACTAACCAAATGGATGATTTTGTGCATGAAATTTGGCATGATTATAGGTCTCATCTAGAAATTTTCACAAAGCTAAAAAGCACCTAATTTGGAACTCTAGAGAATTTATTATGAATTTTCAAATTTGGCCAAATTATGCAAAATTGTCATAGTCACTATTCATATGGTCAATTTTCATTTCTATGTCATTCATGAGCCAAATGAAATTCATTGCTCATGCAAATCTTACAAGAATAACCTAGATATCATAAGCTTTCTATAGCCACTAAGAGCACCCAATTTGGATATGTGTAGAGGGAGATATAAATTTTTAAAATTTAGGTTCTGCTATAGGACATACTAGTGACTTAATGAACTGTTCCATCAATTTTCATGGACAAACTTAGTTGTTTTCATCTGAAATTTTTATGGTAGTAAAAGGACATCTGTAGCTTTCTAGAATGATATAATTTTTATGATTTCAAATTTTCTATAATTAATTATAAATTTTCAAAATTCATATCAAATTATGGAATTCTTGGAAATTGCTGAATGAGATTCCATTTCGTGTTACATGGCTTGAACTAGAGTTTTGAGCTTCAAATTGGGATGTTTCTGATTGAACACAAGTATTATGGATGGAAAATAAATATGGTAAGCTTATATGGTCCATTTAGCCAATGATGAATTAATTAGACTTTTAATGACGATAAAATCTGCTACTAGAAGTGTTTGAATTATGAAAATAAATCTTTTTGACCAATTATGATGTAAAATTATTGCTAGCTATGTATGGTGTGAAACAACTTAGTGGGATATGAAAATGAATGAAGACGTGCATTATTATAAACAATATTTTATTACAAATAATTCTAACAATTCTTTTTACGTCCTTTAATTTTGACCCTTTTGTTTAAGCTTGTTTTAAATCCTTTTCAATAGCTGTCAGTTCCATATGAAAATTGAAGATCTATATTTCACTAACAATATTTACTTTGAAATTTTTAGGATTTAAAACTATCCCAAAAAATCTAGTAAAAGTTATGGTCAACTAACATCTTAAATCATACATTATAAGGGTTTTAGTCATTGCCATAGTCCTTATGGATTTTATGAACTTTGTAATACTATACTTTTTTTAGCTCATTCTATGCTATCTTTATACCTCATATTAATCAATACATATGAGAGGCAAGAAAATGACATTAAAATATTGATTAGTTTTGCGTTGCGTCACGTATAAAAATTTCGTTTAGTGTTACATGGACCGTGTGAGCTCATACTATACTTTCCCATATTTAATTACATGTATAAAAGTCATTTGACTCATAAAATCATGCCCACAACTCAAAAAAACTGAAATGGAACATAGAATATAGAGGTTTATTTTCAGCCAGATTTGGCCTTTTTCTGGGCAAACTTTGAAAAATCATAACTAATTCTAGAAAATTTAAAATCCCACATTCTTGGCTATTCTGGAAAGCTACAGATGTCTAATTCACACTAAAAATATACCCAGACCATAACATTCATCACAGAGGATGTTTGACATCTGAAAAGGTCCAGAGGTTAAATTGTCTCCTGATGTTGTCACAGATTCTGCAGCAAACTTTGAAAATGTCCAATTAATACTAAACAAATCCAATCCATGCAAATGATACCAATCTAGAAAGCTGTGAATATTAGTTAAAGGGAAAAAATATTTGTAGACCACCTCAGGTAGTCCAAGTCTCAAAATTCAATAGAAGAGTAACTTAGGTCGGGTAAGGGTCCTGATATTGGACAAAATATTCAAAAATTTATATCTCCCCCTCTAAACCTCCAAATGAGGTACTTCCAGTTGGCAAAGTCCCTAGGAGTGTTTAGTTTCTTTGTATAAAATTTTGTGGTAATTGGACATTATTTTCCCTATGAGTGACAGAATTTAATTTCGGACCAGTGCTACAGTACTAAAGACCAAAACCAAAAAAATTCTCAACTTCAACAATTCGCCAAATATTTCACAGACCTCCAAAAATTACCAACTTTAGCTTCCCAAAAAGAACTCAATAAGATCTAGATGCATGCCAAATTTCAGACCAATAAGAGGCCATTTGGACAAAAAGTGGTATAGCCTCCTAAAATGGTAAATTTTTGCTCCATATGGGTAACCAATTTGTCCAAATGGCTTTCTTAATTGTTTGGCGCCTCTTGGGCAAGTTTCAAAGCATAAATATGACTTGTGGAGACAGCCCAAATGGTCCCAAACCCCATGCATCTTATTTTAGTCTCTCAACATCCATTTATGCACTAAACACACATACCATTCAAGGGTCCAATTACATATCCTCATTGATTTAATACTACATACATTATACATATAGTTTATACATCATATTACACATGCTCAAGGTGTTACACAACCAAAAATAATATGTATAATGCTTCTTCATACTCCATTACAATTTACACTACAAATTAAACAAAGTGTAGCCATTTAGTGTTCTTGGCTTGCATTTCCTTGGCCTTGGGCACCACCTAGACATTTTAAGCATGAGAGGGAAAAGGGAATGAGATTCCAAGAATCTCAATAACTCACACACCCATTCACACCACATTCAAGGCATAAATACATCAAATATATGAATATGCAAGCATAAAGTGTGCAATAAATCTCATTTCTTGCCACATCAACATGTCAAGACCACTTTCATGCTCTAGGGACTTTTGATTTAGCCTCACCCTATTTCTAGGACTTTTGGATTTGCCTCATTCTTGGCCTAGGGACTTTTCACCTAGCCTCACCCATTTAAGGGACTTTTGGCCTTGTCTCACCCACGCCATGAGACTTTTGGCATCACTTCACCTTTATGAGCTCTTTCTACAATTATAGTCATTCAAGAAGACACATTGGTACCAATGCAATTTCAAGGCATCAAGTGGCATGTTCTTACATCACAAGAGCATACATAAGCACGCAAAAGCATATATATACGTACAAGAATGCAAGAGAATGAGGTGGAGAGCTACCTTTTAATTTATGCAAGCTTACTTTCCCACTTCCTTTCCCTTCTTGGTCTCACAAGAGCACTCAGGTGAAGTAGGGTTCTTTTGACCTAGACATCACAAACATCACACAATTACACACTTGAAGCAAGCCAAGACATTAGGTTCACTCTTAAACACACATTTGGTTCCATAATGGGCATATTGGTTCCATAAAGGGTCCATTGAAGTAACTCATATCATCCAAGTTCTAGGCTCCATTCTCTTGTTATTTCTATACTTCTTGGACTCATTTAAGGTCCTTGGACCCATCACATATTCAATTGCACCATTGAAAGACCAAGTTGCTTCATAAGGCACCATTGTGGATACCATTGTCCCATCTCCCAACCTATGGCTCCTAAATTTTTTCCAATGGTTTCTCCCATCTTCTAACATCATATAAAGTCCTAAACCAAGGCTAGAACAAATTAAAACATCCCCTAGCCTAATGAACCTAGCTTGGCCGAAATATGCACCATAAGGAAGGCTTATGGACTTTGTGATTTTTCCTTAATGGGAGAGCCACTTGGGAGGCTTTCTAGAGGTCTTAGAAGCTCAAGAGAACATTCAAATAGCCAAGGAAACATTCACACAAAATTAGATTTTGCAAAATCCTAGAAAGCACTACACTTTTTTAACTTGTTTTCTAGTAGTTTTTCTTGGAATTTCTTGCCATATTCTTAATCCTTGCACTCTTTTCCCTAGGTTTCTCCCTTGGTTCTGCCTAAAATTCATCTCCTTTTACTCCCCCTAGCCTGGCCGAAACTACCACAAAGAGGAGCAATCAAGATGAATCATCAAGAATGGAAAAATACCTTAATTTCAAGCTTATTTTTAAAGCTTTTCTTCCTCAATTCCCTTCTCCTTAGAAAATTCGAACTTTCCCCCTTAGGTATGGGTCAAAAACAAAATCAAATCATTCAAAAAATCCATGGAAAGAAAGGAGGAAGAGAGGTGAACAAGATTAGAGGAAGATGAAGTAAGAAAATCCATGAAATTACCTATTTTCTCCTTAGTTTTCTTCCTCTTTTTCTCCTCCTTCTTGTGTGCCTAAGAGAGTAGAATAACTTCTATATTTTGGGAATAAAAGGGAGAAGATGGAGGAAAAGTGTGGAAGTGTTTAGGACATTCTAGAAGCTTTTATTTCCAATTTTGCCCTTCCGTAATGGCAATTTCATTTTGGTTTCATTTTAGCTCCTTTTTTAGAACCGTCTTTTCCATCATACAATTTAGGTTCCTAATTTAATGAAATACCTTTGGAATCACTCAATTTGGAGATAAAACCTTACTGAATGAATCGGTCAAAGTTCAGGTTAATCGATGTTGAAAAATATACACCGGAGGGACTTTACTGGTCCTGAGACTTCCTATAGTTTTTAAGGCCTCTGAGAACCTTGGGCAATTCAAAGCTTTCAATTAAAAATCCCTTTTATGTGGCTTTCCAAAAGTTGCACTTATTTATGAAAATGCTATACGTTTTGTCAGTTTTTGTTGCAAATTATTTCTCAATCCTAACTCCATTTTTTCTTTCTATCTGAGTCTAGAATTATCATTTTTAGGAGTCTAGGACTCAATCCAAATTTTTTAAGACATTATCTAAGTCATTTCAGAGGACTTACTTTTACATGACTCATTTCGTCATTTTGCGAAAATTACATACATTACAATTTCCACCCCCCTTAAAATAAATTTCATCCTTGAAATTTAAATACATACCTTAGGGAAATAGTTTTGGATATTTCTGTCTCATCTTATTCTCCAGCTCCTAGGTTGCCTCTTTAGACGTCAGACCCTTCCAGATTACTTTTACCAGAGGAATGTTCTTATTTCTTAGCTGTTTTAGCTTGGCATCCATAATCCTCTCTAGTTTCACTATATAGGAAAGATTTTCCTACAATTGAAGATGATCATATTCTATGATATGTGAGGGGTCTGGTAAGTACTTTTTCAATTGGGAGACATGAAAAATATTATGGGTTTGGACTAGGTTTGGAGGTAAGGCTATTCGGTAGGCCACGGGTCTAATTTTCTCAAAGATTTTAAATGGGTCAATATACCTAGGACTGAACTTTCTTACCCTCATAGACTGACCTACCCCAGTCACTGGAGACACCCAGATGAATACATGGTCTCTAATCTTGAACTTTAATGACCTCCTTCTCTTATCGGCATAACTCTTTTGTCTACTCTAAGCCGTAAAGAGTTTCCTTTTAATCATCTCTATTTACTGGGTGGTCTGGTCAACTAATTCAGGTTCTAGTAAACTCCTCTTGCCTAGCTCAGCCCAACGTAATGAAGATCTACACTTTCTCCCATACAGAGCCTTATAATGGACCATTTAGATACTAGAATGGTAGCTGTTATTATAAGCAAACTCTGCTAGTGGCAGATACGTATCCCAATTACCCCCGTCTCTAATACACATGCCCTCAACATGTCCTCAAGGGTCTAAATGGTTCTCTCAGTTTGACCATCTGTCTGAGGGTGATAAGTAGTGCTAAATCACAACTTGGTCTCTAAGGCATGCTGTAACGACCTCCAGAAGTTCTATATGAATCTAGGGTCTTTATCAGATGTTATGCTAATGGGAACTCTGTGAAGTCACACTATCTCACGTATATACAGCTGGGCTAATCTATCTAATGAATATATAGCCTTAATCACTAAAAAGTGTATGGACTTCGTCAATCTATCTACAACTACCCAGATAACATTGTGTCCAGAAGATGTCCTGGGTAATCCCATAAGAAAATCTATAACTATACTATCCCATTTCCACTCAGGGATATCTAGGAGTTGTAATAACCCAGCAAGTCTCTGATGTTCTATCTTAACCCTCTAGCACACTAAACATCTTGCCACATAATCTGTGACATCATTCTTCATTTTTGGCCACCAAAAATTTCTTTTTAAATCTTGGTACATCTTGGTGGCACCTGGATGGATAGTATATTTACTTTTATGTGCCTCCTCTAAAATTCTCTCTTTCAAATCATTATTGCTAGGCACACAGATTTTGTCTTGATATACTATCACACCATCCTTAGATATTCTATAATCTGAGGTCCTACCCTAGGAAATTTCACTCCTAATTTGTTTCAAGAATTCATCCTTTCTTTGGGCATCTAAGATTTGGGTTCTCAATTCACTCTCAATCCGGATCTCACTCAAATACAATCTACCTGGTACCAGCTGGCAAGAGAGGTTCAGATTTCTAAATTTCTCTAGGAGTTCCTGCTCTCTAATCATCATATGGGTAACATGGATGGATTTCCTACTCAAGGCATTGGCCACCACATTAGAGTTGCCTGGATGATATTTTAATACATAGTCATAATCCTTCAGGAATTCCATCCATCTCCTCTGTCTCATATTGAGTTCCTTCTGATTGAATAAGTATTTCAGACTCTTATGGTCACTATAGATTTATATACTCACACCATATAGATAATGCCTCTAAATCTTAAGAGCAAATACTACTGTGGCTAACTCTAGGTCATGTGTGGGATAATTCTCCTCATGAGGTCTCAACTGTCTAGAGGTATACACCACTACCCTACCCTGCTGCATCAACACACATCCTAATCCTCTCCTCGAGGCATCACTATACACTATAAATGGTAAACTAGGGTCAGGAATAACTAGCACAGGGGCAGTGGTCAATTGGAGTTTCAACTCTTGGAAACTATTCTCACATCTATCATCCCACACAAAAGGTGTATCCTTCCTAGTCAGCCTCATGAGTGGCAAGGCCATCTGAGAAAAGCCCTGAATAAATCTTATATAATATCCTGCCAAACCAAGAAAATCTCTAACCTCAGTGATAGTCCTAGGTCTATCCCACTGTAACACAGCCTTAACTTTATAGGGATCTACCGCGACCCCGTCTCGTGAGACTACATGACCTAAGAATTTCACCTCAATGAGTTAGAACTCACATTTACTCAATTTGGCATATAATCTCTTATCTCTCAAAGTCCCTAAGACTAATCTCAGATGCCTCTCATGCTGCTCAAAAGATCTGGAGTACACTAAAATATCATCAATAAAGACCACAATAAATTTATCTAGATACGATATGAATACTCTGTTCATATAATCCATAAACACAGCGGGCGCATTTGTCAGCCCGAATGGCATCACAAGGAACTCATAATGCCCATATCTAGTTCTAAAAGCTATCTTTGGGACGTCTTTAGCTCTCACACTCAGTTGGTGATACCCAGATCTAAGATCTATCTTAGAAAATACTGATACCCCAGCCAACTGATCTAACATGTCATCTATTTTAGGGAGAGAATATTTATTCTTGATGGTAACTTTATTAAGTTCTCTATAATCTATGCACAATCTCAAGCTACCATCTTTCTTTTTCATAAACAACACTGGAGCTTCCCAAGGTGACCCATTAGGGCGTATAAACCCTTTCTCTAACAACTCCTCTATCTGTTTCTTTAATTCAGCAAGCTCAGTAGGAGCCATCCTATAGAGAACCTTGGATACTAGTCCAGCCCCAGGCACTATATCTATAGGGAACTCTATCTCTCTCTTAGGGGACAGACTAAAGTCAAAATCTTTAGGGAAGACCTCTAGAAATTCCCTAACTATCGGGATCTTCTTTATCCCTTCTTCTACCTCGACCTGAATAGAAAAAAAGACTAGAAACCCCTGACATCTATGCTCTAGGTGTCTCTCAGCCTGGGTAGTAGTCATAAAAGATAACTCGGCCCTTACCTTAGGTATGGTCCCACAAGAAGGTACAGATATGGTTTTGTGTTCACAATCAAAGATAACATTATTAGCAATCATCCATTTCATGCCAACAATTAAATCAACATCATGAAATGGCATACAAATCAAATCAATAGTAGTATGACAATGATTAAACTGTATAGTGACATTTAGACAAGTATGGGAAGTAACAACGTGGCCTCCAGTAGGTGTGGTAACACACAAATCAAATGGCAGAGTACTAATGGCTAGACCCAAACATCTCACATAGTCATAGGATATAAACAAGTAACTAGCACCCGAATCAAACATTGCAAACACAGGAAAATATTTACTATGAGCGTACCTCGGATAAGATTGGAAGACACACGAGCTTCCTACTGAGAAAGGGCAAACACCCTGCCCTAGGTCTATGGCCTAGGAGGTGGTGGTTTGAATAGAGGCACTAAATCCACCTAGGGGCAGTTTCTGGCAATGTGCCCCGGCTTTCCACACTTGTAACACATCACCGTGGATTGCTGTGTGGATGCTTGAGTTCTCTGAGGTTGTACCTTCTTTCCTTTTGGTGGCTTCTTACTCCACTGCATCTTGCTCTTCTTTTTGCTTAAAGATGCGGAGCTGGCTCCTTCCTCTGGTCTCGGTCTCTTCAACTCTAGGATTCCCCTCTGGCCAGATGTTGTGACAGTAGGCATAATCTCTCTCAAATTATTCTCGATTACTTTGCTGATCTCCACAATAGGATTAAAGTTCTGGATTTTATGTAGAGTCACTCTATCTCTGACCTAGGGTTTCAACCTGAGCTCAAACTATTCGCACCTCTAGGGCTCATCATCATATCTCTGAAAGTGAGAAGAATTCCGAGACAATTCTATAAATCTTGCCACGTACTGATCTACAGTCATGCCATCAATCTACTTTAATCCCATAAATTGCACCTCTTTTTGTTTCCTCACAGAGCTAGGGAAATACTTCTCATAAAACTGCACTAAGAAGTTTTCCCAAGTAATATGTAAATTTCTAGCCTCCATTAAGGACTTTGCACTAAGCCACCAATTATCAGCTTCTTTTCATAACATAAAAGTAGCTAGTTGAACTTTCTATTCTGAGGTGCAATCCATCACTGTGAAGATTTTCTCTATCTCCCTCACCCAAGCCTTCGCCTTGTCTACATCTAGCTCTCCATCAAATACGGGCGAGTTGTTTTTCCTGAACTGATTCAGTTGTTTCTGAATTGATGGCAGAGTCTGAGTGGACTCTTGGGGAGGCAAGGGTGGAACACCCGAGGTGGAAGGCTGTGGGGTGGCAAAAGTAGAAGGCTGAGGCTGAGGCTGAGGGACCTCTCTCCTGGCTTCCTCCTGTCTAGCCAGGGACTCCTGCAGCTGCACGATCATCTCATGCTACTATTGGATAAGATACTATTGCTGGGCCATCATATTCTTAAATCTATCAATCTGATCTGTAATAATCCGCAAGGGGTTTGCAGACTTAACTTTCGGTTCTTTAAGTGGTCTGCCTCTGCCTCTGCCTCTTCTTGTCTCAACCATTTTCACTAAAAAATAATCATAATCTTAGCCCCATCACACAATTGAACACATATACATCAATATTCCACCCGAAAGCAAATCAATTACATCACTCAAGGGCCAAATACCGAGCAAAAGTGCCAAATCTTTTTCTGATACCAATAAATATAATACCATACTTTTTCTAGCTCATTCCATGCTATCTTTATACCTCATATCAATCAATACATATGAGAGGCAAGAAAATGGCATTAAAATATTGATTATTTTTGCGTTGCGTAGCGTATAAAATTTTTGTTTAGTGTCACGTGGATCGTGTGAGCTCATACAATACTTTCTCATATTTAATTACATGTATAAAACTCATTTGCATCATAAAATCATGCCCACAACTCATGGAAATGAAAATGGAACATAGAATATATAGGTTTATTTTCAGCTAGATTTGGCCCTTTTCTGGGAAAAATTTGAAAAATTATAACTAATTCTAAAAAAATTAAAATCATATATTTTTGGCTATTCTAGAAAGCTACAGATGTCTAATTCACACTAAAAATATACCCAGACCATAACATTCATCACAGAGGGCAAATTGCCTCCTAATACTATCACAGATTTTGCAGCAAAAGTTAAAAATGTCCAATTAATTCTAAACAAATCCAATCTATGCAAATGATACCAATATGGAAAGCTGTGGATGTTGGCTAGAGGGGAAAAATATTTCCAGAATAGCTTAGGTAGCACAAATCTCAAAATTCAATATAAGAGTAACTCAGGTCAGGTAAGGGTCCTAATACTGGATAGAATATTCAAAAATTCATATCTCTCCCTCTAGACCTCCAAATGAGGTGCTTCTAGTTGACACAAGTCGCTGGGAATGTCTGGTTTCTTTGTATAAAATTTTGTAGCAATTGGACATCATTTTCCCCATGAGTGATAGAATTTAATTTCGGACCAGTGTTACAGTACTAAGGACCAAAACTAGAAAAATTCTCAACTTCAACAATTCGTCAAATATTCCACAGACCTCCAAAAATTACCAACTTTAGCTTTCCAAAAAGCACTCAATAAGCTCTAGATGCATGCTAAATTTCAGATCAATAAGAGGCCATTTAGACAAAAAGTGGTATAACCTCCTAAAATGGTAAATTTTTGCTCCATATGAGTAACCAATTTGTCCAAATGGCTTTCTTAATTGTTTGGCACCTTTTGGGCAAGTTTCAAAACACAAATATGACTTGTAGAGACAACCCAAATGGTATCAAACCCCACGCATCTTATTTTGGTTTCTCAACATCTATTTATACACTAAATACACATACCATTCAAATGTCCAATTACATATCTTCATTGATTTAATACTACATACATTATAAATATAGTCTATACATCATATTACGCATGCTCAAGGTGTTACACAACCAAAAATAACATGTACAATGCTTCTTGATACTCCATTACAATTTACACTACAAATTAAATAAAGTGTAGCCATTTAGTGTTCTTGGCATGGATTTCAAAACCGGACTGGACCGGCCGGTTAGACCGGGAACCGGTTCCTGGTCCAGTTCGGTTGAGTTGAAAAATTGGACAATCAAAAAATTAGTCAAGAACCGGTGAAAACAGGACTGGAAAAACCGGTTTGAATCGGTCTGAAATAATTTTCTTTTTTTCTTTTTAATTTTTTCTTATATAATAGAATAATTTATTTTAAATAAATTTGACAAATTAAAAATAAAAGGTAACAAAAAAGATGAGGGAGTTGAAATATGAATTTTTTTTATAAAAAAAGAAAGAGAATATAAGAGAAATAAAATATACATAATTAATTATTTTTTATACTTACTTTTTATTATGTTCAATTTTCTAATAACATTTCTCTCAAATATCAAGATACTTAGCTAAAATTATTATTTATTATTTTATTTTTTAATAATAAGTAGAATCTTAATATAATTTAGAAATTCTAAAAATTTAATATTAAATATTTTTAACTTTTAATTATAGATAATTTTTATTTTAAACTAAACATTAATTTTTGTAATATCTTAAGAAATATTGAATTAGTAATCAAATATTTAAAATTTACTAATATTTATTTGTTATATTAAAATTTTAATACATAAATTTTTTTTAAATAATATATTTAATTATTACCGGTTCGACCACGGTTCGACCAATGAACCGTGAACCAGTACCTCCACCGGTTCAATGACTGGTCTGATTTTAAAAACATTGGTTCTTGGCTTGCATTTCCTTGGCCTTAAGAAAACTCTTATTTCAAAATAAAAACAATGTTTGTAATACAATGACTGGCTTAGAGCACAATCTCCAACAATTACAATATCCTTCCATATGATGTTTATGATGTGTGCTTGGGTTTGCTTGAGTGTGGTGAGGCTAAGAACCCTTAGCCATGGTAAGGATGAGCCAAAAACCCTTAAGATTGGTTGAGATAAAGTAAAGAGTCTCCCAAAAGTGCGGTTGACTCCCAAGAGCATGGTTGAGTCCAAAAACCTCTTAAAGAATGGGTGAAGCAAGTCCAACATGCACAAGAAATTACGTAAGGCCAATCCACTTGCTTGGCAAGCCTTTGTATGCCTTTCTCAAATGATGAAAATGCCTCTTGAATGTTTGCACATGTCAACATGACCATACATGCATTTATGAGACTTGTTTGCATTCATTATGTATGGTTGAATAGGAGATGAGCTATTGGGATTCTTTGAATCTTATTCCTTCCTCTCCAAAGATCTAACATGCTAGGTGGACTAAGTAGACAAGGTAATGGAAGCCAACCACTTTGAAGATAAGAGTATGACATTCAAGAATATGGTTTTTGCTACTTTAAGGCCATATTGATGTCAAATGATGTAACCCATTGTTGTATATGGTCTATGACCTTTGGAACATATGTAATTATGATATTATGTCATATATAAATGGGAGAATGTATTATGTGATCACTAGAATACAATTTGAGCATGATATAGCATTGTAGTTTCTTGAATGGTATTATGGAAATGGCCAAAATGAGATGCATGAGGTTTAGGACCATTTGGGCAGCTCACACAAGTCCTAATTATGCTTTTAGACTTTCCCAAAAGGTGCCAAAACCCAAGGAAAGCCATTTAGACATTTTGGTACCCTATATGGAGTCAAAATTGACCATAATGGAACCTTATATCACTTTTTACTCAAATGAGCTCTTCTTGATCTGAGACTTGCCATCAATTAGAGCTTGTTAAGAGCCTTTTGGAAAGCTAAAGAATAGAATTTTTAAAGGTTTACAAAATATTTGATGAATTTTCATACTTGGCAAATTTTCTGTTTTTGGTCATGTCACTGTTCATCCTGGTCAGAAAATAAAATTTGTCACACAGGGCCCAAATGATGTCCAATTGCCATCAAATTTTATACAAAGAAACTAGAAATTTCTAACGACTTGTATGAACTAGAATCACCTTATTTAGATGTCTAGAGAGGGAGATATGAATTTTCAAAGAATCTATCAAGTATCAGGAACTCTACCTGACCTCAATTACTGTTTGATTGAGTTTTGAGGTCTGGGCATACTTGAACTGGTCTGGAGTTATTTTTTTTCCTCTAGCTAACATCTACATATTTCCATATTGGTATTATTTACATGGATTAGATTTTTTTGGAATTAATTGAACATTTTCTAAGTTTGCTACAGAATTTTGTGAGAGTACCAATGGACAGCTTGACCTCTGGAACATTTCACATGTGAAACGTCCTTTGTGCGGGATGTTATGGTCTAGACATATTTTTAATATAAATTAAACATGTGTAGCTTTCCAAAATGACCAAGAATTCAAGATTTCTATTTTTCTAGAATTAATTATAATTTTCCAAATTTGTGACAGAAATGATGCCAAATCTGGTCGAAAATATATGTGTGCATTTTAAGCTTCCTTTTGAGTTCCATGATATGTAGGTCACTTTTGATGATGTAAATGAGTTATATTCATGTAATTAAATATGATAATATGTTGTATGAGCTCATATGGTCCACATGACACTGAATGAAATTTTCATACGTAACGCAACGCAAAGAAATGCATTATTTTAATCCCCTTTTTCTTACTCTTTCATGGAATCTATGATGTAAGGCATGAGAATGTTATGAAATGAGCTAGAAATATATGATGTTACATTTTTTGTATTAGAGCAAAGGTTCAAGCTCTTATTTTGTGTTGGCTTGTGTTTATGAGTTGCCTAGATGCATATGAGATATGTTATGGATGAATTGAGTGTGTGATGGTGTGAAAGTGTTCCCTTTTCATGTTAAAAGTTTGTTATGATGTTTTAGTAAGATGGTGAATGCTAGGAGAGGTTGGCCCTCTAGAGAGACTCGTGCTGATGATGGAGCTGGGCCTAGTGATCCAGTTGCTAGAGCCTTACAGTCTATTATGGCTCTCTTGGATCAGCAGCAGGCCGTTATTATGCAGTTACAGGAACAACTTGCTGAAAGGGACAATTAGGGCCTTACACCTACTCCTCCACAGCCACCTCACCACTCAAATCATCCTGAGCACTCAATGGTGACTTACCCAGATCCACAGCCACACATATACAGAGTTGCCCCTATTCCACCAGCTCAGATGCCTCCTGCACAACAGCAGCCCTGGAACAGAAAGATTATTACTTAGTTTAGAAAGTTTAGACCTCCCACCTTTGATGGTGAGATGAATTCAGAAAAAGTTGAGGCCTGGATTATGCAGTTAGAAAAGATATTCAAGGTGATAGAGTGTACATCTGAGCAAAAAGCCAAAATGGTTGTATTCCAGTTGCAGAAAAAAGCAGACTATAGGTGGAAGGGCACAGAGCCTATTCTAAGGGCGAGGAACTCCATGATTACATGGGAGGCATTTCTCCAGGTATTCCATAAGAAATATTTCCCCAGCTCAATCAAGAATGAGAATGAGTTAGAGTTCGTTCTTTTAAAATAGACAGAAGGGATGTCTGTGGACCAATATGTAGCAAAATTTGTAGAGCTCTCCCGATACTCCTCCTACTTACAGAGACAAGATGATGAACGGTGGAAAGCAGATAGATTAGAGAAAGGCTTACTCCTTAAGATTAAAAATAAGGTAGTGCAATAGAGAATTAGGCACTTTAACACCCTTATAGAGGTATGCAGGGTGACAGAAACAAATCTTAGGATGATGCAGCCTACTTCCAGGGCTAGACCACCCCTCCTTGAGCCCAAGAGGCCTAAAGAGGGATCATAGGCTGCAGTGACTAGCAGGAGAGGTGGCAGAGGCCATTTAGGCTAGAAAGGCAAGAGACGGAGGATTCAATCCAGTGAGGTAGCTTCACACCTGTCACATGTCCCCAGTGTGGCAAGAACCTCAAAAAATAGACCGTGCTACGTAAGGCAGAACGTATGCTTTAGGTGTGGTAGGCCAGGACATATGGCCAGGGATTGCACACAGGCTCCTCCACAGGTTACACAACAGCGGGAGATGGCTCTTCCTCCTAGACCTCAGACCCAAGGTAGAGTCTTTGCCCTATTACAGTAGGAGGCTAGCCGATCCCAGAGTCTGATTCAAGGTACTATTAGAATAAATGATTTTTCTATAACTGCATTATTTGATTCGGGTGCTAGCCATTTTTTCATATCATATGACTGTGCTAGAAGGTTGGGTTTGAGTATGCATACATTACCATATGATTTGCACGTATCTACCCCCATAGGAAACTGAGCCATTACCTCTCATGCTTGTTTAAATTATGTGATCCAGTTTAATCATTGCCTTACCACCCTTGATTTGATTTGTATGCCCCTTATTGATATTAATGTGATTATTGGCATGAACTAGATGTTTGCAAATAATGCCACACAAGATTGTAGCCACAGATGTATTACTTTACCTAAGTGTGGGACTGTGCCTAGTATGAGGACTGAGTTATCTATCATGACTACCTCCCAGGCTGAGAGATCTCTAAGGCATGGTTGTCAGGGGTATCTAGTTTTTTTTTTAGTTCAAGTTGAGGTAGAAGAGGGTATAGATGAGATCCCTATAGTGAGGAAGTTCCCAAAGGTATTCCTTAGAGAGATTAGTGGACTACCTCCGAAGAGAGAGGTAGAGTTTCCTATAGACATTGTACTTAGGGTAGGTCCAGTGTTTAAGGCCCGTATAGAATAGCTCCCACTAAGTTAGCTGAACTTAAGAAATAGATGGAAGAGCTCTTAGAAAAGGGTTTTATCAGACCCAATGTCTTGCCATGGGGAGCTCCAGTCTTATTCATAAAGAAGAAAGACGAGAGCCTTAAGCTATGTCTAGATCACTGGGAACTTAATAAGATAACTATTAAGAATAAGTACCCTCTCCTTCGCATAGATGACCTCCTAGATCAGTTAGTGTGAGCGTCAGTATTTTCTAAGATAAGCCTCAGGTCGGGATACCATCAGCTTAGAATAAAGGCTAAGGATATTTCCAAGACAGCATTCAGGACTAGATATGAGCACTATGAATTTTTAGTTATGCCCTTCGAGTTGACGAATACACCTGCAGTATTCATGGATTACATGAATAGAGTCTTCAGGCCATATTTAGATAGATTTGTAGTTGTCTTCATAGATGGCATCCTCATCTACTCAAAAAGTAAAGAAGAACATGAGCAGTACCTGAGATTAGCCTTAGAGACCCTGAAAGAGAGACAGTTGTATGTTAGACTTAGTAAATGTGAGTTCTGGCTCACTAAAGTTCAATTTCTAGGTCATGTGATCTCCCAGGCAAGGGTTGCAGTAGATCTTTATAAGGTAGAGGCAGTATTATAGTGAGAAAGGCCTAGGATAGTGACAAAGATCTAGAGCTTCCTAGGTTTAGTAGGTTACTATAGGAGGTTCATTCAGGGCTTTTCTCAAATAGTGATGCCACTGACCTGACTTACTAGGAAGAATGTATCGTTTGTGTGGAATGAGAAATGTAAGAGTAGTTTTCAAGAGTTGAAGTACAAGTTAACCACGACTCTAGTTTTAGTACTCCCTGACTCTAGAGAGACTTTTGTAGTCTATAGTAATGCCTCTAAGAAAGGGTTAGGATGTATACTTATGCAAAAAGGGTGAGTGGTAGCTTATGCTTCTAGACAGTTGAAACCTCATGAGGAAAACTATCCCACACATGACCAAGAGTTAGCCGCAGTGGTATTTGTTTTGAAAATATGGAGACACTACTTATACGGGGCAGCTATAGAAATTTACAGCGACCACAAAAGCCTTAAATATTTATTTGAATAGAAAGAGTTGAATATGAGATAGTAGAGGTAGTTAGAATTTTTGAAAGATTATGACTTCACATTGAAATACCATCCCGGTAAGGCTAATGTGATAACTAATGTCCTGAGTAGAAAATCCATACACATGGCCTGTATAATGATCCGAGAGCAGGAGTTAATTAAGAGATTCAAAGATATAAGTCTCTTCTGCGAGGTGTATTCGGGAAAGTTATTAATGAGTGAAACCCAAATAGAAAATGACTTGAGGGATCAGATAAGAGAGGCCTAGCAAAGTGATGACCATGTAAATAAAACTAGAGCCCAGATAGCCCAGGGTAGCATACAAGAGTTTAATCTATCTAAGGATGACATAGTAAGATACAAGGATAGACTGTATGTGCCTAAAAACACAAAAATTAAAGAGAAAATATCAGATAAGGCACATAAGAGTAAATATACCATTCATTCAAGAAGTAATAAAATGTACCAAGATTTAAAGAAAATATTTTGGTGGCTTGGAATAAAAACAAACATAGCAGAGTATGTCTCCCAATGTCTAGTATGTTAGAGAGTGAAAATAGAATACCAAAAACTAGCTGGGTTACTTCAACCCCTAGATATCCTGGAGTGGAAATGGGATAGCATAGCTATGGATTTTGTCATGGGTTTAGCCAGGACATCATCAGGGCATGATGTAATATAGGTAATAGTGGATAGATTAACAAAGTCAGCACACTTCTTGCCTATGAAAGTCACTTATACCCTAAATAAGTTAGCTCAACTGTACATTAAGGAGATAGTTAGATTGCATGGAGTGCCTAAGAGCATAGTGTTTGATAGAGATCCCAAATTCACATCGAATTTCTGAAAATCATTACAGGATGGTCTAGGTATCAAACTTAGATTTAGCATGACCTATCATCTCCAGATTGATGGATAGACGGAGAGAACCATCTAAACCCTAGAGGATATGTTGAGGGCGTGTGTGCTAGAAATGATAGGAAACTAGGATACATACTTGCCTCTAGTAGAGTTTGCCTATAATAATAGTTATCATACAAGTATACATATGGCACCGTATGAGGCATTGTATGGGAGGAAGTGTAGGTCTCCGATGTGTTGCATTAAGCTAAGAGAGCAGAGCCTTATAGGCCCAAAATTAGTAGACCAGACTTCCAGACAAATAGAGACCATTAGAAAGAAACTCCTAATGGCCCAGAGTAGATAGAAAAGTTATACAGATAAATGTAGATAGTCATTAGAGTTTGAGATTGAAGACCATATCTTCATTAGAGTGTCTCTAGTCACAGGGATAGGTTGGTCCATCAAAAGTAAAAGTCTCAATCCAAAGTACATAGGTCCTTTTTAGATTCTTGATAAAGTAGGACCTGTGGCCTATAGACTAGCCCTTCCCCCAAACCTAAGCCAAGTATACAACATATTTCATGTTTCCCAGCTTAAAAAGTACCAACTCGACCCCTCACATGTCATAGAATATAAGAATGTGTAGTTACAGGATGATCTATCATACATAGTTTCATCAAATTGGATCATAGATGTTAGACTCAAGCAATTACAGAATAAGACGATACCACTAGTGAAAGTGGTTTAGAAGGGTTTATCTCCCAAAGAAGCTACCTAGGAACTAGAGGAAGATATGAGAAAGAAACATCTAGAACTCTTCCTATAAGGTATGTTATCTAAATTTTGAGGATGAAATTTTTTAAAGGGGAGGAAAATTGTAACATCCAATTTTCGTTAAACAACAGAAATAGACGTGTTTTCAAAGCAAGTCCCCTGAAATGAATTAGTTAAGGTCCTAAAAAATTTGAGTAACATTCTAGACTCCTAAAAATGAGAATCCTAGCTTAGATGGAAGGAAAAACAGAGCTAGAATAAAGAAACAAATTTTGACAGAAATCTTACAAAATGTAATAGCATTTTCATAATTTTGAGTAAATTTTGGAATTCACATAGGAGAGCTTTTTAAATGAAATTTTTTAGTTGTTCAGGGTTCTTAGAGACCCTGAAAACCATGGGAAGCCCCTAGATAGTTAAATCCGCTCCAGTGGGACGTTTTCCAATGTTGGTGTACCTAAATTTTGACAAATTCGTTCGAGATGGTTTTAGCTCCGATTTGAGTGATTCCAAAGGCATTTTACTAAATTGGGAACCTAAATTTTATGATAGAAAAGATGATTCTAAAAAAGGAGCTAAAACGAAGGAGAAACAAAAATGTTAAGAACGAAGAGCAAAATGGAAATTTTTGAAAAGTGTTTCTTCCTCCCTCTATAAATAGGTGATGCCTCACTCTCACACTCACATAGGTTCAGATTGTTCTACCCAAATTCAGAAAAGAAACTGTAGGAAAGTGGCACACCAAGGGAAGAAGAAGAGGAGAAGAAATTCAAGCTTTAAGGTATGGTTTCTTTGTAGTTTTTCATGCTTTCTTCCATCCAAACCTCCTCTTCTCCATTCCCCTTTGTTTCCTTTGATTAAAATGAAGTTTACAAGTCTATTTTAAGGGAGAAAGTTAGGGGAAATCTCATATTTGAATAGAGGAGCTTGGAGAAAGCAAGATTCAAGTGAGAAAAAGCAAGAAAACAAGGTAATTTCTCCTCCCATGGTTGCTACCTTTGGTTCCCTTCCTTTTCCATTTCGCCTCTCCTAAGGAACCCTAGGAGGATTTGATTTTTAGGTAGAACCAAGGGTGAATCTAAAGAAAAAAGGAGTGGAGAATAATAATATACAAAGGGAATTAACAAAAAATCATTAGATTTTAAGATGCAAAGGGTGTGGAGATTAATAATATGCAAATGGAGTTCCTAAGATCCCAAAAAGTCTCCCTGTGTGCTTCCTCCTTCAGAAAAACCAAGCAAAGTCCATGAAGGCCATTAAGCTTCATGGTCTCAGCCTAAGGAGGTTAGGGTAGCTAAGGAGAGTTTTAAATTTTTTTAAGCCCATTTTGGACTCATATATGATGAATAAATATGAGAGAAAACCTTGGGAAAAATGTAGGAAGCTTAGAGAATGAGTTAGTACTTTATGTTCCATATTATGACCTAAAGAAGCAACATGTAGTTAGGCTCTTGGTTTTGATTGTGTGATGACTCCAAGGGGCTTAAAAGGAGTCAAGAATCATATTTGAAAGAAAAGAATGGAGCTTAGAATTTATTTGAACGGTGTTTCTTCATTAAGTGCAATTATGGAACCATAACGAGGTTTATAGGTTAAGCTAGTATCTAATCAAGTTTTGTGGTCTTAGAATTAATTCCATGAACCCAATTGGCTTCCATAAATTGTGTTTAGCCCAAGAGAAATCATCCCAACACTTTTGTGTGTGTGTGGCCAAAAAAGGGAGCTTAGATTCAAGAGAAAAAAGTATGTGATTTTGTCCAAGGTAGCTCACTCATCCTTTTCTCATACATGATTATTTGCTTTACTTGTCTTTGAATATGTGTATGTGTATTTTTAAGCCATGAAAAGTGTTCTAGCATGACTTTGATTCCATGTAGCCATGATGTTACAATATGCTTCCATATGATGTTTATGATGTGTGCTTGGGTTTGTTTGAGTGTGGTGAGGCCAAGAACCCTTAGCCATGGTGAGGATGAGCCAAGAACCCTTAAGATTGGTTGAGATAAAGTAAAGAGTCTCCCAAAAGTGAGGTTAACTCCTAAGAGCATGGTTGAGTCCAAGAACCTCTTAAAGAATGGGTGAGGCAAGTTTAACATCCATAAGAAATTGGGTGAGGCGAATCCACTTGCTTGGCAAGTCTTTGTATGCTATGTATGACTTTCTCAAATGATGAAAATGCCTCTTAAATGTTTGCACATGTCAACATGACCATACATACATTTATAAGACTTGTTTGCATTCATTATGTATGGTTGAATGGGATATGAGCTATTGGGATTCTTTGAATCTCATCCCTTCCTCTCCAATGATTTAACATGCTAGGTGGATCAAGTAGATATGGTAATGGAAGCCAACCACCTTGAAGATAAGAGTATGACATTCAAAAATGTCGTTTTTATTACTTTAAGGCCATATTGATGTCAAATGATGTAACCCATGTAATTATGATATTATGTCATGTATAAATGGGAGAATGTATCATGTGATCACTAGAATACGATATGAGCATGATATGGCATTGTAGTTTCTTGAATGGTATTATGGAAATATGCATATGTGTGAGTGAAATGCCCAAAATGAGATGCATGAGGTTTAGGACTATTTGGGCAGCTCACACAAGTCCTAATTATGCTTTTAGACTTTCCTAAAAGGTGCCAAAACCTAAAAAAAGCCATTTGGATATTTTGGTACCCTATATGTAGCTAAAATTGACCATAATGGAACCCTATATCATTTTTTGCCCAAACTAAGCTCTTCTTGACCTAATATTAGTCATACAATTAGAACTTGTTGAGAGCTTTTTAGAAAGCTAAAGAACAGAATTTTAGGATGTCTACAGAATATTTGATGAATTTTCAAAGTTGGCAAATTTTCTAGTTTTGGTCATGTCATTGTTCATACTAGTCCAAAAATGAAATCTATCACACAGGGCCCAAATGATGTCCAATTGCCACGAAATTTTATACAAAGAAACTAGATATTCCCAGTGACTTGTGTCAACTAGAATCACCTCATTTGGATGTCTAGAAAGGGAGATATGTATTTTCAAAAAATCTATCCAGTATCAAGAACTCCATCCAACCTCAGTTATTATTTAATTGAGTTTTGAGATCTAGGCATGCCTGAACCAATCTAGAGTTATTTTTTCCCTCTATCTAACATCCATAGTTTTCCAAATTTGTATTATTTGCATGGATTGGATTTATTTGGAATTAATTGGATATTTTTGAAATTTACTACAAAATTCTGTGATAGCACCAATGGATAGCTTGACCTCTAGACTATTTTTCATGTCAAACGTCCTATGTGTTGGATGTTATGGTCTAGAAATATTTTTAGTATAAATTAGACATGTGTAACTTTCTAGACTAACCAAGAATGCATGATTTCAATTTTTCTAGAATTAGTTATGATTTTCCAAAGTTATGACAGAAATAATGCCAAATCTGGCCTAAAATATATGTTTGCATTTTAAGCTTCCTTTCGAGTTCCATGAGATGTAGGCCACTTTTGATGATGTAAATGAGTTGTATTCATGTAATTAAATATGATAATGTGTTGTATGAGCTCACATAGTCCACATGACACCAAATGAAATTTTCATACGCAACGCAACGCAAAGAAATGCATTATTTTAATCCCCTTTTTCTTACTCTTTCATGGAATCTATGATGTAAGGCATGAGAATGTTATGAAATGAGCTAGAAATATATGGTGTTACAAGAGGGGTTTTATTGGTCCCAGGCTTCCCATGGTTTTTAGGGCCCCTGAGAACCTTGGTCAACTCAATTTTTTCATTTAAAAAGCCTTCATGTGTGTTTTTTCAAAAGTTGCACATATTTACAAAAAAGTCATTATGTTTCGTCAGTTTTTGTCACAATTTGATTT
Source organism: Erythrophleum fordii (assembly GCA_032878935.1). Classification (NCBI taxonomy): domain Eukaryota; kingdom Viridiplantae; phylum Streptophyta; class Magnoliopsida; order Fabales; family Fabaceae; genus Erythrophleum; species Erythrophleum fordii. The sequence goes on from JAVQMF010000033.1 coordinate 12,436,778, forward strand.
CACTATTCTAGCTCTATTTTTCTTTCTGTTTGAGCCTAGGATTATTATTTTTAGGAGTTTAGGATACTAACCAAATTTTTCAAGACATTATCTAGATCATTACAGGGGACTTGCCTTTATACCATTCATTTCATCCTTTTATGGAATTTACCATCGTTACAAACTTGCATCTGGTCTAAACATATTTTAAGAGAGCTCTAGGTGGGGGAGTCAAGGGAAGAAGAGGAAGCTTGAAAAGTGTAAGATATCATGCTCTTTCCTTCACTAAACCTCTCCCCCTCTTTCTCCTCTCTTCTCCTATGGTTTTGTTGATTAATATGGACATGTTTTGGGTCTGGTTTAGAGGAGGAAGATTGGAGTTTGAAAACAAGAGTTCATCACTTGGAAGAGCACTTGAGAAAAGTTAGAAACCAAGGTAAATTATTGTCTTCCATACTTGCTTCTTCTTGTTTCCTTTAGTGTGAATTTCGTCCCACTTAGAGCCCAACCAAGGGAGACTAAATTCCAACCTAACTAAGGAAAAATCATAAGTTTTGGGGTGTGAAAAGTAAGTAAGTGCAAAGAAATTCATTTAAAATGCATTAGAAAATAAGTTAGAAAAGTTAGGGATTCATAGGTACATTAGAAAATCTAGTTTGATTCAAAAACTTCCTAGCCCATATGAGAGTTTATTTGAGTTCCTAAGATCCCTAGGAAGCCTCCCAAGTGTCTCCTTCTTCAAGAAAATAATTGAAGCTCCATGAGTATGAATGAGAGACATAAGCTTGGTCAAGCTCAAAGGAGAGACATAGAGAGTGTTTTAAATTTTTCTAAGCCTAGATTAGCATCACATTTGATGAGAAAATATGAGAGGAAGCTTTGGAAAAAATTTAGAAAGCTTAGGATGTGAGTGGAACTATAGGTTCTATAATGTGACATAATGAAGCAACACATAACTAGGCTCCTTAAAATGATTGTGTAAGGGCTCTAAGGAGTTTCAATGGAGTCAAGAGTCATAGATTAAAGGAGAGAATGGAGCCAAGATCATGAACTCTTAAGGTTGCTTCATTAGGTGCTTTATGGAACCATATTGAAGTCTTGGAACCAAGTAAGCTTCCATATGGAGTATGTAATGCTAAAGCTTGATCCAGTGATCTAAGCATGTCTCATTTGATGTGTCTAAGCCAAGAGAATTTAGTGCCTCCAAGTTTCAAGTCTTGGCCAAGAAGAAGGAGGAAGAATCCAAAGAAAAAGTGTGTGACATTGGCTCCAAGGTAGCTCTCTCTCCTTTCTCTCATGCATATTTGGGTGTCTTCTTATCTTTGAATGTGTGTGTGTGTATATTTAAGCTATGAAAAATATTTCTAATATACATGTAAATGCTATAGTACCATGATACTTTGTTTATGTGCTTGAAAGATGTCTTATGAACATGTTTTAGCTTGTATGAGTTTAGTGAAGCCAAAAGTCCCTTAGTAAGGCTAAGGATGAGTCAAAAGTCTCTAAGAATAGGTGAGACAAAGCCAAAAGTCTTTAGAAGAGTGAGACTTAGTCAAAAGTTCCTTGAAAAATGGGTGAGGCAAGTCCAAAACTCCCAAAGAGAATGGGTGAGGCTAAACCATTGTCTTGGCAAGCCTATGTATGGTATATGTGGCTTCTTGAACGCAAGAAATGTTCCATGTATGTTTATGAATTTCAAGATAGCCATACATGCATTTTTAGACTTAAATTTGCATCCATTGTGTGCTTGAAAGGAAGAAGAGCTATTGGGATTCCTAGAATCGCACTCTTCCCTCCCCATTGCTTAACATGCCTAGGTGGATTAAGTGAGTAAGGAAATGGAAGCCATCACACTTGAAAGCAAGGAGATTGACAATGAAGTTGACATTTGTTCATTTTATAAACATAGCATTGTCAAATGATGTATTTCCATGATGTATATAATGTATAAGCTCTTGAACATGTGTAATTATATGAATATGTGATGTATATATAAGAATTGGAAGCAAATAAATGATATGGTATGTTCTTGACATTGTATGGCAAGAGTGCACATGCATGCTCTTTATGTATATCATCAAGTGGGAGAGTGAGTTTGTGAGATTGGGGCTTTTGGACCTTTGGCGCATGTTTAAGAGGCTATTTTCATGCTTTCCCACATGCTTAAGTAGTCCTAGAAGCCAAATTGGTCTACTTTTTACCCTTAAAGAGGCATAAAAATGCTATTTTGCATCCCTATGTCACAAAGTGACCAAATGAGTGATTTTGGGGTTGCAATTTTGCACACATATAGATCTCATAGAGATTTTTGTTGGTCTAAGAACTACATTATTTGGATCTCTATAAAATTTCTTATGATTTTTCAAAATTTAGCTCAGAAGTTGGTTTTGGTCTGTGCACTGTTCACTTGAGCAGATTTTATTTTCATATCATCTAAGGGCCAAATGAGTTCCAATGGTTCTAAAATGTTATATGGAGAAACTAGATGTCCATAGTGATCTGTAACAACTAGAAGCACCTCATTTAGAGATTAGTAGAGAGAGAAATAAATTTTTGAAATTTTACATCAAAACCAGTAATGCTAGCCAACCTTATTTATTGTTTCATTATAATTCAGTTGCTAAAAGAGCTTAAAATGGTCTAAAATTATTTGTCCCATAAAGTTAACATGCATAGATTTCTAGAATGGTATGGTTTGCTAGGTTTTGATATTTCTAGAATTAGTTATGAATTTTTTAAGTTTATATTAGTAATCTATGATAACAAACCTGGACAACCAGACCTTTGGTGTTTTTTCTGTTGTCAATCGTGGTCCATATGATGTTTTCATAGCCTAAAATGATCTTTAACCTAGATTTGACATTAGATATTTCCAACAAGCTATCATTTACTTGATTTTGATTTTTCTAGATTTAGTAATAATTTTTCAAAATTGGCACCAGAAATCTAGTAGTAGAACCTGAGGCTAAACATGTGATTTTTGTGTATATATCCTACTAACTCAGGATTCTTGTGACATTTTGAGATTGTTTTGAGTTGTATGAATGCATTTTAAGTGAAGGATGATATGAGTAAGTTCAAATGGCCCATGGAAAGCGAAATGAAAATTTTAAGTCTGATATAACGCAAAATAATGCAATATTTTAATTGAATTTTTCTTGAAAACTTGCTATGCCAAGGAAATGTAACTAGAAAGGAGATAAGGAATGGCTAAATGAATATGGTATTATACCTAGCAAACTTAATGTTAGCATTTAAAGCACTTTCCTTTAAGTTTTTAAAATTTTGCTCTAAATTATGATTTTCCACTAGTATGTCAGTTTTCTCTATTTAGACATTTTGGCTTTATTTCTTTTCTTTTCTTTTATTTTATTTGGACTTCTAGTTTCTCATTAACATAGTTATTTACCTTTCTTTTGGTGTTTTAAGATTTAAAAAATACAGGATATGAAATTTCTCCCCTCTAAATAAAAATTTTATCCTCAAAATTTAGGGATATAGTCATGACCTTGAACACCTTATAATTCTTCTAGCTAATCTTTACTTACTTTTCTTAGGGACTAATCCCTTCTAGGCCCTTTTTTCCACCAAAGAATTATTCCCATTTTATTGTAATTTATTCTTTTCTTTTGGTGTTGTTTCTATAGAGCATATAATTTGCTAACTATTCACTTTCTTAGCTCTTGCCATAAGAAGGACTATTCTGACACTCTAGCCTATCATTAGAAGAGCCTACTATTCTATATCTGATTGGTCCAAGATGAATTCATACGAGGTTTAACTTTTTTGTTTAGTGGACTTGCTTGCATCTATGATTAGAGATATCTTATTAATATCAAATCTCTAATACCATATTATAATGGCATTCTGCACAATCTCTTTATTTTTTACAATTCATTTCTAGCCATTAAAGATCCCTTCCTACCTAACTTGTTTAAACATTTAGTCCACTGTTTATCCTTACATTCTTTCTTACAAGCTCATCCCATAATAAAGGTTTACATCTCCTCCCATCTTAGGCCTTGTATACTTTCTGATTACTAAGATTATAGCTCATTTAATGAGCTTATATTTTTAATTGTCCTAGTTCCTTATTTACTATTATACTTGCCTTTTAGGTTGAGAATTTCCTTTACTCTCTTTAACTACTTAAGAGTAAGCATTATTTAAATTCTCAATCTTACTATTTACTTTTCATAATCCTTAACTCTTCTTACTAATATTAAAGAATGACTACCACTAACTAACACTGTATTCATATGGGATATTGACTTCTCATACTTTGGATTCTAAAGGTATACTTTACCATTTACCCTATCATGAAGAACTACACCTAACCTCTTTTTAGATACATAACTCTAATATACAGGGATTTATCTCTCCCTTGGGTAGGTTTAATAATTGTTGGGTAGTGGTTCACTTAGTTATAACTTTAGAAAGCTACTCTTTTGCTTTCCTCATCCCATATGCTATACTCATATATCAAGGAAGTCTAATTAGTGGCTTGGTTATCTGAGTAAAGCCCTAATATCTTTGTTTAATAGTTTGCCAGACCTAGGAAGTCTTTGGTCTTTAAGATAAAACTGCTTGAAACTATAGTGGTCTCAAGTACTAAACTAATATTTAAAAACTATCCTAAGCCATCATCTCCTAAGAAAACTCTTATACTATAACTATAGGTTCTCTGTAACTTTATAAGATCTATTACAATCCCTAGTTCTATTGTGACCTCTTAGAGCCCCATTAAGGTATACTATGATCCACTAAACTATGCTAAGTTCTATTGCAATCTATCTTTAAGAGATTTTAGAGCCTGAGATCACTGTTTCTGTAAATAAAACTTATACTCACTAAATCTGGCAACTATTACTCACAATTTCTAAGGCTAAACTCAAATGGCTATTATGCTCTTCATGTGAAGTGGGTCTTATAACCATTTTCATTTCTATAATAACTCCATAGTAATAATATTTGTGAGTATTTTTGTGTATTTACTCATTACTTCCTATAGGATCATCAGTTTCCCACTTCTAGCGTTGTCATACTTTCTTTCTTTCTTTTTCTTACTAGCTTACCTTATAATACTTTGCTTTGCTTTCTTTACTCTTACTAGCTTGCTTTACCTTACCTTGCTTAATGATTTTAACTAAGCTTACACTTTACATATATTCATTCCATCTTTTCTCTATTATTTTTCTAATCATGGCTATACCTTACACTCTAATGCCTCTAGCACTGGTATACTTAGCATGTCATAAGGCATCTTACACATTATATATATCTAACTTCTCTCATAGGATAAGTACTATATGCTGGTACTTTTAACATTTTATTCAGTTATATTATAAGGGACTCATATTGTACACATGAAATTTGTGCTACTTAAGTTTTTAAAGATTTTAGTGCTATAAGCACATTCCTCTTACATCACTTTATATTAGGGATTCCTTCTTAATACCTTTTTCTTATAGTTTCAACATTACTGGAATCTCTTAGCTTTCTTTTCTTCAATTTATCCCTTAATTCTACTGGCAAGGATGCTCTTCGATTGTTAGAATGCTTTTTTATGGTTGATGCTATCATTTACTATGCACTTAAGTTATATTACCATTGACTTGGTCAAACCCAATACACGTAACCACTATGGCAAACAAACCACAACATCAATCACTAATACATAGGCCTATTATGACCAAGCTTAAGCCACTATTATCGATATATTACATGCTTCCTAATAACCTAAAGTACCTTCTTCTTTTCTACACCTTTCTTCATATTACGTGGCATTTAGGGAGGAAAGGAAGTTCTTCCTTTAATCTTTTTCTAATAATTACTATACTACCCCATGGCTATCTTCTTCCGCCTAATTATCTCTACTCAGGGCATTATATCATACTATATAAATAGCCATTGTGACGACCCTAACTTCTAATCTTGGTAATTATAGTTAAATACGTGATTAATAAATAATGATTAAGGCTTGGAGTTGTTACAATTAGTTACATTAAGAAAATATAGGGAAATTTGAACCTTCATATTATTAGGGTCATCAACTAAACAACCATAAATGGAAAAATGTACAAAAGGGTTTGTACCATTATTAAGGGTTTGTAATTCATCTATCCATTGATTTCAATACACAAAAACCTCCCACAAGTGTTCCTATATCATTTCCTATCATTATCATTAAAGAAATTAGGGTTTCTAGGTCAAAGGTAGGAGTTTGGGGACCTACGCCGTGACCTGGAACCTTCCCGTCGTGGCTAAGTTAGGTCCTGGAGCTCGAAAAATAAGTTTTTAACTTTGCACCGCGGCCCAGACCTTTTGCGCTGCGACTAAGTTACTCTCGGGAATCACTAGGTAACTTTCTTACCGTGGTGAGTTGGATCTGCGCCGCGGCGAGTTTTGCTACTGTACCCTCCTTAATTAATTTCCTCGACTTGCGCCACGGCAGGACTTATTGCGCCGCGGGAGGTTTCATTTTGTCACCCTCCTGAGCATTTTTTTTCCACTCTGTGCTACAACGAGATTCCTCAAGCCACGGCGTCCCTCGCCACTATCGCTCTTCAGGCTACGGCGAGGCCTTCCTGGCCGCAGCGTGACTCCCTCCTGTAGCTATATCCCCTACATTTCGTCCCCTACACTCCAGTTCTCTTCTTAGGGACACTCTAAGATCACTTCCCCTCATTTTATATGGCTCTAATGGTATTTATCTACCTTATTTACCTAGCTGTTCCACCATTACCAACTCAACACTCAAGTACTAATTCTCACTCACCCAACCACCACATGCCAGCCGTTCCATGAGTTAAATGACAACAAGGATTCATACACTATCAACAATTAACATCTCATACACATTTTGCTAGAAGTTTCATGCATCAATGATCCATATCAATTTCTAATATATCACATAATTAGGTTTCCAACAGTATACCATACCATAAGTTCAGTAAAATTCATATATCAGATACTATAGGTTCATACAACCTAAACCAAACCATATTAAGACTTGACTCCTTAACAAATACATTCTGAATAATTAAAATATAAACGCCTACACTCGGCAATATGAATACAAGATGATGCTATACAATAAGGAACACAAATTTAGCATCTATACTAACTAAATCAGCCTAAGTATAGCCTTCTCCCCACATGTTGGAGCTCATGGATTTTCATCCACTTGCTTCCCCTTATGCTTACCCGAAGAACCTTCACCTGAAATATTAATCCCATAAAACGGGGTGAGATATGAATCTCAGTAACCAACGCAATTCCATCATATAATCCAGTTTAATTAGCATATATGCATGAATCAAAATCAACATCAGAATCATATCAGTAAATGAAACAATTAGGCTATCATGATTACTATCCCATACTAGCAATCATATTTGCACATGTTAAAGGCCAATAACACTGGGAGAGGCTCGTCCACGGCACCTACTCCCCATTGAGCACAACCAGGGCTCAGTGCATCTGGGGTTTGATCATAACCCGGTGCTCGATCGAAGCACATGCACGGGTGGTAGCCGCACCACAGCTCCACCATGGACTCACAAGGTCCAATCATAATACAATAGATAGCCAACCAATTCATTTAGCATTTTAGATCATTCATATCCAGCAAATATGAAATTAAAATAGATACATACATGGAATTAATGTAAACCCCGGTTACCTCACTTGTAGACAATTTGCAACAGCCACCAATGGTACAAAAATCCCTATAACCATAGCATCAGAAAATTACCACTCTAATTCATCATTAACAGTAGCAACAAGTACCTAAGGAATTTAAATGCTAATAACTACCTAAATAACAGTTACCCAGCCACCACAAATTCCCAAATTCGGATTGAGTATGTCCTCTACTAGAAACTTCAATATATCACCCAGATTCCTAAGCAGATTCGTACATAATTAACATCCATACTATAAATCAACTATGGGGGTCTTAAACCAGCAGAAAATACACTAGAATGGATAGTTTACACTTACCTAATGCCAGCCCTAGCCTCAACCTACGAATTTCCTCTAGAAAAACACCAAACAACTCTATTTCAGAATTTGGGTATGGTGAAAATACTCCAAATGAAAAACTAATCAGACCAAATTAAAGAGAAAGATGAGGGGATTAAGTTGTATAACTATTACTTTGGCTGAATCTTGCTCTACATGTGAGAAAATGTGGAATTCTTACCCTAAACCCTAGCTTCCTTTCTCACCTCCAAATTTCCTTCTTGAGTTTCAGCAAAATAAGAAAGTGGCTGAAGCATTAGGGTTTTAGTTGGGTTTAAGTTGGGTCAAAGATGGGTCATAGGTTACTCCAAGGTCCAACTCTAAATGGGCTTCAGATTTTAGCTTTGTTGGGCCAGTTTAAGATGTTGGGCTACAGAATTTTGTTGGGCCAACTCTTATGCATTGGGTTACTGAAGTTTAATTAGGTTTGGACCAAGTTTGAAGAGCTCAAGAATTTGGGTGTGCACAAGGGTTATTGGGCCACTTACAAGAGCCTATACAAGGTGGATCTTGGGCCTCTATCATATGGAATTAGGTTGGGCCTGCACCTAACTCATTGGGCCTCCATTAGCCTCTTATCATGATTTATTAATTTGGACCTAGATGAGGTTTCTATCCCAATTAATTCTCAAACCCATATTAATAATTTATCTCTCTAAAATTCCTATTCACTAACTTGCCCAATTATCCTCTATTAATTATTCTTAATTACTCTAAATTCATGATTAACACCTTAATTAATTTTAGGGTGTTACAGCCATACTAAAGACAATAGTGTTTTTTGGTGCACTCAACCATATTGCCTTTTCATTTGTTCTTAACTTTATTATATCCTTGGCTCTGATGTTGCCATATTCTTTCTCTTTGATTTTTACTATCACTTTACCCATGTAAAAAAGGTTATCTATTACTCAATCATTTCCTTGTTATTCCTCTACTTATCTATACTCAAGCATTCCCATGCTTTCTCGGTTTATCTTAGCTCACTTACTGTTTATAAAGATTGAAAGGGGTCTGCTTCATCTCAATCTCATCTTCTAATATTTAATTAGATGGCTCTTTTTTGTAAGGAACTTTATTCTATGTGAACGCCATAGCTTATCTTTCTCAAAACTCTTAAGCTTATACAACTATTCTTTTGTGACTTGGAACTCACCAAACTAGGTAGCTTTTTACTTTCTATAGCTTCCTTGAGAGCACTAAGGCACTCATTACTTACCTTAAATCCTTTCTTTATTTTAGTCACATATGTTCAACTATCCTAAATCTACTTTATTATCAATTATATGCTTTACATACCAACTTTACCACTCATGTGTTTTTATGTTGCACTTATTTCATGCTAGGGAAGCTAATATAACTCAGTGGTGAATTCTTGTCTTTTAGATCTACTAGGTTTTAATTTTTATGGTATATATACTTTTACTATATATAATCTTTTAACTCTTCTTTAGTCACTCCTAATGTGAGGGTTTTCTTTTATGTACTAATTTCTCAACTCTTTTTCATATTCTCTATGTCTCTGTAATTAAAAATTCAAGGCTCTATCTCTTGGAGAGATACTGACCATTAACTAGGTAGTCTTCCATTTCATTATATCTTGCCTTTTTCTTCTCAGACTAAAGAGAACATTCCTTTGGTTACCTTTCTAAACTACTTTCCCTTTAGTATGAGGTTCTATTTTCTACTTATCTCATCTTGCATATAAATCTCTAATTATTGCTTTTCTTAGGCTTCAACTTACAACTAAGCCTAAGACACTTTTCTTTGCTAAGGGTTTCCTAGAATTTCTCAGGTAGCAACTTACCATAGGTTTAGCTAGCTCACATAAGCTTATTGTATACTGCCATTAGACTCTTATAGGCTTTTCTTTTTGATCTTATTCTCTTTTCAAGATCTAATAGTGGACCTTAGTAACTTCAACATCATAACAAGCATATAAATTTCTTAAATTCTAACATTAAATTGACCATACTTTTTTTAAGGTGCATCACCTCCAGGGTACACCCTTGCTGGATACTCCTAACACTCTCTATGTACTTAAGTCATTCCTGTGCATATATACTCATGACATCTTATACTTGTCTCATGCCTATATTATTGGCCTATCATGCTATCTAGGCTAACTAGAAACTTCATCACATAACTTACATATAAGCCACAACTTTCACCCCTAAACTTTGATAGAAAAGCCACACTTAACACACCTATTCCTCATCCTCAAGCCCTTACCAAAGGTATATTGCCTAAACCTTGGCTCTGATACCAAGAAGGGTAACACCATAACTATCTTACTCTTCTTTTAGCTATTACGCTTCATCAATGAGCCCATTTACTCATATAGGTACATACTAAATCCAAAAATTTTGAAGATATATTCATTTACTTTTCCATAATTCCATGTCCTTTCAATTTTTGCGAATAATCCATTAGTAATCCTTTACTATCAATTACCTTATCAGTTAAAAGCTAAAAACTTTATCTTATATTCTAAGGAAAATTAGAAAGTTTCCCCTTATAAATTTAGCTATCCAAATAAATTAAATAGTCACATTTTAGCCTCAAATTCATAGACATGGAAAATACAAGTAATAAAATAATCAAATAAAATTAATTAGACATACATCTTCATTTGATACATACAAACTTAATTAAGGTTACATTATTACTTAACATCATATTAGTTCATAATTTACATCACTGAGGAGTCAACTCAACATATAAATTCATCATAATAATACAACAAAATCAAATACAAATATAATCCATAATATTTCTAATTTCATACATTATTTTATTTCCTTTCCTTTACAGGAATTGGTACTTCCACCTAGTACTAGTTAGTGAGAAGAATGAAAATTGGGGTGGGATTCAGGAGAATCCCAATAGCAAATCTCAACCATATCATTACATACAAGAATGACACAAGGAAATGCAATGCATGTGGTGCAAACATGTGATTCATATGTATCATGTAACTCAAACATTACTTTTGGCACGAAAACTCAATTCTCATCAAACACGGCATCAAACCATCCTGACTAAGTTTAACTAAGCTCAACTTTAAGCTAAAGAAGAGCTACTGTGCTCAATTTCACATTATAAGGAGGTGGGAGCTGAAAACATACGAGGCATAAACATAAAACATGATAAAAACCATAGCAAAACATAACTCATAAATGCATCAAGCAATGACACATACAAGCATCTCAACTCATTTAAATACTTAAATTCATGTAAGATAGGGAGAGATAGCTATCTAAGAGATCGAGAGTTGATCCAAACTTCTTACTTTGCCTCTTGCCTTGTTTAACTCTTATCATTTGTCTCTTTTACTTGACCATTTTTAACTTAATTCTCCACTTCTTGGTCTTCTTACCTAAAAACCACTACAGCCATCACCACATGTATAAAATATCATATTGATCATGGAAAATAAGCAACTAATGCATATCTAAGCTAACTTGCTTATATGGCCCTCAAGTCCCCCGTATCTTACATAATATGGCTTAAATTTAAAATTGTATAACTTTGGCTAGGGACCTCCAAATTAGGCAAATAATATATTTCTAGAAAGCTTATAATATGTACTTTCTATTATAAAAATCTTAGATTTAATTGAATTCATATGGTCTCCTAAAAATGGCAAAATAATGGTTGGTTCCTATTATAGAATAGTTTTCTGATGCTAATTTTGAAACTATAGGAGTGTCCAAATTGGGCAAACTAAGGCTTGTTGGAAACCTCTTAATTGCCACTATAAAAAGGTTAAGTTAAAATGAATCTATTTGTCCCTTCAAAGAATATAAAAATCACAGCCAAACTAAAAACTAAAATTGATATAGGGCAATTTTACTAGGGCAATTTTAAAAATTCATAAAATATTTTGTACTAATAAAAAAATTACAAACTTTGACTACTTTGAAACTTTAGGATGTTCTTTAAATGCCTACCATGTTTCACATATAATTTGTCCTTTTAGATCTCCATAGATAGGGATACATTTTTGGACTCATTATAGGTCTATTTTGACCATTATAGGTTCCAAATTTGCTAATTTCTTGCTAAATTCATGTTACACTTTGATTCTACATGCTCCATGCTATCATTAAGTACATGAAGGCATGGAGAAGAGCCTATTTCTCTCTCTACAAAAGGGTTCAAAATCTAAGGCTTTCTACCGATTGATTTTCACCTCAAAATCATCCTCTCATGGGCCTCTTCAACTTAACCCGATTAGTTTTTTGAAAAGAACTCTTTTTCCTCTCTTATAAAACTTTAAAATCCTCCTCTTAAAAAACTAGCTTGAGAATTTAGAATTTTCACCATTTATAGCTTGAGAAAATGTTACACCAAGTTTATCTTATTAATTCAACTTGTTCAAGTTGTTTAATAAGAGTATCTACTACCACTGGTTGAGGTACTTTTTCATCATTTTGAGGTGCCTTATCATTAATGGTAGGATAAAGATGTTCCTCATGACTTGCATAATGAACTTAGACTTCAGGAACCTCAACATGTTCTATATTCACCTTAGTAGGATGAGTGTCATGTAGGATCAATGTTCCATAATAACTATTAGTAGTCTGGTGCATGTGATCATCCTTATTGATTAAGTCATGTAATAGATTATTCCTACTAATTATTTCATTCTTAGGAAATTTGGCATTCCTAGATTTAACAAATCTCATTGAATGTGAGAGATAGTACCACTTGTATCCCATAGACTTCTTTACATAACTCATAAAATGTGTAATGATAGTCGTTAGGTCTAACTTCTTTTCTTATAGGTTATACACTCTTACTTCAATAAGACAACCCCATGCATGTGTATGATTCAAGTTGGATTTCTAAACTTTCTAGGCGTTGATATTCTAGACCCTATTTTTATTAAAACCCTATTTAGAATATACACTACTATATTAAATGCATCTCTATACAAAGAAACAAGAAATTTAGAGTCACTAAGCACATTCTTTACCATGTTCAATAGCATCTTATTCCTTCTTTTAGAAATATCATTCATATAAGGTGAACTAGGCATGGTATATTATGCTACAATACCATGCTCTTAAAGGAAATCAACAAACAGACTAGGTGCCTATCCATCACTAGTATGTACATTATCATGAGAAATTACCAATAAATGAGATAAAATATTTCTGACCACTTTAACATTAATCTAGAAAACATATAATAGTATGTATGATCTCTAATAATTATAAACTACTCTTGACCCCTTTATATGACTTGTTGGTCCGCTTACCTTTAAGGTAATCAACAAATGAACCAAGATTTGTAAAGTCTATGGGTTGGAGAACTCTATCCTTTACCAACTTTTAATTCTCTCTATGAGATATGTCCAATCTCCTATGCCGCAGGCTAATATAGTTTTCATTCAAGATACATCTCTTAACTCTAGAATTACCATGCATAGTAACATAAGAACTAACAATATTAACAATAGTATGAAGCTTAAAAATTGTTTAAGAAATGTTCATAGTAAAACCTAAAAGAAGCAATTTAGAAACTAAAGTCAAATTCCTAGAAATACTAGGAATATAAAATGTCTATTCAAGGTCTATTACATAATCAAAGATAAAATTATTTGATAGGTGCCAATGGCATCTGCATTTAAGCTTATTCCATTATTAGAAAACATTTTATGCTCATTGGGAAGTGGACTCCATATGCTGAGAAATCCCTACACAATATTTGAAATGTGGATTGTTAATCCAGTATCAGTACACCATCTATCATGACAAATATCAACTTAATAAAATTTAAAACACATATTAGATAGAGATATACCTTTCTTTGCAAACTAGGCCTTCCTCTTAGGGCAATCCTTCTAATATGCCCTTCTTTTTATAAAAAGAAGCATGTTATAGCTTCCTTGTTTATCACATGACTAGGAGGTATGTGCTTCTTCATGCCATTAATTTTATGGCCTTTCTTCTTGGAGCCACTTATGCTAGCTAAATGAACCTCATGAGGAACACTTCCTCCATTAATTACTAACCTATACACAATTGCACAACAGTTCATCAATAGTCCATATCTCCTTATGTGTGTAGTAGGAGATCTTGAATATGGCATAACGAGGAGAAAATGAGTTGAGAATCAACTGAACAAAAAATGGTTCATTTTGTTCCATGTCATAACTAATAATTTCTATAAGTTCCTAGATGTTAAAAGGAAGATAAAGCAGATGATAAAAAAGGGATTAGAAACCTTGTAACACCCCAAAATTTATTAAGGTGTTAATCGTAGATTTAGAGTAATTAAGAATAATTAATAGAGGATAATTGGGCAAGTTAGTGAATGAAAATTTTAGAGAGATAAATTGTTAACATGGGTTTGAGAATTAATTGGGATAGAAATTTCATCTAGGCCCAAATTAATAGATCATGATGAAAGGCTAATGGAGGCCCAATGAGTTAGGTGCAGATCCAAACCCTTAAGCTCTTCAAACTTGGCCCAAATCCCATTAAAACTTCAGCAACCTAATGTATAAAACTGGCTCAATAAAATTCTGCAGCCCAACACTTAAAACTGGCCCAACAAGCTAAAAGTCTGAAGCCCATTAGGAATTGGACTTGGAGCAACCCATGACCCATCCCTTGACCCAACTTAAACCCACCTAAAACCCTAATGCTTCAGCCACTTTCTCATTTACTGAAACACAAGAAGCAAAATTCAGAGGTTGAGAAGGAGGCTAGGGTTGGGGGCAAGAATTCTTCATTTTCACACACTTAGAGCAAGATTCAGCCAAGGTAATAAATATACAACTTAATCCCCTCATCTTTCTCTTTAATTTGGCCAGATTAGTTTTTCATTTGGAGAGTTTTCATCATACCCAAAATCTGAAATGTGGGTGTTTAGGGATTTTCTTGGTGAAATTCGTAGGTTAAGGTTGGGGCTGGTATTAGGTGAGTTTAAACCCCCCATTTTGATGCTTTCTTTGTTGGTTTGAGACCCCCATAGCTGATTTATATTATGCGTATTAATTTTGTACTAATTTGCTTAGGATTTTGGGGTGGAATATTAAGATTTGTGGTAGAGGACACTAAAATCCGAATTTAGGATTTGTGGTGGCTGGGTAAGTGTTCTTTAGGTAGTTATTAGCATTTAACTTCCTTGGGTGCTTGTTGTAACTGTTAATGATGAATTAGAGTAGTAATTATTTGATGCTATGATTATAGGGAGACTCTGTACCATTGGTGGCTGTTGCAAATCTGTCCACAAGTGAGGTAACTGGGGTTTACATTAATTCCATGCATATGTCAGTTTAAATTTCATACTTGCTGTATATAAATGATTTGAAATGTTGAATGAATTGGTTGGCTATCTATTGTATGATGATTGGACCTTGTGAGTCAATGGTGGAGCTGTGGTGCGGCTGCCACCCGTGCATGTGCTACGATCGAGCACCGGGTTATGATCAAGCCCCAGATGCACTGAGCCCTAGTTGTGCTCAATGGGGAGTAGGTGCTGTGGACGGGCCTCTCCCAGTGTTAATGGCCTTTAACATGTTAAAAATATGATTACTAGTATGGGATAGTAATCATGATAGCCTAATTGTTTCATTTGCTGAGATGACTGATATAATTCTGATGTTGATTTTGATTCATGCATATATGTTAATTAAACTGGATTATATGATGGAATTGTCTTGGTTACTGAGATTTATATCTCACCCCATTTTATGGGATTACAATTTCAAGTGAAGGTTCTTCAGGTAAGGATAAGGACAAGCAAGTGGATGAACATCCATGAGCTGAGGCCTAGTGTGGGGGAGCTACACTTGGTCTGAGTGTAATAGGGTAGATGCTAAATTTTGGTTAAGTCTTGTATAGCATCGTCATATATCTGTATTGCCAAGTGTAGGAGTCTGTATTTTGATAATATAATGTGTACTTATTGAGGAGTAGGCCTTAATTTAAATTGGTAATTGATGTATGGATTTGTGTTATCTACAATGAGCCTTGTTGAACTTTGATGTAGCTTATTATTGGAGATGTAATCTTGACATTAGTGATATCTATTGATAGTTCATGAACTTTTGTTATTGTTATTTTACAAATTGCTGATAAATGGACTTGCTGATATATGGTAATTAGAGGAAAGAAAATGACCCTTGAATCTTGAATTAGAGAAGATAGATTAGTCGGATAAATTAGGCTAAGGAAAGCTATTTGAGCCCCACAATTAAGGTACAAGGGCCTTAGGGTGAGATTGGAGGGAGAAAGGAGAGTATAAGTCTAGATTTTCGGAGTGTAGGACCAGAAGGTACTTCGCTGCGGCTAAAATAGGGTTGGCCACGGCCAATAGAGGCGAAGTTGCTCAGGGAGAGTGTCAGAGAGGAATTCGCCGTGGCGAAATATAAATTGGCAGCGGCAAAATGTGAGAGGCAAACTGGGAGTTATCCAGAGAGAAATTCGCTGCGGCGAATTATGGAATTGGCCGCGGCGAACTTTTAGGAAAATGTCATCGGCATTCCAAAGAGGAATTGGCCGGGACGGAAGGAGGAATTGGCCGCGGCCAATATCGAGAGGTGAGCGAGGGAGTTCCAGGAGGCTTCTTCACCGCAGTGCCATGTAGGTTGGTCGCGGCGAAGGTCCAACTTGCCGCGGCTATCACCGCAGTGAAACTGGTGATGAAGAAAAGGGTAAAACAGAAAGGAATTGGCCGCGGCTAACATGCTAAAATACTTATATTAACTAGAAAATCTTGGTTTTTCATATGTTAATCACAAACGATGATCTAGAGTTATTAGGATGGGTTATAACTGATGAGTAATAGATCCAAGGCTTATAAATAGATGTTTAATTCCCTTATGAACATAAGTGTATGTAATCATATGATTGATGACTCTAATCACATTAAGGTTTAAATTTTCCCACATTTTCATAACCTATGATGATTAATCATGTGTTTAATGTAACACCTTAATCTACTAACGCTATCTAGCCTCTCACTGGGCTCGGTTCCATATGATTTCCAAAGAACCAATACCAATCCGTGGCATTTTCATGCTATGAAAATGGGGTTTCATACACTCGTCTTCTGTCCCGTGGGTCCTGTGAACCCATCATTCACATTCTCTACTCGCACTCCATTTATACAACTCATACATAGCATAAAACAAGCCATAAGCCATGGGCATGGAGCCAAAAACCAGAAAAATGCAATTTCTTACTTGGGCCCAAAAGTCATATTTTGGCTCTAACTTTGGAAAATCATAACTAATTATAGAAAAATGAGAATCTAGTAAACCATAGCTCTCTTGAAATCTCTAAGTGTTATCTTTACACTAAAAATAATTCCCAATCATAATCTCAGTGTTTGGACCATGTTTGACATCGAAAATCAGACAAAGGTCCAGCTGTCTCTGTTTCTAGCGCAGTTTACTGTCATGAACTTCGCAAATTCGTAATTAAATCCACAAAAATCAAATCTGGGCCCACTATACCAATTTGAAAATCTACCGATGTCTACTAGAGGAGAAAAATAAGTCCAGATCAGTTCAGCAGCCCTTACCCCCGGAAAACCGATGGAATAGTAACGGAGGTCGGAGGGGCTCCCTGATGCTGATACAGAACTTCAGAAGGTTCATTCTCTCTCTACAGACCTTCGATTTGGGTGATTCTAGTTGGTATAGGTCACTGTGGTTTTCTAGTTTATGTGTATAAAATTTCATGACATTTGGCTACCTTTTGGTCTATGAATGACATGGTTTCATTTTCGGACCTATAGTAACAGTACATGACCAAATCATTAAAATTTCCCAATTTCAACAATTCGTTAAATATTCTTTAGACCTCCGAATATTACCCACTTTAGCTTCTCAAGAAGCTCTCTACAAACTCCAGAGGCATGCCAAATTTCATGGCAAGAAGAGCTCATCTGGTCATACTTTGACAGAGCTCTCAAAATTAACGGTTTTGGCACCCAAGAGGTTCAAAATGGGTCCAAATGGCCTCTCACATGTTCTCACTCCTCATGGACAAGTTTGAAAGCATAAAAATAGCATATATGAAGTATCTAAGTGGTCCAAATCCTCATACATTCCAAATTCACTATGCTACGGCCAAAAGTACACTACCACATACATTCAACAAAAGGGGCAAAACCTACATTTTCATTAATTTGGCTCTATGCATAGTTTGTACATCATATATCTATACTTTTACACTTGCTACAACATGTACATCTCAAAAATAGAAGGTGCATATTCATTTTGGCACCTCTTTACATCAAAATTACATCAAAAAGAGTCAAAATAAGCTATCATCTAGCTACACATGTTTCTAGGCTCCTTGGTGTGCACTTACTTCTCCTTGAGCTCCACCTAGCATGTTAAGTTAGGAGGGGAAGGGGTGAGATTCAGGGAATCTCAGTAGCTCATGCACTCATTCAAGTAAACAATCAAGGCATATAACAAGTTAACGCATGTAATTTGGCATCCAACCATTCTCAATCACATTACATGTTGTACATGCTATGGAAATCACAACAATGCCAAAATGGGCTCCAGGGACTTTTGGTCTAGCCTCACCCGAGTTTAGGGACTTTTGGATGGCCTCACCTGAGTTTAGGGACTTTTGACTTGGCCTCACTCTGTTATGAGACTTTTGGCCTTGTCTCACCCATCTCAAGGGACTTTCGGCTTCACCTCACCCATCTCAAGGGACTTTCGGCACTACCTCACCCGAGCAATTCTCACAATCCATCACACAAGCACATTGATAATAATGCATCATGGCAATAACATATGGCATATCTCACACAACAAGCATATACATAAACATACAATGACTATTACATCCAAGAATGCAACAAGAAAGAGTGGAAAGAGAGCTACCTTATGAGCCAACATAAGCCTTCCCTTTCAATTTCTCTTCTTCCTTCTTAAGTTCACAATCACACCTTGATGGAGGTGCTTCACTTGAGCCTAGGCACAATCAAAAACATGTAATTACTCTCTTAGAATGTAATCTTCAGAGCAACCCTCCTAACATACAAGAACTTAGGGGTTCTCTCTCTCTCTCTAGAATGCCATCAATTCTTCTTCTCTCTCAAGTTCCCAAGGTAGTGGAAATAATATTTTCAAAGAAAACAAAGAGATTCAAAGGTATTTTCCACTTTTCCTCTTCTGACCCATACTCAAAACCTCACTAATCTCACAAACAAAACTGTAGGAAGAGAGGGCAAAGAGAGGAGATCAAGATTCTAAGTAGAAATGAGAGGAACTTGCTTACCTTTCCTTTGTTCTTCCTCCTTCTCTTGGTCTCTCTCTCACTCTCCATGCTTTTTTTCTCTCCTTGGGTCGAAGTCTAGGGCAAATAAGAGAGAAAGAATGAGTTGGGCGTTTAAAGGAGTCAAATTCTCGCTTTGTACGCTTTTTCGGACTAACCCTCGCTACGGTGAAAATTAACCTTCACTACGGCGAGCTCGTATCAGCTGACTTCGCTATGGCGAGATTTAACTTTCGCTACGGCGAGCACGTATCAATTCCCTTTGCTATGGCGAGGTTTAACCTTCGTTATGGCAAACTCGTACCAGTTCCAGACTACCACTCTCGTTATGGCGTACGCTATGGCGAGCAACTCCCTGGTTTCTATATAGACTGCTGCCCACACTCGCTATAGCTAGAATCACTTTCGCTATTGCGAACAGGCACTCTCGCTATAGCGAGACCATTTCTCGCTATTGCGAGACCATTTCTCGCTATTGCGAGAAGACTTAGCAAAATTTCTGAATTTCGAAAATTTCCAGCTTTCCATAACCCACAGGTCCCTGGATCGAAACCAGGCTCTGATACCAGATTCCCCATAGAGCCTCCAGCAATATTGTCCCCATTTACGGCACCCCGTAGTTTCCACGTGGCTGGGGTTTTGTTCCTCAGGCACCTCAATCGGTTACACTCGAAAACGCGTCGCTGGTAGGGAGAGCTTCGCTCCCACTTATAAGGCCTTAGCCCAGGGTCTTCCTAGCCGATGTGGGACATTACATTCCACCCCCCTTGGGGCCAACCCGTCCTCGGGTTGCACATGCGGCTAGGCCGACTCTGATACTAATTCCCCACAGAGCCTCCAGCAATATTGTCCCTATTTACGGCACCCCGTGGTTTCCACGTGACTGGGGTTTTGTTCCTCGGGTACCTCAATCGGTCACACCCGAAAACGCGTCGCTAGTGGGGAGAGCTTCACTCCCACTTATAAGGCCTTAGCCCAGGGTCTTCCTATCCGATGTGGGACATTACATTTAACCTTAATTATGATGATAAGAAATTAGGGTCATCACAAACCTAACCAAAATGAAAGAAAGCACTAAAAGTGAGAGGAACGGTAAAACAAGAGAAAAAAGACCAGTTTAACAGTAAAGCAAAGAAAATAAAAAAAAATATAACATAAAATATGGTAAGATAAATTAGTTTTTCTCATTTGAATATGAAAGTAGAGGATGAATACTTTAACTAGAAAGGTCATTATGGTATAAAATACTAATGGCACAAAAAAAGGAAAAAATGAGATAGATATAGTTTTAACTTTATTAAGCTATTTTAAAACCCTACAAATTATGGAATTTTACTTTTCATGTAAAAGAGCATTTAAAATTTTATATGGATCAATCAAATTCAAGAAAACATTGCAAAATGAGTTAAAATAGAGAAAAAGTACACTATAAGGGCAAAATGATCATTTTAGAAAAGTAATTGTTAAGTTGATTTTTGTTTAATAATAATAACCCTTCATCTTCTTATCTTCCCACCACCATACCACCAACCAAAAGGGAGCTTGAAGATGCAAAAATGGAGGCTTAAGGAGAAGGAAGAGAGAGAAAACTTTAAGGGAAGTTTTAGGTATATAAATTATGCTTTTTGATTCTTTTGTGGTTATTCAGCTTTTCTTACTCCATGAGAGCTTTCTTTTGATCCAAATATCATCTTGAAAGGTTAGTGGTATCTAAGATGGAAAAGTTACTCCTTTGGAAGATTAAATTACGTCAAACAAATTACTAATAAGAGCTCTTTCAAATAAGTTATTATTCAAGCCATAAAAAGGTGTAAATTTGAAACCCTAAGAGCTTGGTAATTTTGGCTATAGAGAGAGAGATGGTGTGATGCTTTTCTTAGTGAAATTTGATATTTATGATGAGAAGAATATTGAATATGATATGTATTTGGCTTGAAATCTTGGAAAAATCAAGTCTAAAGCATGTTTGTTTTGTCATTTTGATGATAAAAGTAGCTTAATTATGAATTCTAAAGATGGTTTGAATGAGGTTTGGTGTCAAAAACTTATAATTTTTATATGCTAAAAAATTGAGCTTGAGAGTGGCTTAAGTGATCCGATTGATGGAAATTGTGTTTTAGCATAATTATGACTATTCAAGTAAGTCACTTATAATTTAAAAGAGTTATATATGTCATGAAAATGAAGCTAAGATGTTGAAAAATGGATGACACTTATTGTAGCTCAAAGTTGAGTCATGATGCCTAAGTATGCCAATTGAAGAAAATGACTAAATGAATTGTAAAAGTGTTATTTGTAGTCAAATTTGTGAATTTAGGAAGCTTAATTTAGTTAAGAAAATGTGCCTAAAAGAAACCTTAATTTGGCTTTAAATGAAGGGCAAATGGAGAAAAGAATGTTGTAAAGCTTTTAATTAAAGATTAGGCTATCAAGAATAAGCAAAATGAGGATCTTGAATGAGGAAATTGATAAATGAAAAATGTAGCAAGTTGAATTATGGACAAGTGGAAGTGTGCTTAAAGTGACTTTTAATCTATGTTTAGCCATAAGTAAAGATGAAACAGGCTTGATTGCTTATTAGTTGACATTTTTATGTTTAATTTATCATGTTTAGGCTAAATTAGTACAACTGCACCCTTGTGTGTATGTGTAGGGCCGAGAAGAGCAAAGAGAAAGAACAAGTATAATAGTTCTTTGGTCTAAAGATTTTTGGGTTATATTAGGCAGATTAAGTACTTGAGTTGATATGTCTTGTGCGTATTAGTTGTTTTATGATTGCTTGAATTAGCTATACTAGTATGAGTTTTTATGCATGTATGAGGTATTTTTTGGCTCTTATTGAGAGTGGTAGGAAATTGAGCACAATAGTTCTTCCTTAGGCTAGAGATGAACTTAGCTAGTATGTTTTATGTCATGGCTATATATGTTCAGATATTTTATGACAATTTTAGATTTTAGTGATGTTTTATGTTAAGATTGCCATGCATGTTTGCATTTCATTCTTAAGTTATCTATTAATGGATTGGTTAAGCATTGCTACTGAGATTCTCCCTAGAATCTCGCCCCCTTTCTCCTACTAACTATGCCATAAGTTAGTGAGGAAAGAATAGAGATAACTTCTTGAAGCCAATAAATAGATAGAATTCACATGCTTGTATATTCATTTTGATGTATATTTTGATAATTGAGTAAGATATAACGTAATTTGAGATTTAATATATGATGAATCATACTCGATATATAGAAATGAGTAAGCTTAGTTATATTTTGTTTATGAGGTTGGGAATGTGTAATTTCTCTCATGGAAAGATGTATTCTGATATAATGCTATACTATGTAATAGAAATTGTACTAAGTAAGGCTAATTGCTATTTGAGCCCTAATGTGCATAATCATGTCAGGGAATGATGATACAATATGTGATCTATTTTGTAAACAAGTTTTGATTGAGATTTGTGATCATTTGGATAGTCTGGACCCTTGAAAATATAACGAAAATTATGGCAAAATTTTTTAAGAAAAGTAAGTTAGGATATTAGCCTTTTTGGTTATATTGTGACCAAGAATATGATAACTTGAATGTTTAAGTATGTACTAAGTTATGAGTAGATTTATGTAATCTTGAGTGATTATTCCAAGGTACTGGAATAAGTGGGGATTGTGTAAGATGGCCTTTTTAGACATTGGCTCCATTCTAACTTAACCTTATGTGTAATAGAAATGAAATGCTATTATGCCAAGTTAGTTTGTTTTATGAAAGAAAAGGAAAATATCAAGTATTTTTTGTTGTTTAGCTGCTTTAATCAATGATTTATTGTAGTACGAAACTTAAATGTACAAGATGAGAGTTAGTAAAGCTGGATGTGTCACTCCATTCCAAAGGCCTTTAATTGAAAAGTCAAGTCTTTTACTTGCCTTACCCTCTTATACCATTAAGTTTCGTTGTGCACAACTAGGCCATACGTGCACCTCAAAGTGACTTGTCAAATAAAGCTATTCTAGTATAGACCCACAAATGCTATTCTATATATGTTGTTTGATTATCATCATATTGAAGTAATTTGACTACTTCCAGTGATCATACAACACTTTAGCATTTTTATCTTTATCATCCATAAGTCTTGGAGGCTCTTCCACATAAAAGCCAAAGTTACAGTCAAGGCATCAAAATTGGAGGAGAACATCCTCGTTCTAGGCCTTGTAACTGCTTCCATCTAAAATAATTTTATTGTAGTTATCTACTAACAATTGAAATGTAGAAGATGTTGCAAGGTAATTTTAGACACTAATACTGCTTGCTAGAACATCATAAGGCAAATTAACCATCATATTTATCATAAATGCATGCTTACCAATGCAAGTTGCACTAACACAAAAAATTGTATCATTAAAATCTCCCAATGAGTAAAAACATTAGCATACCAAATATTTGTGTATCATAAATAATGAAACTATAGTCCATTCATGTTTTGTAATACCTATAAGTTACTTAGAAAACATAATTCAACTTCTATATTTCATTCTAATTAAGTATGCACTTATAATTATCTACTTGTGGATTAAAATATATTATAATACATACTTAATTACAATGATATTTTCAAATCCATATATGATTTTATTTCCTTTTATAATGTATGTGAACATATGTAAAGAATGTTGTAGCTACTCCTTAATTTATACATGCTAATACAAAATATCTATTTGCACTTAAATATCCATATATATACATTAATTTTTTTAATCACAATCAGCATTTATTTAATTAATTAATCAACTAAACTATATATTATTAAACAATTGACAATTCTTCCTTTATAATTATTCCTCAAATTTGTTAAAAAATTTATTTAAAATAATTCCAAATAATTTAGACAAAATTAAATGGCACCAAAATAATCTTATAAAGTCTTAAACATGCCAAAATTGTCTAAATAAATGTTCTATGAATTTAGACACATTAAATAACATTAATAATTTTTACAAAATTTCTTAGTGTGTCAAAATTGTCCAAAATATTTTTTCCTTAATTTTAGACAAATTAATTGATACTAATTATAATTATTTTATAATTGATTTTTGGTCCTAAATAATAATGGGTCAAAATAGAAATAAAAATAACCTATTGGACCCAAAAATAAATTTTGGCCAAGCCTTTAGGCCAATGCCTTTTTTTTTTTGTGGAAATCAAAATGTCCAAAGATCTCCAAAAAATGGTCTCAAAAAGACCTAAAATCATTTTTTTGCCAAAAAATCATTTTTTGACAAAAAATGGCCCAAGCCCAATTTCTAAAATGGCTCAATGACCTTTTCTTATTCTTTTCTTTTTTTTTTCTTTTTATGTAAAGGTCCAAACTATAAACAAATAGAAGCCCAATAAAAAAATTAGATGTAGCCAAACCTGGCCTAGTTTCTTCATAAGTGAAATACAATGTTTCACTTAAGGGCCAAAGTGACATGTTCTCTAGCATAAGTTCAAAATTTTGCCAATTAGTTATCTAAAACGACGTGTCATTTTGGCTAGTGACCAAAATGACACATCATTTTGGTCATCTTTCTTCATAAACTAAGTCAACTTGACCAAGTTCGTACTCATCACAAATCCACCATAAACTAGATTGATTTCTCACTTATTTTGGCTTTGTTTTGGGTGATTATTGGGCCAAAAATTCTTGGGATTCAATGGACTTTAATTTTTTACCAACAAAGTGCAACAATCATGCATGAAAAGTTAGATTTAAGCATGCACATTAATGGAAGCTTTTTCATGGTATCTACTTTGTCATAATCTACTCTATATGGACATTCTTATATGATTTGCTTCCAATAGCAACGAATTACAATTGCAATAAAATCTTTAGTAGCGGTTTTACATACCTTTAATACTTCAAATGAGCATATAGGGGTCGAAATTTGAATTTTTGTCATTTTAGTCCATAACCTCCATAGACACATTTGTTTTGGCTTACATGATTATCTTTTAAAACTTATTTGCATAAGAGAGCTATATAACCAATTTTGGCCTATTTTGATATAATATGGGCCAAATTTCAAAATTTTATATTTTTGGCTATATAACTTCGATTTGTGCAAAGAACTAAAATGAAGCTGAAATGAAATTGTCATTAAGGAAGGATGAAATTGGAATTTTGAGATGTTTATGACTTATATGAATGGAAAAAAATTAGAGAATGTTGTTGGTGAGTTCATAGCGTCCCGAAAACATGAAATGAAAAATTTATCCGCTACACAACGTGATTTAATTTATTATTTTAATATATTTTCTTGGGATTTCTTTGAAGAATTGTGTAATCCCACTTGCACAGAAGAGGATCAATGTTTGAAATAATATGGTATTGATATAAATTTTATGCTATAAAAATTTCAAGTAAAAATAAGTCTATTTGACCTCTAAAAGCACATGAAAACTGAGACTATGACAACATAAACAATAACTGCATAGTTCCATAATTTTGGATGAGATTCAAAAATTCCTTAAATATTCTATAGAGATAAAAAGATACATCTTTGCCTTGTTGAAAAGCTCTATAAATCCTCTAGGAGTTTACCAAATTTTGACTCCAAAGTAAATCAATGCAATTTATGGCTCATTTGGATCAAAATTTGATTGCTAAATGGTTCGTTTGGCCCTTGAATTGCAAACTCTTGCTTTGAGCAAATTTTAATCTATTCACACTTCATTTCCATAGGAACCACTAATAGGATAAGGCTAGCTATTAAAAATCACTTTCTCACATCTCACATTGTACATAGAGCCTATAATGCACAACATAGCAAATGAAATTCCAAATGCTTGTATTTACATCAAAATGGCATATTTTCATATTCATAATCTTATGCATGAGATGTTAACAACATATCATCATAGAGTGCATCATATTTGCTATCTCTAGGTTCCATAATGTACATCAATTTACCCTATGTCATTCAAGTAGCAACATATGAGCTAGCTACAAGCTTTGGCTTCAAATCACATATATACATATATTCTTAAGATTGAACCAAGGTTACCATTACATAACATCATTATAGACATATGGTTTATTACAATTTTTTTGCATTAATACCTCGAATATATCATTACATAAAAAATTCTACACCAGGCATCATAAGGTCCTAAGCTTTCTTCGATTCTTTGTCCTTGCTCGAGGTACCTATTAAGGTTAGTGGGAGATAAATGAGGTGAGATTCTTAGGAAAATCTCAGTTGTAAACCTTATTCCACATCAATGCAGACAATGAATACAAATGAAGAAATACAATCATGTAAATTATATGCATCATAAAACTCAAACATAACTTTTAGGATGAAACTTCAATTCTCATCTAGCTATAACATCAAAACATACTAACTAAGTTCAACTAGACTTAACTCTAGGCTAAGGAAGAGCTATTATGCTCAATTCCTTAGCATAAGAAGCTAGGAGCCAAATATACTTTCATCCATGCATAAAACTCATGACAAAAGCTATTTCAAAACATACCTCATGCAATCATCAAACAATCGAGTACATAAGCATCTCAACTTATTCTTACACTCAAATGGATAGGAAAAGATAGCTACCGTTGGATACTAGAGCCCTTGATGCACCACTAATCCCCCTTTCTTCGTTACTTTCCTTTGGTCTTCTACCTTGTCTTTCTTAGGTTCACACATCCACCAAGTTAGCTTGCACTTGTTCAGCCTAAAATACATCAATTTAGATGTAAGGCAACTCATTGGAACTCATTCTAACTCACTTCATTACTACTTAGGCTTATTAAAACTTAAAATGTACATCTAAGCTACTTTAGGCACTTTAAGGGGTGACTTCATAATTCCACTTTTAAGGTTCAATATCTTATTTGATATGAGTAATATAATTATATTGGAACTCAATAGGGCATCATATGCAAGTCAAAACTTGGTTAACACTAAATTGTTTCATTAGCCCCTTTATGAACCCTAAATTTTCACTTTTCAAAATAAGGCTTTTAAATTCATTCTAATAGTTCCATTAGTGTTCATTACTTATATCCAAACCTCTTAAAACCTTAGAATCCATGAAAATACTTCCTAGGTACTCCATCCCCCCTTAGGCAGAGACACATACACACACCACCACTTTGGAGTTTTGCCTCTTCCACGAAGAATTTGAATAATATGGAATATTCTTAGCTCTTTTATAGTTTAAGTTTGGTCTTAAATAACTCAAGATATCTTCTGAGGGTTCTATATCTTCCATGGTGTAATTGGAACCTTAGGTGCCCTAACTTAGTTTCTATGGCTTCTTTTACAATTCTCTTTGCATAATCATGCTCTCCTTACTTCTGAACCTTTGTTTCAATCAAATTTTCATCAAGCACACACTTGCTTCATACTCTCTCTCTGAGCTCAATTGAAAAGGGTCTTGGGACTTTAAAAAAAGAAAATTTTCAAGTTTTATACATACCCTATTTAAAAACTCTCCTTATTATTTCTTATGGAAAAATTAACTTCCTAAATCTCCTTTTCTTCTTATAAGGTCAACTATAAACTTCTCCTTTTCAAGAAGTTAAAACTACCATTAGAAAGAGTATGAAGAGGACAGGAGGTTTTATAACTAGTATATAGCAAAATTCTTCATATTTTCTTTACCTATAGGCCTTGGTTTCCATCCTCTCTCCTTGTAATGCCCGGTTGTTCTAGAAGTCCTAAAACTAAAGAGATTACAAAAAGAAGTCCCTTAAATTGAATGATTAGAGGCCAAAGAGAATTAGAGTAATAATCTAAACCATTTAAAAATGAAAATACAAAGCTAAAGATGCTTGAAACCAGAACCAAAATACTTAAATAAAATTAGATGAAAGGACAGTGGCAATTTCATAATTTCAGGTAACTTTTTGAAAACTTAAAAGAGAGATCTTTAAATGAAAAAGTTAAGTTTCTCGGGGTTCTCAAAGGCCTTAAAAATCATAGGAACCCTTAGAATGATCAAAATCCCTCCAATATGCATTTTAAAGCATCAATTGATGAAAACTTTGACTGAATGGTTTAATAAGGTTTTAAATTCAATTTGGGTGAAACCAAAGAAATTTTATGAATTAGAGGATCTAAATCTCATGATGGAAAAGATGGTTCTCAAAAAAGAGTTGAAATGAGCCCAAATGGAGAAAACAAAGTTTAGGGACATAGTTGAAAATTTTAAATTGTTATAAATGGTCCTCCACCTTCTTATATATCATGCCCCACTTCTCCCTTATGCCTAAATCAACTTTTCTCTAGACAAAAATAAAACCAAAACCTACCCCAAGTGGCGCACCAAAAGGGAGGAAGAAGGGAGGAGAAAATCAAGTAGAAAAGGTCAGAAATAGCCACTTTCTCATGCTTTCTCCTTCATCAAACTTCTTTTTCTCTTTCTCCTCTCTTTTCCTATAGTTTTGATTATTAATTTGGGGTTGTTTCATGGCTGGTTCAGTAGGGGGAAGAGAGGAATTGAAGGAAAGCTTGGAAGCTTTAGAAAGTTCCTTTGAAATATTTGAAACTAAGGCAAGATTCACGGTGTAACCTTCCTCCATCTTGCTCCTTCTTCCCTTATGCATTTTAGCCAAACCTAGGCCCATGTAGGAGAGGATGAATTTAGGTTATAGCAAGGTAGGAACAAGGGTTTTAGAGTATGAGGAATAAGAATATGCAATTGGAACTAAAAGAAAAGTATTAGAGTTATATTACTTAGGGTTTTAATTGCACCTAAGAAACTTTTAAAGCTTTCTAATGACAATCTAGCTTATATAAGAAAGTATGTATGAGTTCGTAAGAGATTTAGGAAGCTTCATTGATGGCAAATTCCCTAAAAAATTCAACAAAACTCTATGGGTTCCTCACTTAAGACCATGTCTCGACCAAGGGGTCCAAATGGTACCTAGGGAGAATTTTCTTTGATTCGAAGGATAGAAATGGTCTAGATATGAATTATAGACATGAAAGGAACTATTGAATTGAATTTAGAAACCATATTTTGAAATTTAAAAGTTTAAGGTTCCTTTAGACATATATAGAAACAACTTGGTGTTAGGCTCCTTGACTTGAGTTGGAGATGACTTTAATGAGTTTAAATCAAGTCATATGACTTATATTGCAAGAGAAATTAGAGTCAAGATCATGGATTAGATAAGTTGCTTCATTATGCCATTGTATTGAACCATAACTATGCTATAAGCTACCATAGCCATTTGTCGAGTTTATGTAAGGCTAGAATTGGTTCCAATGATGTAATTGTGTCTTATTTGATGTATCTAGGCCAACTAAATCAAGCTCTCCCTAAGTATGTGTGTGTGTGAAGCCAAGAAGGGAAACTAATGCTTAAGGAAGAAAGTTTGTGTTTCTTAACTCAAGGTAGCTCTCTATCCTTTCTTGTATACATTTCTTGGTTGTTTGATTGTCATTAGATGCTTGTATGTATGTTTGAAGCATGAGATATGTCTATAGCTATTGATTAAATGCCATTATGTTTCATGAATGACAAATTTGAATGTGTATGGCTCATAATGGGTGAGGTTGGACTAAAAGTCACTTAGAGTGGGTGAGGAGAAGCCAAAAGTTCCTAATAATGGATGAGACAAAGCTAAAAATCTCAAGAAGAAGTGAGGCTAAGTCAAAAATCCTTAAAAGTGGGTGAGGCTAATCTAAAAGTCCCAAAGAATTGGATGAGGCTAGACCAAGAATCCCAAGAGTTTATGTATGATTTGAATGACATCATGTGACTTAAAAATTTTATTATGCAGGTCTACTAGAAGACTTTGATGCATGCTTGCATTCTTTGACATGAAAATATGTCATATATGTATGCTTGAAAGGGTTAAAAGAGCTATTGAGATTCTTTGTGTAACACCATAAATTCTAGCTCATTCTAACTCATCTCATTCCTTTACATAACTTAATATCACGAATCATGTGAGTTTTGCATGAAAAAGGCAAGGAAAATAATGCTCATTTTCGCGTTGCGTTGAGTCTTAAAATTTCATTCAGTGTCACGTAGATCGTGTGAGCTCATGCTATGCATCCTCATATTTAATTACATTATTACAGCTTATTTACAACCCAAAAACATGTCTACAACCCATGGAAGCCGACATGGGGCAGGAAAAAATGGAAATCCATTTTCGGCCAGAATTGGACTTTTTTATGGGCAAAAGTTAGAAAATCATAAATAAATCTAAAAAATTAAAAACATGTGTTCTTGGTCATTCTGAAAAGCTTAGGATGTCTAATTCATACTAAAAATATGCCCAGATCATAACACAAATCATGGAGGACGTTTGACATCCAAAAAGCTACTGAGGTCGCTGGCTGCCTGGGCTGCTATTCAGATTATTGATACAAATTTATAAAATTCATAACTAATTCTATAAAAATCAAAATCACACAAATTAGGTCATTCTGGAAAGCTACAAATGTTAAATTGATTCTAAAATCACACTAATTCTATGGCTAAAGAAATATTATGATCTTTAGTTTATGCATATAAAATTTCACAAGCATTGCACACTATTCAGCCATCAGATGACACAAAACACAAAACTACTATTATGAACAGTGCACATACCAAAATCCATAAAAAATCCCAATTTTGAAAATTCATCAAATATTCTCTATACCTAAAAAAATTATGTTCTTTAGCTTCCCAAAAGTCTCTCAATGAGACCTAATTTCATGCCAAATTTTAGAGCAAGACTAACTCATTTGATCAAAAAGTGATATAGGGT
Source organism: Erythrophleum fordii (assembly GCA_032878935.1). NCBI lineage: Eukaryota > Viridiplantae > Streptophyta > Magnoliopsida > Fabales > Fabaceae > Erythrophleum > Erythrophleum fordii. Next base: position 12,467,787 of record JAVQMF010000033.1, read on the forward strand.
TCCATTATGGTCAAATTTGGCTCCATATAAGGTACCAAACTTGCCAAATGGCCTCCCCTTGGTGTTGGAACCTTTTGGGCAAGTCTAAAAGTATATTTAAGACTTTTGTAGGCTGCCCAAATAGTCCCAAACCTCAAGCATCTCATTTTGGCCATTCAACCCACACTTATGCATATTTGCATTATACTTCCACATTGCACATTTGGACATTATAAACTCAAATTGTATTCTAAAGCTCATACATCATCTCCATAGTTATAAACATCACATAATAGCATATTTACATATGTATCAAGGTTCATTGTATATATACAACATCATATACAATATGAACCATCACTATGGTTCCAAAATGGATAAAACCATGCATAAACTTATCAATCTTTCCTCTTCATGGTTGTTGGCTTCCTTCACCATAATTACTTAGTCCACCTAGCATGTTATATCATTGGAGAAGAGGGGATGAGATTCAAAGAACCTCAATAGCTCATCTCCCATTCAATCATACATAATATGTGCAAAGCAAGCTTTTTAAATGCATGCATGGTGAAAATATAAGACATGAATATTTTAAAAACAATCTTGGCATATGAATCAATCATACAAGACATCCAAGAGCTCACCAAGTGCTTAGATTGGCTTCACACTTCTCCTCATGGATTTTGGACTTACCTCACCCATTCTTTAAAAGCTTTGGACTCAATCATACTCTTGGGAGCCCACTTTGCTTTTGGGAGACTCTTTACTTTGTCTCAACCAAGCTCAAAGGTTCTTGGCTCATCCTCACCCAAGGGAAGAGTTCTTGGCCTCTCCACACTCAAGCAAACTCACACAATCATCATGTAAGCATTTGAAAACATAACATGGTATTAAGCATCGTGACATATAAAGGCATACTAGCATACTTTTCAAAGCTTGAAAATATACATACACACATTCTAAAACAAGCTAAACACACATCCATGCATGAGAGAAGGTGGAGAGAGCTACCTTGTATACAAACACACACTTTTCCTTTAGGATTCAAGCCTTCTCTTTCGGCCACACACCCACAATTTGGTGGAGATGGTTTCTCTTGGCCTAAATACAATATATGGGAGCTAATTAGGTTCATAAAATGATTTCTAAGGCCATGCAACTTGCTTAAACACTAGGTGGCTTTATAACCCCATTATGGTGTCCATATTGGCACCTAATGAAGCAACACCCCTCAATTGACTTCTAGGCCTCATTCTTTCCTTTCAAATATGATTTTTGACTCCTTTTAAGCCTCTTGGAGTCATCACATCATTAAAACAAATGGCCTAGCACCATGTTGCTTCTTTAGGTCATAATATGAAACCTAAGACACCAAATCACTTTCTATAAGTTCCAAATTTTTTCTGAGGCCTCCCCTCACTTTCATTCATCAAATATGACTCAAGAATGGCCTTAGAAAAATTTAAAACTCTCCCTAGCACCATGGATCATGCTTGCCCGAGACATGGCATTATTTGGGCTTCTTGGAGTTCTCTTGGTTTTCTTGAAGGAAGAAGCTTGTGCGGAGCATCTTTGGTGTCTCAAGAACTCATTTATACTCTAACTTAAACCTAGGAAGCATCACATAAATTCAGAATTTGAAAGGTGCACTTGAAACCCTAGGTTTTGCATCTTGAATTCTAATGCCTATTTCATGGTTTTCTTTGCATATTCTTATTCCTCTCCATCAAATGCCTAAGAATCATGCTTGGTTAGGCTTGAAAATCAGATCTTCCTATGGTTCTTAGGCTAGGTCGAAATGGAGAAGAAGGGCCATGGAAGATATGAACCATAGGATGCATTTTTACCTTGTTTTCTTGCTTAGTTTGGCTTGAATCTTGATTTCTCTAATCTCCTCTCTTCAAATCCGTACTTTCCCTAGAATATCTCCCTTGAATCAGATTTATAAACCTCATTTTAATCCAAGGAAATAAAGGAGAAGGGAGGAGAAGAGGTGTGGATGAAGAAAAGCAAGGAAAGTCACCATGAAAACATACTTTAAGCTTGGTTTTCTTCCTCCTTCTTCTTCCTCTCTTGGGCACCTCTCTCTTAGGGTTTTTCTTCTGATTTGGTGCTGGAAAATCTGAAGAGAAATAAGGGCAAATGTGAGGCAACACCTATATATAGGTAGGGAAAAGTGACTTTTTCAAAAATTCCAATTTTTCCCTTCATACTTTGCATTTTCGTTTCTCCTTCGTTTTAGCTCCTTTTTTAGAACCATCTTTTCCATTATAAAATTTAGGTTCCCAATTAAGAAAAATACCTTTGAAATCACTCAAATCGGAGCTAAAATCTTTCCGAACAGATCTGTCAAAGTTTGGGTACACCGACATTAGAAAAAGTCCACCAGAGGGGATTTAACTGTCCCGAGGCTTTCTATGATTTTCAAGGCCTCTAAGAACCCTGACGAACTCAAAACTTTGATTAAAAAAGCCCTCCTATGTGAATTTAAAAAATTGCCTGAAATTACAAAAATGTCATTACGTTTCGTAAGGTTTCCGTTAAAATTTATTTCTTCATTCTAGCTCCATTTTTCCTTCCGTCTAAGGCTGAAATTCTCATTTTTAGGAGGTTAGAATTTTACTCAAATTTTTTGGGACCTTAACTACATCATCTTGGGGGACTTCCTTTTGGATCCTGTGAATTTTGTTCGTTTATGGAGAAATCGTACATTACATTTCTCACGTTTTCTCTGGTTTTTAGAGAACTGGATATTACACTTTGAATCTCACTTTTCCACACTTCATGTCTAACCATGTTTAGGTGAGCCTTATGGAGCAAAGAGCGGAAGCCAAGGAGCTTAAGTGATGAGACTCTGACAATAGAATAGGATTTTATATAGTTTGATGTCAAAGTTTGTATGTATAAGTACATTATGAGTTGTAAATGTGACACCATATCAATTTAGCCTATCTCATTTCATTTCTAATTGCATTCCCTTGATATAGCAAACTTCCAAGAAAAACTCTATTAAAATATTACATTATTTTGCGTGTAGGGGATAAAATTTACTTTTCATATCCCGTTGACCATATGAACTCATTCATCTCATTCTCCTATTTAATTATATACATACAACTCAAAAACATCTTAAAATGTTGCAAAAAACTCGAGTTCATAGCATACATACACAAAATAATATATGGTTGCCTTGAGTTTAGCAGCCAAATTTCTAATACTAACTTTGAAAACTCATAACTAAATCTAGCAAAATCAAAATCATGCACACTATATCATTCTAGAAAGATACAGATGTTGACTTCATGTAAAAATAAGCCTAGACCAAAACAGCAATGTCTAGCCACTAGAAATTGATGGAATAGTACTAGAGGTACTGCTACATTATTGGTACTAACTCTGAACTTCAAAAATTCATATCTCTTTACTCAGACATCCAATTGGGGGTGATCTTAGTGGCCATAGAAAGTTTAACATGTCTAGTTTATGTCTATACAAGTTTGTGAGCATTGGACACTATTTAGCCCTCAAATGACATAAGAAAAGAAACTGACGATATGAACAGTAACCATATTAGAATAGTAGAAATTTGGCAACTTTAAAAATTCATAATTAATTCCATAGAGCTCCAAATAATCTGGTCTTTAACTTCCCAAAATTTCTAGATAAGATCTATATTCATGAAAAATTTTATGAGAAAATTCATTCATTTGGTTAAATCTTGACATCAGGTTGCAAAATGGTCACTTTTGTGCTTCTTAAAGGTCTCAAATGGTCCAAATTAGCTTCCAAGAATTTCATGGCCACTTGAGCACATGGGAAAGCATCAAAATGGTCTATTAAACATGTCTCAAAGGTCCACAAATCCAAATCTCACAAACTCACTCTCCCACTCTGTAATGTTTGGTTCTTTGAAAACGAGAGAAAATGCGAGAAACGTAACGTACAGTTTCTCCATAAATGCATTAAATTCACAAGATACAAAAGAAAGGCCCCCAGATAGAGGGATTTAAGGTCCAATAAAATTAGAATAATATTTTATACCTTAAATAATGATGAGTTAAGGCCAGAGGTGCCCTCAAACCAAAGCTAGAATAGCCAAACGAATTTTAACAGAAATGCAACGAAACGTAATGGCATTTTTGTAATTTCAGGAAATTTTAGAATACACATAGGAGGGCTTTTTAAATAGAAAATTTGAGTTTTCTAGGGTTCTCAAAGGCCTTGAAAGCCATTGAAACCCCTGGGACAGTTAAAGCCCCTCTATTACCCATTTTTAATATCGATTGACTCGAACTTTGACTGATTCGTTTGGAAAGGCTTTAGCTTTGATTTGAGTGACTCTAAAGGAATTTTATAAAATTGGGAACCTAAATTTTATGATGGAAAAGACGGTTCTAAAAAAGAAGCTAAAACGAAACTAAAGTGAAAATGCCAAAATAAAAGGGCAAAATTAAAATTTTTAAGAAAGTGGAAGCTTACCCTCTTTAAGTTTCATGTTTCTTCTCTTCATTATTTGCACAACTTATTCTGCCCAAAAACTAGAGAAAGACTAGCTCTCACTCTCTCAGAGCAACAAGTTCATAGGGGTCCTGTGAGTCTTGCATTATTGTGTCAGAAGGTGGTTAAGTTGTTGAGGAAGATGAAGCTTTTGGGTCCTATGAACTGGTTCCTGTGAGGAATTTAACCATTTGTTCTAGAGTCCATTGTTCTATGTTAGGTAGATTTTAGGAGAAAAAGTAAGAAAAAGGTAAGAAATTTAATAGATTTTCATACTCCTTCTTCTTTCAAACTTGTTCCTCTCCTCTCAAGCTTCATTTCCATGGTTTTAATGAGGAGTTTGGTTCTATTTTGAGGGCAAAATAGAGAGAGGAATTTCGTGTTTGAGGAAAGGAACCCAACCAAGTGAAGAACAAGCAAGAAAAAGCAAGAAAACAAGGTATTTTGTCATTCTTATACTTGATTCTCCTTGTTCCTTCTATGGTGCATGTTTCACCTTTGTGAGACCAACCAAGAGGGGTTAGATTTCTAGCTAAACCAAGGGTGAATCTTAGGAAAATGAGGGAGGAGAACAAGAATATGCAAAGGAAACAATCAAATAGCCATTAGATTTCAATATAGCAAAGTTAGGGTTACAATTGTTCCACCAAAAATCTAATTTGATACAATAATTTGTAAGCCTAAATGAGTGTTTGGATGAGCTCCTAAGATTCCTAGAAGGCTCCTCATATGCATCCTCCATCAAGAAAACAAAATAAATCCATTTGGTGCTTCCTTAAAGCCTAGCCTCAGCCTAAGCTAAATGAAGTACTTAGGGATAGTTTTAATTCATTCCAAGCTTATTTTTGAGTCATATATTTTGGAAGAGGATGAGAGGAAGCCTTGGAAAAATTTTAGAAGCAATGAATAATGAGATGGTATCATAGGTTCTATATTATAGCTTAAAGAAGCAACACCTGGTTAGGCTCCTTAATTTGATTGAGTGATGACTCCAAGAGGCTTAAAAGAAGTCAAGAATCATAAATGAGTGAAGAGAATGGAGCAAAGATCATGTTTCCATAGGGTTACTTCATTAAGTGCATTATGGAACCATAAAGGAGCCATATGAACTACCTAGCTTTTCTAATGAATGTGTAGCTCTAGAAATTGGTTCAAGAGTGTAAATGACTTCCATATGATCTGTCTAGGCCAAGAGAAACAAGCTCCACCTTATTGTATGTGTGTGGCTGAGGAAGAAAAGTCCAATTCAAGAAGAAAAGTTTGTATTTGTAACCAAGGTAGCTCTTTATTCTTTCTCTCATATATGAGTGGATGTCATCTTGTCTTTGAATGTGTGTGTGTATGTTTTAACCTATGAAAAAGTATTTTAGCATATATTCATATGTCATGGTACCATGATATTATTTTATGCATTCAAATGACATTTTGTGTACTTGCTTCGGTTTTCTTGAGTGTGGTGAAGCCAAAAACCCTTTAGCCATAGTGAGGATGAGTTAAGAACCCTCAAGAATAGTTAGGAAAAAGTTTAAAGTCTCCCTAAAGTAAGGCTTAGTTCAAGGCCTTTAAGAAAAGGGTAAGGCAAGTTGAAAATCCTTGAAGAGAATGTGTGAGGCTAATCCACTTACTTGACAAGCTTATATACGCTTTGTATGACTTTTAAAATGTCAAGAATGCTTCTTGAATGATCACATGCTTTAAAATAGTTATGCATGCACTTTTAGACAAAGATTTGCATTCTTTATGTGTGATTGAAAGGGAGAAGAGTTATTTGGATTCCTAGAATCTCATTCCTTCCTCCCCACATGTCTAACATGTCTAGGTGGACCAAGTGAGCCAAAGAATGGAAGCCATTAAGCCTAGAAGAAGGAGATTGACAACTAAGTGCGTGAAAATGCCAATTTATAGCCATATGAGTGGCACATGATGTAATCTTTTATTGTATATGTTGTACAACCTCATGAACATATGTAAATATGTAAATGTATGATATATGAATGAGATTTAATGCCATATGTAAGAAATAGCATGATTTGGACATTGGATGGCAAGACTTGGTATGTATGCTCTTGTGTATATCTTAGGGTGGATGAGTGAGTTTGAGAAATTTGGATTTTTGCACCTTTAAGACAAGTTTATAGACCACTTTGGTGCTTTCCCACGTGCTCAAGTGGCCATGGTTATCTTGGAAGCAATTTTGGACCATTTAAGGCCCTTATGAGACACAAAAATGACCGTTATGCAACCCAATGTCAAGATCTGACCAAATGAACAAATTTGCTTATGAAACTTGCTTTCATATAGATCTCATCTAGAGCTTTTTAGAAAGCTAAAGACCAAATTATTTGGAGCTTGTAGAATTAATTATGATTTTTCAAAGTTGACATTTTTCTGCTGAACTGATGCAGACACTATTCATATGGTCAGTAACTTGGGCTGTATCATTCGAGAATCAAATGTTGTCCAATGCTCATGAAATTTTACTCACATAAACTAAACATAATAAGCTTTTCATGGCCACCAAGATCATCCCTATTGGAATCTGAGCAGGGAGATATGAATTTTTGAAGTTAAAGAATAGTACCAGTAGTGATAGACAATCTCTGGTACTGTTCCATCAATTTTCAATAGCTAAAAGCCTCTGTTTTAGTCTGGATTTATTTTAGCATGAAGTAGACATCTATTGCTTTTTAGAATGGTATAGTGTGCTTGATTTTGATTTTTTTAGAATTAGTTATGATTTTTCAAATTTTATGATAGAAACTTGGAATTTTAGTCCAAGGCTACACACCTTGTTTTTATGTATCCACTCCCTTTGTTCGAGTTCTAGGCCACTTCTTGAGCTTTTTATGAGTTGTATTTGTGTATTTGAATATAAGAATGAGATGGATGAGTCTATATGGCCCATGAGATATCAAATGAAAATTTTATTCGTGACGTAATGCAATTTAATAGAATATTTCTAATAGCTTTTCTTGAGAATGTTATGTAATTCATAAGAATGAGCCTACAAATGGTATGAGATGAGCTTAGTAAATATGGTGTTACATTTATTGGTATCAAAGTAAAGTTCTCGGCTTTCTAAGGTTGGATATGGCTTGAGGATGTGGCTATAAGGCTATGTAAAGGTTTATAGAGTTATGAAAAGCCATGTATGAGGCATTTTAGGTGCGTGGAGGTGGCTTATGTTTTTATTTATACTAAGTGAGTTGTGAATGGTCATGAGTAGATAGTAAGTTATGGGTGAGATTGGCCTTTAGTTCTAGAACAAAGTCAGGTGATCCAATGACTAGAACTCTATAATTTATAGTAGCTCATTAGGATTAGTGGCAAGCTCTGTGTATTAGATAGTAAGAGAGGATTGTGTAGCTGCTAAAGAGGCTTGCCTAAAGAAGTTATAAGAGGCCTAATCTCCCTGAGTGCCACACTCAGATCGTTCGGGGATGTCTTGCCTGATGCAGAGGCAATCAGTGAGGCAGCACAGTATAAGGTAAAGTTGTTACTGCATAGAGTGAGGGTTGTAGAAGTTATCCCCTTTAGCCACAGCACCTAGATATTATGATGGCATAAAGAGCCTAGAAAGTAATTCCCTCAAGCCAGGAGTTTGAGTTATAAGTTATACTCCATAGAGCCCCAACAGCCCAGAGGTGGTAGCTAGTTATGTATGTGTATGAGTAAAACAAGAGGTGGAATCCTCTAGCTTTGATGATGGGCTGCAAACAGAGATGGTGAGGCTCAAATCATATAGCTAAAGAAAATGCTCCTAGTTATAGCAGAGTGTACTATGACAGGAAAGGCCTTGTTGGTCATATTCAAGCCAACCTGAAGTATGAGTTACTATGGAATCAATTGACCCACAGAGAGCGAGAACCCCTAGTGCAAGTAAAGAAAAAGAGTAGTAAATGGTCACAGAAGATCAGTAAGTAACATGTGATCAATGGGCCTAGTAATTGAGACTAAGAAGAGAACTCAATGTTAGAGAATGTTAGACACAAGAATAATAAGGTTGTTGAGACCCACCTATAAGGCGTTGACTCTAACGTAGAATGCCACCCTGTGAAATTCTAAATGATGGGCTAATATGATGAGTTTAAGATATTGTAAACATTGTCAAGAAAACCTTGTTGACAGGGTCTTGAATTTTACACTGCAATATATGAGATCCTGTCGATAAGATCTCAAACCCTGTTGATGAGATGTTAATTAGCCTTGAAATTAACATAAGATAAGGCTACCAATAATGAGGAATATAGTGAGTGCCCAGAAGGGTGTACCTTATAAGTAACACCTAAAGATGAGTATGATTAGCCAGTGACAGAGATGCAGAAGAGAATGAGAATAGTTTAAAAAGTACTAAGTTATCGTAAGCCTATATGAGTTAATAGGGCTTATTGTAAGCTATAGGTCTGATGAGATAGGTAGCCCAGACTAAGTGTAAGCTGAATCTTAAGGGAAGTGACTAGTAGCATTATCCAGGTGAGATGTGTAAAAGAAAACATGGTGTAAAAGGAGAAATTAATTTGACTGAAACCTCAGTAAAAGTTCTTTTAGGATCAAGAAAAGGAAAGTAAGACATCTTGAGTCAGGAAAACCACTTGGTAGTGGTTAGTAAATTCCCCTAGATAGACCCCCTGAATTGTAGAGTATAGTAATAAAAGGAAGCAAGGGAGAATTGAAAAGCTAGTTCACATAAGAGATGCCCTTGCTTTAGTAATAACTAAATAAATGGACTGAGTACAGAAAAGTAAATGGATAGAGGTCTAATAGTTAGTTAGATGAGCTCCTTAATATGAGAATAATATGGGGTTAAGGCACGTAAGTAATTAGAGCACCCAGTGGAGTATAAGTCTTCAGTGAGGTAGAATTCAAACATTAAGAGTATGTGTCCTGGATTGGGTTAGTAAAACCCTAAAATCAGTATACTGAGCTCCTGGGGATGAGACTAAAGAGGTTGAATAGAAAGAAAGCCTAGCTCTGATCCAAATATAGAAATGAGCTGAGACAAATAGTTAGTACCTTAGTAGCCTCAGGGAAGCTCGAGGGAGCTAGAGACCACTTAAGAAGGCGAGTCTTTCCATTATACAATGAAAGAGTGTAAGCTAAAAATGCCTCAAAATGTAATTCCTGGGATTAAATAAAATAGAATTTTTCTTACAAAGGATAGTCTAGTTAAGAGCAAAGCAAGAGTATAAGACGAAGTAGACCCTCTTGATGTTATAGAGAGTGAACAAGTAGAGGAACCCAGGAAAAATACAGGTGCTCTTGAGCATAAAGAAACACAAACTAGTAAGAGGGACAGTTAATAGTAGAGCATCCTTTTACCTAAGTAAAAGGATAGTAAAGGTAAAAAGAGAGAGAATATATGATGGTGTTCAAGCAAAGGACATAATAGATTGAGAATAATTATCGAGTTGATGTGCTTGAGTACTTGAGAAAGCATACTTGTCCTTGGCATAGATGTCCTTTTTGCATGATAATGCCCGAAATAAAATAGTCGGGCAATGTAAAATGACCTTAGGATAAAGTAGAGGAAGAGTCCTATTTTGCTCAAGTATCCTATAAAAATAAGGTAAATAAAGAAAAGTAGGAGAGCGATACTTTAGATTATTGGGAAACTTCTAATATACTGGCAATAGTGGCTTTAAGCTCAGTTATGAGGCACCCGTATATCAAGGTTTGATGTTATGGTTTGCTTGCAACAATGGTTACATGATATTGGATCTGGCCAACCTAGTAGTAATGTAACTTGAGTGCGTAGCAAATGTTGACATCAATCATAAAAGTGTCCTGATAATCAAAGGATATTCTAGCTAGTTAAATGATGAGATGAGTTAGAAAAGAAAAGTAAAGGGATTCCAAGAATATTATAGCAGTAAGAAAAGCATGCAAAAAAGGAATCCCCAGTAAAGAATAATAATATAGACAAGAATATACTAACAGTAAAGAACGTTCAGATTCAAATAGCATAAGTTCAGTATGTATGATCTATGTTCCTTATAATATAATTAAATGAAATGAGAAGGGACCAGTGTATAACCTCTCTCCTGCTAGAGATGTTAGGCACACTCAGTGTGTGAGATGCCCAGGTGCTAAGGCATTTAAAAGTAGAATGCGGGCATAGTCAGAAATTGCGAGATATGAGAGGAAAGATAGAATAAGCATAAATGAAGCATGGTAAGTCAGTAAAAGTAAGGAAAGAAAGCCAAGTGAAAAAAGGATGAAGTGGGAACTTGAGGATCTCATAAGGAGTAGTAAAGGAAAGTTAAAATACTCTTAAGTATTAGTATGATGGGATCATGGAAAATCAGATGATACAGAACCCACTTTGTATGAAGAGCATGAGAAACATCTGAGTTGAACTTTAGAAATTATGACCGACAGTTACTAGACTTAGTGAGCATATATTTTTATTTTCAAATATAGTGATCTTAGGCTTTGATATCTCCCAGAGATGGATTGTAGTAGATCCTAGCATAGTACAATGGGTCACAACAAACCCTAGCAGGGCTCTAACAAGTCACAATAGACTTAGGGGTCACGATAGATCCTACAGAGTTACAGAGAGCCCACAATTATAGCATGATAGTTCTCTGGTGAGATGATAGTGTAACACCATCATTTCTAGCTCATCTCATACCTTTAGGTATCTCATTTTCAAGAATTATACAAGCTTTCAAGGAAAAAGGTAATAGAAATAATGAATATTTTCACGTTGCGTAGTGTAAAAAAACTCCATTCGATGTCATGTAGATCATGTAAGCTCATACAACACATTCTCATATTTATTTACACTAATACAATTCAAAACCATTCAAGAAAGTGGCTTGGAACTCATACAAGTGGGTGAAACACATTAATTCCCACGGATTTGCCATAGTCAGAATTTTAGTTTTTCTGTCACAATTTTGGAAATCCATAACTAAATCCAAAAAAATTGAAATCCAACAAGATTTACAATTCTAAAAAGCTCTAGATGTCTACCCCATGGTAAAAATAATTTCAGTTCATAATCATTAAGAAAAATATGTTTGACATTCAAAAAGCTACTGAGGTCGCTACTGCCTGGGCTGCTATTTTAGATTACTGATACAAATTTCTAAAATTCATAACTAATTCTATAAAAATCAAAACCACAAAAATTCAGTCATTTTGGAAATACAAAATGTTAACTTGATACTAAAAATAATTCTAAAATGAAACAGATACGTTTAGCTATTGGAATTTTATGGAACAGTGACTGGACTCCTGGGGCGCCACTGCTACTGACAGCCAACTTCAAAAATGCATAACTCTTTGCTCAGACCTCCAAGTGAGGTGATCTCAGTGGCCACAGAAAGCTTATAACCTATAGTTTATGTTTATAAATCTCACAAGCATTAGACACCATTTGACCATCGTATGACATGAAACACAAATCTGCCAATGTGAACAGTGCACATACCAGAATCAATGGAAAATCTCAAATTTGAAAATTCATCAAATATTCTCTAGACCTCCAAAAATTATGTTCTTTAGTTTCCCAAAAAGGTCTCAACAAGATCTAATTTCATGAAAAATCTCATATTAATATTAGCTCATTTGGCCAAAAAGTGGCATAAGGATCCATTATGGTCAAATTTAGCTCTATATGAGGTACCAAATTTGCCAAATGGCTTTCCCTTAGTTGTGGCACCTTTTAGGCAAGTCTAAAAGCATATTTAAGACTTGTGTAAGCTGTCCAAATGGTCCCAAACCTCATGCATCTCATTTTGGCCATTCAACCCATACTTATGCACATTTCCATCAAACTTCCACATTGCACACTTTGGCATTACATACTCAAAATAAATGCTAGAGGTCATATATCATATTCATACATCTAAACATCACATAATAGTATATTTGCACATGTCTCAAGGTTCATAGTACATTTACAACATCATATACATCATAAACCATCATTATCATTTCAAAATAGACAAAATATAGCATAAGCTTATCAATCTCTCTTCCTCATTGTTGTTGGCTCTCATTGGCATATCCACTTGGTCCACCTAGCATATTAGATCATTGGAGAGGAGGGGATGAGATTTAAAGAATCTCAATAGCTCATCTCCCATTGAATCATATATAATATGTGTAAAGCAAGCTTTTCAAATGCATGCATGGAGAAAATAGAAGTCATGGACATTTTAAAAGCAAACTTGGCATATGAACAAATCATACAAGACACTCAAGAGCTCACCAAGTGTTTGGATTGGCCTCACACTTCTCCTCATGGATTTTGGACTTGCCTCCCCTATTCTTTAAGAGCTTTGGACTCAACCATACTCTTGGGAGCCCACTTTACTTTTGGGAGACTCTTTACTTTGTCTTAACCAAGTTCAAGGGTCCTTGGCTCATCTTCACCAAAAGGAAGAGTTCTTGGCCTCTCCACACTCAAGCAAACTCGTATAACCATCATATAGTCATTTAAAAATATAACATGGCATCAAGAATCATGGCATATAAAGATACACATACATACATTCTAAAATAAGCTAAACACACATCCATGCATGAGAGATGGTCGAGAGAGCTACCTTGCACACAATTACACACTTTTTCCATGGATTTCAAGCCTTCTTTTTCGGTCACACACCAACAAATTGGTGGAGATGGTTTCTCTTGGCCTAGATACAATTTATGGGAGCCAATTAGGTTCATGAAACACATTCTAAGGCTACATAACTTGATGAAACACTAGATTGCTCTATAGGCTCCATTATGGTCCATAATTGTACCTAATGAAGCAACACCCCTCAAATGATTTCTAAGCCTCATTCTTTCCTTTTAAATATGAGTCTTGACTCCTTTTAAGCCTCTTGGAGTCATCACACCATTAAAACAAAAGGCCTAGCACCATGTTGCTTCTTTAGGTCATAATATGGAACCTAAGGCACCAAATCAATTTCTATGAGTTCTAAAGTTTTTCCAAGACCTCCCTTCATTTTCATTCATCAAATATGACTCAAGAATGGCCTTAGAAAAATTTATAACTCTCCCTAGCTATGAGAACCCTTCTTGGCCGAGACAATGAAGCATATTAGGTTCCATGGAGCTTTCTTTGTTTTCTCAAGGGAAGAAGCATATGGGGGGCCTCTTAGGGATCTTAGGAGCTCATTTAAACTCTTATTTAGGCCTAGTAATCATCATACAAAATCAGATTTTACAAGGTGCAATTGAAACCCTAGAACTTGCATCTTGAAATCTAATGGTTATTTTGTTGTTTTCTTTACATATTCTTAATCTCCACACCCTTTTTTCTTAGATTCATACTTGTTTCTGCCTAAAATCATCTCCTCCTAGGGTTTTCTCATGTGGGGTGAAATGGAGGAGGAGGGAACCAAAGATGACAACTATAGGAAGAGAAATTACCTTGTTTTCTTACTTTTCCTCACTTAAATCTTGTGTTCTTTGAGCTCCTCTCTTCAAATCCAAAATTTTCCCTCAATTTCTCCTTTAAAACAGATCCATATACTTCATTATAATCATAGGAAATAAAGGAGAATGAAGGAGAAGAGGTTTAGAAGAGAAAGAGCATGAAAAACCATGAAAATTTATACCTTTCTACTTTGAATTTCTCCTCCTTTTCTTCCTCCTCTTGTGTGCCTCCTCCCCTAGGGTCTTTCTTTGATTTTGGGTAGAACATGGTCGTGCATAATGAAGGGAGAAGAAGGGTGCATCATATATATAGGTGGGAATAAGTTACACTTTTCAAAAATTTCCATTTTGCCCTTTGTTCTTGGCATTTTCGTTTCTCTTTCATTTTAGCTCCTTTTTGAGAACCGTCTTTTCCATTATGAAATTTGGGTTCCCAATTTAGTAAAATGCCTTTGAAATCACTCAAATTAGAGCTAAAACCTTCCCAAATAAATTTGTCAAAGTTCAGGCACATTGACATTAGAAAACATCCATCGGAGGGGTTTTAATTGTCCCGGGGGGTTTCCATGGTTTTCAAGGCCTTTGAAAACCCCAAAGAATTCAAAACTTTCATTTAAAAAGCCCTCCTATATGAATTCCAAAATTTGTTCAAAATTACAAAAATGCCATTACGTTTCGTAGGCTTTTCGTAAGAAATTATTTCTTTATTCTAGCTCCGTTTTTCTTTCCGTCTAAGCCTGGGAGTCTCATTTTTAGGAGTTTAGAATGCTTCCTAAATTTTTTGGGACTTTAACTATATCATCTTAGGGGACTTCCTTTTATATTTAGTGAGTTTCATTTGTTAACAGAGAAACTGTACGTTACATTTCTCACATTTTTTGTTTTTAGAGAACTGGATGTTACCTTTCTCCCCCTTAAATAAATTTCATCCTTGAAATTTGGGGTACACTTCCTCTTTACTCTTTTCTTTTCTGGCTAACTATTCTTTTCTTTCTTTTCTTCCTGGCTCTATACACTTTCTCAGCGATTTCATTCTTTCAAATTTTCTCTCAGCCAGGGAACTTTTATTACTAGCTCTTAATACAGGCTCTATGGCTATAAAATACTAGCTGATTCTTTCTCATAAGGGAAAGAAATTTCTGACTCTTGAGGCCTATCTTAGGAGAGCTTACTAATCATGTCAGGTTAACATTAACACGTTCATAGAATTGACGTTTTCTTTCAGTGGACCCCTTTTCACATCTTAAGAGGTAACTTATTTCATATCACATCTCCCGTATCCTCTCTGAATGGCTCCTTATAACATCTCATTATCTTTTCTAGTCATTAGAGTAATCAGAGGTTTCTGTTTGTCTGCTTATTTACATATTCTGTCCACTATTTATCTCTACGCTCTTTCTTACTCGCTCATCCCATGACTACAATTCACATTCATTCTGTCACAGGCCTCACATTTTGATTACTTACTGAGATTATAGCTCTTTTGAGGAGTTTTTGCTTTTAATGATCTCAGTTTCTCTGTTTACTATTACATTTGTCTTTGTAGGCTGGGACTTTTCTCCCTTCCCTTGTTTCAACACTAATAGGCTTAACACATATCTTATACTGGCACTGAAGAGCTACTACCACTAACTACTGCTGGGCTTTGATGGGATGCTAGGTATTCTCACAGTTTTGCTCACTGGAGACATTCTGTACCACTTACCTCATATAAAAACTGCACCTAACTCCTTTCTGAATACATAAGCTAGCATGTAAGGATCTCTCTATCCCTCGGTCAAGGCTATTGTCTGCTAAGTAATGGTTCATCTGGCTCTAACTCTGGAAAGCTAATTTCCAACTTTCCTCATCCCATATACTATGCTTATCTCTAAGAGTGCTAGTCAGTGGTCTAACTATCTGAGTAAAGCCTGCATATCTTTGTGGCAATAGTCTACCAGACTCAAGAGGTCTCTAGTCTCTAAGACAAAGGCTAGCTGAAACTATACTGGTTTTTGAGACTAACTACTTTGTAAAAACTATCTCAGGCTGTCATCTCTACTAGAGGTCTATCATGCTGTGGCTAGGGCTCTCTGTAACTCTGTGGGATCTACCGTGACTCCTAGGTTAACTGTAACCTCTCAAAGCCCTGCTAGGGTCTATTATAACTCGCTATGCTATGCTAGGATTTACTATAATCTATCCCTGGGAGATGTTAAAGCCTAAGATTACTGTATCTGACGGTAAAATACATGCTCACTAAGTCTGATTACCATCACTCATAATAGCTTAGGCTAAACTCAGAAGTACATTATGCTCTTCGTGCAAAGTGGGTTCTATGTCATCTCATTCTCTAGGATCCCGTCATATCGATACTAGGGAGCATTTTAAATTTCCATTTATCGTTTCTCATAGGATCCTTAGATCCCCACTTCAGCCCCTTTTTGTTTGGGCTTTCTTTTCTTATTCTATTGGCTTACTTGTTTTAATTGTACTCAACTATCTTTCCTCTCCTATCCTGCAGTTTCTAATTATGTCCACATTCTATTTTTAAGTGCTTTGGCACTAGGACATCTCACACACTGAATGTGGTGAACATCTCTAGATGCTAAAACACTTTTTCATAGCTTAAAATATATATACACACATTCAAAGATAAGACAACATTCATCCACTCATGAAAGAAAGTAGAGAGAGCTATCTTTGCCACACAAGTACACTTTTCTCTTGGAATTGCACTCCCTTCCTCGGCCACACACTCACAATCATGAAAGGCTTGTTTCCTTTAGCCTAAATACACAAAATAGGAACCAATTATGCTCTTGAAACCATTCTTAAAGTTACCTATTCATTTAGAACACTAGCTTTGTCTTATAGCTCATTTATGGTTCCAAAATGCACCTAATGAAGCAACATCTATCATTTGAGTTCTAGGCTCTATTCTTGCCTTCCATTAATGATTCTTGGTCTAATTTAAACCTCTTGGAGTTATCACACAATTAAAACAAGGAGTCTAACTAAGTGTTGCTTCTTTAGGTCATAATATAGAACCTATGATATCATTTCACTTTCTATGACTTCTAAAATTTTTCCAAAGCTTCCTCTTATTCTCTTCCATCATATATGACTTAAAAATAAGCTTGGAACAAATTAAAACTACCGTTAGGTACTCCAACCTCTCTAGGCTGAGACTATGCTCTATTAAGGCACCCTTGGAGTTTCTTTGCTTCTTTTGATGGGAGAAGTATGTAGGAAGCTCTCTTGTGTCTTAGACGCCTACATGAACTCTTAAGCATCAGAAAATATGGCTAGGATTCATGGTAGAGTTCAAGGTGCAACTAAAACCCTAGCCTCCTTATCTTAAAATCTAATGGTTCTTAGTTAATTTTCTTTGCATATTCTTATTCTCCACACTCAATTTCCTAAGATTCACCCTTGGTTCAACCCAAAATCCATGCCCTCTTAGAGTTTTCTAGGCTGGCCGAACCTAAAAGGAGAAGGCAACAAGAGATAGCTACCATGAGATGAAGTTTTACCTTATTTTTCCTTAATTTCTTAGATGATTCTTCCCTTGCTTGGCCTCCTCTACTCAAATCCAAAAATTACACCTCCGTTCTGTCCTCCATATAGATCCAAAAGCATCATGAAACCTATGAAAATAAAAAAGAGAAGAAGGAGAAACATCTTGCTAAAGAAAGAGTTTAAAATTTCATGAAGTTTCCTACCTTTTCTTGGCTTTTCTTCCCTTCAAAATCTCCTCCCTTTGTGCACCTAAAAGTTGGCTTCTTTCTTTAGTTTTGAAGTAGAACTAGGTTGGTCTAGAAAAGGGGAGAAGGAGGGCGAATTATAAAGAGGGTTCAAGAAGCTTCCATTTTCCAAAAATCCCAATTTTTCCATTTCATATTGGCATTTTTGTTTTAGCTCCTTTTTTAGAACCATCTTCTCCATCATAAAATTTAGATTCCCAATTTTATTAAATGAGTGGCCTCCCCAATTCAAGATATCTTTTCTTCCCTTTCTCGATCCAGGGAGACTTTCACTGAGCTTTTAATCAAATTAATTTCTCTTTTTACACTGTACTCTCTTCTATACATCTCACCTGGATGATGGTACTAGTAACTTTTCTCAAGTTTCAGCTTATACTTAGTCTGAGCTACCTATCTCATTAGATCTGTAGCTCACAATAAGTCCCATTAACTCGTATGGACTTAACATGAACTTAGTACTTCTTAAACTATTCTCATTCTCTTCTGAATCTCTATCGCTGGGCTAATCATACTCAATTTTTTGTGTTACCTATAAGGTACACCTTTCTAGATTGCTCACTATATTCCTCATTACTAGTAGTCTTACTTTATGTAAATTTCAAGGCTTTATGAATATCCTGTCAACAGGGTCCAGGATCTTGTCAATAAGATCTCATATATTGCAATGTAAAATTCAAAACCCTATCAAAAAGGTTTTCTTGACCATGTCTACATGGTCTTAAACTCATCATATTAGCCCATCATTTAGTGTTTTACAGGATAGCATCCTAAGTTGGAGTCAACGCCTTACAAGTGGGTCTCAAAAACCTTACTGTCCTTGTGTTTAACTTTCTCTAATGCTAAGCTCTTCTCAGTCTCAACTACTAGGCCCACTGATTTCTTACTAATCTTCTGTAACTGTTCACTACTTTTTTTTTCTTTATTTATACTAGGGGTTCCCTCTTTCTGTGCATCAATTGACCCTATAGCAGCTCATTCCTTAGGTTAGCCTAAATATGACTAACAAGGCCTTTCATGTCATAGTACACTCCACTATAACTAGGAACTTTTTCTTTAGCTATGTTATTCGATCCTCACCATCTCTGTTTGCAGCCTATCATCAAAGTTAGAGGATTCCACCTCTTGCTTTACTCGTACACATACATAACTAACTATTACCTCTAGATTGTCGGGGCTCTATGGAGTGTAACTTATAACTCAAACCTCTGGCTCAAGAGAATTGCTTTTTGGGCTCTTCATATCATCATAATATATGAGTGTCATGGCTAGGGGGAGATGACTCTCATAACCCTCACTCTATGTAGTAGCAGCTTTACCCCATACTATGCTGCCTCATTGCTTGCCCCTGTATCGGCTAAGACATCCTCGAACGGTCTGAGTGTGGCACTCAGAGAGATTAGGCCTCTCATAACCTCTTTAGGCAGGTCTCTCTAGTAGCTACACAATCCACTCTTGCTGCCTAATACACAAAGCTTGCCACTGATCTCGGTGAGCTACTATAAATTATAGAGCTCTAGCCATTGAATCACCTAACTCTGTTCTAGAACTAAAGGTCAATCTCACCCACTACTTACCACCTACTCACGACCATTCACAACTCATTTAGTATAAATAAAAACATAAGTCACCTTTACACACCCAAGATACCTCATATAAGGCTTTTCATGACTTTATAAGCTTTTACATAGCCTTATAGCCACATCCTCAAGCCATATACAACCCTACAAAGCTTTAAACTTTGCTCTGAGACCACAAATGTCATACCTTACTATATAACACATTTCTCATTACAAATACCTCATATAAAAATTAGAAGAGTCAATGAAAACCTAAACTGAATAAAATTTTCTTTTTACTTCAGGGTTGGGTATATACATGGCTTTCTATTACATGCCCTATTATCATACAGCATTATAATACAACTCGTACATACCATAATCCAAAGATATTTAATTACATGACAAAATGTGATGCATAAAAGTAAGGTCCTCAATTTATACCTCCACACTCTTTGTCCTTTCTTTGCTTGAACTTGGACCTAGCATGGGTTATATTTAGGGTGAGATTATGAAATCTTAGTAGTAGTAAACCAATCTCATTCACAATATAGCATGTAAATACATAACATAATGCCAATCAAGGTGCCACATACCATATAGGAATATAAGGAATTTCATACAAGGCCAAGCACGGTCTAAACATTCCTGTCTCATCTTATAGCATAAATAACAACTTGATATAGCATAACACTTATCATTATACGAACATACAAGCTGTGACGACCCTAGATTCTAATATCAGTGATTATAGCTAAATACACAATTAATAGATAATGATCAAGGTTTGGAGTCATTGTAATTAATTACATTAAGAAAATATAGGGGGAATTTAAACCTTAATACTACTAGGATCATCAGCTAACAGCCATAACGGGAACATGCATAAAAGGGGTTTGTACCATCATTAAAGGTTTAGGATTCATCCATTAATCAATTTCAACCCACAAAAACATCCCACCAATGTACTCAAACTATTCCCTAACATTATCCTTACTGAAATTAGGGTTTCTAGGTCAAATATAAGAGTTTGGGGACCTGCGCCGCGACTTGGAACTTTCCTGCCGCGGCTAAGTTAGGTTCTGGAGCTTGAAAACTGAGTTTTTAGCCTTGTGCCGCGGCCTAGAACTCTTGCGCCGCGGCCCAGTTACTCTTTGGAATTTTCCTAACTTTCGCCGCGGCTATCGCCGCGGCGAGTCGGACCTGCGCCGCGGCTAACCTATGTGGCGCCACGGCGAGTTTTGCTACTGTAACCTCCCAAATTAATTTTCTCGACTCGCGCCATGACGAGACTTCTTGCGCCGCGGTGAGGTTATGTTCTGTCACCCCCTGGCCGATTATTTTCACTCCGCGCCGCGGCAAGATTTCTCAAGCAGCGGCGTCCCTCGCCACTGTCACTCCCTAGGCCGCGGCGAAGCCTTCCTGGCCGCGGCGTGACTCCCTTCTGTAGCTATTTTCCCTATGTTTCGCCCCCTGCACTCTATTTCTCTTCTTAGGGACACTCTAAGGTTACTTCCCCTCATTTTATATGGCTCTAACGGTATTTATCTACCTTAGTTACTTAGCTATGCTTCCATTACCAACCCAAAACTTATATGCCCATTCCTTTCCTCTAATTACCTCCTATCAGCAAGTTTATGGAATAATACAACACCAATCATGCACCGTTGATATTTAACATTTGATACACTTTCCATTGTTAGCCAATTACAATCATAATGTTCAATTCCATGGTAATCGAATTACATATATAATCCCTATGCTTGGCAACTCATGATGCAATGCAGCAATGATACAAAACTATCAATTTAGTTACAATACATTTGTCAAAGTTCCCAAACCTATAAGCTACCGAACCATCTAAGGATCTTCCATTAATTTTCTCCTTGCCACTAAGAGGTCCGGTCCCTGAAAATGTTAGCCCACAACGGGGTGAGATATACAATCTCAGTAACAAAAGGTAATTTCCATATATATGTACAAGTCAATCAATATAAGACAATCTCATGTCATCAATATCAGAATCATCAATTCAATTGGCAAATGAACTAGTTGAACCACTAATGACTACTGTCCCATACCAGCAATCATACGCAACATGTTAAAGGCCATTAACACTGGGAGAGGCCCATCCACGGCACCCACTCCCCATTGAGCACAACCAGGGCTCAGTGCATCTGGGGTTGATCATACCCAGTGCTCGATCGTAGCACATGCACGGGTGGCAGCCGCACCACAGCTCCACCATGGACTCACAAGGTCCAATTACAATCACAATCAAGTAGTCAACCAGTCATTTAGCATTTCAAAATCAAGCATGTGTAACAAATAGCAGATTAACATGAGCATATACATGGAATTAGGAAAATAACCCCAGTTACCTCATTGAATCCAATTACTCTTGCCCTAGCTACCATAATGATCCAAGTGCACACCAAGCCTATAAGAAGCATAATTACCACCATTTCTAGTCATAATCAAATATCCAAAGAGCTGAACTACTAATGACAACTAGAGGCTACTTACCTAGTTACTAAAGGATTTAATTTCGGACTCCAACTTTCTCTCACCAGAAATTGCCGTGGTTCACCCCAATTTCTGGGTAATTTCACATGAAACCAAATCCCATATCATAGGTTAACCATAGGGGTCTCAAACTAACAGAAAATGCATCAAAATGGAAAGGAGATACTCACTTAACAGCACCAATAGCCCCACCTCAGAAAATCCACCATAGAAGTACCAAAATTCGCACTTCAACCACCAAGCCCAGAAAATTTAGTTTTCCACCATTATCTCCTTGTAATCTCACACAATAAAAGAACCCATTAGGATAATCCATCCTTAGGGGCATTTTCCAGCAAGGTTATACACAAAATGGAAGGGAAAAGCTTACCTAAACCTCCCTCTAACCTCCGAGTCCGAAAATCTTGCAAGGAACCATCCAACACCAAATTTCAGATTTGAGAAGAAGATGAAAATACTCAAACCCAGAAATTAATCAGACCAAAACGAAGAGGAGGATGAGAGGGTCAAGTTTTATATAGGTTACCTTGGCCAAATCTTCCTCTAGAAGTGGGAAATGGTGGAGGAATGCAGAAAAACCCTAGCCCCTCTTCTCAAGTGCGAAAATGCCTCTCTAAGTCTGCAGAACATGTATTCCTTGGCAGCCAAATGGGTGGAGATAAGGCTTCTTAGGGTTTTAGTGAAGATGGGTGGTCCAATGGGCCCATTATCTTAAGTGGGCTGGTGCTAGGTAAGATGGGCTGCAGAAAATTTAAAGCTACAAATGGGATATGCTGATCCAATGGCCCAATTCCTTGTGGGTTCAGATTTTTGATACTTGTTGGGCCTTATTTCATGAGTTGGGATGAATTTCATGAGTTGGGCTACAAAAATTTGATTGGGCTAGGCCAAATTTCAAGAGCCAATCCAATTTGGGTCTGCATAGTATGTATTGGGCTAACTCACATAAATTAGGTTTTGAGCCCCTATTCTACTAAATCAAATTGGACTATTACTAGGCGATTTCTCTTGGCCCAAGTCTCATGATAAGGAGTTGGGCTTGCATTTAGAATCATTGGGCCTTTGTAAGCCTCTTCTCATGATCCCCCTACATTAATTTAGGCCCAGATGTAGTTTCTATCCCAATTAATTCTCAACTCACATTATTAATTTATTTCTCAAAATTACCATTCACTTAACTTGCTCTCTTATCCCATATTAATTATTCTTAATTAATCTAAATCCATGATTAACACTTTAATTAATTTTGGGATGTTACACAAGCTTAAAGGAAGTGAGAGGAAAACTACTACCTTAGCAAACTTTGCTCCTCAATCCTTGGAACTCGGTTTACTTGTTTTTGGAGTTCCCAAAACAAAAATATTGAACCCTATAATCATAATGATAATTCATTACAATCAACACATAAACCTTAGCTTCAAATGTAGTATGACCCTTTTCAACTTAATGGGATCATTGGAATTGGAAAAATCCAACTCCTTCCCTTCCCATTCACTATGGCCGAATAGTATGCATTTCTTGGCCAAAATTTAGAAATTTTATTCCATGAGTTTTGGGGGCTTTCCTATAGATATTCCTGGCTAGAAAAACCCTTTTAAATATATTGGAATGGATAAAATTATCAAGTTCTATCCCTAACAACACGTTTTGTTCATAACATAACCTAGCTCCATTTTAGGCCAAAAAGTGAGTTTCTTTGGTTTTAAAAATTTCATAGCCTCTTCCTTTATGTTTTAGGACTTAAAATTTGGTATACATGTCTTGAAGACATTAATAAAACACCATAAAAATTTTGGGAAAATTAGGACAGCATCTCCCCATGATTTCTATTTTCCCAAAAATTACAATCTTTGTGTTTTTCGAAGTCCTAGCACATAACAACAATAACTAAGTTCATATCACCTTCATGTTCAACATATAAACTTCATTTCAAGGCCTTCACATTCAACATATAAACTCCATTTCTAATGATCCATATGCTGTCCAAAAGTGACTCATAGCTAGGGTTTAACTTAAACCATGTGGTTTTCAAGTGCAAGGTGGAGAAAACTTACTCTTTAAGCTTAATCCTTAGTTCCTTTGCTTTTCTCACATTAAAAACCCTTCTCTTCCCACTTAGAGCAACATTCCACCTTGAAGAAAAGATGAATATGCAACTGCCCTTTGGTGAAAATGGTTGGAGGATGAAGAAGATGAAGAAATTTGGTGAAACATGGTGGTAATTTTGCTTGGTTTCACTTCTTCTTCCACTTTTTCTCCCTCTCTCTCTCTCTTCACATTTTTCTCTCCTTCTCCCTTGTGTCTGGCGTGAAAATGGTGGAATGGAGGTAAAGGAGATGAATTTAAATGAAGTTAAATGGTCATGCTAAATTTGGACCATTGGATCAACCTTTTCAAGATCAAATCTTAGCCTTCCATTCCTTTTTTGTTTTGATTTTCTAATTTTATGACTAAATATCTTCTTCCAAAATTCCTTGGCCACACACTTGGATGCCTTTTCTTAGCCCTTAAGTTATGGATAGTAACCATGGTTAATTTTCTTAACTCAACCATGGTCAACTTTTAACTTAACCATAGTTAGTTTCTAACTTAACCATGGTTAATTCTTTGAAATAACTAAAATCCTTTTCTTCTTTCCTTTTCATTTTATATTTATATTTGGGTTTCATCTTCTCTAAAACCCTAATTATATCTTCTCTTCTCTTTTGGGCCTTTAGAATTAGGTATTAGGCCTTATAGCAGTCTAAAAATTGGTGTCCAGTATAACACTATAACTTCTAGCTCATTTCATGCCATTTATAAGCTTTGTATTATCAATCCCACAAGAGCATATGAAAAAGTGGATAAAAATAATAGATTTTTTTCGCATTGCGCTATATCTAAAAAATTCAATTCGGTGTCACATGGATCATGTGAGCTTATACTATACTTCTTCATGTTTAATTTCATTATTTCAACTCATTTGCATCACAAAAATATGCTTACAATTCATGGAAATTGAAATGGAGCTCAAAATAAGCATGCATATTTTCGGGCAGATTTGCTCCATTCTCTGACCCAATTTTGGAAAATCATAACTAAATCAAAAAATTTCAAAATCATGCAATCTTGGTCATTCTAGAAAACATAATTCACACTAAAAATACGTCCAGGTCACAACATTCATCACGCAGGACGTTTGACATCCAAGAAGCTACAGAGGTCGCTGGCTGCCAGGGCTGTTGTTCAGTTTACTGATACCAAATTCTAAAATTTATAACTAACTTTATAAAAATCAAAACCATACACATTCAGTCCTTCGAGAAAGCTACAAATGTTAACTTGATACTAAAAATATTTTCAGAATGAAACAGATACGTTTAGCCATCTGGAACCTATGGAACAGTAACTGAGCTCTTGGGGCACTACTGATACTGACAGTTAACTTTAAACATGCATAACTATCTGCTCAGACCTCCAAATAAGGTGATCTCAGTGGCCACAAAAATCTTATGACCTCTAGTTTATGTATATAAAACTTTATAAGCATTGAACACCATTTGCCTATCAAGTGACACAGAATACAAAACTACCAGTATGAACAGTACCCATACCAGAATCCATGAAAAATCCCAACTTTGAATATTCATCAAATATTTCCTAGGTTCCAAAAATTATGATCTTTATCTTCACAGAAAGCTTTCAATGAGACCTAATTGTATACCAAATTTCAGGGCAAGACTAACTCATTTGGCCAAAAAGTAGGATAGGGTTCCATTATAGTCAAATTTGGCTCCATATGAGGTACCAAATTTGCCAAATGGCCTTCCCTTGGTTGTGGCACCTTTTGGGCAAGTCTAAAAGCATATTTAAGACTTGTGTGAGCTACCTAAATGGTCCCAAACCTCATGCATCTTATTTTGGCTGTTCAACCCACATTTATACACATATTCATCAAACTTTCAACTTCCATACTATGACATTACATACTCAAAACATGTGCTAATGGTCATATATCATTTCCATACATCTAAACATCACATAATAGTATGTTTACATATATTTCCAGGTTCATAATACATATACAATATTATATACATCTTGAACCATTATTATGGTTCTAAAATAGACAAAATAAGCATAAGCTTGTCACTTGTCCCTCTTTATGGTGGTTGGCTCCCTTCACCATAATTACTTGGTCCACCTAGCATGTTAGATTATTGGAAAGGAGGGAATGAGATTCAAAGAATCCCAATAGCACATCTCATATTTAATCATACATAATATGTGTAAAGCAAGTTTCACAAATGCATGCATGGAGAAGGTAGAAATCATAGACATTTTAAAAGCAGCCTTGGCATGTGAATCAATCATACAAGACATTCAAGAGCTCACTAAGTGTTTGGATTGGCCTCACACTTCTCCTCATGGATTTTGGATTTGCCTCACCCATTCTTTGAGCACTTTGGACTCAACCATACTCTTAGGAGCCCACTTTGCTTTTGGGAGACTCTTTACTTTATCTCAACCAAGCTCAAGGGTTCTTGGCTCATCCTCGTCAAAGGGAAGAGTTCTTGGCCTCTCCATACTCAAGCAAACTCATACAAACATCATGTAATCATTTGAAAACATAACATGGCATCAAGCATCATGGCATATAAAGGTATGCTAGCATACTTTTCAAAGCTTGAAAATACACATACACACATTCTAAAACAAGCTAAACACACATCCATGCATGAGAGAAGGTAGAGAGAGCTACCTTGTATACAAGCACACACTTTTTTCTTAACTTTCAAGCCTCCTCTCTCAGGCACACACCCACAATTTGGTGGAGATAGTTTCTCTTAGCCTAGATACAAATTATGGGAGCCAATTAAGTTCATGAACCACACTCTAAGACTACACAACTTAATGAAACACTAGATTGCTCTATAGGTTTCATTATGGTCCATATTGACACCTAATGAAGCAACACCCCTCAAATGATTTCTAGGCCTCATTCTTTCTTTTCAAATATGATTCTTGACTCCTTTTAAGCCTCTTGGAGTCATCACCTCATTAAAACAAATGGCCTAGCACCATGTTGCTTCTTTAGGTCATAATATGGAACCTAAGACACCAATTCACTTTTTATGAGTTCTAAATTTTTTCCAAGGTGTCCCCTCACTTTTATTCATCAAATATGACTCAGGAATGGCCTTAGAAAAATTTAAAACTCCTCCCACCTACACAAACAAGCCTAAGTCGAGACATAGGCTTCCTTTGGACTTCTTGGAGTTCTCTTGCTTTTCTTGAAGGAGGAAGCTTGTGGGGAGCATCTTTGGTGTCTCAAGAACTCATTTATACTCTAACTTAGACCTAGGAAGCATCATACAAATTCAGAAATTGGAAGGTACACTTGAAACCCTAGGTTTTGTATCTTGATTTCTAATACCTATTTCTTGGTTTTCTTTGCATATTCTTATTCCTCTCCATCAAATACCTAAGAATCACCTTTGGTTTGGCTAAAAATTTGACTCCTTAGGTCTGTCTAGGTCTAGGTCAAAATGCTCAAGGAAGGGAGGAAGAAGACCAAGTGGAAGAATTACAAAATACCTTGTTTTCCTTGAATTTGCTTGCTTGTTCTTGCTTTCCTTGGCCTCCTCACTTGAATTTTGAACTTTCCCCTCTATTCTCCCTTCAAAACAGCCCTCAAAACTTCAGAAAAATCATGGAGAAGAAGAGGGAAAAAGAGGAGAAGAGATTAGTGGAGAGAAAGCATGAAAACAAGTAAAATTCCATACCTAAAGTCTTGAATCTTTCCTCCTTCTTCCCTTCCCTTTGTGCACCACTCTCTAAGGGTTTTGCTTCTGATTTGGGGTTGGAAATTCTGAAGTGAAATGAGGGAGAATGTGAGGTGCAACCTATATATAGCTAGGGTAAAGTGACTTTTTAAAAATTTCCATTTTGCCCTTCATACTTTGCATTTTTGTTTCTCCCTCGTTTTAGCTCCTTTTTTAGAACCTTCTTTTCCCTTATAAAATTTTGGTTCCCAATTAAGAAAAATAGGTTTGGGATCACTCAAATCGGAGCTAAAACCTTTTCGAACAAATCTGTCAAAGTTCGGGTCAACCGACGTTGAAAAAATTACACCAGAGAGGGTCTTTACTGGTCCCGGGGTTTCCCATGATTTTTAGGGCCTCTGAGAACCCCGAAGAACTCAAAAATTTCATTTAAAAAGCCCTTATGATGTTTTCCAAAAAGTCTACTTATTTACAAAAATGCCACTGGCCTTTTGACAAATTTTTCAAATCACCCCGACCTTGATTTTTAGGTAACTTAAGGTCAAATCCTCATTTTCTATTATTTAAAATTTTATCCAAATTTTATTTGGCCTTGAATCACTCATCTCAGGGGACTTGCTTTGAAAACGTGCCCATTTCTGTCATTTAACGAAAACTGGACATTACATCCGGGCCCAATTAAGGTTTTACGGTATAATACATACCTTTAGACTTTCTAAAATTTATAAATATTATGTCCTCTACTTTTCTAGCCATACGGGGCTTCAAACATGGATCAGGGGCCCTTAACCTCAATCCTTATAAATTTTGATGTCAATTGGACACCCGGATCTTTAGGTATAATTTTCACCGTTCTGTATTATAATTGTGCTACAAAATTTTCATTTATTACAATTTAGTCTCCGAATCTCCTTCAAGGTTTCTTAGCCCTTTATCTATTTCTATTTCTGTAGTTGTTACAACTTTCTTTTTCCATTTTGCTCATGGCTACTGATCGGGATAACTGGATCCTGGACCGAATCTCGCCTGGCCATCTAGACAACATGGCATCATTGGACCCGTCTCATCAAATTGAGTTTAACTGTGGGTCACGGATTTTTAAGATTCTCGTGCCGATTTTTTGATATTCGTGCCTAAAGCCATGAATAGATGGTGAAACTAGGGTTCCTTAAATTTTCGGGCAATTTATACATTTTGCCCTGCACATAACTTTTCTTTATATTTTTGTCCCTGACTTCTTCATATTTAACTTTGGAGACTCTTCGGAACCCCTTTTTTTTCTTTTTTTTTCCATTTATTTTGGCCCTAATTTTAAGGTACCTTTAGCCTTGACTCATCATTATTTGTGGTCTAGAATATTAATCTAATTTTATTGGATCTCAATTTACTCTATTTGGGAGACTTCCTTTTGTATCCAGTGAATTTTGTACATTGACAGAGAAATCGAACGTTACTACTTTCTTTTTCTATTTTGCTCATGGCTACTGATCGGGATAACCGGATCCTGGACCGAATCTCGCCTGGCCATCCAGACAACATGGCGTCATTGGACCTGTCTCATCAAATTGAGTTTAACTGTGGGTCATGGATTTCTAAGATTCTCGCGCCGATTTTTTGATATTCGTGCCTAAAGCCATGAATAGATGGTGAAACTAGGGTTCCCTAAATTTTTAGGCAATTTATACATTTTGCCCTGCACATAACTTTTCTTTATATTTTTGTCCCTGACTTCTTCATATTTAACTTCGGAGACTCTTCGGAACCCCTTTTTTTTCTTTTTTTTTCCATTTATTTTGGCCCCAATTTTAAGGCACCTTTAGCCTTGACTCATCATTATTTGTGGTCTAGAATATTAATATAATTTTATTGGACCTCAATTTACTCTATTTGGGGGACTTCCTTTTGTATCTAGTGAATTTCGTACATTGACAGAGAAATCGAATGTTATGTTTCTCGCGTTTTCTTGTATATTCGAAGGACCGGATATTGCAATCATGGTACCATGGACTATAAGCATATGCTAAAACACTTTTCATGGCTTAAAAACATATACACACATTCAAAGATAAGGTAAGCACACATTCATGCATGAGAGAAAGTGGAGAGAGCTACCTTTGTTGCACTTGCAAACTTTTCCCTTGAGCCTTGAATCCTCTCCTTTGGCCTCACACACACAAGGGTGTGGGGTTTGTTTCTCTTGGTCTAAACACAATAAATGGAAGCCAATTAAGTTTTTGAAATTATTTCTAAAGCTATACATCTTCCTTAAACACTATCTTGGTCTAATAGCCCCTTTATGGTTCCAAAATGCACCTAATGAGGCAACATCTATCAATTGAGTACTAGGCTTCATTCTTTCCTTTCATTCATGATTCTTGACTCCTTTTAAGCCTTTTGGAGTCACCACATAATTAAAACAAGGAGCCTAACTAGGTATTGCTTCTTTAGGTCATATTATGGAACCTATGATACTATCTCACTTTCTATAGTTTCTAAAATTTTTCTAAGGCTTCCTCTCATCTTCTTCCATCATATATGACTCAAAAATGAACTTGAATAAAATTAAGACTTCCCCTAGGTACATAGAACCCTCTTGGTTGAGACATGTACTTGAATTGTGTCCAAGGGAGTTGCTTTGGTTTCATTGATGGAAGAAGCATGTGGGGAGGTTCCTAAGGGTCTCTAAAGCTCATAAAAATGTTTAATTAGGCCTAAAAATATTAGCATCAAAACAGAATTGTTGCTACACAATTGAATCCCTAATTATGTTATCTTGAAAACTAATGCTTCTTTGTTAATTTCTTTTGCATATTCTTGTTCTTCTCCCTCACTTTCCTAAGATTCATCCTTGGTTTGGTTCAAATTTCATTCCTCCTTTTCTTTCCTCACACGAGGTGAAATGGAAAGAAGAAGAGTGTGATGACCCTAACTTATAATCATTGCAATTAAGGTTAAATACACGATCAACAATCATAAATCTGGATTAAAAGTCATTACGACTAATTACACTGAAAATGCGAGAAAATTTAGACCTTAATGTTATTAAAGTCATCAACCAATTAATTACAAGCATTCATGTACACAAGGGAAACAAACACTCATTTATAAGCTTTTAATTCTATTACCCATCAATTCCAACTCACAAAATCTTCAACTAATGTTTCTATGTCATCCCTTGAGGTTCCCATAGGAAAAATCAAGGTTTCTAGGTTAGAATGAGAATTTGGGACCATTAGCCATGACTAAATATCTTTGCGCTATGGCCAATTGCTCTCGACTTCACCCTTGTATCATCACAAATTTCGCCACGGCTTGGAGCTTCACTGCGGTTAGCCTACATGGCGCCATGGCGAGGAGACTTCCTAGAACCTACCTCACTCGCCTCTCATTATTGGCCATAGCCAATTCCCCCTTTCACCACAGCTAACTCCTCTCTAGAATGCCTGACACATTTTCACAAAAGTTCACCACAGCCAATTAGCATTTAGCCATGGCGAATTACCATCTGGACAACTCCCAGTTTGGCCTCTCATATTTCGCCGCGGCTAATTCCATTTTTCGCCACAGCTAATTGCTCTCTGGTACTCTCCCTAGGCAACTTCGCTTATATTGGCCGCGGTGAAATGTCTTCTGATCTTACAACTTCTAAAGTCTTGCCTACTACTCTCCACTCTCCCTCCAATGACACCCTAGGCCACTCTATCAGTACTAGTGCAAAACTTAGATGTTAATTTCTGCTCCCCTAACTACCCTATATCAGCAAGTTCCTAGAGTAATAAAAGTAAAAGTTCATGAACTATCAATAATTAACATTCGATACACATGCCTTTAGAGATTTCATATATCAATGGTTCATATCAACATCTAATGTATCACATAATGACATTTCTAATAGTGTACCATATCATAAATTCAACAAAGTTCATACATCATGTGTTATAGGTTTATACATCCAATACCAAGCTAAGATGAGGCCTAACTCCTTAATAGATACATCCTAAGTAATCAAAATATAAACACACCTACACTTGGCAACATGATTACATGATGATGCTATACAAAGAGAATACAAAATTTAGCATCTATTCTAATTAAACCAGTCTAAGTGTAGCCTTCTCCACACATGATTGGAGCTCATGGATTTTCATCAACTTGCTTCCCCTTATCCTTTCCCAAGGAGCCTTCACTTGAAAGTATAATCCTATGAAATGGGGTAAGATGCAAATCTCAGTAACCAACGCAAATTCTATTCATATATTCTAGTTTAATTATCATATATGTGTAAAGTCCCACATCGGATGGTTTGGTCCTGGAAACGGCCCATATAAGTAGGGGCAAAGTTCCCCCACCAAGGCGCGCTTTTCCCGTGAGTTAAGTGGGAAGGGACGAACCCCACTGAACCGGGAAGGCAGGGTCGAAGACCCACGAACCGGGAAGGACGGGACAATACCTTGGTGGCTCTGTGTGGTGTTAGTATCAGAGCAAAGTTCCAGGCTCTCCCGAATTGGATTTGGCTTGAGGATATTGTAATAGGGCTATGTAAAAGGCTTGAATGGATAGGTATAGCCTTGTATGAGACATGTTGGGTGTGTGAGGATGGTTGTGGCTTTGTTCATAATGAGAAAGTTATAGGATGGTCTTAGAGTAGTAGTAGACACCGGAAAGAGTGGCCTCTAGAGTAGCTTGAGCAGAGTTAATTTGAGTAGGGTAGACGGATCCAATGGCTAGAGCTTGATCAGATATGATAGCTCGCCGAGATCAGTGGCAAGCCCTAGATATGAATGATGAAAATGATCTTGCTGATAAGAAGAGGCTTGCTAGAGAGAGTATGTGAGGCCTAATTCTCCCTGGTAGTCATACTCAGGCCATTCCAAGATGTCCTGCTTAATGCAAAGAGAAGTAGCGATGCAGCATGGCATAAGATGAGATTGCGGCTGCATAGGACCAGTTTAGAGGGGAAGTGAGAAAGAGAGTCACCCCCTAGCCACAACACCCAAATATCTAGATAAGTATTAGAGCTCGAAAGGTTAGTTTCCTCAGGCTAGAGGTTAAGTTATAAGCTACACCTGGAGCCTGACAGCCCGGAGGTGATAGCTAGTTATGCATGAATGAAGCAAGAGGTAGAACCCTCTAGCTTATGGACGAGCTCCCTAATAGGAGAATAATATAGGGTTAAGGCACGTGAGTGATTAGAGCACCTAGTAGAGCATCAGCTTCTGTGAGGTAGAATCCAGACATTGAGAGTATGTGTTCTGGATTGAGTTAGCATAACCCTAAAAGTAGTATATTGTGCTCCTGGGGTAAAGCTAAAGAGGCTGAATAGAGAGAAAGCCTAGCTCTGATCCAAATATAGATGCAAGCTGAGACAGACAGTTAGTGCCTTAGTACCCTTAGGGAAGCTCGAGAAAGCTAGAGACCGCCTAAGAAGGCGAGCCTCGTCTTATGTAGAGAAAGAAGGTAAGCCTAGAGAAAGAATGTAAGCCAAGAGCACTATAAAATGACATTCCTAAGATTTTATGAAATAGAATCCTCCTTACCAAGAGATGGTCTAGCTAAGAGTAAAGCAAGAGTATGAGTAAAAAGTAGACCCCCTTTGATGTTACAGAGAGGGATTAAGTGGAGGAATCCTGGGAAAATGTAGGTGCTCTTAAGTATAAAGAAACCTGAACTGGCAACAGAAACAGCTAGTAGTAAAATATCTTTTTACCTAAGTAAGAGGATAAGAAAGGTTGAAAGAGAAGGTATGACAATGTTAAAGCCGAGGACATATTACATTGAGAATAGACATTCAGTTAAGTGCTTGAGTACTTAAGAAAGCACACTTGTCCTTGGCGTAGACACCCTTCTAGCATGATAACGCCCGAAGAAAAATAGTCAGGCAATACAGGGAGATCTCGGGATGTAGTAGATAAAGAATCCTACTTTCCCTGAGCACTCTACGAGAATAGGGTTGATAGAAAAAGGTAAGAGAAAGGTACTTTAGAATATTGGGAAACTTGTAATAAACAGGCGATAATGGCTTTGAGCTCAGTCATGAGGTGCCTGTGTATTAGTGTTTGATGTTATGGTTTGCTTGCAACAATGGTCACATGATATTAGGCCTGATCAACCTAATAATAATGTGACTTAAGTGTGTAGTAAATGATGACATCAATCACCAAAGTGTCCCGATAATCAAAATGTATCTTAGTTAGCTAGATAACGAGATAAGTCAGAAAAGACAGGTAATGGGATTCCAGTAAAATGTTCAGATTCAGTATGCATAGCCTGAGTCCCTTATAGTATATGTAAATGAAATGAATAGGGACTAATGTATAGTCTCGCTCCTGCCAAAGATGTTTACTACATTCAGTGTGTGAGATGCCCTGGTGCTAAGGCACTTAAAAGCAGAACGTGGGCATAGTGAGAACTGCAGGATAAGAGAGGAGGGCTAAAACAAGTATATGTAAGTAAGTAAGTAAGTCAATAGAGTAAGAAAAGAAAGCCCAAGTGAAAAAAGGGCTGAAGTGATCCTATGAGGAGCGATGAACGAAAATTAAAACGCTCCCTAGTATTAGTATGATTCTCTAGATGACACGGAACCTACTTCACACGAAGAGCATGATATACTTTTGAGTTTAGCCTCAGCTATTATGAGTGATGGTAACTGGACTTAGTGAGCATGTATTTTACTGTCAGATACAGTAGTCTTAGGCTTTCACGTTGATAAGCATAATTTTTATACACTTTATCTCTCCTAACTTAACCTTTTTAATAATTAAATGTAGCCTAATAAATGCAATTAAATGGAAATTGATTTTAATAGCTAGTTTTGCACTTTAGAAAACAATTGACAAAATAATGAATTTTAATGCATAAATTCTTTAAAATGAGTTTTGTGAATCCTATCCTACTTAATATTGTTTATCATTCTTGCAGAATTTTTGTGGGTAAATGCATTTGAATAGAGGTTGGTTTGGAGAAGAGGTAGCATGCATAGAGTGGGGAAGGAGAAAATAAAGAGAAACAGCAACGTGAAGGATATGAAGCTGGACCACGATGAGGAACATAGAAGCAGGCAACGTGGAAAAGCTGCAGAGAAGCAGAAATAAACACACATGCAAAACAGCAGCAAAACAATGAAGAGAAGCCACGTTGAGAAGCGACGTGGCTGGAGCTTGGAAGAGCAACACACGAAGCATACGAACAGAAAAATGGAGCTGAACAGAGAAGAACGAAGAGAGAGGCTGCCACGTAAAGAAGCATGCAGAACAGAGCTAACAAAATACAAACCAGCTGAACAGAGAAGAAGCAAAATACAAATCAGTAGCCACGTGAAGAAGCTGCAGAAACTGGGGAGAAGTAACGTGACAGCAATGAACGATGAAGCTCAGCAGCTACAAAGCCAACAAGAGAAGCCACAAGTTGAAGTCTGGGCAGCAGCGTATAGCTCGAGCAAAACAAGGAAGCAACACGAAGCAACACGAGGCAGAACGAAGAGCTGCAGAAGACGAAGAAGCAAACAAGAAAATCACGCCTGGACAGAATGCAGAAGCTACAGTTTGCATATGGATTATTATATTGAATGGGACCCACACCTTATTTCACATGCAAAGCTACGGGAAATTGGCAAATAAGAGAGCACGTGAATGATTACAGCTGAAGCACGTGAAAGGGGAAGAGAAATACACATCCAGACGCTGCTTTGGGCTGACGTGGGAATTAAGATGAAGATGAGGATTAGTTGAAACAGAAGGAGAGAAACAGAAGGAGAGAGACGTGAACAAGGAAAGAGACGTGAACAAGGAGGGAAGGAGAATATAAAAACTTAAGAGGGGACGCTGGGAATGACACAACGAGGAGAACGTAAAATTAAAGGCTGGAGACATCGAGAGGAGGAGAATTTCCAGCGCTGAAGAAGAAGAATTTTTTCTTTCTTTCTCGATGGATGCTTCTTTGATTGATTCTCCTTCATTTAATCCTTCCATGGCAGCTTGAATTCCTTGTGGTGGCTAGCTGAAGATTGAATTCTCCTAGATGAAGATTTGAGCTCTACATCTCCTATTGAATTTGGATAAAACTCTCTTGCTCAATCTCTTGATTTTAGCATTATTTCCTTTGTTAATTTGACTAGGTTTAGCTTTTTGGTTTAGGAATTTAATTGC
The DNA here is from genome assembly GCA_032878935.1 of Erythrophleum fordii. NCBI lineage: Eukaryota > Viridiplantae > Streptophyta > Magnoliopsida > Fabales > Fabaceae > Erythrophleum > Erythrophleum fordii. The sequence continues at coordinate 12,503,399 of JAVQMF010000033.1, forward strand.
TGGAATTACCGGATTGAATTAATTCTTGGATTGAACTTGATTTGAATTTTGGAATTATTTATGATCATCATCTGTTTGTTAAAATTCCAGAATTAGTGCTGTGCAATTGAACTCTAATTTCCTCTTGAATTTGGGCTAATTGATGCAATGGTTATTGGGTTAGTTAGCTGGAACTCTTGTGCAATTAATTGCTTGAGGGATTAATTAATCTAATTGGTGAATTAGTATCTTGAGTGAATTGTGCAGTAGCTTTCATAAATTAATCAAATTTAGTGTAGTGTATTCTTATTCTTAATCCAATTAATTAGTTGTTTAAGGTTTCTTGTGGTTGCAAAATTCTTTGAACAATTGATGAATTGAATCTTGGATGGTTATTCAAGAACCTTATGAAGAATGCACTAAAGAGCAAGAATTTAATCCTAAATTGGTAAGCTAATTAGAGCAAGGATAATTGAACTCTAGGGAATCCAATTGAAAGCTAGTTACCACATTTATTTGATTAATCACTTGAACTTAGTTTTAGAATTCTAATTTTTGTCAATTAATTTTAGTTCGATTAAATTCTAGCATATCAAACCCCCAAGTTAAGTCCTAATTAGTAATACTTAGAACTCTCTTCCATAAACAATTTAAGGCATAAACTCCTTGGAAAGATGACCTAGGTTGCACCATTATCTACAAACTTATTTTGCTACCTAGTTTTATTTGAGATTGCTCGACACGATCATCAAATTTGGCGCCGTTGCCGGGGAGTTTAGTTCTTAATTGTTTGAGAAAGTTTTCTAGGTGTTTTTATTTTGTTTTATCTCTGTTTTGATTCTATTTTGGTTGAATTTTTGCTCTGTTTCGAGCTTGGAATTGGATAATTTCGGTGTTGCGTATTAATTTGCCTGCTTGCTGGAATTTTCGTTCAAAGTGCCCAGAAAATTCTCAAATTCTGTATTTCAAAGTTTTTGGGTGTTTTGAGCAAAAGTAATAGCATAGCTATTAGATGCACCATTTTTTGGCCAAATTCCAACGTTTAGAGCACTTTTTCGAATTTTTTAGTATTTTTTCGAATTTTCTAGGATTTTTCTAATTTTTCTGGAATTTTTGTTTTAATTTTTCTTTATTAATTTTTGTGTTCCTTCTTAGTTTTTGCTTGTCTAATTGGTGTATGACAAGAAGTTCTAGTGAAAAATTAATTGATTTGGATCCAGAAATTGAAAAAACCCTTAAAAGACAAGTAAGGATTAGGAAAAACAAGGATAGTGTAGGAATTAATAGCTCTAATTCATCTGCTTTTGATTCTGTGCAAGGAATTGATTGTGCACTTCAATTTGCTAGTGATAATATGGCTGAACAAGATCAAATAAATGCTAACAGGAATATACATGTTCAGGCTAACTTGAATGTGAATGCAAATTTGAATAATAACATGCATGCTAGAACTATTAGAGAATTGACGGCTCCTAATGTGCATTATCAAAATCTTTGCATACAATATCCAGAATTAGATGCAAATTTTGAGCTTAAATCTGGATTGATTCACTTACTTCCTAAGTTTCAGGGACTTGCAGGAGATGACCCTCACAAACATCTAAAAGAATTCCATGTTGTATGCTCTACAATGAAGCCACAAGGTGTCTCAGAGGAACAAATCAAGCTCAGGGCATTCCCTTTTTCCTTGGATGGTTTAGCTAAGGATTGGTTATACTATCTGCCTCCCGGTGCCATTGCTTCTTGGGACCAACTGAAGAGGTTATTTTTGGAGAAATTCTTTCCTGCATCTCGTACTGCATCAATAAGGAAGGAGATATGTGGGATTAGACAGAATAATGGAGAGACTTTATATGAGTACTGGGAAAGATTCAAAAGATTGTTGGCTAGTTGTCCTCACCATCAAATCTCTGATCAGTTGCTTATCCAGTACTTCTATGAGGGGCTATTGATCATGGATAGAAATATGATTGATGCTGCCTCTGGGGGAGCCTTAGGTGATCTGACACCTACAGGAGCTTGGGAGCTGATTGATAAGATGGCTCAGAATGCTCAGCAATTTGGGTCCAGATCAATGCAAACAGCAGGAGGAGTCAATGAATTGTGTACTCCAGATTATGGTCAGAGAATTGAGAGCAAACTTGAAGTAATGTCTACTGTGCTCCAAAAGCTTGCTTTAGATCGGTAGCAGTCATCCTCCATCCCTTCTCAGACTTGTGCACCACAGTCTTACCCTACTCAGACATATTCTTATCCACAGTGTTATGCATCTGGACAGACATCTTCCTCTACTACCTTGGTAGGACCCCTGTGTGATATATGCTCTTTGGCCACACATACTACTGATCAGTGCCCTATGTTAGAAGACAGGGTAGAGGCTTGTGCTGGGATGTTTCCAGTTAGGCCGATGCAACAAGGACAACAAAAATATGATCCCTATTCTAATACATACAATCCAGGATGGAGGGATCACCCCAATTTGAGATATGGGGGAGGGCAACAAAATAGATATAATGTTATAGGACCTAGTGCACAGTCTTCCCAACCTATTAGGCAGCCAGCTCCTATACAGGAGGAACCAAAGAAAGGGGATAATATGGGAGATATGATGAAGCGTATTATGGAAAGTCAAGCACAAATCACACAAATGATGCAAAATTTAGAAAGGAGGGTTGATACTCAGTTAGGCCAGTTTGCTACTTCTCTTAGTGAGGTGAAATCTCAGGGTTCAAGCCAATTACCCTCACAGACGGTTGTTAATCCGAGGAATAGTAGCAATGTCAGTGCCATCACTCTTAGGAGTGGAAAAGAAGTTCAGGGATCCTCAGATACCACCACCATGGATAAGTCGGCGTCATCAAAAACACATGCCGCACCAAATGAGCCTAATAATGAAGAGGAGCTAAAGAAAATTTTGCCTTTCCCACATAGACCTACCTTGGGAAAGAGGCAAACTGAAGCAGATGCAGAAAAAGAGATTCTTGAGACTTTTAAAAAGGTTGAAGTCAATATACCCCTGTTGGAGGCAATCAAGACCATTCCTAAATATGCTAAGTTTCTCAAGGAGATATGCACTAACAAGAGGCGTCTGAGAGGGAATGAAAAAGTCAATTTTGGCAAAAACGTTTCAGCACTCATACAACCAACAATGCCCACTAAGTGTCAAGATCCGGGCACTTTTACAATTCCATGCACCATTGGAAATTTTGAGTTTTCTGATGCTTTAATTGATCTTGGTGCTGCTATAAATGTTATGCCTAAATCTGTTTATTCATCTTTGCAGGTGGGAGAGCTGAAACCTACCGGAGTGGTTGTGCAGCTGGCAAATAGGAGTATTGCTTATCCTTCAGGAGTGTTGGAGGATGTTCTGGTTAAGGTAAAGGATTTAATTTTTCCAGCTGATTTTTATGTCCTTAATATGGAAGATGATAGATATAGATCTAGTGGACATGCCCCACTCATTTTAGGTAGACCTTTCCTGAAAACTGCTAAAACAATTATAAATGTGCATGAGGGTACTCTTCAAATGGAGTTTGCTGGCAATGTGATACAATTTAATATATTTGATGCCATGAAATATCCTTGTGATGATAACTCTGTTTTTAATATCAGCCTGATTGATATGTTAGTTGATAATGCTAGCACTGATTTTTGGGATAATTTATTGACTGATTCCTGTGATATTGCTGATTTGGATGATTCTCTTGACTGTACATGTGTTGGAAGTAATATATGTGATAATTGCTCCCAGATTAGTGCTTTCATTGAGAGTAGTGAGTTCCCTTCATGTACTGATTATCATGGATCTAGGACCTCCTCCTTTTATGCTGATTTCACTGTTGGTCAGCCTTTGTCTGATTTGGAGGATTATACTAGTTTAGGTCAATCTTCTTGTTCTAAAGATGATGTGCATGCTGATGCTTTCCCTGAATGTTCTAATGTTGCTGGACTTACTGATTCTCAGAATATGTTGCATATTGATATCACTTCTGGATATGCTGATTATGCTAGTTCATCTATTTCCACTCTTGCATTGCCTATTGATAATGGTAATAGATGCTGTGTAACTAGTTCATCTGATAGTGATACTGATGTTTATATTGCTGTTAGTTCTCTTGTTGATACTCCTTCTGCTGATATTCCCAAAGATGGGAAAGTTGTTTCTTCTGTCTGTGAGATATCTGAACAGGTATTTGGCATGGAAGAGATTGAAATCAAACAACTCATACCTTCGGTTGAGCAAGCTCCCACCTTGGAGCTCAAACCACTGCCAGATAATCTCAAGTACACCTACTTGGGGGAAGATGAGAAACTTCCAGTAATTGTGGCTAGTGACATTATTCCAGAGGAAGAAGAGAAGCTTCTAGAGGTCTTAAGGAGGAGAAAACAAGCAATAGGGTGGACCTTAGCTGACATACCTGGGATTAGCCCTGATACATGCATGCACAGAATTTTGTTAGAAGATGGGGCAAAACCAGTAAGGCAACCTCAAAGGAGACTAAACCCACTTATTCTGGATGTGGTTAAAAAGGAAGTTTCTAAACTATTATCTGCTGGTATAATATATCCTATTTCTGATAGTCAGTGGGTTAGTCCTGTGCAGGTAGTTCCAAAGAAATCAGGGATCACAGTGATCCGAAATGAAAATAATGAATTGGTGCCCACCCGTGTACAGAATAGTTGGAGGGTTTGCATTGACTATAGGAGGCTAAATTTAGTCACTAGAAAAGATCATTACCCTCTCCCATTTATTGATCAGATGCTTGAGCGTTTAGCTGGTAAATCTCACTACTGTTTTCTGGATGGATTTTCAGGGTATTTTCAGATATGCATAGCCCCGGAGGATCAAGAGAAGACGACATTCACATGCCCATTTGGAACATATGCCTATAGACGAATGCCTTTTGGTCTTTGCAATGCCCCTGGGACCTTCCAGCGGTGCATGGTTTCCATTTTTAGTGATTTCCTTGAACATTGTATAGAAATTTTTATGGATGATTTCACTGTATATGGGAACTCTTTTGATGATTGCTTATGTAGTCTGGATAGAGTCCTAGCTAGATGCATAGAGAAGAACCTTGTACTTAATTATGAAAAATGTCATTTTATGGTTCGAAAAGGCATTGTATTGGGTCATATTATATCTGAACAGGGCATAGAGGTAGATAAAGCTAAGATAGATGTTATAACTTCTCTACCATACCCGACATGTGTTCGGGAAGTCCGATCTTTTCTAGGTCATGCAGGTTTTTATAGAAGATTCATTCAGAACTTTAGTAAAATTGCTTTGCCATTGTCTAAGTTGTTACAAAAAGATGTCGATTTCCAATTTGATGATGCATGTAAAACAGCTTTTAATGAACTTAAGAAATGCTTGACCTCCCCACCCATTATTCAACCTCCTGATTGGACCCTCCCATTTGAGCTTTTATGTGACGCATCTAATTTTGCTGTAGGTGCAGTCTTGAGCCAGAGAGTGAATAAGCGGTCCCATGTGATTGCTTATGCATCCAAGACTTTGGATGGGGCCCAAGCAAATTATACAACCACAGAAAAAGAGCTTCTTGCTATTGTTTTTGCTTTAGATAAATTTAGATCATATTTACTTGATACTAAAGTCATTGTCTTTACTGATCATGCAGCCTTGAAGTACTTGCTGAAAAAGCCCGATGCAAAGCCAAGATTGATCAGATGGATGCTTCTACTTCAAGAATTTGACATTGACATCCGGGATAAAAGTGGAGCTGAAAACTTGGTGGCAGACCACTTGAGCAGAATTGAAGCTTCAAAAGTAAATTCCTTACCTATTGATGATGATTTCCCTGATGAGCATTTATGTGCTGTGCATAGTTTGTATCCATGGTATGCAGACTTAGTGAATTATCTAGCTGCTTCTGAACTACCTGTTGATTTGACTAAACATCAGTTGAATAAGTTTAGGAGTGAAGCTAGGTATTATATTTGGGATGATCCATATGTATGGAGATTATGTAGTGACCAAATGATTAGACGTTGTGTGCCTGATATAGAATTTGATTCTGTTTTAAATTTTTGTCACGCACTAGCATGTGGAGGTCATTTTAGTTCAAAACGCACAGCTAGGAAGGTTCTAGATAGTGGATTGTATTGGCCTACCCTGTTTCGTGATGCCTTTAATTTTTGTAAAAGATGTGTTCGGTGTCAACAAACAGGTAGCATATCTAGGAGAAATGAAATGCCACAACACCCTATCTTATTTTGTGAAGTCTTTGATGTGTGGGGCATTGATTTTATGGGACCTTTTCCCACTTCTTTTGGCTTTTCATACATTTTATTGGCCGTTGATTATGTTTCGAAGTGGGTGGAAGCCAAACCTACCAGGACTGATGATTCTTCTGTGGTTGTAGAATTCGTTCGCTCTCACATTTTCTGTAGGTTTGGTATTCCCAGAGCCATTATCAGTGACCAGGGCACTCATTTTTGTAACCGGAGTATGCATAGCTTACTTAGCAAGTATGGTGTTGTGCATAAAGTAGCTACTCCATACCACCCTCAGACAAATGGCCAAGCAGAAATTTCTAACCGGGAGGTGAAGCAAATTTTGGAGAAAACAGTGCAGCCGAATAGGAAAGATTGGAGTAAAAGGCTGGATGATGCACTTTGGGCCTACAGGACTGCCTACAAGACTCCTATTGGCATGTCACCCTATCGGCTGGTATTTGGAAAAGCATGTCACTTACCAGTGGAAGTAGAGCACAAAGCTTACTGGGCCGTGAAGAAATGTAATTTGGATTTGAATGAAGCAGGATCTCACAGAAAATTCCAACTCCAAGAGCTTGAAGAGATCAGATTGGAAGCCTATGACAATGCAAGAATCTATAAAGAGAAGACAAAAGCATTCCATGACAAGATGATTGCAAGGAAAGAATTTGTTGTCGGCCAAAAAGTCCTACTCTACAAATCCCGTCTGAAGCTTATGCCAGGTAAACTTCGTTCTAAATGGGAAGGTCCTTATATAGTTTCTAATGTTTTCCCTTTTGGTGCAGTTGAGCTTTTGGATGAGCAAACGGGAGCTAATTTCAAAGTTAATGGACATCGACTCAAACACTTTTATGAAGGAGTTCCAAGGGATAACAAGGAGGAGCTCCAACTTCATAACCCACCCTAAACCCCGGTTGTACTCTTTCCCTTTCCCCTTTTATATTGTGTTGTCTTTATCTGTTTATTACATTGTGTGCTGGCATTGAGGACAATGCAATGTTTAAGTGTGGGGGGGATACAAATAAATTTTTAGTTTTGTTTTATTTTGGTTAGTTTATTTTTATAGTTTCTAGGTTTTTAGTTAGTTTTATGTTATTTTCCAAATAAAAAAAAATGACAAATTTTTGAAAAATTTTTGAAAAATAGTATGATTCTTTTCAGTTTTCCTGTGAAAGTTGCAAGTTGAGATGATTATAATTTGGATTCACCTAGACATGACAAGTAATGAATCTTGTATTTTGATTCAAGTAAAGTGGCAATGAATTTGATTTCAATGAATTATTTGATAGTGATTAGCTGGTGAGGATTTGAGCCTTAATTATTCAATTCTAGTGTATATTCACCTATCTTTATTTCACTCTAGAACTTGTCTTGATTCTTTGTTGAGGCCACATTTGCACTTGCATGCATAAAAATGATAAGGCATTCATTTCTTTTATAGCTAGAGAGCCAAAAAGCTAACCATACATTCATTTTATCCATTGTTTCGCCACTTTGAACCTGATTTTATTTTCTTGTTAGCCTACAGCCGTTAAATATGTTTTTCCACCTTGTTTTAAGATGCCTTAAGGAATTTAAGGAGCATTACATCTAAATAGGATAGGTGAATGTGTGCTTTTCATCCATTAAGGCCATTGTTAGTCAAAGAATTTGTTCCAAAAAAAAAAATGCAAAGAGAAGAAAAAAAAAAAAAAGCGAAAAAAAAAGAAGAAAGAAAAAGCAATGAAAAAAAAAAAAAAAGAGGAAAAGTTATTGAAAATCAAAAGAAAGAAGTAATTTAGATTGAGTTTTTAGTTGCTTATACTTGTTGGAAATAAGGCCTTGAAAGCACACTCTTCCTTATCCTATATTGTCATTGAGTGCTCTTGAGGTTCTAAGGTATCCATTTGTTTAGTTTTTCCCCTTCTTTTTGTATCCATTCATTTCATCTCCCTTAGCCCCATTACAACCCTTAATAAAGTCCTTTGATTTGTGCATTGCATTTGGCATGAGTGGTGGAGACTTAGAAACTTGACAAGCTTATGGTAGTGAGCTTGGATAGGTGGAATTTGAGTGAAACACATTTCCCATAAATACTTGAGAGGTGAGAGTAAACACTAACCATGTGAGAGGGCTATGCATTTCAGTTCATTCTTTTCAAATGAAATTGCCATGAAGCTTAATTCTTGATGCAAGTGAAGTTAACTTAGATTGTTAAAGTGTTGAAGAGTTGTGATTAATCTCTAGCTTGTGATTCTTACACTCCTTATTCATTTTCATTTTCCACTTATCATTCTACTAGCCGGGTGTTTCAAATCATTCTATCTTGGATTTTAAGCTTTGCCCAGGAGTGCAAAGGTTTAAGTGTGGGGGAATTTGATAAGCATAATTTTTATACACTTTATTTCTCCTAACTTAACCTTTTTAATAATTAAATGTAGCCTAATAAATGCAATTAAATGGAAATTGATTTTAATAGCTAGTTTTGCACTTTAGAAAACAATTGACAAAATAATGAATTTTAATGCATAAATTCTTTAAAATGAGTTTTGTGAATCCTATCCTACTTAATATTGTTTATCATTCTTGCAGAATTTTTGTGGGTAAATGCATTTGAATAGAGGTTGGTTTGGAGAAGAGGTAGCATGCATAGAGTGGGGAAGGAGAAAATAAAGAGAAACAGCAACGTGAAGGATATGAAGCTGGACCACGATGAGGAACATAGAAGCAGGCAACGTGGAAAAGCTGCAGAGAAGCAGAAATAAACACACATGCAGAACAGCAGCAAAACAATGAAGAGAAGCCACGTTGAGAAGCGACGTGGCTGGAGCTTGGAAGAGCAACACACGAAGCATACGAACAGAAAAATGGAGCTGAACAGAGAAGAACGAAGAGAGAGGCTGCCACGTAAAGAAGCATGCAGAACAAAGCTAACAAAATACAAACCAGCTGAACAGAGAAGAAGCAAAATACAAATCAGTAGCCACGTGAAGAAGCTGCAGAAACTGGGGAGAAGTAACGTGACAGCAATGAACGATGAAGCTCAGCAGCTACAGAGCCAACAAGAGAAGCCACAAGTTGAAGTCTGGGCAGCAGCGTATAGCTCGAGCAAAACAAGGAAGCAACACGAAGCAACACGAGGCAGAACGAAGAGCTGCAGAAGACGAAGAAGCAAACAAGAAAATCACGCCTGGACAGAATGCAGAAGCTACAGTTTGCATATGGATTATTATATTGAATGGGACCCACACCTTATTTCACATGCAAAGCTACGGGAAATTGGCAAATAAGAGAGCACGTGAATGATTAAAGCTGAAGCACGTGAAAGGGGAAGAGAAATACACATCCAGACGCTGCTTTGGGCTGACGTGGGAATTAAGATGAAGATGAGGATTAGTTGAAACAGAAGGAGAGAAACAGAAGGAGAGAGACGTGAACAAGGAAAGAGACGTGAACAAGGAGGGAAGGAGAATATAAAAACTTAAGAGGGGACGCTGGGAACGACACAACGAGGAGAACGTAAAATTAAAGGCTGGAGACATCGAGAGGAGGAGAATTTCCAGCGCTGAAGAAGAAGAATTTTTTCTTTCTTTCTCGATGGATGCTTCTTTGATTGATTCTCCTTCATTTAATCCTTCCATGGCAGCTTGAATTCCTTGTGGTGGCTAGCTGAAGATTGAATTCTCCTAGATGAAGATTTGAGCTCTACATCTCCTATTGAATTTGGATAAAACTCTCTTGCTCAATCTCTTGATTTTAGCATTATTTCCTTTGTTAATTTGACTAGGTTTAGCTTTTTGGTTTAGGAATTTAATTGCTGGAATTACCAGATTGAATTAATTCTTGGATTGAACTTGATTTGAATTTTGGAATTATTTATGATCATCATCTGTTTGTTAAAATTCTAGAATTAGTGCTGTGCAATTGAACTCTAATTTCCTCTTGAATTTGGGCTAATTGATGCAATGGTTATTGGGTTAGTTAGCTGGAACTCTTGTGCAATTAATTGCTTGAGGGATTAATTAATCTAATTGGTGAATTAGTATCTTGAGTGAATTGTGCAGTAGCTTTCATAAATTAATCAAATTTAGTGTAGTGTATTCTTATTCTTAATCCAATTAATTAGTTGTTTAAGGTTTCTTGTGGTTGCAAAATTCTTTGAACAATTGATGAATTGAATCTTGGATGGTTATTCAAGAACCTTATGAAGAATGCACTAAAGAGCAAGAATTTAATCCTAAATTGGTAAGCTAATTAGAGCAAGGATAATTGAACTCTAGGGAATCCAATTGAAAGCTAGTTACCACATTTATTTGATTAATCACTTGAACTTAGTTTTAGAATTCTAATTTTTGTCAATTAATTTTAGTTCGATTAAATTCTAGCATATCAAACCCCCAAGTTAAGTCCTAATTAGTAATACTTAGAACTCTCTTCCATAAACAATTTAAGGCATAAACTCCTTGGAAAGATGACCTAGGTTGCACCATTATCTACAAACTTATTTTGCTACCTAGTTTTATTTGAGATTGCTCGACACGATCATCACACGTCTCCCAGAGATGGATCGCAGTAGATCCTAACATAGCACAGCGGGTTGTAGTAGACCCTAGCAGTGCTCTGAGAGGTCGTAGTAGACCCAGGGGTCACAGTAGATCTCACAGAGTTATAGAGAGCCCTAGTACAGCATGATAGATCTCTGGTAGAGATGACAGCCTGAGATAGTTTTTATAAAGCAGTTAGTCTCAGAGACTAGTACAGTTTCAGCTAGTCTTTGTCTCAGAGACTATAGACCTCCTGAGTCTGGTAGACTATTGCTACAGAGATATGAAGGCTTTACTCAGACAGTTAGACCATTGACTAGCTCTCGTTAGAGATGAGCATAGTATATGGGATAAGGAAAGCAAGAAATAAGCTTTCCAGAGATAGAACCAGATAAACCACTACCTAGCAGATAGTAGCCCTAACCAAGGGATAGAGAGATCCCTGTATGATAGCTTATGTATTCAGAAAAGGGGTCAGGTGCAGTTCTTATATGAGGTAAGTGGTACAGTATGTCTCCAGTGAGCAAAACTGTAAGAATAGCTAGCATCCCATCAGAGCCCAGCAATAGTCAGTGGTAGTAGCTCTTCGATGCTAGTATGAGACACATAGATTAGGCCAATCAGTAATAAAATGAGGGACCATGAAATGCCACTATAAGTGAGCAAAGAAAGGGAGAAAAAGTCCCAGCCTACAAAGACAGATATAATAATAAATAGAGAAACTGGGATCATTAAAAGCAGAAACTCCTCAAACGAGTTGTAATCCCAATAAGCAGTTGTGATATGAGGCTTATGATAGAAAGAAATGCAAATTATAATCATGAGATGAGCTAGTGAGAAAGAACGCAGAGATAAATAGTGGACGGAACATGTAAATAAGCAGACAAATAGAAACCTCTGATGGCTCTAATGATTAGAAAAGATTATGAGATGTTATGAGAAGTCATTCAGAGAGGATATGGGAGACATGATATGAAATAAGTTACCTCCCGAGATGTGTAAATGAGTCAACTGAAAGAATGTTAATCCTACAATCGGGTTAACATTAACCCGACATGATTAGTAAGCTCTCACAGGATAAGCCTCCAGAGTCAGAAATTTCTTTCCCTTATGAGAAAGAACTAGCTAGTATTTTATAACAGTAGAGCCTTTATTAAGAGCTAGTAATAAAAGTTCCCTGGCTAAGAGAAAAGTCAAAAGAATGAAATCGCTGAGAAAGCGTATAGAGCCAGGAAGAAGGGAAAGAACAGAACTATTAGCTAGAAAAGAAAAGAGTAAGAGGAAGTGTACCCCTAAATTTTGAGGACGAAATTTATTTAAGGGGGGGGAGAAATGTAACATCCCGTCCCTTCGTAAACGTGAGAAACACAATGTCCGCAAACGTCAGAAATAGGCCAAATGTAAAAGGAAGTCCTCGAAATAGAAGGAATTGGGGCCAACTAAAATTATAATAAAATTTTAAATATTAAAAAATGAGGATTTGAGATTTAAGATGCCCAAAAACCAAAGCCAAAAGAGATCAGAAAATTTACCGAAAGAAGTAGGGGCATTTTTGTAATTTTTGAAAAATTTGGAAAACTCATAGGAGGACTTTTTAAACAAAAAATTTAAGCTTTCTAGGGTTCTCAGAGGCCCTGAATACTATGGGAACCCCTAGAACAGTTGAAACCCCTCCGGTGAGTGATTTCGGCTGTCGGTTGACTGAAAATTGATCGAACGATTCGAAATAGTTTTAGATCCTTTTTTAGTGATTCCAAAGGCAATTATTATGATTAAGAGCCTAAGGAATATGATGAAAAAGACGGATTTCAAAAAGGAATTGAAACAAGCTCAAACGAACAAAACTATGAAGAGGGACTAAATTGCAAAGTGTAAAAGTTGCTTAAGTGAAACCCTAGCTTATAAAAACGCCCCTCCTTTGCTCAGATCTCCTCTCCCACTCTCTCACACGTTAAAACAGAAGTAAGAAGGGCTGAGAGTGGCGCACAAGAGGGGAGGCCAAGGAAGGAAGAGGAAGCCTTGAAAAGTGTAAGTTTTAGCCACTTTTTCCTACTCCTTGCCTTGTTAAACTTCTTCCTCTCCTTTCCTCCTCTCTTCCTATGGATTTAGTGAGATGTTTGGTTCTGTTTTGAGCCCAGAACTGAGGGGGAAATTTCGAAATTCAAGGAGAGGGTTGAAGCAAGGAAGAGAACTCTTGAGAAAAGCTTGGAATCAAGGTGATTTTTCTATCTTGGTTGCTTCCTTTTTCTTGCCCTTTGTGTGTGGAGTTCTGCCAGAACAGAACCATCTTGGGGGGAGGCTTTTTGTCCAGAAATAAGAAGGAATTGTGGGTTTTAGACCATGAGGAGTTAGTAGATACAAGGAAATTGGAAGAAAGGCTAATGAAAATCAAGTTAGAAAAGTGTAGAGCACTTAAAGGGATTGTAAAAATTGATTTAATCCATGAGTTCCCTTGGCTATTTAAGTGTTTCCTTGACCTCTTACAACTCTTAACAACCTCCCTAAATGGTTCCCCCATCAAGGAAAAATCAAGAAGCCATGAAATCCCATTTATGCTCTAACTTTCGGCCAAGTAGGGATGGCATAGTTAGGGAGAGTTTTAAATTGTTTCAATCCCATTTTTGAGTCATACATGATGAATGAATATGAGGGGAAACCTTGGGAAAAATTTAAGAAGCTTAGAGAATGAGTTGGTGCTTTAGGTTCCATATTGTGACCTAAGGAAGCAACATGATGTTAGGCCCTTTGTTTTAATGATGTGATGACTCCAAGAGGCTTAAAAGGAGTCAAGAATCATATTTGAGAGTAAAGAATGAGGCCTAGAAATCATTTGAGGGGTGTTACTTCATTAGGTGCCAATATGGACCATAATGGAGGTTGTAGAGTAATCTAGGGTTTAAGCAAGTTGCATAGCCCTAGAAATTGTTTCATGAACTTAATTGGCTCCCATAATTTGTGTCTAGGCCAAGTGAAACTATCTCCACCAACTTGTGGGTGTGTGGCTAAAAGAGGAGGCTTGAAAGCTAAGGAAAAAGTGTATGTTTGTATACAAGGTAGCTCTCTCCACCTTCTCTCATGCATGGATGTGTGTTTAGCTTGTTTTAGAATGCTTGTATGTATATTTTTAAGCTTTGAAAAGTATGCTAGCATGCCTTTACATGTCATGATCCTTGATGCCATGTTATGTTTTAAATGAATCCATGATGTTTGTATGAGTTTGCTTGAGTGTGGAGAGGCCAAGAACTCTTCCCTTGGGTGAGGAGGAGCCAAGAACCCTTGAGCTTGGTTGAGACAAAGTAAAGAGTCTCCCAAAAGCAAAGTGGGCTCCCAAGAGTATGGTTGAGCCCAAAGTGCTCAAAGAATGGGTGAGGCAAATCCAAAATCCATGAGGAGAAGTGTGAGGCCAATCCAAACACTTAGTGAGCTCTTGAATGTCTTGTATGATTGATTCACATGCCAAGGTTGCTTTTAAAATGCCTATGATTTCTACTTTCTCCATGCATGCCATTGTGAAACTTGCTTGCATATATTATGTGTGATGGAATGGGAGATGAGCTATTGAGATTCTTGAATCTCACTCCCTCCTCTTAAATGTCCTAATATGCTAGGTGGACCAAGTGGACATGGCAATAGGAGCCAACCACCTTGAAGAAAGAAGATTGTCATCCTTATGATTGACTTTTGGTCTTTTGATTCATAATGAAACTTCATGATGTATATTATTATTGTAAATAGTCTATGACCCCTTGGACAAATGTAAAAATGATATTATGTGATAGATAAATGAATGAGTATGGTGTACGTATTCTAGAACATAAATTGAGTGTTTATGCTAATGTATGCACTTGAGAAAAGCTTGGTGTAATGTGTATAAGTGAGGGTGAAAAGGCCAAAATGAGATGTAAATGGTTTGGGACCATTTGGGCAGCTCACACAAGTCTTAAACATGCTTTTAAACTTGCCCAAAAGGTGCCAAGACCAAAGGAAATTCATTTGGCAATTTTGGTACCCAATATGGAGCCAAAATTGATCATAATGGAACCCTATGCCACTTTTTGGCCAAATGAGTTAGTCTTGCCCTGAAATTTGGCATGCAATTAGGTCGTGTTGAGAGCTTTCTGGGAAGCTAAAGATTATAATTTTTGGAGACCTAGGGAATATTTTGTGAATTTTTAAAGTTGGGATTTTCTATGGTTTCTGGTATGTGCACTGTTCATACTGGCAGATTTGATTTTCGTGTCACTCGATGGCCAAATGGTGTCCAATGCTTATGAAATTTTATTTACATAAACTAGAGGTCATAAGATTTCTGTGGCCACCGAGATCACCTCATTTGGAGGTTTGAGTACAGAGTTATGCATTTTTTAAATTTGCTGTCAGTAACAGTGGCGACTCCAGAACTCAATCACTGTTCCATCAGTTCTAGATACCTAAACGTATCTGTTTCATTCAGAAATTATTTTTATGTTAAGTTAACATTTGTAGCTTCCCAGAATGACTGAATTTGTGTGATTGTGATTTTTGTAGAATTAGTTATGAATTTCAGAAGTTTGCATCAGTAACTTGAATCATAGCCCAGGCAGCCAGTGAGTCTGTAGCTTTTTGGATATCAAATGTCCTGTGTAATGCATTTTGTGACTTAGAAATATTTTTAGTGTGAAGTAAACATCCTGAGCTTTCTAGAATGACAAATAACACATGATTTCGATTTTTCTAGATTTAGTTATGATTTTCCAAAGTTTGTGACAGAAAAGAGGAAATTCTGGACGAATATGCAAACATGAATTTTAATGTGTTCCTTTGCTTTCCACGAGTTGTAGACCAAATTTGATGATGGAAATGAGCTATATTCATGTATTTAAGTATGAGAATGTGATAGATGCATTCATATGGCCCACGGGACTCCGAAAGAAAAATTTTACCCGTAGAGAAATACATTTTAATTCATAACTCCCTATGCCACTAGATTGTTTCCATAGAACAAATATAAGATGAGGCATGGGAATTGCATGAATTGAGTCCTAGAAGTATGATGTTACATATATTGGTATCAGAGCTGGCCGTTCGCATGTGCGACCCGAGGACGGGTCGGCCCCAAAAGGGGGGTGGATTGTAAAGTCCCACATCGAATGGTTTGGTCCTGGGAACGGCCCATATAAGTGGGGGCAAAGCTTCCCCCACCAAGGCATGCTTTTCCCGTGAGTTAAGCGGGAAGGGACAAAACCCACTGAACCGGGAAGACAGGGTCGAAGACCCACGAACCGAGAAGGACGGGACAATACCTTGGTGGCTCTGTGTGGTGTTGGTATCAAAGGGGCAAAGCTTCCCCCACCAAGGCGCGCTTTTCCCGTGAGTTAAGCGGGAAGGGACAAACCCCACTGAACTGGGAAGGCAGGGTCGAAGACCCACGAACCGGGAAGGAAGGGACAATACCTTGGTGGCTCTGTGTGTAGCCACCAAGGTATTGTCCCTTCCTTCCCGGTTCGTGGGTCTTCGACCCTGCCTTCCCAGTTCAGTGGGGTTTGTCCCTTCCCGCTTAACCCACGGGAAAAGCGCGCCTTGGTGGGGGAAGCTTTGCCCCCACTTATATAGGCCGTTCCCAGGACCAAACCATCCGATGTGGGACTTTATAATATGCATGATTTCATATAAGCATCAGAAAATGTATCAACTATACTAGTAAATGAAATAATTAGGCTATCTATGATCATTATCCTATACTAACAATCATAATTCCACATGTTAAAGGCCAATAACACCAGGAGAGGCCCGTCCACGACACCTACTCCCTAATGAGCACAACCAGGGCTCAGTGTATCTAGGGTTTGATCATAATTCGGTGCCCAATCATAGCACATGCATAGGTGGCAGCCACACCACAGCTCCACCATGGACTCACAAGGTCCAATCACACATAACAGATAGGCAACCAATTCATTTAGCAAAAAAATCATAATCATGTAGCAAATACAAAATTAAAATAGACATATGTATGGAATTAGCATGAAACCCCAGTTACCTCACTTGTAGCCAATCCTCTAAAAGCCAATTAAATGTTACTTCAGCCTATGGATACAAAACCAAGCCATTATTATCCCTAATTACAATTTATATTAGGAAACCCATTACTCAAGGAGTTAAGCTACATAGAATTACTCAGAAACACTTACCTAATCACCAAGAGCCTCTAATTTCGGATTTTGCCTTCTCTAGACCAGAAACATCAAAATATCACTCCAAACCATAGGAAAATTCGCATAAGATTAAGGCCCATACTATAAGTCTACTATGGGGGTCTTAAACCTGTAGAAAATGCATCAAAATGAAGAGCTTATACTTACCTAATAACTCCCCTAGCCTTAACCTACGAAATTTCACCAAAAAAATCCCAAACAACCGCATTTAGATTTTGGGTGTAGTGAAAATGCTCCAAATGAAAAACCAATCAGGCCAAAATGAAGAGAAAGAGAAGGGGATTAGTTATATAACAAGTACCTTAGCTGATTTTGAGCTTAGAAATGAGAAATGGTGGATTTCTTACTTAGAACCCTAGCCTCCCTCTCAAGGTGCGAAAATCCTCTTGTGTTTGTGTCTCAGCAAAGTGTGGAGGGGCTTATGTGTTTAAGGTTTTAGTTGGGTTTAAGTTGGGTCTAATATAGGTCATGGGCTAACCCAAAGATCCAATATCAAGTGGGTTTCAGATTTAAGCATTGTTGGGCCAGCTTTCATGTATTGGGCTACAGGATTTTAATTTGGTTAGGCCAAGTTTTAAGAGCTCAATTGAGTTGGGTCTACACAAAGGTTGTTGGGCCAATTATAAGCATTTATATAAGGTGGGTTTTGGGCCTCTATCACATTAAATCAAATTAGGCTCTCCCTAGGTGCTCTCTCGTGGGCCAATACTCACTATAGGAAGTTAGATTTGTATCTAAAATTCTTAGGCCTTCGTTGGTTTCTAACTATGGCCTATTTAATTTAATTTAGGCTTAAATGGGGTTTCTCACTCAATTAAATCTCAAACTCATACTAATAATTTATCTCTCTAAAATTTTTATTCACTTCACTTGCCCAATTAGTCCATATTAATTATTCTTAATTAACCTAAATCTATGATTAGCACATTAATTAATTTTAGGGTGTTACAAAGAGCAAGGAAGATTAACTTAGAAAATGGTAAAATATCTTGGTTTTCTTGGCTTTTCTTGCTTGTTTCTCACTTCGTTTGGCCTTCTCTCCTCAAATCCAAATTTTCCACCTCTGTTCTCCCCTCTATACAGACCCAAAAACATCATTAAACCCATGAAGATAAAGAGGAGAAGAAGGAGAATCATTTGGCTATAGGGAAAGCTTGAATTTCCATGAAATTTCCTACCTTTTTCTTGCTTTTTCTCCCTTGAAAATCCTCTCCTTTGGTGCACCTAATAGCTGCCTTATTTGTAACACCCCGAAATTAATTAAGGTGTTAATTATAGATTAAGGTTAGTTAAGGATAATTAATAAAGGATAATTGGGCAAGTTAGGGAATAGATATTTTAGATGGATAAATTATTTATATGGGTTTGAGAATTAATTGGAATAGAAACTTCCTTAGGGCCCAAATTAATGAATCATGATGAGAGGTTGATGGAGGCCCAATGCACTAGAGGTAGACCCAAACTAATTTAATGAGATAAAGGCCCAAGGTTTATCTTGTATATGCTCAATTAAGTGGCCCAATTACCCTTGTGCAAACCCAAGCCCTTGAGCTCATCAAATTAGGCCCAAATCCCATTAAACTTCAGCAACCCAATGTGTGAAAACTGGCCCAACAGAATTATGCAGTCCAACAATTAAAAACTGGCCCAATAAGCAAAATCTGAAACCCAATTGAATTTGGACTTGGAGCAACCCATGACCCAGCCTCTTGACCCAACTTAAACCCATCTAAACCCTAATGCTTCAGCCACTTTTCCCCCCATTTGCTGAAACACAAAAATAGAAGAGAAATTCGGAGGTGAGGAGGAGAGGCTAGGGTTCTTGACTTAATTCCATCTTTTCTCACATTTGGAGCAAGATTTGGCCAAGGTAATAGTTATACAACTTAATCCCCTCATCTTCCTCTTTAATTTGGTCTAATTAGTTTTTCATTTGGAGAGATTTCATTATACCCAAAATCTGAAAAGTGAGTGTTTGGGGGTTTTCTTGGGGAAATTCGTAGGTTGAGGTTGGGGCTGGTATTTGGTGACTTTAAACCCCCCTTTTGATGCTTTCATTGTTGGTTTGAGACCCCCATAGCTTATTTATATTATGGGTATTAACTTGGTACGAATTTGCTTAGGATTTTGGGTGAAACATTGAGAATTCTTGTGGGAGATACTTGAATCCGAATTTGGGATTTGTGGTGGCTGTTGCAATTGTCTGCAAGTGAGGTAACCGGGGTTTTCATTAATTCCATGCATGTATCTGCTTTAATTTCATATTTGCTATATATGAATGATTTGAAATGTTGAATGAATTGGTTGGCTATCTGTTGTATCATGATTGGACCTTGTGAGTCCATGGTGGAGCTGTGGTGCGGCTGCCACCCGTGCATGTGCCGCGATCGGGCACCGGGTTATGATCAAACCCCAAATGCACTGAGCCCTGGTGTGCTCAATTGGGAGTAGGTGCCGTGGACGGGCCTCTCCTAGTGTTAATGGCCTTTAACATGTTATAATATGGTTGCTAGTATGGGATAGTAATCATGATAGCCTAATTGTTTCATTTGCTGAAATGACTGATATAATTCTGATATGGATTTTGATTCATGCATATATGTTGATTAAACTGGATTATATGATGGAATTGCTTTGGTTACTGAGATTTATATCTCACCCCGTGTTGTGGGATTAATATTTCAGGTGAAAGTTCCTCGGGTAAGGATAAGGGTAAGCAAGTGGATGAAAATCCATAAGCTTCAATCTATGGGGAGATGGCTACACTTGGGCTGACTTAGCTAGGATAGATGCTAATTTTGTATTCCTTAATGTATAGCATCATCATGTATCTGCATTGCCAAGTGTAGGCTTGAACATTTGATTTATTGAGAATTTATGTATTAAAGGGTTAGACCTCATCTTAACTTAGTATTTGATGTATGGATTCATATGATCTGCTGTAAACTTTGTTGACCTATAATATGGTTGTCCATGGAAATGTAACTCTTGAGATATTGGTATGAACCCCTATTGTATGGAACCCCTATTGATTGAGTATTAAAGGATAGTTGCTGGTAATTCATGTATATTCGGTTGTTGCTATTTTATAAACTTGCTGATAGAGGGTAATTAGGGAACGGAAATGGGCATATAAGTTTTGAATTTGTAATGGAAGAATAGCTAAGTAAATGAGGTAGATAAATGACATTAGAGCTATATAAAATGAGGGGAAGTGACCTTAGAATGTCCCTAAGAAGAGAAATGGAGTGTAGGGGGCGAAATAGAGTGAAAGCAGTGACAGAAGGGAATCATGCCGCGGCCTAGGGAGTGACAGTGGCGAGGGACGCCGTGGCTTGAGAAATCTCGCCGCGGCGCGGAGTGAAAATAATCGCCCAGGGGGTGACAGAACGTAACCTCGCCGCGGCGTAAGAAGTCCCGCCGCAGCGCGAGTCGAGAAAATTAATTAGGGAGGTTACAGTAGCAAAACTCGCCGCGGCGCCACATAGGTTGGCCACGGCGCAGGTCCAACTCGCCACGGCAAAAGTCAAGAAATTTCCAGAGAGTAACTTGGCCGCGGCGCAAGAGTTCCAGGCCGCGGCGCAAGTCTAAAAACTCAGTTTTCGAGCTCCAGAACCTAACTTAGCCGCGGCGGGAAAGTCCCAAGTCGCGGCGCAGGTCCCCAAACTCCTATATTTGACCTAGAAACCTTAATTTCAGTAAGGATAATGTTAGGGAATAGTTTGAGTACATTGGTGGGATGTTTTTGTGGGTTGAAATTGATTAATGCATGAATCCTAAACCTTTAATGATGGTACAAACCCCTTTTATGCATGTTCCCATTATGGTTGTTAGTTGATGATCCTAGTAGTATCAAGGTTTAAATTTCCCCTATATTTTCTTAATGTAATTAATTACAATGACTCCAAACCTTGATCATTATTTATTAATTGTGTATTTAGCTATAATCACTGATATTAGAGTCTAAGGTCGTCACATTATTTTTCTAGTTTGAGGGTAAAAATGAGTTGGTCTAGATATGGGGGAGAAGAAATGTGAATAATAAAGAGTACTCAAGAAGCTTTTATTTTCCAAAATTTCCAATTTTGCCCTTTCTTCTTGGCATTTTTTTTTTAGCTTCATTTTAACTCCTTTTTGAGAACTATCTTTTCCATCATAAAATTTAGGTTCCTACCTTTATAAAATACTTTGGAATCACTCAAATTGGAGCTAAAACCTTCTTAAACGAATCCGTCAAAGTTCAGGTTAATCGACATAAGAAAACATCCACCAGAGGGGTTTTAACTATCCTAGGGCTTCCCATAGTTTTTTAGGGCTTCTGAGAACCCCAGAGAACTCAAATTTTCTATTTAAAAAGCCCTCCTATGAGAATTCTAAAAATTTCTCAAAATTACAAAAATGCTATTACGTTTCATTGCATTTTCATTAAAATCCATCTAGCTAATTTGGCTCCAATTTTAGGGTGCCTTTGGCCTTGATTCATTATTATGTTAGGTCTAGAATATTATTCTAATTTTATTGGACCTCAAATTACTCTATCAGGGGGACTTCCTTTTATATCTGGCGAATTTCGTGCGTTTACAGAGAAACCATACGTTACGTTTCTTGCATTTTTTCTCATTTTCAAAGAACCCGATATTACAAAAATCATACATATAATAGCTTTCCATAGAGATTAAATAATGATTAAAAATAGTTTCAGACCAACGCAGAAGCATTTAACCCCCGAAAACCAATAGAACAATATTTCAAGTCTATTCTTAGATAGCTCTAGGACCTGAAACTTTAAAAACTTGGTTCTTCCTCTACAGAGCTCCAAATGAGGTGCTCTCGGTGGTTATGTAAAGCTTATAATATTTTGTTTATGCTTATAAAATTTCATGAGCACTAAACTTCATTTGACCCACGTGTGACACAAGAAGCAAACTGACCATATGAACAGTACACATGCCAATTCTGCATAATTTGGCTAACTTTGAAAAATTATAATAAATTCTTTAGAGATAAAAATTGAGTGCTCTTTGGCTCTATGAAAACCTCTAGATAATACTTATTTTTTGGCCAAATTTCATGTAAAAATTCATCCATTTGGTTAGACTTTGGTTCAGCTTAAGAATTGGCCAATTTTGAAGTCCATAATGGTATCATAAGACACCAAATGACTTTCCTAACATTCCATAACCACTTAGGCACACCTAAAAGCACAATTACAACATATAAGAGCATGCCAAATGGTTCAAATCATCATGGAGCTCATTCTCACCTTGCCACTTGCATTTATACACATGCACATAAAGGCTCAGGGGTGGCAAAAACTCATGTATTCATTTATTTGGTTCTAAAATAGATACATACATCATACTTACATATATTTGAACATGTTTAAAGGTCTTCATCATACATACATCATATGATTACAATTCTTGACATCAAAATACTATTAAAAAGACTATTTTTCTATCCTTTTGTCAAAGTCTTACTTCTAGAGGTTGTTGGCTTCCATTTCTTGGTCTACTTGCTCACCTAGACATGGTTAGATATATGTGGGGATAAAGTGAGATTTAAAGAATTCCAATAACTCTTAATCCTTCAAACATACATAATGGATGCAAATTCAAGTCAAAAAATGCATGTATGACATTCAAGCTACTAGTGAACGTACATAAATCATTTTCCTTGTCATATAAACTCATACATATCAAACATAGGCTCTCAAGGGCATTAGTCTAGCCTCACCCAACTTCCTTAGGACTTTTAGATTTGCCTTACCCACTTTCAAGGGACTTTTGACTTAGCCTCACTCTTCTTGAGACTTTTGGCTTTGTCTCGCCCACTCTTAGGGACTTTTAGCTCATCCTTACCCATGCTAAGGGACTTTTGGCATAACCAAACCTATTCAAGCCACTTTGCATTCATAAACACATTTCAAGAACCATAATAGCACCATAACATGTAATGAATGGCTAGGAATATTTCTCATAGTTCAAACATACACATAAGCACTCAAAGACAAGTAAACATTCAAGCTATGCATGTGAGAAAGATTAGAGAGCTACCTTGAAGTAAGATTCACACACTTTTTCCTTTAACTCTTCTTCCTCTTTTTGGCCAAGCACTTACAACTAGGTGGCACTCGATTCTCTTGGCCTAGACACATCAAATGAGGCATATTTCAATCATTGGAATAAGCTCTAGCTTTCACAAACTCTATGTAAGGCTACTTTATTCTAAGACACAATTATGGTCCATACAAGACACAATGAAGCAATTATTGAAATTCATGATCTTGGCTCTAATTTCTCCTTTTATATAGGTCTCTTGACTCCATTTAGACTCTTTGAAGTCATCACAAAATCATTTCAAGGAGTCTAAATACCAGTTGCTTCTTTATATCTTAAAATGGAGCCTACACCTTCATCTCACAAACTATACTTCTTAAATTTATTCCAAGGCTTCCTTTAATGTTCATCTATCATATTTAGTCCCTTTCTAGCCTTAGAAGAAATTAAAACTCTCCCTAGGTACATGGAATGGTCTTGGCAAACATGAGGGAGCAATCGGACCCATGGACTTTTACAACTTTTCTTTAGGGAGTTGGCACATGTGAGGCTTCCTAGGTGTCTTGAGAATCCATACACACTCTTAGACAACTTAAAATACCATTAGAAAGTCTCATACATATCAAGGTGCAACAAAATCCCTAGGTTTTGTAACTTTAATTCTAATGCTTTTTTTTTTCAATTCCAATTGCATATCCTTTTTTCCCACAATTTAAAACCCTTGCTCCTTGCTTAGTTTTAGTCAGAACTCACTCCCTCCTAGGTGTTCTATACTTGGTTGAAACACACCCCTTGAAGAACAACAAAGGAGAAGCAACAAAAGCTATGATTCATACCAAGTTTTAAAGCTTTTCAAGAGCTCTTCCACTTGCTTCAAGCTTCTCCTTCAATTTTTAATCTCCCCTTACTGAACTAGTCCCAAAATAGTCCCAAATCAAACATTAAAACCATAGGAAAAGAGAGAAGAAGGAGGAAAACAAGTTTGCTAAAGGAAGGAGCATGAAATTCTATGGTTTTCTTACCTTTTCACCAAGCTTTTCTTCTCCTTTTTTCCCTCCTCTTGTGCACCCTTCTTTGCTGGTCTCTCCTCTATTTTGGATAAAACAAAGGTTGGTTAGAATGAGGAGAAGGAGTGGGTGTGGAATATAAAGGCAAGGGACTCATTTGAAGCTTTTTCAAAATTCCAATTTTGTCCTCTTTCTTTGTTCCTTCCATTTAGGTTATTTTAAATCATTTTTTAGAACTGTCTTTTCCATCATTAAATTTAGGTCCTTTAACTTATAAAATGCTTTTGGTTTCACTCAAATTAGATTAAAAACCTTCTCAAACAAACCAGTCAAAGTTTGGGTCAACAGACACTTTAAAACGTAAATCAGAAGGGTTTAAACCATTTTAGGAGTTCTTATGGTTTTTAGGCCTCTAAGAAGATCGGGAAACTTTATTTTTTCATTTAAAGATCCCTCCTTTGAGTTTTCTAAAATGTGCCCAAATTTACAAAAATGCCACTACTTTTTGTCTAATTTTATTTAGCTACTCCGGTTTTGATTTTTGAACATCTTATGCTTGGATTCTCATTTTCTATTATTGAAAATTTTATCCTAATTTTATTTGGCCTCAAATGTTTCTATTTAGTGGACTTCTTATTATAACTAGTCCTTTTCTAATGTTTTCAAGAAAACTAAACATTACATTTCCTTACTAAATGAAATTAAACTTAGCTTCTTTGTCAACCTTTACTGATGGTAGGAAGTACTTACTTTTAAAGGCTATTTGAAAGCTTTCCCAAGTCAAGGGTATCCCCCTTGTGTAATACTCTGAAACTAATTAAGGATAATTATGATGATTAGAGAATTAATCTAAGTAATTAGTAAAACTAAATAAGTGGAAAAGGGAGGTGGAACTTATGGAGGACTAAATTGTTAATATGGGTTTAATTAGAAAAATTAATTAAGAGAGGAGAGACAGTACATTAGGCCTTATAATTAAATTAATTATTATTTTAGATTAAGTGTAGAAGCCCAATCTTAGCCTTAGAAAGATCCAATTCCATCTCTTAGAAGCCCAATATTTAATTATATAGAGCCCAATGTTAATGAACCCTTTTAGCTAGACCTAACTCTCATATATGACTCATATAACCTTATAATCTATGGCCCAAAAAGCATATGACTAGGCTCACTTAGATTTTGGGCCTTTGGGTCAGCCCATGACCCATCTAAACCCTAATTTTCTTCAGCCTTCCCTTTCCATTTTGCAGAAAGCACAAAAGGCAAAGGGAAATTTCGGAGGTCCAAAGGGGAGGTTAGGATTAGCAGTAAAATTCTATCATTTCCCACTCATAGAGTAAGATTTAGCTAAGGTAACTTGTATAAAACTTAATCCTTTCTTTTTTCTCTTCAATTTGAACTGATTGGTTTCTCATTTGGAGCATTTTCATCTCCTACCCAAAGCTAAAACTTATTGCTTGGTGCTTCCATGGTGGATTTTCAGAGGTAGAGGCTATGGTTGTTGTTGGGTAAGTATCCTCTTCCTATTTTGATGCATTTTCTACTAGTTGGAGACCTCTATAGTTGAAGCTGTGGTTTTATGCAAAATTACCCAAAAATTGGAGTGAACTATAGTGGTTTCTAGTCTGGGGAAGTTAGAACTCGAAATTGAAATCTATTGGTGGTTAGGTGAGTAACTTCTAGGTAGTCATTGGTAGTTCAACTCTTTGGATATATAATTTGTTGCTAGAAATGATGATAATTATACTTGTTATAGGCTTGATGTATATTTAGATTTTAATGGTAGCTAGAAGAAGAGTAATTGGCTTCATTGAGGTAACTAGGGTAAATTTTCTAATTCCATGTATATGCTCATTTTAATATGATATTTGCTATACATGTATGATTTTGAAATGCTAAATGATTGGTTGGCTACTTAAATTGTGTTGTGATAGAACCTTGTGAGTTCATGGTGGAGTTGTGGTGCGGCTGCCACCCATGCATCGTGCTTTGATTGAGCACTAGGTTATGATCAGACCCTTGAATACACTGAGCTTAAGTTGTGCTCATTAGGGAGTATTGCTAGTATGGGACAGTAGTCACTAGTACTCTAACTAGTTCATTTGCTAATGATATTGATGCCTTTAGTATGTTTTCTATATAATTGCATTATGATTATTAATATGTACATACATATGAAATTTTCCTCTTGTTATTGAGATTATATATCGCACCCCAATTATGGGCTAACATTTTCAGGGATCGGACCTCTTAGTGGCAAAGAGAGATTAATGTAAACCTATTGTATGGCTTGGTATCACATAGGTTTGGAAACCTTGTAAGGCTAGATTCATGTAGCAAGAATATTAGTTTTTATATATTTGCTACATTGCATCATGAATTGCCAAGTATAGGGACTGGTTATGTAATCTAATTATTGTGGAATCTGATGTAAACTAATAGGGGGTCAGTCTTTACACAACTTGGAGTTTGATGTATGCTTTCACTTATAATTTTGAATGGAACCTCTTTAGTATGAATGTATAACTTGACTCTTAAGAGTATCCTTTTATATCTTCATGAATGATAATATTAGTTGTTTATGAATTTTATTGCTATCAGTACTTCATGAATTTACTTATGCATGATACTTGGATGAGTAAGAATCAACCCTCCAAAGTCTTGAATTGGTACAATAAGTATGTTAGGTAAATCAGGTAGATTAATGCCATTACAACCCTATAAATTAAGGTAGAGTGGCCCTAAAGTACTATTAGAGGGAGTATGGTGGTGTATGGGATGAAACTTTAGGAGAAATAGTGCAGAAGAGGGTCACGCCATGGCCAAAATAGGCTGAGTCGTGGCTAGGGGTCAGGTAGAGGCGAGGAGTGCCATAGCATGATGTGTCTTGCCACATTGCAAAATGAAAAAATTGCCCAATGAGGGTAACAAAGAGTAACATCACCATGGCACAAAATTTTTAGCCGTAGCACAAGTTAAGGAAATCAAGGAATGAGCATTCTAGTAGCTAGTTTTGCCATGGTGCAAGTATAGCCCACTGTGGTGCGAACAAGAAAATTTGCTACAATAGGTTCTAGGGTGTTTTCTGACGTGGCGAGGATCCAACTCGCCGCGGCATGAAAATGTGAGAAGTTGAACTTGAGAGCAACTTCACCGTGGCACAAAAATCTTAGGCCATGGCCCAAGGTGCGAAACTTGGTTTTTATATTCTAGTAACCAACTTAGTTGCAGCATGAAAGGGCCAAGTCGCAGCGAAGGTTCCTAAATTCTTATTTTTATCCTAGAAACCTGGGTTTTTCTTATAACAACCGAGAAAAGGGAAAAGGAAAAGAAAGAAGAAAGTTGGAAATTTTTGAAATTCAGAAATTGTTCCAAGTCTTCTCGCAATAGCGAGGAATGGCCTCGCTATAGCGAGGGTGCCTGTTCGCAATAGTGAAAGTGATTCTAGCTATAGCGAGTGCGGGCATTCCATACAAAAACCAGGGGGCTACTCGCCGTAGCATGCGCCATAGTGAAAGTAGGGGTCTGGAACTAATACAAGCTCACCATAGCGAAGGTTAAACCTCGCCATAGTGAAGGGAACTGATACGTGCTCGCCGTAGCGAAAGTTAAACCTCGCCATAACAAAGGTAGCTGATACGAGCTCGCCGTAGCGAAGGTTAATTTTCGTTGTAGCGAGGGTCAGTCCGGAAAAGCGTACAAAGTGAGAATTTGACTCCTTTAAACGCCCCAACTCATTCTTTTTCTCTTATTTGCCCTAGACTTTGACCCAAGGAGAGAAAAGAGGTGTGGAGAGTGAGTGAGACCAAGAGAAGGAGGAAGAGCAAAGGAAAGGTAAGCAAGTTTCTCTCTTTTCTTCTTAGCATCTTGATCTCCTCTCTTTGCCCTCTCTTTCTATTGTTTTGCTTGAGAGATTAGTTGGATTTTAAGCATGGGTCAGAAGAGGGAAAGTGGAAAACACCCTTGAACCTCTTTGTTTTCCTTGAAAATGTGTTTCCACTACCATGAGAACTTGAGAGAGAAGAAGAATTGGTGACATTCTAGAGAGAGAGAGAACCCCTAGGTTCTTAGATGTTAGCAAGGTTTGCTCTGAAGAACTCCTAAGAGTTGTTAAGTTATGAGAGAATAATTTATGCTCTTCGATGTGTCTAGGCTCAAGTGAAGCACCTCTATCAAGGTGTGAGTGTGAAACCAAGAAGGGAGAAGAGGAATTGAAAGGAAAAGCTTGTGTTGGCTCATAAGGTAGCTCTCTTTCCACTCTTTCTTGTTGCATTCTTGGATGTAATAGTCATTGTATGTTTATGTATATGCTTGTTGTGTGAGACATGCCATATGTTATTGCCATGATGCATTGTTACCAATGTGCTTGTGTGATGGATTGTGAGAATTGCTCGGGTGAGGTAGTGCCGAAAGTCCCTTGAGATGGGTGAGGTAAAGCCGAAAGTTCCTTGAGATGGGTAAGACAAGGCCAAAAGTCTCATAACCGAGTGAGGCCAAGTCAAAAGTCCCTAAACTCGGGTGAGGCTAGACCAAAAGTCCCTAGAGCTTACTTGTGGCATTGTTGCGATTTTCATAGCATGTACAACATGTATTATGTGATTGAGAATGGTTGGATGCTAAATTACATGCTTTGACTTGTTATATGCCTTGATTGCTTCCTTGAATGAGTGCATGAGCTACTAAGATTCCATGAATCTCACCCCTTCCCCTCCTAACTTAACATGTTAGGTGGAGCTCAAGGAGAATCAAGTGCACACCAAGGAGCCTAGGAGCATGTTAGCTAGATGATAGCTTTATTTTGGTCTTTTGATGTAAAGTGGTACCAAAATGAATATGCACCCATTATTTTTGAGATGTAAATGTTGTAGCAAGTGTAAATGTATGGATATATGATGTACAACCTATGTAAATAGCCAAAGTAATGCAAATGTGGGTTTTGCCCTTTTTGTGGCTTGCATGTGATAGTGCATTTTGGCCCATAGCATAGTGAATTTGATATGTATGATGAATTGGACCACTTAGACATGTTATATAGACTATTTTTATGCTTTCAAATTTGTCCATGAGGTGTGAGAACGTGTGGGAGGCCATTTGGACCCACTTTGACCATTTTGGGTGCCAAAACCGTTAATTTTATGAGCTACGTCAAAGTATGACCAGATGAGCTCTTCTTTCCATGAAATTTGGCATGCCTCTAGAGTTTGTAGAAAGCTTCTTGGGAAGCTAAATTGGGTAATATTTGGAGGTCTAGAGAATATTTGGTGAATTGTTGAAATTGGGAAAATTTGATGGCTTGGTCATGTACTGTTACCATAGGTCCGAAAAGCAATCCATGTCATTCATAGACCAAACGGTGGCCAAATGTCATGAAATTTTATAGACATAAACTAGACAACTACAGTGACCTATACCAACTAGAATTACCTAAATCGGAGGTCTGTAGAGAGAGAACGAACCTTCTGAAGTTCTGTATCAGCATCAGGGAAGCCATCTGACCTCCGTTATTGTTCCATCAGTTTTCGGGGTCTAAGGGCTACTGAACTAATCTGGAATAATTTTTTTCCTCTATTAGACATCTGTAGCTTTTCAAATTGGTATAGTTTTCCCAGATTGGATTTTCTTGGATTTAGTTACGAACTTTCGAAGTTCATGACAGTAAGCTGCGCCAGAAACAGGGATAGTCGGACCTCTGTCCCATTTTCGATGTCAAACATGGTCCAAACTCTGAGATTTCGATTGGAAATTATTTTTAGTGTAAATTTAACACTTAGAGATTTCCAGAAAGCTAAGGTTTGCTAAATTCTCATTTTTCTATAATTAGTTATGATTTTTCAAAGTTAGAGCCAAAATCTGACTTTTGGGCCCATGTGAGAAATGGCATTTTTCTAGTTTTTGGATCCATACCCATGGCATATGGCTTGTTTTATGCTATGTATGAGTTGTATAAATGGAGTTTGAGTAGAGAATGTGAATGATGGGTTCAAAGGACCCACGGGGCAAAAGATGAGTGTTTGAAACCTCGTTTTATAGCATGAAAATGCCACGGATTGTAATGGTTCTTTGGAAATCATATGGAATCGAGCCCAGAGGGAGGCTAGATAGAGATAATATATTATGGTGTTACATTTCTTATGCTAATGTTAAGGGATGACTTGGAGACACTTTTAAGAGGATTTGGTGAGTTGGAATCAGTAGTTGAATGAATAAAAGGCATCTTATTGATAATTAGAATTACTTATAAACTTAAAAGCACTATGATGTTAGGCTAATGACCTTAATAAAATAAAGATTCAAATTTCCTTACCTTTTTCCTAATTTGATTATAGTGAAATGGATTTAGACCTTGACTAATGATTATTAATCGCGTAATTAAGCTTGATATTCTATGATTAGAAATTAGGATCGTTACACCTTGATGTCAACAACCTAGAGGCACTCCCCCACCAATGTTTTGCCTTACCTTCCAGCTTATAAATAGTCTAGCCTTTCGTTTGGTGATG
Organism: Erythrophleum fordii; assembly: GCA_032878935.1. Lineage (NCBI taxonomy): Eukaryota > Viridiplantae > Streptophyta > Magnoliopsida > Fabales > Fabaceae > Erythrophleum > Erythrophleum fordii. The sequence continues at coordinate 12,533,901 of JAVQMF010000033.1, forward strand.
CATGTCATTACCTCAAAAATCTTCTCTAGTTGCATCAACCATCTCTCATTTTTTTCAGTGTCCAACTCCCCTAAGAAAGATAGTGGATTAGCTTTTCAGAACTTAGCCAATACAACCAAGATGTCATCCTTTCCCCCTTGGTGCTCCATACCAAGATTTTGACTAGCACCAACTTGATTTCCAACAAGGACCACTTGATTCTATTTGTTCATGGTCTCATGCAGCTGTTGTAACACTTGAATAGTGGTTGCATGGACCTCAGCTTGCTCTTAAAGCTGGTCAGTCATTGCCCTCATAATGGCCTCATGGGCCTCAACTTGCTTTCTCATACGATTGGCCATTGTAGCCATAGCCTCTTACATGTAATACCATACTTCTAGGACTCAATTCATGGAATTCCCATGCCTCATCTTATGTTTGTTCTATGGAATCAATATAGTGGCATAGGGAGTTATGAATTAACATACATTCTTCTACGAGTAAAATTTTTCTTTCAGAGTCCCGTGGGCCATATGAATGCATCTATCACATTCTCATACTTAAACACATGAATATAGCTCATTTCCATCATCAAATTTGGCCTACAACTCGTGGAAAGCAAAGAAACACATTAAAATCCATGTTTGTATTTTTTGCCAGAATTTCCTCTTTTCTATCACAAATTTTAGAAAATCATAACTAATTCTAGAAAAATCCAAATCATGTGTTCTTTGCCATTTTAGGAAGCTACACATGTCTACTTTAGGCTACAAATATGAGCAGACCATGAAATGCCATAAAGAAGACGTTTGACATTCAAGAAGGGACGGAGGTCTGGCTGGCTACTGGTACTTTCATAGGCTTCTGCAGTAAACTTCAAAAATGTCCAATTAATTCCAAAAAAATCCAATGCACATGAATGATATCAATTTGGAAATCTACAGATGTTAAATAGAGGGTAAAAATAACTTCATACCATTCCATGCATGTAAAGGCATCAAAAACTAATCAAACAATACCCTGGGTCAGTTTGGATGCCTGATGCTGGACAGAAACTTCAAAAAGTTATATCTCCCTCTCTAGACATCCAAATGGGGTGATTCTAGTTAGCAAAAGTCACTGCAAGTGTCTAGTTTTTCCCTATAAAATTTTGTGGCAATTGGACATCATTTGCCCCTTGAGTGACAGATTTCATTTTCAGACCTGAGTGAACAGTACACCAGACCAAAACTAGAAAATTTCTCAACTTGGAAAATTCATAAAATATTCTATAGACCTCCAAAAATTATGCACTTTAGCTTCACAAAAATCTCTCAACAAGATCTAGATGTATGCAAAATCTCAGATCCAGAAGAGCTCATTTGGGTAAAAAGTGGTATAGGTTTCCAATATGGTCAATTTTGATCAATATTAGAGACCAAGTGTGCCCAAGTGGTCTTGCTCGGTGTTTGGTACCTCTTGGGCAAGTTTAAAAATATAAATAGGACTTTTATGAACTGTCCAAGTAGTCCCAAACCTCATGTATCTAAATTTGGCCATTCTACTTCCATTGTTACACTAATCTATCTAGCCATTCTGATGAAGGTGAACTAGGAGACTTGAAAGAGCTTGAACAAAATCAAGAGCTTGGAAACAAAAGGTCTGGATGTAACTCTAAAAGATGGCTAACTAAAGATCCATTGCAAGGTATGGGAGGCCCATGCACAAAATCAAGAACCAAAGCTATGAAGGAGGCTTTGAATGGAGTGATCCAAAAACTAATGGACTTGGAGCCCATAGTCTTAGCTGAATATGAAGCCCAAAAGGAACAAATGGCATGAAGAGTATTTCATATCTACAAGATGTCAGCCCAAGCCTAAAAGGAGCCTAATTGAAGGAGCCCAGCCATTTTCCACAAAATTCTCTTAGTTTTATTTTGTTTTAATTTGATTGTTTCTGTTTCAGATTTTTTAGCTTTATTAGGCGCCATTCTTGGTGAATTTGTCCAGACTTAATTTTCTTTTATTTTCCTGCCATGTAAAAGGTGCCACCTAGGAGTTATTCTATGTTTAGGGTTTTATTTTTTCAAATGCCTATATAAGGCTCACTTGTATTCCAAGAATGAGCAGATTGAATGAATTAGTTTCAGAATTATTTCTGACTTCTGAGGTTTCTCTTGTGGCCTTTGTGTACTGGAGAAAATCTTTGACTTATCAAAGGAGTGGTTTCCTTTGTGGCGTCCCGGATTAGGGTTCTAAGAGACGGGTTCTCTGAGGGTTCAATTCCATTGACCAATATCTCTTCTTTCTTCTTCTTGGTTCCTTTCTTTGTTCTTTGTTGCTTGTTGTTCTGATCCATCTATTTGCTTGTTGTTGCATGCCAAATTTCGATCACTGATCCGTGTCATTTTGGGTTCTTAGAATAGGTTTCTATGGAGTCTCACATCACATTCAAGAGCTAATGCCGTTCAATACCCAAAACATGCTATCTCATACATTTGGCATCAAATTTCATTCATGCATCATACATTTGGGTATTTACATATGTTCATATGGTTGCATACCAATTTCATCATGAGATTACATCATATGCCATGTATATGGCTAAAAAGAAGGCAAAACTAGGCATATTCATATACTTTGATACCCATCTTTTTTTCTAAGCTTAGTGGCCTCTAATACCTTGCTCAATTATTTCACCTAGCATGTTAAGACATTGGAAAAGAGGGGATGAGGTTCAAAGAATCCTAATAGCTCATCTCCCATTCAATCATACATAATATGTACAATGCAAACTTTTCAAATGCATGCATGGTAAAAATGTAAGACATGCACATTTTAAAAACAATCTTGGCATGTGAATCAATCATACAAGACATCCAAGAGCTCACCAAGTGCTTAGATTGGCCTCACACTTCTCCTCATGGATTTTGGACTTGCCTCACCCATTCTTTAAGAGCTTTGGACTCAACCATACTCTTGGGAGCCCACTTTGCTTTTGAGAGACTCTTTACTTTGTCTCAACCAAGCTCAAGGGTTCTTAGCTCATCTTCACTAAAGGAAAGAGTTCTTGGCCTCTTCACACTCAAGCAAACTCACACAACATCATATAATCATTTGAAAACATAACATGACATCAAGCATCATGGCATATAAAAGGCATGCTAGTATACTTTTCAAAGCTTGAAAATACACATACACATATTTTAAAATAAGCTAAACACACATCCATGCATGAGAGAAGGTGGAGAGAGCGACCTTGCTTGCATTTGCGTACTTTTTCCTTAAGTCTTGAATCCTCTCCCTTGACCTCACACACCTAAGAAGGTGGAGATCATTCCTCTTGGCCTAGACACATCATATGGAAGGTAATTACACTCTTGAAGCAAAGTCTAACGCCACACAATTATTAGAAAGGCTAGATGACTCACAAGGCTCTTTTATGGTTCCATAATGCACTTAATGAAGCAACCTTAAGAAAACATCATCTTGACTCCATTTAAATCTCTTGGAGTCATCACATAATCCATTATAGGAACCTTGCTAGGTGTTGCTTTTTTAAGTCATATTATGGAACATATAAGGCCATCTTGCTATCTATGACTTCTAAACTTCTTCCAAGGATTCCTTTCATACTCTCCCATCATACATGATACAAAACTAAACTTGGAAGGAATTAAAACACTCCTTAGGTGCATGGACTCTCCTTGACCAAAGCTATGGTTCCATAAGGCACCAATGGAGTTTCCTTGCTTCCTTTGATGGGAGAATCATGTAGAAAGCTCTCTTGATATCTTATGAACTCATATGAACACTTAAACATCATAAAATATGGCTAGGGTTTATGATAGAGCTTAAGGTGCAATCAAAACCCTAACTTTTCTATCTTGTAAAATCATGGTTTTTACTTAGATTTCTTTGCATATTCTTACTCTCCTCCCCAAATTGATGGAATTCACCCTTTGTTCTCCTCAAAATTCCAGCCCTCTTACATCTACATATATGGGGCAAAATAGGGAGAAGAAGGGGGAGGAAGTATCTACCATGGAATGAGAGATTTACCTTGTTTTTTCTTTTTTTCTCACTTGATTCTCACTTCCTTTGGCTTCCTCTCTTCAAATCTGAAATTTCCCCTCTTGGTTTGACCCTGAAATAGCACCAAAAACTCTAAGAAAGCCATAGGGAGAAAGGGGAGAAGGAGGAGCAGAGATTTCCTAAGGAGAAGACAAGGAAATTCTAACAATTCTTACCTTTTTCTTGAAAATTTCCCTTCTCCCTTGCCTTAGTCTTGTACGCCTCCTTCCCTTGAGCTTTCTCTAGTTTTTGGGCAGAGTTTGGTTGATCTAAATGAGGGGTGCAGAAGAACGCTTCATATATATATAAGTTTAAGAAGGACTTTTTCAAAAATTCCTATCTTATCCTTTGTTCTTGGTAGTTTTGTTTCTAACTCGTTTTAGCTCTTTTTTTAGAACCTTCTTTTTCATTATAAATTTTAGGTTCCTAATTTAGTAAAATGCTTTAGAATCACTCAAATTGGAGCTAAAAGCTTGATGGAGTCGAACAACTTTGTCAAAGTTCGGGTACACTGACGTTGGAAATTGTCCACCGAAGGGGTTTTAATTGTCCTGGGGCTTCTCATAGTTTTTAGGGCTTCTGAGAACCTTAGAGAACTCAAAATTTTCATTTAAAAATCCCTCCATACTTAATTCCAGACCATATAAGTTTAACATATTTTATAAGAAGATCTTGTACTTGCTGGCGGAAACCCTATCGATAAGGTCTTAGAAATTACACTATAGATTGCAGGATCTTGTCAACAAGATCTTTGACCCAGGTGATGAGATATTATTTTAGCCTTTAAATTAACTTGGTCTACTGCCATACTTCATGCTTAATAAACATTCTAATGGTCACATAACATAATCTCTCATTTTCAAAGAATTGGATATTACATCTTACACTTCTCCTAAAATCTCAGTAGTTTCATGACATATAGTTATAATATTTTACAATGCCAAAAGCACAACTAGAGACTCCCCATTAAGCTATAACCCCTAAGGACAATCCAAGCACAACTTTATCCATAGTACATATGTATAGATATGAATGACATTATTAGACCATAACATCCCTATTCCTATCATGTATGCAGCATATTTGCCAAGTTTTCTAGCCATAAAGATCAAAGTTTGACATAATTTCCTAAATTATTGCTTTGATACCAAATGTAACAATCCTAACTTCTAAACACATTAATTAAGCTTAATTGGTCTTTTAAACATGAGTACTTAAGGTTAAACATTATTAATAGTTCGTTAATAGATGAAAACCTAGGAAAATTTTAACATTTTCAATTATTTCTAATCACCAGATAGGTGAGCAAGAAAATTCATAACTAAAGGATACTAAAATTCTCCTATAAGATCTCCATTCCATTCACATTTTATTATAAGAGGCATAAAACTCATTTACATTAGTTTACAAGTCAATACATGTCATTGCCATGTGAGAATTAAGGATTCTAAGTTAATATGGGAGTTTGGAAACTTAGGTCATGACTTAAAGTAACTTCGTCGTGACTAAACTGGTTTTTAAAACCTTGGAAAAAAAATGTTATCCTTGTGCTATGGCTTAAAGTACCCACACCATGACTTAACTAGCTACTGAAACTTAGAAGTGAAAAATTCCTATCCTTTGTTATGACTTAAGCTTCTTGCGCCACAGCGAGGTTACCCTTTGAACCTTACTATTCAAAGTTTCCCGATTCTTGCTGTATCAAACTTCCCTCAAGCTATGGCAAGATCAGCTACTAGATCAGCTTTTCCAAATTTTCTCATGTTATGCCGCGGCCTAAAGACCTACACCATAGTCCAATTAGGTTCTGTAAGGGCACTAACCACGACTTAAGTAGTTTTGGCCGTGGCTTAACCACTTTCTAGTTCTTAACTCCTCATGATTCATTTTTACTCACTTATATCTCTCTCCAATTAATACCAAGGGTCTTCTTAAGATAAAATATAGGGTCTTGATGTAATAAATCCCCCTAACACTCAACAATTTATCACATTCTATGACTTAGGAACCTAGGTTTGGATTAAGGCAATTAAGGATTGATTTATATCAGTAAATTTCCATCTAAGATTGTAAAAAGGAATGTGGAACCTCAAGTGTTTACCTAACATTATGTTGCTCCCTACCAACTGTCCTCAAATCACTTTGCACAAGTTTTAAAGGACTAAACTATTATGTTCTACTCTTAAGTCTGCCAAGTAACCTTAATTACAAAATTAAGCTATAGCACTCCTATATTTCCTATATCAGTCCCATATAGAAGTTAAAGTCACATACATAAAACCTAAATTAAACCTTTAAAATTCATTATACCAATGTCCATTAGTTTAACATAACATCTCCATACATGCATTTAAGTTTTAGAAATACTTGATTGAATGGCCGTTACATTAGAATCTATAGAAATCAGAGTATAGTCTTTTAAGAGAATAAATCCATAGTTACAAATGTCCAAAAACACCTACACTTGGCAAAATGAATGCAACATGATACTATACAACGTTAGTTACAAAAAAGAATAGCATCTAACTGAGTCTAAGTACATCCAAGTGTAGAAACCCCACACAATGCCTCAATTAAGGATGCTTATTCACTTGCTTCCATTTTTCCTTACCCTAAGAACCTTCATATAGAATTATTAGACTATAAAATGGGGTGAGATATGAGTTTCAATTACCAAAGGAAAATTTCATACATATGTATAAATTAATCAACATATATGCATTTTAATCAGATAAACATTATAATCATATATCATATTAGCATATGAACTAGTTAAACCACTAGTGACTACTATCTCATATTAGTAATCATATACAACATGTTAATGGCCAATAACAGAGAGAAAGGCTAGCCCACGATGCCAACTCCCTATCGAGCATGCTCACGGCTCACTGTATTCATGAGTCTGATCATAACTTAGTGGCCGATCAAAGCACAATGCACAGATGGTAGCTACACCACAGTTCTACCAATGACTTGCTCATTGTCCTAAAAATAATAATTCATGTAGCTAACCAATCATTTAGCTTTTCAAAATCATACATGTGCAGCAAATATAAGATTAAAATGAGCATATACAAGGAATTAGAAAAATCCTAGTTAGCTCACTTAGTTGCCAAAATCTTTGGGAGCTAACAACAATACCAAGTCACCCTAAGAACCCTCAATCAAACAAAATACCATTCTTAGTCAACATTCATAGCATAAATCAGATACAAATGAAATTAAATTATCAAGAACTACATAAAAATTACTTACCTTTCCTCCAAAGGATTCTAAATCCATATTGGAGCTTTCCCACACCAAAAACCATAATATCCCACTCCAAAATTTTGATATTTCTGCACAAAATCTGAGTCTATTACATAAGTCAGCCATTGGGATAAGTAACTAGTAGAAGAATCCATCAAAATGAGAAGAAGATACTCACCTAACAGTCCTCCAAGCCTCCCTTTTGAAAATTCAACAAGAATCCATCAAAATGACAAAGTTTAGATTTGAGAAGTAAGATGAAAATCCTCTAAATGACGAACTAATTGTAGTATATAGTCTCTCGAGAACTGGACTGAAATCAATGAAACTACAAAAGAGGACCCCAAAATGAAAGGATAGAGGCTAAACAAGAGTAGAATAATAATTTAGCATTGAGAAATAAGAATACAAAGCTAAAAATGCCTAAAAACCTAAGCTAGAACAGCTAAATAAAATTTGATGAAAGGGTAGTGACATTTTTGTAATTTTGAGTAAATTTTTGAAAACTCAAAGGAGGGATCTTTAAATGGAAAAATTGGGTTTCTTAGGATTCTCAAAGGCCCTAAAAAGCATAGGAACCCCTAGAATGGTCAAAACTCCTCCAGTTTGTATTTTAGAGTGTCAGTTAACCAAAACTTTGACCATATCGTTCAATAATGTTAAAAATCTTATTTGGATGAAACCAAAAGCATTTTATGACTTATATGACCTAAATTTCATGATGAAAAAGATAGTTCTCAAAAAGGAGTTGAAATGAGCCCAAATGGAAAGAGCCAAGTGTAATTTTGAGAAATAGCATAAATGGGTTCCATAGCCTCTTATATCACATCCCTCTCTTCTCTAGCCTTCTAACTGACATTCCTCTAGTCCAAAAATAGATTCAAGCTCTATCCTAAGAGGTGCACCAAGTGAGGGAGCAAGGGGAAGAGAAAGAAGCCTTGAAAAGGTAAGAATTTCACACTTTTTTATGCCTTTTCCTTCACTAAATTTCGTCTTCTCTTTCTCCTCTCTTCTCTCATGGTTTTGATGAATAATTTAGGGCTATTTTATGGCTGGTTCAGTAGGAGGAAGAGAGAGTTTGAAGGAGAGATTGGAAGCTTTAGAAAGTTTCCTTGAAAAGCTTTAAAACAAGGTAATATACTATGACTTTTCTTACTTCTTCTGGGTTGCTCTTCCATGCACCATTTCTGCTAGACCAAGGCCCATGTAGGAGAGTATGAATTCAAGTCATAGTAAAGTAGGAACAAGGGTTTTAGAGCATGAGGAATAAGAATATACAATTGAAATTAAAAGAAAAGCTTTAGAATTCAAGTTATGATGCTTAGAGTTCTAGTTGCATCTAGTAATTTTTGAAACTTTCTAATGATAATCTAGCTTATATAAGAGTATGTATGAGTTCATAAAAGATCCAAGAAGCTTTATAAGTGGCAAATTCCTTAAGAAAACTAGGAGAAGTCTATGGGCTCCTTAACCATATGAATATCTCAACCAAGAGGAAGAAGAGGTACTTAGGGAGTGTAACACCATAATTCTCTAGCTTATCTCATGCTAGTTCCATGCCTTATGCCATACATATCACAAGAAAACAAGAAAATGGCATTAAAATAATGAATATATTTGCGTTGCGTAATAGATAAATATTTCATTTGGTGTCTCGTTGACCAAATGGAGTCATTTATCTCATTCTCATATTTAATTATACAATTACAACTCATAACCATCCCAAGAAGTGGCCTAGAACTCATGCAAGTGGATTGTATACATGAAAACAATAGGTGCAGCCTCTGCTAGAAATTTTAGGTTACTAATAATAATTTTGAAAAATCATAACTAATTTTAAAAAAATTAAAATCATGCATACTTTACCATTATAGAAAGCAACAGATGTATACTTTATGCTAAAAATATAGGAAGACTAAACAGGGGCTTCTAGTTACCAAAAATGGATGGAATAGTACCAGAGGTTTCCTTTCATTGCTAATACTGTCATCCAACTTTAAAAATTCATATCTCCCTGCTCAGAGGTCTAATTAGGGTGATCTAGGTGGCCATGGAAATATTATCATGTCTAATTTATTTCTAAAAAATTTCATAAGCATTGGACATCATTTGTCCCTCGAATGACACAGCCAAAGAAATTGACCATATGAATAGTGTCTGCATGAGTTTAGCAGAAAAATGCCAACTTTGAAAATTCATTATTAATTACACATAGCTCTAAATAATCTGGTCTTTAACTTTCCAAAAATCTCTAAATAAGGCCTATATGTGTGCCAAATCTCATGGGCAAATTTATTCATTTGGTCAGATCTTGACATTAGGTTGCAAAATGGCTCATTTTGTGTCATATAAGGGGTCCAAATGGTCCATTTTGAGTTCTAAGGCAACTATGACCTCTTGAGCACATGGGAAAGCCCCAAAATGGACTACCAAATATGTCTCAAAGGTGCATGAACCCAGAAATTAAAAACTCACTCTCTCACCCCATGCTATACACAAGATTACACATGCTTTACATTGCCATTTAAGACCCAAAAAGTACATTATCATTCTTTTGGCATCAAACCTCATACATACATCAAATATATGGGTAATTACACATGTTCAAATGATTATACAATATTTTTGTCATAGGATGACATCATTTGCCATTCATATGGCTACAAACTAAGTAAAACTAGGCACTTTGATGTCAATCTCTCATCTCCCAACTTGGTGGCTTCCATTACCTTGCTCATTTAGTCCACCTAGTATGTTAAGACATTAGAGAGGAGGGAATGAGATTCAAAGAATCCCAATAGCTCATCTCCCTTTCAATCACACATAAAGAATGCAATTCAAGTCTTAAAAATGCATGCATGAGCATAATGGAGAGTGTAATCATTCAAGAAGCATTCTTGGTATTTAAACAAGTCAAACAAAGCATGTGGCAAGTAATTGGATTAGCCTCACCCACTTTCTCTAAGAGGTTTTGACTCAACCTCACTCTTGGGAGACTCTTTACTTTGTCTCAACTAATTTTAAAGGTTCTTAGCTCATCCTTACCATGGCTAAGGGTTCTTGGCTTCACCACACTCAAGCAAACCCAAGCAAATATACTAGGCATCATTTGAAAAATTAATACAACATCATGGTACCATAGACTATAGGCATATGCTAGAACACTTTTCGTGGCTTAAAACACATATACATACATTCAAAGATAAGGTAAACACACATTCATGCATAAGAGAAAGTGGAGAGAGCTACTTTTGCCACACAAGTACACTTTTTCTCTTGGCCACACACTCATAATGATGGGAGGCTTGTTTCTCTTATCCTAAATACAATATATGAAAGCCAATTAAGTTCTTGGAATCATTTCTAAAGTTATACATCTACTTGGAACTCTAACTTTGTCTTATGGTGCATTTATGGTTCCTAAATACACTTAATGAAGAAACACCCATTAATTGAGTTCTAGGCTCTATTCTTTTCTTTCATTTATGATTCTTGACTCTTTTTAAGCCTCTTGCAGTCATCACACAATTAAAACAAGGAGCCTAACTACATGTTGCTTCTTTAGGTCATATTATGGAACCTATGATGCCATCTCACTTTCTATGGTTTTTAAAATTTTTCCAAGGCTTCCTCATCCTTTTCCATTATATATGACTTAAAAATGGGTTTGGAACAAATTAAAACTTCCCCTAGGTGTCCCAACTATATTAGGCCATGGCTATGGAGCATAAGGATACCAAGGGAGTTTACTTTATTTTCTTGATGGAAGACGCATATAAGGAGCCTTTTAGGGATCTTAACAGCTCATCCAAACACTTATTTAGGCTTAGGAATTATTGTATCAAATCAAATTTTGCAAGGGACACTTGAAACCCTAACTTTGCTATCTTAATTTTCCATGGTTGTTTGTTAATTCTCTTTGCATATTCTTATTCTTCACACTCAATTCCCTAAGGTTCACCCTTGGTTCTGCCCAAAATCCATGTCTTCGTGAAGCTCTCTAGGTGGGACAAACCAAGGAGAAAAAGGGAACAAGAGGTGACTGCCATGAATGAAAGATTTACCTTATTTTCTTAGCTTTTCTTGCTTGTTTCTCACTTTACTTGGCCTCCTCTCCTCAAATCTGAATTTTTCACCTCTATTCTACCTTTAAAGTAGATCCAAGAACGTCAATAAAATCATGGGAAAGAAGGGAAGGTGAAGGAGAAAGAGTTTGCTAAGGAGAAAGCATGAAAAATAAAAAATAATCCATATATTTTTCCTTGTTTTTCTCCTTCCTTTCTTCTCCTCTTGGTGTGCCTCAAACCCTAGTTCTCTCCTTTGGTTTAAGGTAGAAACAAATGTGGCTAAATGAATGAGGAGGTGGGGTGTAAAGTCCCACATCGGTAGGAAGGGGCCTGTGCTAAGGGCTTATAAGTGGAAGCAAAGCTCTCCCCACTAGACGCGTATTTTCCCGTGAGCTAAGCAGGCAAGCGATAAAACCCAACTAAATGGGGAAGGCTGGGTCAGTGACCCTCAAACCAGGAAGGAAGGGACAATACGTCTAGAGGCTCTGTAGGTTGTTTGGTATCAGAGCAATCCTGGCCCATGTGTGACTCGAGGATGGGTCGGCCCTAAAAGGGGGGTGGATTGTAAAGTCCCACATTGGTTGGAAGGGGCCTGTGCTAAGGGCTTATAAGTGGGGCCAAAGCTCTCCCCACCAGATGCACATTTTCTCGTGAGCTAAGCGGGCAAGTGACAAAACCCAATTAAACGGGGAAGGCTGGGTCAGTGACTCTTGAACCAGGAAGGAAGGGACAATACGTCTGAAGGCTCTATAGGTTGTTATACACATATAGAGCCTCATGAGGTATTGTCCCCTACCTTCCCGGTTCAGTGGGGTTTTGTCCCCCCTATTTAGCTCACGGGAAAAGGCACCTCGTGAAGGGGGAGCTTTGCCCCACTTATATGGGCTAGCCATAGGCCCCTTCCAGCCGATGTGGGACTTTACAATCCACCCCCTTTTTGGGTCGACCCGTCCTCGGGTAGAACATAGGCCAGGATTGCTCTGATACCAACACATACAAAGCCTCACAAGATATTGTCCCCTGCCTTCCCGGTTCAATGGGGTTTTGTCCCTTCTTGCTTAGCTCACGGGAAAAGGTGCCTCATGAAGGGGGAGCTTTGCTCCCACTTATATGGGCTAGCCACAGGTCCCTCCAGCCGATGTGGGACTTTACATGGGGCATGACATATATATATATAGGTAGGTTAGGAAGAACTTTTCAAAAATTCCAATTTCATCCCTTCGTCTTGGCATTTTTTGTTTCTAGTTCGTTTTAGCTCCTTTTTTAGAATCATATTTTCCATTATAAAATTTAGGTTCCCAATTCAATAAAATGTCTTTAGAATCACTCAAATCGGAGCTAAAACTTTCCCAAACAAATCCGTCAAAGTTTAGGTCAATTAACATCAGAAAACGTCGACCGGTAGGGTTTTAACTGTCCCGGGGCTTCCTATGATTTTTCAAGGCCTCTGCGAATCCCAAAGAACTCAAAAATTTCATTTAAAAAGCCCTCCTGTAAGAATTCCAAAATTTTCTTAAAATTACAAAAATGTCATTACATTTCGTCAATCTTTCATTACAATTCATTTCTTCATTCTAGCTCTATTTTTCTTTCTATCTAAGCCTAAAATTCTCATTTTTAGGAGTCTAGAATACTACTTAAATTTTTCAGGACCTTAACTAATTCATTTCAGGGGACTTGCTTCGAAAACATATTTGTTTCCGTCGTTTAACAAAAATTAGACATTACAGAGAGAGTTTTCTTTGATTTTAAAGATAAAAAGGGTCTAGATATGAATTATAGACGTCAAAGGAACCATTGGTTTAAATTTAGAAACCATATTTTAGAAGTTGAAAGTTTAGGGTTCCTTTATACATAGAAAAATAACTTAGTGTTAGGCTCCTTGAATTGAGTTGAAGATAACTCTAAAGAGTTTAAGTGGAGCTATATGACTTAGATCAAATGAGAAATTGGAGCCAAGTTCATGGATTATATGAGTTGCTTCATTATGCCCTTGTATGGAACCATAACCATGCCATAAGCTATCATAAGATTGTGTCGAGTGTAACACCATACTTCTAGGACTCAATTCATGCAATTCCTATGCCTCATCTTATGTTTGTTCTATGGAAACAATCGAGTGGCATAGGGAGTTATGAATTAAAATGCATTTCTCTACTGATAAAATTTTTCTTTCGGAGTCCCGTGGGCCATATGAATGCATCTATCACATTCTCATACTTAAATACATGAATATAGCTCATTTCCATCATCAAATTTGGTCTACAACTCGTGGAAAGCAAAGGAACACATTAAAATTCATGTTTGCATTTTCGTCCAGAATTTCCTCTTTTCTATCACAAACTTTGGAAAATCATAACTAAATATAGAAAAATCGAAATCATGTGTTCTTTGTCATTCTGGAAATTTCAGGATGTTTACTTCACACTAAAAATACGTTTAAGTCACAAAATTCATCACAAGGGACGTTTGACATCCAAAACGCTACAGACTCACTGGCTGCCTGGGCTGTGATTCAGGTTACTGATGCAAACTTCTGAAATTCATAACTAATTCTAAAAAAATCGAAATCACACACCTTTAGTCATTCTGGGAAGCTAAAAATGTTAACTTAACACTAAAAATAATTCCCAAATGAAAAAGATACGTTTAGGTATATGGAACTGATGGAACAGTGATTGAGCTCTGGAGTCGCCGCTGTTACTGACAGCCAATTTCAAAAATGCATAACTCTATGCTCGGACCTCCAAATGAGGTGATCTCGGTGGCCACAGAAAGCTTATGACCTCTAATTTATGCATATAAAATTTCATAAGAATTGGACACCATTTGGCCATCGGATGACACAGAATTCAAAACTGCCAGTATGAACAGTGCACATACCAGAAACCATGGAAAATTCCAACTTTGAAAATTCATCAAATATTCTCTAGGTCTCCGAAAATTATGATCTTTAGCTTTCTAGAAAGCTCTTAATAAGACCTAATTGTATGCCAAATTTCAGGGCAAGACTAACTCATTTGGCCAAAAAGTGGCATAGGGTTCCATTATGGTCAATTTTGGCTCCATATTGGGTACCAAAATTGCCAAATGGATTTCCTTTGGTCTTGGCACCTTTTGGGCAAGTTTAAAAGCATGTTTAAGACTTGGGGAAGCTGCCCAAATGGTCCCAAACCATTTGCATCTCATTTTGGCTTTTTCACCCTCACTTATACACATTACACCAAGCTTTTCTCAAGTGCATACATTAACATAAACACTCAATTTATGTTCTAGAATACATACACCATACTCATTCATTTATCTATCACATAATATCATTTTTTACATTTGTCCAAGGGGTCATAGACTATTTACAATAATAATATACATCATGAAGTCTCATTATGAATCAAAAGACCAAAAATCAAGCATAAGGATGGCAATCTTCTTTCTTCAAGGTGGTTGGCTCCCATTGCCATGTCCACTTGGTCCACCTAGCATATTAGGACATTTAAGAGGAGGGAGTGAGATTCAAGAATCTCAATAGCTCATCTCCCATTCCATCACACATAATATGTGCAAGCAAGTTTTACAATTGCATGCATGGAGAAAGTAGAAATCATAGGCATTTTAAAAGCAACCTTGGCATGTGAATCAATCATACAAGACATTCAAGAGCTCACTAAGTGTTTGGATTGGCCTCACACTTCTCCTCATGGATTTTGGACTTGCCTCACCCATTCTTTGAGCACTTTGGACTCAACCATACTCTTGGGAGCCCACTTTGCTTTTGGGAGACTCTTTACTTTGTCTCAACCAAGCTCAAGGGTTCTTGGCTCCTCCTCACCCAAGGGAAGAGTTCTTGGCCTCTCCACACTCAAGCAAACTCATACAAACATCATGGATTTATTTAAAACATAAAATGGCATCAAGGATCATGACATGTAAAGGCATGCTAGCATACTTTTCAAAGCTTGAAAATACACATACAAGCATTCTAAAACAAGCTAAACACACATCCATGCATGAGAGAAGGTGGAGAGAGCTACCTTGTATACAAACACACACTTTTTCCTTAGCTTTCAAGCCTCCTCTTTAGCCACACACCCACAAGTTGGTGGAGATAGTTTCACTTGGCCTAGACACAAATTATGGGAGCCAATTAAGTTCATGAAACAATTTCTAGGGCTATGCAACTTGCTTAAACCCTAGATTACTCTACAACCTCCATTATGGTCCATATTGGCACCTAATGAAGCAACACCCCTCAAATGATTTCTAGGCCTCATTCTTTACTCTCAAATATGATTCTTGACTCCTTTTAAGCCTCTTGGAGTCATCACATCATTAAAACAAAGGGCCTAACATCATGTTGCTTCCTTAGGTCACAATATGGAACCTAAAGCACTAACTCATTCTCTAAGCTTCCTAAATTTTTCCCAAGGTTTCCCCTCACATTTATTCCTCATGTATGACTCAAAAATGGGCTTGAAACAATTTAAAACTCTCCCTAACTATGCCATCCCTACTTGGCCGAAAGTTAGAGCATAAATGGGATTTCATGGCTTCTTGATTTTTCCTTGATGGGGGAACCATTTAGGGAGATTGTTAAGAGTTGTAAGAGGTCAAGGAAACACTTAAATAGCTAAGGGAACTCATGGATTAAATCAGTTTTTACAATCCCTTTAAGTGCTCTACACTTTTCTAACTTGATTTTCATTAGCCTTTCTTCCAATTTCCTTGCATCTACTAACTCCTTATGGTCTAAAACCCACAATTCCTTCTTATTTCTGGACAAAAAGCCTCCCCCCAAGATGGTTCTATTCTGGCAGAACTCCACACACAAAGGACAAGAAAAAGGAAGCAACCAAGATAAAAAAAATCACCTTGATTCCAAGCTTTTCTCAAGAGTTCTCTTCCTTGCTTCAACCCTCTCCTTGAATTTTGAAATTTCCCCCTCATTTCTGGGCTCAAAATAGAACCAAACATC
Organism: Erythrophleum fordii; assembly: GCA_032878935.1. Taxonomy (NCBI): domain Eukaryota; kingdom Viridiplantae; phylum Streptophyta; class Magnoliopsida; order Fabales; family Fabaceae; genus Erythrophleum; species Erythrophleum fordii. Next base: position 12,550,223 of record JAVQMF010000033.1, read on the forward strand.
TCACTAAATCCATAGGAAGAGAGGAGGAAAGGAGGGGAAGAAGTTTAACAAGGTAAGGAGTAGGAAAAAGTGGCTAAAACTTACACCTTTCAAAGCTTCCTCTTCCTCCCTTGGCCTCCCCTCTTGTGCGCCACTCTCAGCCCTTATTACTTCTGTTTTAACGTGTGAGAGAGTGGGGGAGGAGATCTGAGCAAAGGAGGGGCATTTTTATAAGCTAGCAATTCATTTAAGCAACTTTTAAAAGTTACAATTTAGTCCCTCTTCATAGTTTTGTTTGTTTTAGCTCGTTTTAACTCCTTTTTGAAATCCGTATTTTCCATCATATTCCTTAGGCTCTTAATCATAATAATTGCCTTTGGAATCACTCAAAAAGGATCTAAAACCATTCTGAACCATTCGGTCAAAGTTTTGGTCAACTGACGACCGAAATCGCTCACCGGAGGGGTTTCAACTGTTCTAGGGGTTCCCATAGTATTTAGGGCCTCTGAGAACCCTAGAAAGCTCAAATTTTTTATTTAAGAAGCCCTCCTATGAGTTTTCCAAATTTTTCAAAAATTACAAAAATGCCCCTACTTCCCTCAGTAAATTTTCTGATCTCTTTTGGCTCTAGTTTTTGGGCATCTTAAACCTCAAATCCTCATTTTCTAATATTTAAAATTTTATTATAATTTTAGTTGGCCCCAATTCCTTCTATTTCGAGGACTTCTTTTTATATTTGGCCCATTTCTGCCGTTTATGGAGAAACCGAACATTACGTTTCTCACATTTACGGAGGGACCGGATGTTACATCGAGTTCATGTGAGGGTAGAATTAGTTCCAATGATGTATCTATGTCTTATTTGATGTATCTAGGCCAAGCAAATCAAGCTTCTCCTAGGTGTGTGTGTGTGTGTGAGAGGCTTAGAAGGGGAAGTGAAATCCAAGGAAGAAAGCTTATGTTTCTTGACTTAAGGTAGCTCTCTATCCTTTCTTGTATGCATTTCTTAGTTATCTGATTGTCATTGGATGCTTGTGTGTATGTTTGAATCATGAGATATGCCTATAACCATTAATTAAATGCTTTGGTACCATTATGTTTCATAAATGACAAATTTAAAGGTGTATGGCTCTTAATAGGTGAAGAGAAGCCAAAAGTCTCAAGAATAAGTGAGGCTAAGTCAAAAGTCCCTAAAAGTGGGTAAGACAAACCCAGAAGTCCTAAAGAAATTAGGTGAAGCTAGACCAAAATTCCCTAGAGCCTATGCTTGATTTGAATGAGTTTCATGTGACTTGAAAATTGATTATGCATGTCTACTAGAAGCTTTTATTACATGTTTGCATTCTTTGACATAAAAATGTGCTACATATGTATGCTTGAAAGGGTAGAAGGGCTATTGGGATTCTGTAAATCTAACTCTTCCCCACACTATGTCTAACCATGTCTAGGTGAGCCTCATGGAGCAAGGAATGGAAGCCAAGGAGCATAAATGATGATACTTTGACAATAGAATAGGATTTTGTGTAAATTATTGTCAAAGTATATAGGTACATGATGTTTATGAGATGTCAACCCTTGAGCATGTGTAAAAGTATGTAATTATGATGTATGAACTAAATTTGGAACCAAATGTATGAGTATGTAAGTTTTTGACATTCTTGAGCTTTAGTATACATATGTATAAGAAGAAGTGGAAGGGTAATTTTGAGGTCCATGATGGTTTGAACCAATTTTGATGCTTTTATATGCTATAATTGAAGTTTTGGACGTGCTCAAATAGCCATGGTTCAAGAGGAAAGTCAATTTGGACCATTTGAAGCCATTATGTGACCATTTTGAGCCATAATCTTGCCATGAACCAAAATTTGACCAAATGGACAAATTTTTCCATGAAATTTGGTAGGCATACAAGTCTTATCTGGAGCTTTTTACAAACTTAAAGAGCACTATTTTTGAAACTCTAGAGAATTTATTATGAATTTTTAAAGTTGGCCAAAGTATGTAAAAATTATTATTCATATAATCAGTTACTTTTTAGTGTCATTCAAGGGACAAATGAAGTCTAATGCTTATGAAATTTAACAAGCATATAGCTAACATCATAAGCTTTGCATAGCCACCAAGAGCACTCAATTTGGATCTATATAGAAAGAGATATGAATTGTTGAAATTTTTGGTTTGCTGTAGAACATCCTCCAAACCTGAATCACTGGTTCATTATATTTCATGGGCTAAATGATGTTGTTGTGATCTATAATTTTTATGGTAGTTAGAGGACATCTTCGCCAGAAAAGTCATAATTTGCATGATTTCGATTTTTCTAAAATTAGTTATGAATTTTCAAAGTTTATATCAAAATATGAAAATCAAGGAAAATTACAAGTGTGATGTGAAATTGTGATGTATGCCTTGGACCCAAAATTTAAGATTCAAGTTATGATATTTCTGATTGAACAAATGTGTTATGAATGGTAAATAAGTTTGGTAAGCCCACATGGTCTATTTAGCCAAGGTTGGATTATTTTGGCTTCTAATAATGGCAAATTCCACTACTAAAACTATTAATTTCATGAAAATGGACACTTTTAGCTAGTTTTGGTACATATTAAATGCTAGATAGATATGGTATTACACTAACCAAACCAAAATGTAGAGGAAGAAGAGATGATTAAGTTTTATAAAGTCTACCTTGGCTAAATCTTCCTCTAAGAGTGCAAATTTGAGCTATAAAGTGATGAAACTCTAGCCTCTCCCCTCCCTATGCAAAAATGCTCTTACTGCTACTAAACCAATTGTTTTGACTCCAATAAGTTAGTGTGGCTACTGAACCCTTAGTGTTTTTGGTTAAAATGGGCTAACCTAAAAACCCATTATCTATTTAGGTCTATTTCCTAAATGTTAGGGCAAGCTATATGGATTTGTTTGAGTTGGCTCTGCACAAGAATGTATTTGGACCTCTAATTATGGTTCTTAATACAAATAAATTAATCACAGGGCCCAATTATTAAATTTTTAACCCATTTGACATTTAAATCCATAATAATATTTTATTTTCTCCAAAATTACCAAGAATAATTATTTGTCTTAAAATGCCCAAAATAATCCTTTTCTCTAAACATTTCTATTTTCCATAATTTGCATAATTTTCCTCATTTTAATTCCTTAATTATTCATAATTACTCTTGATTAATCTCGGGTGTTATAGTGTTAGTTTTCCCTTCATTCATGATGTTTTTCTTTTCTACCCAAAATGCAACTTGAACCTTGACATTTTGGTTGGGTCACTTATATATGCAAAAATTCAAGAGAATATGATGACTTATTATGTTGGCTTAGTCAAGTGAGCTCACATTAGTGCTTTCAAACTTTTAAGAGCTTAGGTATTCATTAGGTAAGTGTTCCTATAGTGTTAAAGTGCTAAAATTTTATCATTTAGATTGATTTTTAGCATGCGGCTGTCACATGTGCCAGAATTCAAGTATTAGAGGAGACCCATTATTGGTTCTTAGTGGTTTGATCCTAAATAACCATATTTAGTCCTTTGGGAGGTTGGGCAAGTTTTTTCTATTTGATTCTTGGCAAAATTGATGGATGGGTATGTGTTATTAATGGGTGTAAAATTATGTCCATTCTTGCTCTAGGCTTGATGGGCCACTTGGATATGTTGGTAGCTAAAGGAAGAGTAACTAATTTTGTTTGAGGTAACTAAGGGGTTTAATTCGATGAATATGTGTATTTGTAGTCATATAATTGCTAGCATATATGTTTTGATGACTAATGATAGGTTTAACTACTTATTGTATATTTTGTACCATGATTATGTCCTTGTATATGGAGCTATAATCATACTTCCACTTATAGATTGTGCAATTATCATGCATCAAGTCATGACCATACTCTTAATGATCCATGATCAAGAGGAAGCTTATGCCATGATCGTGCCTTCCCCTTAGTTGTTGGCCAATAACTTGATGATATATGATTGTTAATATAGGACGGTAGTCATTAGTAGTTAAATTTGTTCATTTGAAATTGTGCATGCATTTCTTTTGTCATATAATTGTCATGTAAAGCATTGTATCGATCGACCTATACACGCTAATGAAATTTGCCATTTGTTATTGAGATTTTATGTCTCACCCTAGGTGTGGGCTTACTTTCAAGGACTGGATCTCTTAGTAACAAGGAGCAGCTACTAAAGGTTGATTGTAGTGGGCTAATATTCAGGTAGGCTTGAAGGCCTTATTATATCCAATTTGTATATTTGAGGAAATTTACTCTCATGTAATTGACCCTTATTTTGTAGCATGTGCAACAACCAGTTTTTTAACTAAACTAGGACTAGTATGTTAATGAAAGAGAATCCTAAAGTAAATTGAATTAAGGCTAAAAAAGGGTAAAATATTAATTAGCACATTGAGAAACAGGGATAAGAAATCATACACAGAAAGAAAACAAAGCTAAAATAGCAAAACGGAGAAAAAGGGCTTATTAGTGGCAAAATTATAATTTTGAGCAGCAAATTTTAAGAAACTCAAAGAAAAAAGTTTTAAAGCCTAAAATTAAGGTCACCAGGGTTTTCAAAGGTCTTAAAAATCATAAGAATAGTCATAATTAGCTAAAGCCCTTTTGAGGTGTTAAAAGGGTCAGACAATGCCAAAACTTTAGGTAAAGCTAGTTTTAACCTTTTTAAGCCATTCAAACCCTAAAATTAATGTTTTATGTGAAAGAGCACCAAAAAATTTGTAAGGAATAGTCAAATCATGAAAAGCCTGAAAAATGAGTCTAAGCAGAGTAAACTAATGCATAGGGGCAAAATGGTTATTTTGAAAAATTATAGAGGTTTCTTAAATAAGATTACACCTCATCATCTTCTCCAACCTTCCAGTTTCAGCATTTTAGAGGTTATAAGAACTTAAAATAGTCTAGAAAGGTTTGGTCAAAATTATTGTTACATGGGGTCCTAATTTGCATATCGTCAGGGATTTAGCAAAACCAACCTCATCTTGTTAATCTATTACCTTATTTCATAATACTATGATGAGGATACTAATTTCTCAAGTCAATTCTCATATTTTCTAAATTCCTAATTTTTCTTTTGGTTAGATGCAAATTGGTTCTTTTAATCTTGATTGGCCCTTTCTCTCCCTATTACATCTTTTTAACTAATTCTCTCCATTCTTTAGTATTAGCTTACAAAATATAGAATATTATAATGCTAGTATGTATGAAGTGACAAATTATGATTTTAATAACCCATATAGTTGAAAAGGGGTAGTGAGTGGCCATCCTTAGTATTTGTTATGTTTTTTGGGTTCCTTTGGTTAATAGGTTAAATGTGTTATTTATAATATTTTAAAACAAATTTGACAAGGAATAGGACTAGATTTTTCAATTTGGGACTTATAAGTCCCAATAAGAAAATTAAAGAGGTAACAGGGTCATTATGACCATTTGGTATGTTTTCGACGAAATTCTACTATGAGCAATTTTAATTTAGTAAACTAAAGTAAGTAGAAGTGGTTTGGGGTTAAAGGAAAATCAATTGCAACATTTGAATAGGTGAAACCCAAGTTATAGGCTCATTTACAAACTAGCCATTGTATGTAACACCATATTCTATTGCTAGATTTTGGATGCCAACTTTGAAAAATCGTAACTAAATCTAAAAAAATTAAAATCAAGTAAATTATACCATTCTAGAAAGCTACATATGTTAAATGCATGCTGAAATAATTCCATATCAAAACAAAAACATTTATCCACTAGATATTGATGGAACAGTACCAAAGGTACTGCTGCATTACTTGTACTGACTCCAAATTTCAAAAATTCATATCTCTCTACTCAAATATCCAATTAAGGTGATCTTGGTGGCCATATAAAGCTTATTATGTATAGTTTATGCTTTTAAAATTTTGAGTATTGGACACCATTTGATCCTCAAATGACATAAGAGAAGAAACTAACTAAATGAACAATAACCATATCAGTTCAGTAGCTTTTTGGCAAATTTGAAAATTCATAATTAATTATACAGAGCTCCAAATAAATTGGTCTTTATCTTCTTAGAAAGATCTAGATAAGATCTATATGCATGCTAAATTTCATGAGGAAATTCATCCATTTAGTCAGTTTGTACTATAGGGTTGCAAAATGTCACATTTTGGTATCTAAAAGGGTCACAATTGGTGTCATTTAGCTTCTAGCTTTTCTAGGGCCACTTGAGCACATGGGAAAGCATCAAAATAGCCTATTAAACATATCTCAAAGGTTTAAAAATCCAGATCTCATAAATTCACTCTTCCACTTGATGACATACACATGGAACATACAAGCTCTACCTTGCCATTTAATGTCAAAAACATACTATTCCATTCATTTGTTTCCAATTCTCATATATACATCACATATCTATGCATTCATACATTTTCAAAAGGTTATACATCATTTAATTACATCTTATGACAACAAAGTAGCTACAAAAAGAGCAAACGACACATTTCTTTCTCAATCTCTCATTTTCCAACTTGGTGGCTCCCATTTCCTTACTCACTTAGTCCACCTAGACATGTTAGACAATATAGAGAGAAGAATGAGATTCTAGGAATCTCAATAGCCCTTTTCCCCTTAAACCATACATAAAGGTTGCAATTTTAGGTCTAAAAATACATGCATGGCTATCTTGAAATCCATAAACATACATGGAACATGTTTCACATTCAAGAAGACATACTTATCATGCATAGGCTTGCCAAGATCATGGTTTAGCTTCACCCATCTTCTTTAGGACCTTTAGACTTGTCTCACCCACTTTCAAGGGACTTTTGACTAAGCCTCACTCTTTCTAGAGACTTTGGCTTTGTCTCATCCAATCTTAGAGACTTTTGGCTCATCTTCACCCTTACTAAGGGACTTTTGGCTTCACCATACTTAAGTAATCCAAACACATTTATAAAAATATCATTCAAGTACATAAGCAAACTATCATAGTACCATGGCATATAAATACTTGCTAAAAATATTTTTCATGGTGTAAACATATACGCACACATTTAAAGACAAAAAAACATCCAAAGATGCATGAGAGAAAGAAGAGAGAGCTACCTTGTATGCAAGAACACACTTTCTTTCTTGTAAATTCTTTCTCTCCCTCAGCCAAACACTCAAAAAGAGGTAAGACTTGATTCCTTTAGTCTAAACACATCAAATGGGGTCTAATTATACTCTTGAAACATCTACTAAAGCCACGCATACACTAGAAAAGCTAGGTTGCTCATATGGTTCAATTATGGTTCCATAAAACACCTAATGGAGCAACCTTGGGAATTTATGATCTTGGCTCCATTCTCTCAATCTATGACTCTTGAATCTATTTAGACTCCTTGGAGCAATCACACATTCATTTCAAGGAGCCTAGTTATGTATTGCTTCATTATGCTACAATATGAAACCTATACCTCCATCACCCTTTCTAGGCTTTCTAATTTTTTTCCAAGACTTCCTCTCATACTCTCCCATCATATATGATGCAAAACTAAGCTTGGAAGAAATTAAAACACTCTTTAGGTCTATGAACTCTCCTTGGCTGAACCTATGCTCTTCATTTGTACCCATGGAGTTTGTTTGATTTCTTTGATAGGGGAAACATGTGGGAGGCTTCCTTGATGTCTTAAGAACTCATATAAACTCTTAGACACCTTAAATTATGGCTACAAATCATCCTACAAACCAAGGTGCCACTGAAACCCTAAGTTATGTGTCTTGAAAAAGTATGGTTCTTTCTTTGTTATCTTTGCATATTCTTATTTCCCACACTCTAATTCCTAAGATTCATCTTTGGTTTGGTTCAAAATTCAATCCCTCTTGCTGTCTATATAATGGTCAAAATATACAAGAAGGAAGACAAGGAGGAGCAAGTATGGAAATGGCAAAACTACCTTGATTTTCTAGCTTTTCTTGGATGCTCTTACTTTTGCTTTCATTCTCCTCTCCAAATTCAAAATTCTCCCCTCTAGTCTAAGCTTAAAATAGCACCAAATACTTCAATAAAACTATGGGAAGAAGGAGGAGATTAAGTTTCCTAAAGGAAAGACCAAGAAAATCCATGAATTTCATACCTTTCTTGCCTTGTGTTTCCTCTTCCTCTTTCCTTCTCTTGTGCACCTCTCTCCCTTGGTTTCACTTCTATTCTTGGGCAGAAATAAAGTTGGCTAAGTGAGGGAGAGAAAGGGGACGTAGCATATATAAGAAAAATTAAAATTGTTCATTAAAAATTCCTATTATGTCCTGTCTTTTTGGCATTTTCGTTTTAGTTTCGTTTTACCTCCTTTTTTAGAACCATCTTTTTTATCATAAAAATTAGGTTTTCTAACTTATAAAATGCCTTTGAAATCACTCAATTTAGAGTTAAAACCTTCCCGAACAAAAGGGTCAAAGTTCAAGTCAACTATTATTAGAAAACATACACTAGAGGAGTTTTAACTATCTCAAGGCTTCTCATGGTTTTCAGGGCTTTTGAGAACCTCAAAGAGCTCAAATTTTTCATTTAAAAAGCCCCCTATGAGTATTTAAAAAATTTCCTGAAACTATGAAAATGTCATTCTATTTCGTAACCATTTCGTTACATTCTATCTAGTTATTTTGGCTTCGGTTTTTAGACATCTCTGGCCTTGTATTTTCATTACTTAACATCTAGATCATTATTATAATTTTTTTGGACCTTAACCAATTCATTTTAGAGGACTTGCTCTTAAAACATATTTGTTTCTATCGTTTTTACAAAAGTCGAACGTTACACTGTAAGTGTGTGAAAGTGAGGTTTAAGGTGGTCACTTTTTGTTCCACCAATTTTTATCGAGGTTTGAAGTTTAGACAAGCTTAAATATACATTTGAAATTGCTCCAAATGGTCAGAGGAATTTAGGTGTATCTTGAATTTTGGGTTGTCACTTGGTGGTTTTTTAAATTGTATTTGCTATCAAATACCTTTGTTATCATAAAGAGGGAAATGGAGGTTGCACCTACCCATGTTTGTATTTAAGTTGCTAGGTAGATTCTTTTTGAGTTAGTAATGTCTCTTTTGTCAATTAAAAGTTTCTGGGCATGCTATGTGTGTAACATTCAGAAATTAGTTAAATGAGGTTATGGAGAGTTAAGGATTTAATTTGGAAAAATAAGGAATTATTGTGAGAAATTTAGAAAATTATGGAAGATATAACTTTTTAAGGAGAATGATTATTTTGGAGATTTTTAAGCAAATAATAAATATTTGGCAACTTTTAGTGAAAAATAAATTTTATTGCAAATTTGAATTAATTAGGTGAAAATTTAATTTGAGCTCTATAATTAATTTAATTACACCAAGAATAAATTTTGGGAGTCTAATTTAAGTTTTAATAGAGACCTAGGTGGATTGGACTTATCAGACCATGGCCCAATGAGCAAAATATAAACCCAATTAAAGAAAAATACCCTTAGGCCAGCCACTCTCCTACAAAACCTTAAAAGTTGAGCTGCTTGCTTATTATTTTATGTTGAAACATTTGGACAATAGACCAATGAAAAGAAAAATGCATAGAGAGAAGGAGGTCGGGATTCTTCAGCATTTTGGCTTCAATCTACATATCTAAAGGAAGATTTTGCTAAGGTAAGTTATACAAAAATTGATTCTCTCATCTTCCTCTTCATTTTGGTTTAGATGGTTCTTTATTTGGTGGGTTTTCATCTAAACCATATGTCTAAAAATTAGGAAAGAAACTATTGGGTAAGTATTCTCCTCTATTTTGATATGCTAATATACTAAAAATTGGCCCTTTTGACTGATTTTGGTATGTGGTTGTGTTAGTTGTAAATTTACAAGGTTTTGATGTGACTCACTATTGTTTCTAGGGTTTAAGGGCTCAAATCCATTCACCTAACTCATTGGAGGCTTCGGTAAGTATTTTTTAAGTAATTCTAAATGATTGGAATGAATGGGTATATGGTTCCTGTAATGGATGATGATTAAAAGCTCCATTTTAGTTGATTTAGGACACCTAGAGTGTCGTGGCATTTGTAACACTATATATTTTTAGCTCATTTCATAACATTCCCATACTTTACATCATAGATCCCATGAAGGAGCAAGAAACAGGGAATTAAAATAATGCATTTATTTGCGTTGCATCACGTATGAAAATTTCATTCATTGTCATGTGGATCTTGTGAGTTCATACATCACATTCCCATATTTAATTACATGAATACAACTCATTTGCAACATCAAAATCGGCCTATATTTCGTGGAACTCAAAGGGAAGCTTAAAATACACACATATATTTTCGGCCAGATTTGCCCCATTTCTGTCACAACTTTGGAAAATCATAACTAATTCTAGAAAAATCAAAATCATACATTCTTCATTATTCTAGAAAGATACACATGTCTACTTCATGTTAAAAATGTGTCCAGACCATAACATCTAACACAATGGACATTTGACATGTGAAATGATCCAGAGATCAGGCTATCTACTGGTGCTATCATAGAATTTTGTAGCAAAGTTAAAAAATGTCCAACTAATTCCATAAAACTCTTCTCCATGTAAATGATATCAATATGGAAATCTGTGGATGTTAGCTAGAGGGAAAAAATAACTTCAGGCCAGTTCAAGCATGTCCAGACTTCAAAACTTAATCAAACAATAACTGAGGTCGGTTGGAGTTCTTGATACTGGACAGATTTTTTGAAAATTCATATCTCCCTCTTTAGAGATCTAAATAAGATGCTTCTAGTTGGCACAAGTCACTGGAAATGTCTAATTTTTTTGTATAAAGTTTTGTGGCAATTGGAAATTATTTGAGTCCTATGTGATAGAAATCAATTTTGGACCTGAATTAACAGTGACATGACCAAAACCAAAAAAATTGCCAACTTTGAAAATTCATCAAATATTCTGTAGACCTTCAAAAATTCTGTTCTTTAGCTTCTCAACAAGCTATAATTGCATGCTATATCTTAGATCAATAAGAGCTCGTTTGGATAAAAAGTGACATAGGGCTCCATTATAGTCAATTTTGGCTCCATATAAAATACCAAAATGTCCAAATGGCTTTTCTTGGGTTTTGGCACCTTTTGGGCAAGTCTAAAAGTATAATTAGGACTTGTGTGAGCTACCCAAATGGTCCCAAACCTCATGCATCTTATTTTTACCATCTCATCCACACTTATACATAGTTCCATAATACCATTAAGGAAGCTAGTTTGCCATTATACATTCAAATCACATTCTAATGGTTACATAACACACATTCTCTTATTCATACATAACATATTATCATAATTACATATATTTATAACATCATAATACATATTCATCTATGGGTTACATCATTTGCCAATGGTATAGCCTTAAAGTAGCAAAAATCACATTCTTAAATATCATACTCTCATCTTCAAAGTGGGTGGCGTCCATTACCTTGTCCACTTGGTCCACCTAACATGTTAGATCATTGGAGAGGAGGGGATGAGATTCAAAGAATCTCAATAGCTCATCTCCCATTCAATCATACATAATGGATGCAAATAAGTCTCATAAATGCATGTATGATTATGTTGACATGTGCAAACATTCAAGAGGCATTTTTATCATTTAAGAAAATCAAACATAGCATACAAAGGCTTGCCAAGCAAGTGGATTGGCCTCACCCAATTTCTTGTGGATATTGGACTTGCCTCACCCATTCTTTAAGAGATTCTTGGACTCAACCATGCTCTTGGGAGTACACCTCACTTTTGGGAGACTTTTTACTTGTCTCAACCAATCTTAAGGGTTCTTGGCTCATCCTCACCATAGCTAAGGGTTCTTGGCCTCACCATGCTCAAGCAAACCAAAGCACACATCATAAACATCATATGAAAGCATATTGTACCATCAGGGCACCATGGAATCAAAGTTATACTAGAACCTTTTTCATGGCTTAAAAATACACATACACACATTCAAAGACAAGTAAAGCAAACAATCATACATGAGAGAAGAAGGAGTGAGCTACCTTGGATACAATTATACACTTTTTCTCTTGAAATGAAGCTTCCTCTTTCGGCCACACACACACACAAGTGTGGGGATGATTTCTCTTGGCCTAAACACAATTTATGGAAGCCAATTAGGTTCATGGAATTAATTCTAAGGCCACACACTTACTTAGAAACTAACTTGACCTATGAACCTCATTATGGTTCCATAATTACACCTAATGAAGCAACACTACTTAAATAAATTCTAGGCTTCATTCTTTCCTTTCAAATATGATTGTTGACTCCTTTTAAGCCTCTTGGAGTCATCACACAATCAAAACCAAGAGCCTAACTATATGTTGCTTCTTTAGGTCATATTATGGAACATAAGGCACCATCTCACTTCTATGCTTCTTAAATTTTTTCCAAGACTTACTTTCATATTTATTCATCATATGTGACTCAAAAATGGACTTAGAAAATTTTAAAACTCTCCCTAGCTACTCAAACCCCTTTAGGCTGAGGCTATAGAGGAGTTAGGGCTTCATAGACTTTGCTTGGTTTTCTTGAAAGAGGAAGCACATGGGGAGACTTTTAGGGATCTTAAGGCCTCATTTAAACTCTTATTTAAGCATAGGAATCATTGTACAAAGTCAGATTTTACAAGGTGTAATTGAAACCCTAAGTTTTCTATCTTACGAATTCATGGTTTTTACTTGGATTTCTTTGCATACTCTTATTCTCCTCCCGTAAATTCCTAAGATTCACCCTTGGTTCTACCCAAAATTCAAGCCCTCCTATATCTACATACATGGGCTAAAATAAGGAGAAGAAGGGAGAGGAAGTAGCTACCATGGGATGGAAGATTTACCTTGTTTTTCCTTATTTTCTTACTTGATTCTCACTTTCCTTGGCCTCTTCTCTTCAAATCCGAATTTTCCCCCTATTCTTCCCTCAAAATAGATTCAAAAACTTCAATAAAACCATAGGGAGAAAGCCCAAGAGGAAAGGAACAAGTTTGGAAGAAGGAGTATGAAAATCCATGAAATTCCTTACCTTTTCGTTACTTTTTCTCCTCTTTTCTTCTCCTCCATGGTGTGCCTAAGAGAGCTGGTGTTTTCTCTAGTTTTTGGGCAAAATGAATCCTGCAAATGAAGGGGAGAAGAAATAAGAAATTTAAAGTGTGTTCAAGAAGCTTCCACTTTCTCAAAAATTTCAATTTTGTCCTTCATTTTTGGCATTTTTGTTTCTAACTCATTTTGGCTCCTTTTTTAGAACTGTCTCTTCCATTATGAAATTTAAGTTCCTAATTTAGTAAAATGCCTTTGGAATCACTTACATCGAAGCTAAAACCTTCTCGAACGAATTAGTCAAAGTTTGGGTCAACTAATATTAGAAAATGTCCACCAAAGGAGTTTTAACTATCCCAAGGCTTTTCATGGTTTTCAGGCCTCTAAGAACTCTGGAGAACTCAAAATTTTCATTTAGAAAGCCCTCCTATGTGAATTCCAAAATTTACTCAAAATTACAAAAATGCCATTACATTTCATAAGTTTTCCATAAGAAATTATTTCTTCATTCTAGCTCCATTTTTCTTTCTGTTTGAGCCTGGGATTCTCATTTTTAGGAGTCTAGAATGCTTCTAACCTTTTTTGGGACCTTAACTAATTCATTTTGGGGGACTTCCTTTTGCATTTGGGAAGTTTTGTTTGTTGACGGAGAAACCATACGTTACGTTTCTTGCATTTTCTCTCATTTTCAGAGAACTGGATGTTACAGCATTTGTTGGTAGCCTTTGAGGAATTGGCAATCAATTGAGGTAATAAGGGGTTTTAATTCCATGTATATGTTCATGTTAATCTTATATTTGCTGCACTTATATGTTTTTCCATGATAAATAATTGGTTTGGCTAATCGTTGTTTTAAACCATGATCGTATCCTTTGTGGAGTAGTGATCATGCACCAAGTTGTAATTGTACTCAATGGAATGCACCATGTAATACCTTAACCTTTAACCCTTACACATTGATCACATTGGCTATCCCAACCCATCTCAAGCATATTGGAACATATTTGTGAGAAAACATATACTTTATTCATGGATGATTGTGTAATAGGAAGCCATACACATGATTCATGGCTTTAGGGATCATGTGAACTCATTAATATCATTTTTCATCCATGACATATCCAATCATATCATAAACATGACAATTTATCTCATATGCCACAGTTTTGGAACCAAAATGGAAGAACAAGCAAAGTTGCTCTCAAGTTTGCTATCACAAGTTTATGATATGAATTTTAAAAATTCATAACTAATTCTAAAAAAATCAAAATCATGTAAACCATACCATTCTAGAAATCTTTGGATGTCTAATAATGATTATAATAAATTTAGATCAAGAAAATGGCCTTTAACTTATGTAAATTAATGGAACAATACCAAAAGTCAAGCTGCATTACTAATACTATCATGCAACTTTAAAAATTTAGTTCTCCCTCTACAAACCTCCAATCAGGGTGCTCTTAAGTGTCACAAAAATCTTATCATGTCTAATTTTTGTTTATAAAATTTCATAAGCATTGGATATCAAGGACCTTTAGATGACACAGAGGAAGAAACTAACTATATGAACAGTGTTGTTACCATTTCTACAAAATTTTCACAATTTGGAAGAATCATAATAAATTCTTTAGAGATCCAAATTGAGTTCTCTTTAGCTCTTTGAAAAGCTCTAGATGAGACCTATATTCATGCCAAATTTCATGGGGAAATGCATCTAGTTGGTCAGTTTTTGGTTTAGCTCAAGTTTTGGTCATTTTTAGAACCATAAATGGGTCAATTTGGTACCAAATGGTCCTAAACTCATTCTATAACCAATTGGGCATATCCAAAAGTATAAACACAACCTATCTAAGCTTTCCAAGTGGTGCAAATCAACATGCATCTCAAAATTTCTTCCCAACATGCATAGACATACAAGGACTTAGACACATCTAGACCTTTGGATGTCAAAAATATACATACTAGCACATATGACTACAAAATCCTTCCATTCATCATAAATACATGTTGTTTCATATGTTTAAGGGTCTACATTATATATACATAATGTATTTACATATCTTGACATTAATATGTCATTAAAATTGCTAAATAACTACATCTTTGTCAAAGTCTTGGTCTTCAAGATTGTTGGCCTCTATTTCTTAGACCACTTGGCTCACCTAGACATAGTTAGACATTTATGGGAGAAGAGTGAGATTCTAAGAATCCTAATAGCTCTTTACCATTTCAAACACACATAATGGATGCATTAACATGTCAAAGAACACATGATGGCATTTAGGCTACTAGTGAACATATATAAAGCATTTTCCATGTCAAAGGGACTCATACATATCCTACATTGGCTTTCAAGGGTATTGGTCTAGCCTCACCTATTTTTTTTGGACTTTTAGATTTGCCTCACCTTTTTTCAAGGGATTTTTTACTAAACCTCACTCTTCTTAAGACTTTTGGCATTGTCTTACCAAGTCCTAAGGACTTTTGGCTCATCCTAACCCATGCTAAAGGACTTTTGGCATCACCATACCCCATTCAAGCTAAAGTACATTCCTAAACTCATTTCAAGATGCATAATGGTACCATAGTAAGAAAGCAATAGCTAGAGACATATTTCATAGTTCAAACATACACATAAACACTCAAACGCAAACAAACATCTAAGCCTGGTAAGGTCTAACTTACAGAAAAATAAGATAAATTCTAATAAGAATATAATAAGCAAGGATCTCACTCAAAATACTCTCACTAGCCAACATAGGGAGAATCTCCAATGTGAGAATAAAAGATGAATATTATTTTTTATCTATCCCCTAGGTACAACTGCTATCCATCTATTTATAGATAAATATATACTAAAATAATTAGATAAAGCTGGAAAAAAATCCCCTAAAAATCTGGAACAAACATCTCCTAATAATCTGAAACAAATATGACTGTTGGGAACCACTTATGGGCTTATGGTTCCTTATTTTGCTCAACAAAATTTGACTCAACAATAATAAAAATAAAAATTCAAACAATCAGAATTTAATTTATTTTTTAGTTCTCCTTCTTGAATAAGTTCTCAGTGGTGGTCTCTTATCAAAGCCATACATGTGAGAAAGGTTTGAGAGCTACCTTGAAGCAAAATCACAAGCTTTTCCTTTGCTTAATTCTTTCCCTCTCTCAGCCACATGCTTGCAACTAGGCGACACTAGATTCTCTTGGCCTTGACACATCAAATGAGACATGATTCAATCATTGAAACAAGCTTTGGCTTCACACATACACTATGGAAGCTTACTTTGTTCTAAGACTCAATTATGGATCCATACAAGACCTAATGAAGCAACTATGGGAATTCTAATCTTGGCTCTATTTTCTCCCTCAATCTAAGTCTCTTAACTCCATTTAGACTCCTTAGAGTCATCACACATTCATTTTAAGGAGTTTAGCTATATGTTGCTTCTTTATGTCTCATTATAGAGCCTACACCTCCATCTCACAAACCAAGGTTTCTAATTTTTTTTCAAGGCTTCCTTTGATGTTCACCTATCATATCTAGTCCCATTCTAGCCTTAGAAAAATTTAAAACACTTCCTAGGTGCTTGTGACATGCTTGGCTGAGACTATGCATTAGTATGGAGCCCATAGAGTTTTGTAATTTTTCTTCAAAGGAATGGCTCATATGCAACTTCCTAGAGGTTTAAGGGACTCATACCATGCCTTACATAAGTTAAAAGATCTCTAGAAAAAATCATATTTCATCATTTGTTTCAAAACCCCAAGTTGCATCAACTTGAATTTCTTACTTCTCTTTTTTATTCCAATAGACTAATCTTAATTCCCACACTCTTAAACACTTGTTTCTTTCTTGCTAAGGTTATCATTCAACTTCCCTTAAGAGAGCTAGGTCTGACCAAAATTACACTAAGGAAGAACATCCAAGAATAAGCTAAAAGGATGCATGAAACATACCTTGTTTATTTGTTCTTCCAAGGAGCTTTCACTTGCCACAAGCCTCTTCCTCCAAAACTCACTTCTTCTGCTTGGGCTAACCTCAAAACAGAACCATATTAGCCTCTAAAAATAAGGAAAAAGATAAGGGAAAGTGGAGAAGAGAGTGAAATGAGAAGGAGCAAGGAAGACAGCAAAAATCCTCACTTTTTTAAAGCTTCTTTTTCCTCCCTTGGCCTCCCCTCTTGTACACCTTAGAGAGTAGCTCTTGCATTTGTTTCAGACCAGCCAGAATGTAGGTTAAGAGATAGGGCAGAAGGATGTAACACCATAATTACTAAGCTCATCCCATATTATTTCTAAGCTCTTTTTCCTTGGTATAGCATATTCATTCAAGAAAAGGTAAGAAAATATTCAATTTAATTGTGTTATGTTGTGTATAAACTTTCCATTCTGTGTCCCATGGACCATATAAAGTCATCTATCTCATTCTTATATTTAAATACATAAATAAAACTCATAACCATCTCAAGAAGTGGCTAAGCACTCGAGCTAGTGGAGTATATACCTGAAAATAATGTGTGCAGCCACGGTTGAATTTTTGGTTTTTTATCATGACTTTGAAAAATCATAATTAATTCTAGAAAAATCAAAATCAAGCAAACTATATCATTCTAGAAAAATAGAAATGTATACTTTATGGTAAAAATAATTTTAGACTACAATAGGGACGTCTAGCAACTAGAAATTGATAGAATAGTAACCAAGATTGCCTATGACTACTAGTACTGGCCATGAATTTCAAGAATTCATATCTCCATGGTCATATATCCAATTGTTATGATCTCTATGGCTATCAAAAGCTTATCATGTCTAGTTTATGCTTGTAAAATTTTATGAGCATTGGACACCATTTGGCCCTCGCATGATATAGCACAAAAAACTAACCATATGAATAGTGTTTATACCAATTCAACAGAAAAATTAGCAATTTTGAAAAATCATAGTTAATTCCACAAACCTCCGAATAATCTGGTCTTTAGCTTTCTAAAAATATCTGAAGGATATCTATATGTATGCCAAATTTCATTGACAAATTCATTCATTTGGTTAGATCTTAACATTGAGTTCCAAAATAGTTATTTTTGTATCTTCAATGGATCTCAAATGGTCCAAAACAACTTCTAAGACATCCATGGCCACTTGAGCACATGGAAAAGCACCAAAATGGTCTACTAAACATGTTTTAAAGGTGCACAAAGCCAAATTTTACAAAATCACTCTCTCACCCCAAGGTATACACAAGAATACATAAGCTCGTTCTTGCCATTCAATGTCCAAACCAGGCAATATCATACATATGGCATCAAATCTCATTCATACATCAGTAATTACATATGTTTATAAGCTTATGCATCATATACAATATTGGAGTACATCATATGCCATTCATATGGCTACAAAATGAACATTTCCACATATTTTGTTGTCACCCTTTATACTTGGTGGCTTCCATTTTTTGGCTCACTTAGTCCATCTAGTCATGTTAGACAAATGGGGAGGAAGGGATGAGATTCTAAGAATTCCAATAGCTCATCTCCCTTTTAACCATACATAAAGAATGCAAATCCAAGTCTAAAAAAATGCATGCATTGATATCATGGAACAGGTAATCATTCATGGAATATTTTTAATATTCAAGAAGTCATATGAAACATACATAGCTTGCCAAGCAAGTGGTGTAACACCATATTTATATAATTCATCTCATATCATTTCTAGGCTCATTTCCATGGATTACATAGAATTCTCAAGAAAAACCCGTAAAAATATTCAATTAAATTTTGTTACGTCACGTATAAATTTTTTATTTCGCATCCCATGGACCATATGAAGTCATCCATCTCATTCTCATATTTAAATATATAAATACAACTCACAAGAATCTCAAGAAGTGGCCTAGAACTCGAGCTAATGAAGTATATGCATGAAAATAGTGTGTGCAGCCTTGGCCTAAATTTTCAGTTTTTTGTCATGAATTTTGAAACATCATAACTAATTCTAGAAAAATCAAAATCAAGCACACTATACCATTCTACTTTATGCTAAAAATAAATCTAGACCACAACAGGGACATCTAGCCATTGGAAATCGATGGAACAGTAATAAAGGTCGTTTGTTATTACTAGTATTGTCCCTCAACTTCAAAATTCATATCTCCCTACTCAGATGTCCAATTAGGGTGATCTTAGTGGCCATAAAAATCTTATCATGCCTAGTTTATGCCTCTAAAATTTCATAAGTATTGGACACCATTTGGCCCTTAAACACAGCACAAGAAACTAACCCTATGAACAATGCTTATACCAGCTCAACAGAAAAATGCCAACTTTGAAAAATCATAATTAATTCCATAGAGTTCCAAATAATCCAGTCTTTGGCTTCCCAAAAAACCCTGAATGAAATCTATTATCACACCAAATCTCATGAGCAAATTCATTCATTTGGTTAGATCTTGACGTTGGATGTTGGGCTGCAAATTAGTCATTTTTATGTCTCATAAGGGGTTCAAATGATCAAATTTGGTTCCATGGCTCCCATGGCCACTTGAGCACATGGGAAAGCACTAAATTAGTCTACTAAACTTGTCTCAAAGGTGTACAAACACATATTTCATAAATTCACTCATCCACCCTAATAAATGCTAATTTTAGACATATTAATCCTCCTAAGCTTAGGCATTTTAATGAGTAAATATGGCTTTAAGGGTTTAATTAGATAAAATTTGATTTCATTGGCCATTACTTGCACTTTAGAAATTTACTTGCAAATTTTTGAAAATTTAATGCTCAAATTTCTTTGAAATATTTTCTTTGTAAATTATTCTCTCTTAGTATTTTTGTTTTGTTTTATTCTACTTCATTTTACTTTATTTTTCTTGTGCAGATTTTAATGGGAAAATGATTTAAATTGAAGATGAAATGATGGCATGTGAAGGCATTTATGTGTGGGAGGAAGAAGTAAGGGTTGACGTGGAAGAATCATACGAACTAGCCACAGGGTCTGTGAAGGAAAAAAGCTTCAGAGAAAAAGATGGAGAGAGAAATGCATGGAAGGAAATGAAGAAGCTAGGTTGGAAAGAGATTACGTGGGAATGAGTGAGCAAGAACAAAGAATGGAAAGCTACACACATGCAAAGGTAGAACAGAAAAGAAGTAGCTCACGTGGAGAAGAAGCTTATGAACAAAAGAAGCATGGAAGTGAGGTCTCGAGCTTAGGTGTTAAGGCTGGAGAACAACGTTGAGCAAAATAAAAGAGAAGCAATGAATGAATGAAGCAAGAACTAGGAGGAGAAGTTTACGTGAGCAAAATAGAGCAAACAAAACACAAGCAGCAAGCAAGAAATGCATAGAATGTGTGGAATAAAAGCTAAGAGTTTTAACGTGGGTAGAACAGACGTTGAGCAAGCTGAGAGAAGAAGAAAACTTGAGCTTAGACCCTATGTGGAAAGGAGCAACTGCATGTGAGGAAACACAAAGAGAAAGAGGCAGCTACAGAATATGTAAAAGACATATGAAGAGAATGGAGCAAGAGCTATAGTTTGAAAAAGGCTGCCACATGCACACACTCATTTGAACTCAAAGAAGCTAGAAGAAATGCCACGGGTATAGAGCATAGGCAGCAACACGAAATAGAGGAAGAGACCTACAGGTTCACAAGGAAAGAATGCACGTGATACAGTATCTGAATGACGCATGATGGGCTGCCAAACACATACATGTAGAAACGAAGGATGCATAGCTGAAAAGAAGAGAGCTAAAGGCGAGCTAAATCACTTGGAAGCTACGTAAGAAGAGAGCTCGAGTTCTTCGAGCTGGGCTAGATGAAGAAGCTTGCACGAGCTGGATTAGAAGCTACATATCACGTGGAAGATGATGTGGTTTTGCATGAATTTGAATTGAAGAAGCTAATGGGGAGAGAGCTGGAGATTAATGTAGCTGTGGGCTTATGTGTATTAATGAAAATGTGAGCTGGGAGAAGAAAAAAAATGTATATAGCATGAGGCATTTAGCGAGAAAAAAACACGAGCTAAGGGGCACGTGACTCATTAAGGAAAAAAGCGCTGAAGCATTCATCAGGAAAAAAGAAAAATGTGACCTCAGGTGGGAAGGAAGGAGCTGATAGCTGGGGAATAGAGAAAAACACGACGTAAAATGCTAGAGCTCCAGAGGCTGAACGAAGAAGCATTTTTCATTAGATTCTCCATGGCTGCTACTCATTCCATTGATTCTCCTCCGATTAAATTCTCCATGGCAGCTTGAATCATCCATGGTGGCTAGCTGAAACTTGGAAACTCCCAGATGCAGATTTGAGCACCATATTTTCCCACCAAATTGGATAAAAATTCTTTGCTCTATCTTTTAATTTCAGAATTATTTTCCTTATTAATTTGACTAGGTTTAGTTTATTGATTTAGGAATTTAATTACTGGAAGTTACTGGATTGGGTTGATTTGTGGATTAAATATAATTTGATCTTTGGAATTTTAATTGTGATCATTACATGTTTGTGAGAATTCCAGAATTAATGCTATGCAAATTACTTTCAATTTCCTCTCGATTATAGGCCAATTGATGCAATGGTTGTTAGATTAAGTGGCTGGAATTTTTGTGTAATTAATTGTTTAAGGAATTCATTAATTTAATTGGTTAATTAGCATCTTTAGTAAATTGTGTAGTAGATTTTATTGATCAATTAGGATTGGTTTTAGTGTGTTCTTGTTCTTAATTCAATTAATTAATTTTTCAAAATTTCTTATGGTTGCAAATTCCTTGAGTAATTGATGAATTGAATCTTGGATGGTCATTCAAGAGCTTTTATGGGGAATACACTAATGAGCAAGAAACTAAATCCAAATTTGGCCTACTAAAAAAGGAGTAAGGATAATTAAATTCTAGGAAATCCATCTGAAGGCTAGCTACTACATTTTTTCAATTGTTCACTTCATTTAGTCTTAAGTTTTTAATTCTTGTCAATTAAATTTTAGTTCAATTAAATTTTAGTAATCCAAAACCCCTCTAAACAATTTTCATTTAATAATACTTGGAACACTCTTTCATAAACAAATTGAGGCACAAGCTCCTTGGGAAAATGACCTAGGTTGTACTAGTATCTACAGAATTTATTTTGCTACCTAGTTTTATTTGAGATTGTGTGACACAATCGTCACACCCCAAGACATACACAAGATTACACAAGCTAGTTCTTGCCATTTAATGTCCAAAATGCACTATATCATACATAGGGCATTAAATCTCATACATGCATGATATATTTACATATGTTCATAAGGTCATACAACATATACAATAAGGGATTACATCATGTGCCACTCATATGGGTACAAATTGACATTTTCACATACTTGGTTATCAAACTTTCCTCTTCAAGGTTGGTGGCTCCCATTTCTTAGTTCACTTGATCTACCTAGACATGTTAGACATGGGGAGAGGAAGGAATGAGATTCTAGGAATCCAAATAGCTTTTCTCCCTTTCAACCATACATAAAGAATGCAAATCCATGTCTAAAAATGCATGCATGAATATCATAGAGTATGTAATCATTCAAGAGGCATTCTTGGCATTCAATGAGTCATACAAAATATACATAAGCTTGCCAAGTAAGTGATTTAGCCTCGCCCATTCTATTCAAGGATTTTGGACTTGCCTCGCCCTTTTCTTAAAGGCTTTGAACTAAGCCTTACTCTTAAGAGACCCTAAACTTTGTCTCAACCATGTTGGAGAGTTCTTAGCTCATCCTCACCATATCTAGTAGGTTATTGGCTTCACCGTACTCAAACAAACTAAAGCAAAGTCACAAAGTATCATTTGAATGCATAAAACAACATCATGGTACCATGGCATATGAATACATACTAGAACACTTTTTCATGGCTTAACACATACATACATACATTCAAAGATAAGATAAACATCCACTCATGCATGAGAGAAAGGAGAGAGAACTACCTTTGTTACAAATGCAAACTTTCCTTTTTGAATTTGGTTGCCCTTCCTTGGCCACACACACAAAAGAAGGTGGGACTTGTTTCTCTTGGCCTAGACACGTCATATGGAAGCTAATTATGCTCTTGAACCAAATTCTAAAGCTATACATTTATTAGAAAAGCTAGGTAGTTCTATGGCTCTTTTATGATTCCATAATATTTAACACCATAATTTCTAGCTCATCTTATAACATTCTTATACATCATATTCTCAAATCCATGGAGGAAGTAGGAAAAGTTTAATAAAATAATGCATTTAATTGTGCTGCGTCATGTATAAAAATTTTCATTCAGTGTCACATGGACCGTGTGAGCTCATACTATACATTCTCATATTTAATTACATCAATACAACTCTTTTGTATCATAAAATCATGCTCATAACTCATGGAAGTCAAAGGAGAGCTCAAAATAATGAAATGCATTTTCGGCCAGAATTGGCCCTTTTCTAACCAAAATTTGAAAAATCATAACTAATTCTAGAAAAATCAAAATCACATATTATTGGACATTATGGAACAGATGTCTAATTTATTCAAAAAAAATATGCCCAAACCATAAAATTCATCACAGAGGGCGTTTGACATCTAAACAAGTCCAGAGGTCAAACTGTCTCTTGATGCTGTCATAAATTTCTGCAGTAAACTTTGAAAATGTCCAATTAATTCCAAAAAACTCCAATCCATGCAAATGATACCAATCTAGAAAGCTATAGATGTTAGCTAAAGGAGAAAAATATTTCTACACCAGCTCAGCTAACCCAAACCTCGAAATTTAATGGAATAGTAACTCAGGTCGGTTGAATTCCCTGATACTAGATAGAATGTTCAAAATTCATATCTCCCTCTCTAGACATCCAAATGAGGTGCTTCTAGTTAGTATGAGTCACTGTGAATGCCTAGTTTCTCTATATAACATTTTATGGCAATTGGACATCATTTGAGCCCTGTGTGACAGAATACATTTTCAAATCAAATAAATAGTGCAACAGACCAAAACCAGAAAAATTACCAACTTTGAAAAATTATCAAATATTCTGTAGACCTCCAAAAATTATAGTCTTTAGCTTCCTAAAAAGCTCTCAACAAGCTCTAAATTTCCACCAAATATCAAATCAAGAAGAGCTCATTTGGCTAAAAAGTGATATAGGGTTCCATTATGGTCATTTTTGGCCCCATATAGGATACCAAAATTGTCAAATGGTTTTCCCTTAGTCTTGGCACCTTTTAGGCAAGTCTAAAAGCACATTTAGGACTTGTGTGAGCTACCCAAATGGTCCCAAACCTCATACATCCCATTTTGGCCTTTTCATCCACACTTATGCATATTTCCATAAAGTCATTCATGAAGCTACAATGTCATAACATACTCAATTTATATTCCATCATTCACATAACACATTCTCTCATTTCTATATCACATAATATCATAATTATATATTTATCAAGGGGTTATAGACCATTTACAACAATAATATACATCTTTATGGTTCATTATGGCTTTAAAAGGTAAATGCTAGACATATCGAGGTCAATCTTCTTTCTTCAATGTTGTTGGCTCCCATTACCATATCTACTTAGTCCACCTAGCATATTAGATCATTGGAGAGGAGGGAATGAGATTCAAAGAATCCCAATAGCTCATCTCTCATTCAATCATACATAATATATACAAAGCAAGTCTTAAAAATGCATGCATGAATAAAATGGAAGTCATGAACATTCAAGAAGCAAACTTGGCAGGTGAGCAAGTTATACAAAACATTCAAGAGCTCACCAAGTGTTTAGATTGGCCTCATACTTTTCCTCATGGATTTTGGACTTGCCTCACCCATTCTTTAAGAAAATTCCTAGACTCAACCATACTCTTGAGAGCCCACTTTGCTTTTGGGAGACTTTTTGCTTTGTCTCAACCAATCTTAAGGGTTCATGGCTCATCCTCACCATGGTTAAGAGCTTTTGGGCTCTCCACACTCAAGCAAACTCAAATAAACATCATACATTCATTTGAAAATATAATATGTCATCATGAAATCATGGCATATAAAATCATGTTAGCATACTTTTCATAGCTTAAAAATATACATACACACATTCTAAGACAAGCTAAACACACATCCATGCATGAGAAAAGGTGGAGAGAGCTACCTTACACACAATTACATATTTTTTCCTTAGAATTCAAGCCTCCTCTTTTGGCCACACACCCAAAAACTTGTGGAGATGGTTTCTCTTGGCCTAGATACAATTTATGGAAGCCAATTAGGTTCATAAAACAATATCTAAGGCCACACACTTTCTTAGACACTAGGTTGCTCTATAAACCCCATTATAGAATATAATTACACCTAATGAAGCAACACCCCTCAAATAATTTCTAGGCTTTATTCTTTCATTTCAAATATGATTCTTGACTCCTTTTAAGCCTCTTAGAGTCATCACACTGTAACACCATAATGTCTTAACCTCAATTAATCTCCCTCTTGGCTCGATTCCATATGATTTCCAAAGAACAAGTACAAACCGTGACATTTTCATGCTATAAAACGGGGTTCAAATGCTCATATTTTGCCCTGTGGGTCCCGTGAACCCATCATTCATGTTCTCTACTCAAACTCCATGTATACGACTCATACATAGCATAAAACAACCCATGAACCACGGATATGAAGCCAAAAACTAGAAAATGCAATTTCTCACATGGGCCCCAAAGTAAGATTTTTGGCTCTAACTTTGGAAAATCATAACTAATTATAGAAAAATGGGAATCTAGCAAACCATAGCTTTCTAGAAAGCTCTAGGTGTTAAATTTATGTTAAAAATAATTTCCAACTACAATCTCAGCGTTTGGACCATGTTTGACATAAAAAATGAGACAGAGGTCTGGCTATCCCTGATACTAGTGCAGCTTACTGTCATGAACTTCAAAAATTCATAACTAAATCCAAAAATATCCAATTTGAGAAAAATACAACAATTTAGAAAACTACAGATGTTAAATAGAGGAGAAAAATAATTCTAGATCAGTTCAGTAGCCCTTAGACCTCAAAAAATGATGGAACAGTAACTAAGGTCGGATGGCTTCCCTGATGCTGATACAGAACTTCAGAATCTTCATTCTCTCTCTACAGACCTCAAATTGAGGTGATTCTAGTTGGTATAGGTCACTATGGATGTCTAGTTTCTTCCTATAAAATTTTATGACAATTGGACACCATTTGACCTATGAATGATATGGATTTATTTTTGGACTAGTTACACAGTACCATGACCAAAACCATCAAAATTTCCTAACTTCAACAATTCGTCAAATATTCCCTAGACCTCCAAATGTTATCCACTTTAGCTTCCCAAGAAGCTCTCTACAAACTCTAGAGACATGCCAAATTTCATATCAAGAAGAGCTCATTTGGTCATACTTTGATAGAACTCACAAATTTGGCAGTTTTGGCACCCAAAACGGTTCAAAGTCGGTCCAAGTAGCCTCCCACATGTTCTGACACCTCATGGATAAGTTTTAAAAGTATATATAAAATGTCCAAGTGGTCCAAATCATCATACATTTCAAACTTACTATGCTACGGGCCAAAATACACTATCACATACAATCCACAAAAAGGACAAATCCCACATTTTCATTACTTTGGCTCTCTACATAGTTTATACATCATTTTTCCATACATTTACACTTGCTTCAACATTTACATTTCAAAAATAGTAGGTGTATATTCATTTTAACACCTCTTTACATCAAAAGAATCAAAATAAACTAATATCTATCTAAACATGCTCCTAGGCTCCTTGGTATGCACTTGAATCTCCTTGAGCTTCACCTAACATGTTAAGATGGGAGAGCGAAGGGGGTGAGATTCATGGAATCTCAATAGCTCATGCACTCATTCAAGGAAGCAATCAAGGCATATAAACAAGTCATAGCATGCAAATAGGCATCTAACCATTCACAATCATACAATACATGATTTACATACCATAAAAATCACATCAATGATACAAATAAGCTCTAGGGACTTTTGGTCTAGCTTTACCCGATTTTAGGGACTTTTGGATGCCCTCACCCTTGGTTTAGGGACTTTTGACTTGGCCTCACTCAGTTATGAGACTTTTGGCCTTGCCTCACCCATCCTTAGGGACTTTTGGCTCTACCTCACCCATTTCAAGGGACTTTTGGCACTACTTCACCTGAGCAATTTTCACAATCCAACACATAAACATATTGGTACCATTGTATCAAGGCAATAACATATGTCATGTCTCACACAATAAGCATATACACAAACATACAATGACTATTACTTCCAAGAATGCAACAAGAAAGAGTGGAGAGCTACCTTATAAGCCAATACAAGTTTTCCCTTTCAATTTCTCTTCTTCCTTCTTGGTTTCACACTCACACCTTGATGGAGGTGCTTCTCTTTAGCTTAGGCACAACAAAGAGCATGCAATTACTCTCTTATAACTCAACAACTATTAGAGGTTCTTCAGAGCAAACCCTTCCAACATATAAGATCCTAGGGGTTCTCTCTCTCTCTCTTTAGAATTTCACCAACTCTTCTTCTCTCTCAAGCTCTCAAGTTAGTAGAACCAACATACTCAAGAAAAGCAAAAAAGTTTAAGAGTGGTTTTCCACTTTCTCTCTTCTGACCCATGCCTAAAACCCAACTAATTTAACAACCAAAACCATAGAAAGAGAAGGCAAAGAGAGAAGAACAAGATTCTAAGAAGAAAAGAGAGGGAAATCTTAAGCTTGCTTACCTTTTCTTTGTTCTTTCTTCCTTCTCTTGGTCTCTCTCTCTCTCCATGCCCATTTTCTCTCCTTTGGTCGAAGCTTAGGTTAGTTAAAAGAGAAAGAATGAATTGGGACGTTTTAAAAAGTCAAATTCTCTTTTTTTACACTTTTTCGGACTAACCCTCATTATAGTGAAAATTAACCTTCGCTACGGCGAGCACGTATCAATCCCAAACCCCTGTTTTCGCTATGGCACACGCTACGGCGAGTAGCTCCCTGGTTTTTGTATGGGATGCCTGCACTCGCTATAGCTAGAAGCATTCTCGCTATAGCAAACAGGTACATTCGCTATAACTAGACTATTTCTCACTATAGTGAACAAGTACATTTGCTATAGCTAGGCCATTTCTTGCTATAGCTAGCAGACTTAAAAAATTTCAGGACTTCGAAAATTTTTAGCTTTCTTCTTTCTTTTTCTTTTCTTTTTTCTGGTTGTTACACGCACAATTAAAATAATGGGTCTAACATCATGTTGCTTCTTTAGGTCATAACATGGAACTTAAAGCACCAAATTACTTTCTATGAGTTCTAAATTTTTTCCAAGGCCTCCCCTCATTTTCATTCATCAAATATGACTCAAGAATGGCCTTAGAAAAATTTAAAACTCTCCCTAGCTATGAGAAATTGCTTTGGCCAAGACTATAGGCTTCATAGAGATTTCTTTGTTTTCTTGAAGGAGGAAGCATATAGGGAGCATCTTAGGGATCTCAAGAACTCATTTAAACCCTCAATTAAACCAAGGAATCATTACACAAGGTCAGATTTTACAAGGTGCACACAAAACTTTAGAATTTGCCTCTTGAAATCTAATGGTTATTTTGTTGTTTTGTTTGCATATTCTTGTTCTTCTCCATCAAATACCTAAGATTCATGCATGGTTGGACTTGAAAATCATATCCTTCTAAGGTTCCTTATGTGTGTCAAATTGGAGAAGAAGAGGAATCAAGAATAGCAACCATAGGATGAAATTTTATCTAGTTTCCTTGCTTATTTTGGCTTGAATCTTACTTTCTCCAAGCTCCTCTCTTCAAATCCGAAATTTCCCTTGAATTTCTCCCTTGAATCAGATTTATAAACTCCATTATAATCAAAGGAAACAAAGGAGAAGGGAAGAGAGGAGGTGTGGATGAAGAAAAGCATGAAAAATCACCATGAAAACATACCTTAAACTTGGATTTTCTTCTCCTTCTTCTTCCTCTCTTGTACACCTCTCTCCTAAGGTTTTTCTTCTGGTTTGGGGCTGAATATTCTGAAGCTCAATAAGGGAGAGTGTGACGCACCACCTATATATAGGTGTAGGAAAGTAACTTTTTCAAAAATTCCAATTTTGCCCTTTGTTCTTTGCATTTTCGTTTCTCCTTCATTTTAGCTCCTCTTTTAGAATAGTTTTTTCTATTATAAAATTTAGATTCCCAATTAAATAAAATGCCTTTGGAATCACTCAAATCAGAGCTAAAACCTTCCCGAACGAATCTGTCAAAGTTCTAGTACATCAACATTAGAAAACGTCCACCGGAGGAGATTTAACTGTCACGAGGCTTCCCATGATTTTTAGGGCCTCTAAGAACCTTAACGAACTTAAAACTTTCATTTAAAATGCCCTCCTGTGTGAATTCCAAAATTTACTCAAAATTACAAAAATGCCATTAAGTTTCGAAGGTTTCTATCAAAATTTGTTTCTTTATTCTAGCTCTATTTTTCCTTTTGTATAAGGCTAAAATTCTTATTTTTAGGAGTCTAGAATGTTACTCAAATTTTTTGGGACCTTAACTAATTCATTTCTAGGGACTTGCTTTGCAAACGCGTCCGTTTCTGTCATTTAACGAAAACTGGACATTACATAATACACTTAATGAAGCAACCCTATAGAAACATGATCTTTGCTCCATTCTCTTCATTTATTTATGATTCTTGACTCATTTTAAGCCTCTTGGAGTCATTACACAATCAAATTATGGAGCCTAGCTAGGTTTTTCTTCTTTAAGCCATTATATCGAACTTATGATACCATTTCACCATCCATGGCTTTTAAATTTTTTCCAAGGCTTCCTCTCATCCTCTTCCATCATATATGACTCAAAAATAAGCTTGGAACAAATTAAAACTATCTCTTGGTGCTCCATCTAGCTTAGGATGAGGCTATGCTTCAAGGAGACACCAAGTGAGTTTGTTTTGTTTTCTTGATGGAAGGTACATATGAGGAGCCTTCTAGGGATCTTAGGAGCTCATCTAAACACTCATTTAGGCTTAGAAATTCTTGAATAAAATCAAAATTTTAAAGGAACACTTGAAACCCTAACTTTTCTATCTTGGAATCTAATGGTTATTTTGTTGTTTCCTTTGTATATTCTTGTTCTCCTCCTTCATTTTCCTAAGATTCATCCTTGGTTTAGCTAGATATCCAACCCCTCTTGGCTGGTCTTATATAGGGCGAAACATGCCAGAGGAAGAACAAGAAGAAGCAACCATTAAAGTAGCAAAATACCTTGGATTCAAGCTTGCTTTCAAGAGTCTTTCTTTTTGGTTTGCTTCTCCTCAAGAATTTTGAACCATCCCCCTTTGTTTTGGACTCAAAACAGGACCAAACAACTTAATAAAACCATAAAAAGAAAGCTTGGAGGGAGAGGAACAAAGTTGCAAAAGGAAGAAGCATGAAAATCATTGAAATTTCCTACCTTTCTTAGCTTTCTCTTCCTCCAAATTCTCCTCCTCTTGTGTGCCCTACTTGCTGCTCTTCTTTTCTATTTTTGGACAAAACAAAGTCTGGCTAAATGAGAGGGGAGAAGTGGCGTGATTTTTAGAGAAGGTTCAAGAAGCTACTTTTCTCAAAAATTTCATTTTTACCCTTCCATTGTCGCATTTTTGTTCTAGCTCCTTTTTTAGAACTGTCTTTTCCATCATAAAATTTAGGTCCTCAATCTTATAAAATACCTTTGAAATCACTCAAATCAGAGCTAAAACCTTTCCAAACAAAAGGGTTAAATTTTGGATCAACTGACATTAAAAAACATACACCAGAGGGGTTTTAACTGCACCGAGGCTTCCCATGACTTTCAGGGCCTCTAAGAACCCTGGAGAACTCAAATTTGCCATTTAAAAAGCCCTCCTGTAAGAATTTCAAAATTTGCCCAAAATTACGAAAATACCATTACATTTTGTAACTATTTTGTTAATTTCATTTTAATCATTTTAGCCTCTATTTCAAGGTACCTCTGGCCTCCTAAATTCATTATTTTATGTCTAGATTATTATTCTAAATTTTTTGCACATTGTCCAATTTATTTCAGAGGACCCGCTTTGAAAACGTATCCGTTTTCGTCGTTTTAACAAAAACCAAATATTACAAGTGGTTTAGCCTCACCCATTCTCTTTAGGAATTTTAGACTTGTCTCACCCATTTTCTTAAAGGCTTTTAACTAAGCCTTACTCTTGGGAGACTTTTGGCTTTATCTCAATTATTCTTGGGGACTTTTGGCTCATCCTCACCCTTGCTAGAAGACTTTTGGTTTCACCACACTCAAGAAAACCAAAGCAATTTCACAAAGTATCATTTGAATGCTCATACATAAGATCATGATACCATGGCATTTAGACACTTGCTAAAACATTTTTCATGGCTCAAAACATACATACACATATTCAAAGACAAGGTAAACATCTATTCATGCATGAGAGAAAAAAGAGAAAGCTACCTTTGTTGCAACAACACATTTTTTTCCTTTGAAATGCTTCCTTTCCCATGGCCACACACTCACAAGGATGTGAGACTTGTTTCCCTTGGCCTAGACACATCATATGGAAGCCAATTACACTCTTGGAACAAATTCTAACCCTATACATTTATTAGAAAAGCCAGGTGATTCTTATGGCTCTTTTACTATTCCATAATGCACCTAATGAAGCAACTTTAGAAAAAAAAGGTCCATGTGTAATGTCCAGTTTTCATTAAATGATGGAAACAGGCACGTTTTCAAAGCAAGTCCCTTGAAATGAATTAGTTAAGGTCCCAAAAAATTTGAGTAACATTCTAAGTTCCTAAAAATGAGAATTACTCAAACAGAAGGAAAAACGGAGCTAGAATGAAGAAACAAATTTTGACGAAAACCTTACGAAATATAATGGTATTTTCATAATTTCGGGCAATTTTTGGAATTCATGCAAGAAGGATTTTTAAATCAAAGTTTTGAGTTCTCCAGGGTTCTCAGAGGCCCTAAAAATCATAGGAAGCCTTGAGACAGTTAAATCCCCTCTGGTGGACGTTGTTCAATGTCGGTATGCCTAAACTTTTGACCGATTCATTCAGAAAGGTTTTAGCTCCGATTTGAGTGATTCCAAAGGCATTTTTCTTAATTTGGAACCTAAATTTTATAATGGAAAAGACGGTTCTCAAAAAGGAGCTATAACAAAGGAGAAACAAAAATGCAAAGTATGAAAGGCAAAATAAGAATTTTTGAAAAAGTCACTTTCTCCTCCCTATATATAAGTAGTGCCCCACTTTCCTCCCCATTTGGAATCAGAAAATTTTGCATAATTTCAGAAGGGAGAGCTAGGGTTTTGGGCACACCAAGAGAGAAGGAGAAGGAAAAGAAATTCCAAGGTAAAGGTAGGTTTTTATGTATGTTTTCATGCTTTTTCTCCACCAATTTCTTCTCTTCTTTTTCCCTCTTCCTTTCCATGATTTTTCTGAAGTTTTGAGGGCTGTTTTGAAGGGAGAACAGAGGGGAAATTTTGAAATTCAAGTAAAGAGGCCAAGGAAAGCAAGAACAAGCAAGGAAATTCAAGGAAAAGAAGGTATTTTGTAATTCTTCCACTTGGTCTTCTTCCTCCCTTCCTTTGAGCATTTTGACCTAGACTTAGACAGCCCTAAGGAGTTTGATTTTTGGCCAAACCAAAGGTGATTCTTAGGTATTTGATGGAGAGGAATAAGAATATGCAAAGAAAACCAAGAAATAGGCATTAGAAATCAAGATGTAAAACTTAGGGGTTTTAAATGCACCATCCAATTTCTGAATTTGTATGATTCTTCCTAGGTCTAAGTAAAATTTTAAATGAGTTCTTGAGACACCTAAGATGCTCCCCACAAGCTTCCTCCTTCAAGAAAACAAAGACAACTCCCAGAAGCCCTAAACCTAGGCATGTCTCGGCCAAGAAGAGTTCTAGGTGTGGGGGAGAGTTTTAAATTTTTCTAAGGCCATTCTTGAGTCATATTTGATGAATGAAAATGAAGGGAGGCCTTGGAAAAAATTTAGAACTCATGGAAAGTGATTTGGTGTCTTAAATTCCATAATATGACCTAAAGAAGCAACATGGTGCTAGGCCTTTTGTTTTAATGATGTGATGGCTCCAAGAGGCTTAAAAGGATTCAAGAATCATATTTGAAAGGAAATAATGATGCCTAGAAGTCATTAGAGGGGTGTTGCTTCATTAGGTGCCAATATGGACCATAATGGAAGTTGTAGAGTAATCTAGGGTTTAAGCACGTTGCATGGCCCTAGAAATTGTTTCATGAACTTAATTGGCTCCCATAATTTGTGTCTAGGCCAAGAGAAACTATCTCCACCAACTTGTGGGTGTGTGGCCGAAAGAGGAGGCTTGAAAGCTAAGGAAAAAGTGTGTGTTTGTATACAAGGTAGCTCTCTCCACCTTCTCTCATGCATGGATGTATGTTTAGCTTGTTTAAAATGTGTGTATGTGTATTTTCAAGCTTTGAAAAGTATGCTAGCATGCCTTTATATGCCATGATGCTTGATGCCATGTTATGTGTTCAAATGATTACATGATGTTTGTGTGAGTTTGCTTAAGTGTGGAGAGGCCAAGAACTCTTCCCTTGGGTGAGGATGAGCCAAGAACTCTTGAACTTGGTTGAGACAAAGTAAAGAGTCTCCTAAAAGCAAAGTGGGCTTCCAAGAGTATGGTTGAGTCCAAAGTGCTTAAAGAATGGGTGAGGCAAGTCTAAAACCATGAGAAGAAGTTTGAGACCAATCCAAACACTTGGTAAACTCTTAAATGTCTTGTATGAGTGATTTACATGCTAAGGTTTCTTTTAAAATGTCCATGACTTCCATTTTCTCCATGCATGCATTTGAAAAGCTTGCTTTGCACATATTATGTATGATTGAATGGGAGATGAGCTACTGGGATTCTTTGAATCTCATCCCCTCCTCTCCAATGATCTAACATGCTAGGTGGACTAAGCAATTATGGTGAAGGGAGCCAACAACCATGAAGAGGGACAATTGACAAGCTTATGTGTTATTTTGCTTCTTTTAGAACCATAATGATGGTTCATCATGTATATGATGTTGTATATGTACTATGAATATTGAGACATATGTAAATATACTAACATGTGATGTTGAGATGTATGATTCTTATATATGACCACTAGCCCATGTTTTGAGTATGTAATGCCATAGTATGAAAGTTTAAAGTTTGATGGAAATATGCATAAGTGTGGGTTGAATGGCCAAAATGAGATGTATGAGATTTGGGACCATTTGGGTAGCTTACATAAGTCTCAAATTAGCTTTTAAACTTTCCCAAAAGGTGCCAAAAACAAGGGAAATCCATTTAGCAATTTTGGTACCCAATATGGAGCCAAAATTGACCATAATGGAACTTTATGTCACTTTTTGGCCAAATGAGTTACTCTTGCCCTAAAATTTGGCATGCAATTAGGTCTCATTGAAATATTTTTGGAAAGATAAAGAACATAATTTTCGGAGGTCTAGAGAATATTTGATGAATTTTCAAAGTTGGGATATTTTATGGATTCTAGTATGGGCACTGTTCACACTGGCAGTTTTGTGTTTTGTATCACCCGATGGCCAAATGGTGTCCAATGCTTGTGAAATTTTATATTCATAAACTAGAGGTCATGTGTCCACTGAGATCACCTCATTTGGAGGTATGAGCAGAGAGTTATGCATTTTTGAAGTTGACTATCAGTACCAGTGGCGCCCCTGGAGTTCAGTTACTGTTCTATAGGATTCTAATAGATAAATGTATCTGCTTCATTCTGTAATTATTTTTAGTATTAAGTTAACATTTTTATCTTTCCAGAATGACCAAATTTGTGTGATTTTGATTTTTATAGAATTAGTTATGAATTTTAGAATTTTATATCAGTAAATTGAACAACAGCCCAGGTAGCCAGCGACCTCTGTAGCATTTTGGATGTCAAATGTCCTGTGTGATAAATTTTATGACTTGGAAGTATTTTTAATGTAATGTAGGCATCCTAAGATTTCCAGAATGACCAAGATTGCATGATTTTAAATTTTCTAGATTTAGTTATGATGTTCTAAAGTTGGGTTAGAAAATGGAGCAAATCTGGCCGAAAATATGCTTGCTTATGTTGAGCTCCATTTTGGTTTCCATGAATTGTAGGCATGTTTTGTGATGTAAATAAGTTATAATGATGTAATTAAATATTATAATGCATAACATGAGCTCACACGGTCCACGTGACACCGTTTGCAAATTTTTTAAGTATAGCGCAACGCAAATAAACCCATTATTTTCATCCCTTTTTTATATACTCTTATGGAAATAATGAGGTGAAGCTTATGAATGTCATGAAATAAGCTAGAATTTATGGCATTACATCTTGGGTCTATTCTTTCCATCTATCTAAGGTTCTTGACTCCTTTTAAGCCTCTTGGAGCCATCACACAATTAATTTAAGGAACCTAGCTAGGTATTACTTCTTTAAATCACAATATGGAACCTATAACTACATCTCACTATCCATGTCTTCTAAAATTTTTCCAAGGCTTCTTCTCATCCTCTCCCATCATATATGACTCAAAATCAAGCTTGGAATAAATTAAAACTACCTCTTGGTGCTCCAACCTCTCTAGGCTATGGCTATGTATCAAGGAGGAAGTGAGTTTGCTTTGTTTTCTTGATGGGAGATGCATGTGAGGAGCTTCTTAGGGATCTCTAGAGCTCATTCAAACACTCATTTTGGCCTAGAAACTCTTGCATCAAAATAGAATTTTAAGGGAACAGTTGAAACCTTAACTTTGCTATCTTGAAATCTAATGGTTATTTGATTATTTTCTTTGCATATTCTTATTCTTCTCCCTCATTTTCTTAAGATTCACTCTTGGTTTGCTAAAAATTTAACTCCTTAGGGCTGGTCTTATATGGGGCAAAGATCACAAGAGAAGGAGTAAGAAGAATCATGCATAAAGTGGCAAAATACCTTGGTTTCTTGGCTTTCTTTTGCTTGTTCTTCTCTTTGGTTGGCTTCTCTTCTCCAAACTTGAAAATTCCCTCCTTGGTCTGACCTTAAAACAAACCCAAAAGCTTCAACAAAATCATAGGAAAGAAGGGAAGATGGAGGAGAAGGAATTTGCTAAAGAGAAACCAAAAAATCCATGAAAAACTATACCTTTTCCTTGCTTTTTCTCCTCCCTTTCTCATCTCCCTTGTTTGCCTCACTCTCTTACTTCTTTCTCCAGTTTAGGGCAGAAATGAAATGGACTAAATAAGGAGAAGAGCGGGGCATGGGGTATATATATCTAGATTTACAAGAATAGTTTCTAAATTTCCAATTATATCCCTTAATCTTGGTATTTTTGTTTCTGGTTTGTTTTAGCTCCTTTTCAAGAACGTCTTTTCCAACATAAAATTTAGGTCTTCAATCTTATAAAATGCCTTGGGACTCACTCAAATTGGAGCTAAAACCTTTCCAAATGAAAAGGTCAAAGTTCGGGTCAACCAATATTAGAAAACATACACCAGATCGGTTTTAACTATCCCAGGACTTCCCATGGTTTTTAGGGCCTCTAAGAATCCCAAAGAACTCAAATTTTCCATTTAAAAAGCCCCCTATGAGAATTCCAAAATTTGCCTAAAATTATCAAAATGTCATTACATCATGTAGCTATTTCTTTAATTTTCATTTGGTTATTTTGGTTTCTATTTCAGGGTATCTCTAGCCGCCTAAATTCATTACGTAATGTCTAAATCATTATTCTAATTTCTCTGGGCTTTAACCAATTCATTTTAGAGGACTTACTTTGAAAATGTATCTGTTTCTGTCGTTTTCATGAAAACTAGACATTACAAAGGGAATGTCTTTTAAGAAGCCAAAGGTCACTTTTTGCAACTTTTCCACTTTACTTTTTTAGTCCTTAAACCATGATTTTTTTATTTGGCCTCATTTCAACTCCTTTTCAAGAACCATCATTTCCATTATAAAATTTGGGTTCTCTAACTTATAAATTACCTTTGTTTCCACCCAATTTGGATTTAAACTCATTCTTAACTGTTTGATCAAAGTTTCAGTCAATCAATAGTCGAAATCGCTCACTGGAGGGGTTTCAACTATTCTAGGGGTTCCTGTGGTTATCAGGGCCTCTAAGAACCTTGAAAAGCTTAAATTTTTTATTTTAAAAGCCCTCCTATATGTAACATCCAATTCTTCTGTAAATGTGAGAAACATAATGTTTGGTTTCTCCGTAAAAGTATGAAATGCACTAGATATAGAAGAAAGTCCCCCAAATAGAATGATTTGAGGTCTAATAATATTAAAGTGATAATCTAGACCTTAAAAAATGAGGATCCAAGGTCAAAGGTGCTCTGAAAAATGAAGCTAAAATAATCAGACAAAATTTGACAAAGATGCAGTGGCATTTTCATAATTTCAGGCACTTTTTAGAAAACTCAAAGGAGAAATTTTTAAATGGGAAACATGAGTTTCCTAGGGTTCTCAGAGGCCCTAAAAATCATAGGAACCCCTAAAATGATTTAAACCCCTTCAATTTTTGTCTTAGAGTATCAGTTGACCCAAACTTTGACCAATTCGTTTGAGATGCTTACCAGAGGCATTTATAAATTATAAGACCTAAATTTTATGATGGAAAAGATGTTTCTCAACAAGGAGTTAAAATGAACCTAAACGGAGCAAACAGGCACGTAGGGGCAAAATGTTCATTTTGAAAAATTATAAAAAAGGCTTTTTAAGTAAGATTACACCTCATCACCTTCTCCAAGCTTCCATTTTCAGAAATTTGAGCAGCCACGGCGTGACATTAAGAGGGCAAAGAGAGAAGAAGTTTAAGCTTCCATTTAGGTACATAAACGACCTCATTTCATCCCGTGCTAGTTGGGAAAGTTGTTCCTTTCTCTAAAAGATCTCTAATAGTGGTTTTCTTTTCTTGAAAACTTTAAGATTCAGGTCTAACCCAAGTTAAAAAGGAACTCTTTTCAAGAAACCAATCAATGGAAAATAATCTACATGAAGAGAGCTTTGTTTTAAGATAAGACTTTACTTAAAACACTTGTAAAATCTTGTGTTTCAAGCCATTTAAGCTTTTGTCTAGAGAGAGAAAGTGAGGAAGAGAGTTTTTCTTTATGTGTTCTTGATGGAACTAAGGGTTATGGAGTGTGAGGATTAAAAATATACAACTAGAATTGAAAAAGGAGCTTTACAATGCAAGTTATAGTATTTAGGGATTTGGTTGCACCTCAGCTAAAATGAAGCTTCTTAGCAGTAATTTAAGTTGTCTAAGAGTATATATGAGTTCTCAAGCTATCTAGGAAGTTGCACAAGTACCAATTCCCTTAAAGAAAGCAAGCAAACTCTATGGGTACATAATGATCTTCATGTCTCAGCCTAACCCACTTCATGCACCTAGGGAGTGTTTTAATTTGTTCTAAGCCTAGAATGGGACTAAATATGATAGAAGAACATTAGTGGAAGCTTTGAAAAAAATTTAGAAGTCATGGAATGTGAGATGAAGGTGTAGGCTCCATAATGTGACATTATGAAGTAACTTATAGTTAGGCTCCTTAAAATGAATGTGTGATGACTCCAAGGAGTCTAAAAAGAGTCAAGAGACCTAGAATGAATGAGAAATGGGACCAAGACCATGAACTCTCCTAGTTGCTTCATAAGGTCTTGTATGGAAGCATAATGGAGCCATAAAACAAAGTAGCTTCATATAGAATGTGTATGATGCCAAAGCTTGTTTCCATGAGTGATTTATGTCTCTTTTAATGTGTCTGGCCAAGAGAACCAAGGGCCATCTAATTATAAGGCTTAGCCAAAAAAAGGAAAGAAGAATTTTAAGAGAAAGTGTTGTGTTTTGCTTCAAGGTAGCTCTCTAACCTTTCTCTCATGCATGACTTAGATGTTTGCTTGTCTTTGAGTGATTGTGTGTATGTTTGAGCTATGAGAAATATTTCTAGCCCATGCTTACATGTTATGATACCATTATGTTTCTCAAAATGTGTTTATGATTGCATTATGACTTTCTCAAGTTTGGTTATGCCAAAAGTCCCTTAGTAATGGTGAAGATGAGCCAAAATTCTCAAGAAGAGTGAGGCTTAGTCAAAAGTCCCTTGAAAGTGGGTGAGGGAAATCCAAAAGTCCCAAGAAAGATGGGTAAGGCTAGACCAATGCCCTTGAAAGCTTATGCTTGTTATGTGACAAGAAAAATGTCTTGAACATGTTCACTAGTTGCTTGAACATTATGTATGCATTCTTTGACTTGTTTATGCATCCATTATGTATGTTTGAAAGGGTTAAGAGCTATTGGGATTCTTTGAATCTCACTCTTCCCCCACACATGTCTAACCATGTCTAGGTGAGCCAAGTAGACAAAGAAATGGAGGCCAACAAACATAATAAGCAAGATTATGACAACAAGAGAATCGCTTGTTTAATTGTATTTTGATGTCAAACTATGTACCTATGAGATATATCTATGATGTAAACCCTTGAGCATGTTTTAATATATGTACAAATAGCGTATGTATCAATATGGAAGCTAGATGAATGAAAATGTGATATTTTGCCACTCCTTTGCCATTATATAACTTGATGTTCTTGTATATCTATGGATATGGCAAGGTGGGATTAAGCTCCATGGTGATTTGGATCATTTGACATGTTTATGTGTGGTATTTATGCTTTTAAACTTGCCCAAGTGGTTGTGGAATGCAAGAAGGGCCATTTGGTGTGTTGAGATGCCATTTTGAACTTCAATTTTGACAAAAATGATTTGTTGAATCAAAGTATGACCAAATGAATGATTTTTTCCATGAAATTTGGCCATCAAGTAGGTCTCATCTAGAGCTTTTAACAAAACCAAAGAGCACTTAATTTGGATCTCTAGAGATGGCCAAATTATATAGAAATGGTATGGTTACTGTTCATTTGGTCAATTTTCTTCTCTGTGTCACACGTGGGCCAAATAAGTTATACTGCTCATAAACTTTCATAAGCATAAACTATACATCATAAGCTTTTCAAAGCCACTAAGATCACCTCATTTGGATTACTGTAGAGGGAGATATGAATTTTTGAAGTTGCATAACAATACTAGTAATATAGCCTGACCTGTGTTACTGTTCCATCAATTTCTAGTGGCTTAATGCTATTGCTTGGTCTGGGCTTATTTTTAGTCAAAATTAGACATCCACAGCTTTCTAGAATAGTATGGTTTTCTTGATTTCAATATTTCTAGAATTAGTTATGAATTTTCAAAGTTCATATTAGAAAACTAAATTCTGAACCCGAGAGCAAACTATGAAATTTGTGTAATGTAGCTTCAAATCTAAAGTGAATGAGATCAAATGTGATGAGTATGACTTATATAGATATGTTAT
The DNA here is from genome assembly GCA_032878935.1 of Erythrophleum fordii. Taxonomy (NCBI): domain Eukaryota; kingdom Viridiplantae; phylum Streptophyta; class Magnoliopsida; order Fabales; family Fabaceae; genus Erythrophleum; species Erythrophleum fordii. The sequence continues at coordinate 12,590,708 of JAVQMF010000033.1, forward strand.
GACTAGAAAATGATATAGATGAGCTCACATGGCCCATGGAGCATAAGATGAGAAAAAAAACCTTACGTAACACAAACATATACATTTAAAATATTCAATATTTTTTTTATGTAAGGTACATTCTTCCTTGAAATGGTGCTCCATCATGCATGTTATGAATGAGATAGCTTATGGTACTAATATATAATGATAAAGAAACTAAGGTATTACAAAGAACAAGCAAGAGGAAACAACAAGGAGTTATCACATCTATGAAGTCTGAGATGCAATCCATGCATGATAATCAGATATGGACCTTGATTAACCCACCTAAAGGTATAAAAAGTATGGGTGCAAATGGGTTTTTAAGAAGAAAACTGACATGAATGGCCAAGTGCATACCTTTAAAGTATGATTGGTTGTAAAAAGATTTAAATAGACCCATGGTGTAGACTATGATGAAACTTTTTTATCAGTCACCATGATTAAATCAATTAGGATCCTTCTTGCCATTACAACATACTATAATTACGAGATTTGGCAGATGGACATCAAAATAGTATTCCTTAATTGGAAGTTGCTTGAAGATGTATACATGACATAGCCTAAAGGTTTTGTACGTCTAGAGGATTCTAGGAAAGTTTGCAAGCTTCAAAAATCTATTTATGGATTAAAGCAAGCATCTCAAAGTTGGAATCATCGTTTTGATGAAATAGTCAAATAGTTTGGATTCATCCAAAATGTTGATCAACCTTGTGTTTACAAGAAGGTTAGCGGGAGCATAATTGTATTTCTAGTGCTTTATGTTGATGACATCCTACTGATTGGGAATGGCAATCCTACCTTGTAGAATGTCAAGACTTGGTTAGGAAAACATTTTTTGATGAAGGACTTAGGCGAAACCACTTACATCCTAGAGATTAGGATCTATAGAGATAGATCCAAGAGGCTAATTATCCTAAGTCAGGGCACTTATATAGACAAGATACTGCATAAGTTTAGCATGCAAGATTCAAAAAGGGGTTATATACCCATGTCTCTTGGCATCAATCTCAGTAAAGCACAATGTCCTAGCTCACGTGATGAGCGAGATCACATGAGTAAGATTTCATATGCCTCGGCCATTGGATCTATTATGTATGTCATATTGTGCACTCAACCAGATATCTCATATGCCTTAAGTATGACTAGCAAATATCAATTGGATCCAAGTGAAAGTCACTAGACTGCTATCAAGAATATCCTAAAATACTTAAGAAGGACTAAGAATGTATTCTTAGTGTATGGAAAATTAGACGACAAGCTTGTTGTAAATGGTTACACAGATGTAAGTTTCCAATCTAATAAGGATGACTCTATATGGTAATCAGGATTTGTATTCTACTTGAATGGTGGAGCAATCAGTTGGATGAGCTCCAAATAAAGCACTATGGTTTATTCTACAACTAAAGCTGAGTATATAATAGCATCAGATGTAGCTAAGGAAGCTATTTGGATTAAGAAGTTCATCACTAAGTTAAGGGTGGTGCATACCATCTCAAATATGAGAGATCTTTTCTATGACAACAACAATGTAATAGCATAAGCTAAAGAGCCTAGGTCACATCAAAGAACTAAACACATACTCAAGCGATATCACCTCATTAGAGAAATTATTGATAAGGGTGATATAAAGATATGCAAAGTACCAACTGATGATAATGTCATGGATCCTCTTACTAAGCCGCTTGCATAGGCAAAGCATAAGCATCATGTTAGGTCAATGGGTACTAGACACATTAACGATAGGGTCTAGTGCAAGTGAGAGGTGTTAGAGATTATGCCCTAGGCCAATCATTATATTATGAACATTATATTTCATTAAGAAAAAGGAGTTTCTCTTTTATTACATTTATTATATTGTTGCATGTTTTATATAATAATAATATCCTTGGATAAATCATATTGATTATCCTAAATATCCTTAGTCAATCATCTTTGTAGGAATGATGATGAACTAAGGCTAATATGATTTTAATTAATGATTATGTGTTAATCATGTATGAAGATTGAATCAAAATTATAGGCACTTGTTAAGAAACAAGGAGCTGGATCGACCTGTCATAAGATTACTACATGGATCAAGTCATAAACATATCTCATATATAGCCGTGTCACTGAACCCTCAGACCTGAGATTACCAAAGATTCCTACATGAGAAATACTGTGCTTTGACATAATCAAAAGTCACCTTTAACAAAATTATCATAAAGGCTACAATTGTGTATAGTGGAATCTATACAGAGGAAGATAAGTGGTCAAGATGGAATTTGTCCCTCTCATTAGTGGAGAGATATCTCCAGGCTACTCGATGAGTGAGATTGAGAAATGCATGGCCATGCCTAGATAGAAAGGTTTTCCATTTATTCACTCAGTCTGCTTGGAGATCGAGAAAGTGACAGTTGAGTAAAATGAGAATGATATTTTCGTGCCTCATACTTAACCAAGATATCGTGTGATGAAAGGGTTATATGTAATGTCCAGTTTTTGTTAAATGACAGAAACGGACATGTTTTCAAAGCAAGTCTCCTGAAATGAATTAGTTATAGTCCCAAAAAATTTGAGTGACATTCTAGACTCCTAAAATGAGAATCCCAAGCTCAAATAGAAAGAAAAACAAAGCTAGAATGAAGAAATAATTTCTTGGAAAAATTTACAAAATGTAATGGTATTTTCGTAATTTTGAGCAAATTTTGGAATTCACATAGGAGGGATTTTTAAATGAAAGTTTTGAGTTCTTCGGGGTTCCTAGAGGCCCTGAAAACCATAGGAAGTCCCTAGACAGTTAAATCCCCTCTGATGGACGTTTTCTAATATTGGTGTACCCAAACTTTGACGGATTCGTTCAGAAGCTTTTAGCTCTGATTTGAATGACTCTGAAGGCATTTTATTAAATTAGAAACCTAAATTTTATAATAGAAAATACAGTTCTAAAAAAGGAGCTAAAATGAATTAGAAATGAAAATGCCAAAAACGAAGGACAAAACAAAAATTTTTGAAAAAGCCATTCTTCTTTACCTATAAATTGAAAGCGCCCCACTCTCCCATTCACTTAGCCTCATATTTTTCTGCCCCAAACCAGAGAAGAAACCCTAAGAGAGTGGCACACCAAGGGAAGAAGAAGGAAAAGAGAAATTAAGGCTTGAAGGTAAGGAATTTTGCTAGTTTTTCATGCTTTCTTCCTTCCAAACCTCTCCTCCATTTTCCTTTGTTTCCTATGATTATAATGAAGTTTATAAATCGGTTTTAAAGGAGAAATGAAGGGAAAAATTCAGATTTGAAGAGAGGAACCCAAAGAAGACAAGATTCAAGTGAGAAAATAAGGAAAAATAAGATAATTTCTTCTTCCATGGTTGCTACCCCTTGCTCCTCTTCTCTACCCATTTCGCCCCACTCAAGAAGTCTTAGGAGGGCTTGGTTTTTAGGCAGAACCAAGGGTGATTCTTAGGAAAAAGGGTGTGGAGATTAAGAATATGCAAAGAGAATTAACAAATAACCATGGAAATTCAAGATGCAAATTCTAGGGTTTTAAGTGTTCCTTGCAAAATCTAATTTTATACAATGATTCCTAGACTTAAAATAAGCATTTGAATGAACTCCTAAGATCCCTATAAGTCCCCTCATGTGCATCTTCCCTTGAGAAAACAAAGTAAACTCCATGAAGGCCAAATTCCTCCATAGCCTCAGCCTAAAGGGATTTGTGTACCTAGGGATAGTTTTAAGCCCATTTTTGAGTCATATATAATGAATGAATATGAGGGGAAGTGTAACACCCTAAAATTTATTAAGGTGTTAATCATGGATTAGGCATAATTAAGAATAATTATTAAGGAATAATTAGGCAAATCATGTGAATGGAAAAACTAGAGAGAAATAAATTAATAATATAGGTTTGAGATTTAATTAGATTAGAAACTTCATCTAGGCCCAAATTAAATTAAGTAGGCTATGGTTAGGGACTAATGGAGGCCTAATAATTTTAGGTGCAGACCTAACCTTTTAATGTGAGACTTGGCCCAAGAGAGAGCACCTAAGGAGGACCCAATCTGATTTAATAAGATAGAGGCCCAATACCTAACTTATATAAGCTCTTATAAAAGGCCCAATAACCCTTGTGCAGACCCAAATCAATTGAGTTCTTTAAACTTAGTCTAATCCAATTAAGAATCTACAGCCCAACTTATGAAACTCAGCCCAAACCAACTTAAAATCTGAACCTAATTGGAATTGGACCTTTAGGCTAACCCATAACCCATTTTAGACCCAAGTTAAACCCAACTAAAACTCTAAACACATGCAACCAGTCCTACCATCCTGCTGAAATACAAAACACAAACACAAGAGCCATTTTTGCACCTTAAGAGGGAGGCTAGGGTTCTAAGCAAGAAATCTACCATTTCTCACTTCTAAGCTCAAAATCAGCCAAGATACTTGTTATATAACTTAATCCCCTTCTCTTTCTCTTCATTTTGGCTTGATTAATTTTTCATTTGGAGTATTTTCACCATACCCAAAATCTGAAATGTGGTTGTTTAGGATTTTCTTAGTGAAATTTCGTAGGTTGAGGCTAAGGGTGTCATTAGGTAAGTATAAACTCTTCATTTTAATGTATTTTCTACTAGTTTAAGACCCCCATAGTAGACTTATAGTATAGGCCTTAATTTTGAACGAATTTTTCTAGGGTTTGAAGTGATATTTTGATGTTTCTACTCTAAGGAAGGCAAAATCCAAAATTTGAGGCTCTTGGTGATTGGGTAGGTGTCCCTTAGGTAACTATTAGTAATTTAATTCTTTGAACATTGGGTTATTACCATAAATGATGAATGGGATAGTAATGAAAGAAACGTACTGTACACGCAGTAAAAATTTTAATTCGCTTCTTCCCATGGATCTGTAGACTTGATTAAATTGAGTATAAGATAAAATATTACCTTTGCAGCGCGCTTTGTCCTTTCGGATCTTAAGAACTAATGTCTATGCATAGCCCCTTCTACCGGTATCCACACGAATGATCTAACAACTTGAAAGGCTTGCTAGCACCTTCGTTCACCACATCCGTACGCGAATTGATGAGAAGACAATCTTCTCTCTCTAGGCATCCATACACTTTCTCTCTTTAGGTGTACAGCCGCATTTTCTCTCTCTAAGGTGATGGCTTAGGATTTTAGAAAGCTAACTCTTAAGTGTATCTAAACCTTAGCCTACCTCTTCTTTTATAGAGGTATATTTTAGATTAAATTAGTTAATTTAAATATATTATTTAAATTAATCCAAATTAATCTTAAACAAATTAGTTGAAATTCAAATTTATTCATATATTCAATTTTAACTAATTCATTTATAAATAAATATATATATTGAAATATATAATACAATATATATATTCATATCAAGTATAAATATATACTTATATTTCGAATTAATTACATATATATATATCTCATATATATATACATATATAATTATCTCACCCTAATTAAGCGTACCATTCATCGAATCTAGACACAATTCTAGGTTCAATGAATTTGGACATTCTTGTTCAAGTTAATTCGTTCTTGTGTGCGACCCTTTAGGCCTATATGATATTAGCAGTGGGCCAACAACGTTATTATACCCACAAGTCACCAGTGGCCTCTAGCAAGACATAGTGACTACCCAAATCATATAGGGTTTGGTAATCCAATATAGCCTATCATATAACCCTATCGCATCCCTTTTATCACACGATATCTTGATCGAGCATAAGGCATGGAAATGTCAACCTTATCTTACTCGTTCATTAGTTTCTCGATTTACGTGCAGACCGACAGAACGAATGGAAAAACCCTTTCATCCAAGCATGGCCATGCATTTCTCAATCTCACTCATCAAGGGGCCTAGAGATATCTCTCCGTTAACCAGAGGGACAAATTCTATCTTGACCACTCATCATCCTCTACATGGAGTCCATTATGCCTAACCATAGACTTTATGATCACTCGGTCAAAGATGACTTTTGACAATGCCAAAGCACAGTGTCTTTCATGTTGGAATCTATGATGATCTCAGGTATGAGGGATTAGTGACACTGTTATATATGAGGTATGCTTATGACCTAATCCATGATGCTACCTCATGACGGGTTGATTCAGTGCCCTGTTCCTAACAGGCGCCTATGATTTTGATTTGTATCTCCATACATGACTAACACATAACCATCAATCAATATTATACTCGTCTTAATTCATCATTGTTCCTACAATGATAATCGACTAGGGATATTTAGGATAACTAATATAATTTATCCAAGGATATAATTATTATAAAAACATGCAAATATAATAATTGTAACAGAAAAACTTTTATTCTTAATGAAGCATAATGTTTACAAATAATTGGCCTAGGGCACAATCTCCAACAAGTAATGGACTGATATAAAGTGATAATCTTCTGATATTGTGATTATAGGAGGATTTTGGTACTACTGTTAGCTTCCCAACTTGTCTACAAGTGAAGTTATTGGGGTTCATGCTAATTCCATGCATATATCTATTTTAATTTTGTATTTGTTGTATGATTATGATTTTGATGCTAAATGATTTGGTTGGCTATCTGTTATATGTGATTAGACCTAGTGAGTCCATAGTGGAGCTGTGGTGCGGCTACCACCAGTGCATGTGCTTCGATCAGGCACCGGGTTATGATCAAACCCCAGATGTATTGAGCCCTAGTTGTGCTTATTAGGGAGTAGGTGCCATGGATGGGCCTTTCCCGTGTTATTGGCCTTTAACATGTGGAATTATGATTGCTAGTATGGAATAGTAATCATAGATAGCTTAATTATTTTGTTTACTGATATGGTTGGTACATTTTCTGAAGCTTATATGAAATCATGCATATATGTGAATTAAACTAGAATATATGAATGGAATTTGCCTTGGTTACTAGAATTTACATCTCACCCTGTTTCATAGGATCATACTTTCAAGTGAAGGCCCTTCAGGTAAGATAAGGGGAAGCAAGTGGATGAAAATCCATGAACTCTAGCCATGTGTAGAGGAGGCTATACTTGGGCTGATCTTAGTAGAGTAGATACAATTTTGTTATTCTTTTATATAGCATCATCATGTAATCATATTGCCAAGTATAGGTGTTTGTATTTTGATTACTTAGAATGTATCTATTAAGGAGTTATGCCTCATTTTTGCATGGTATTGGATGTATGGACCTATATATGGTTTACCATTTGGGAAATGTAATTATGTGATACATTGGATGTAAACCTGAACTAGTAGTGCACGAGATCTTTAATGAAATATATATTTAAATGATAATTGTTAATACTTCATGAATTCTTGTTGATTATTACTCTATGAACTTGCTGATATAGGGTAGTTGGAGGAGTAGGAATTTACACTTAAGTCTTGAACTTGTAATGATAGATAAGTTAGGTAAATTAGGCTAATGAAAGCTATTAGAGCCCTACAAATTAAGGTAAAGTAGCCCTAGGGTGTCATTGGAGGGAGAATGGAGAGTATGAGACAAGATTTTAGAAGTTGTAAGATCAAAAGGCATTTCACCACAGCCAACATAGATTTAGCCGCGGCTAATAGAGGCAAAGTTGCCCAGGGAAAGTACCAGAGAGTAATTCACCTCAGCGAAAAGTGGAATTAGCTGCGGCGAAATGTGAGAGGCAAAACTAGAAGTCATCCAGAGGATAATTCACCATGGCTAAATGGGAATTGGCTGTGATGAACTTTTGTGAAAATGTGTCAGTCATTCCAGAAAGGAATTAGCCGCAGCGAAAGGGGGAATTGGCCGCGGCCAATAGCGAAAGGCGAGTGAGGTAGGCTCCAGGAGGTCTCCTTTCGCGCGATGCCATGTAGGCTAGCCGTAGCAAAGCTCCAACTCGCCATGGCAAAACCTGTGAAGATATAAGAGTGAACCCAAGAGCAAGACATTTAGCCGCGGCTAATGGTCCCAAACTCTCATTTTAACCTAGAAACCTTAGTTTTTCTCGCGGTAACCTCAATGGATGACTTAGAAACACTGGTAGAAAATTCTTATGAGTTGGAATTAATAGGTAATAGAATCAAAGGCTTATAAATGAGTGTTTGTTTCTCTTGTGTACTTGAATGCTTGTAATTATTTGGTTGATGACTCTAATAACATTAAAGTTCAAATTTTCCCGCATTTTCTAAATGTAATTAGTCGTGATTACTTTTAACCCAGATTTATGATTATTAATTGTGTATTTGACCTTAATTACAATGATTAGAAGTTAGGGTCATCACAAGAAGCCTTGGGAAAAATTTAGGAAGTTTAGAGAATGAGTTAGTGCTTTATGTTCCATAATATGACCTAAAGAAGCAACATGTAGTTAGGCTCTTTATTTTAATTGTGTGATGACTCCAAGAGACTTAAAAGGAGTCAAGAATCATATTTGAAAGGAAAGAATGGAACCTAGAATTTATTTGAAGGTGTTGCTTCTTTAGGTGCATTTTTGGAACCATAAAGGGGTTTATAGGTTCAGCTAGAGTCTAAGCAAATTGTGTGGCCTTAGAATTAATTTTATAAACCTAATTAGCTTCCATAAATTGTGTTTAGGCCAAGAAAAATCATTCCCACACCATTGTATGTGTGAGGCCGAAAAGGGAGAGGAAATTCAAGAGAAAAAGTGTGTGTTTGCTTCCAAGGTAGCTCACTCCTCCTTCTCTCATGCATCATTATTTGCTTTACTTGTCTTTGAATATGTGTATGTGTATTTTAAGCTATAAAAAAATGTTCTAGTATGAGCTCTTACTTCATGATACCATGATGTTGTATTATATTTTCAAATGATGTTCATGATTTTTGTTTTGGTTTGCTTAAGTGTGGTGAGGTCAAGAACCCTTAGCTATGGTAAGGATGAGCCAAGAACCCATAAGATTAGTTGAGATAAAGTAAAGAGTCTCTCAAAAGTGAGGTTGACTCCCAAAAGCAAGGTTGAGTCCAATAACTTCTTAAAGAATTGGTGAGGTAAGTCCAAAATCCACAAGTAAATGGATGAGGCTAATCCACTTGCTTAGCAAGCCTTTGTATGCTATATATGACTTGCCCAAATGTTGAAAATGCTCCTTGAATGTTTGCACATGTTTAATGCCCATGCATGCATTTGTAAGACTTGTTTTGCATCTTTTATGTATGATTGAATGGGAGATGAGTTATTGGGATTCTTTAAATCTCATTCCCTCCTCTTCAATGTTCTAACATGTTAGGTAGACTAGGAAAGCATGGGAATGGAAGCCAACCACATTAGAAATAAGAGCATGACGCTAAAGTGTGTGAATTTTGTTACTTTACCATATGAATGGAAAATGTTGTAATCAATGGTTGTATAAGTCCCATAATGTTATGAACATGTATAACTATGTTAATGTATCATGTATAATTGAGAGCTAAGGTTGTACGAATGGAAATACACATTTTAGTCATGTAATGGCAAGTTTGTATTATGGAAGTGTGTGTATAAATGCAAGTGAGATGGCCAAATTGAGATGCATGAGATTTGGAACCATTTGGACAGTTCATACAAGTCATAAGCATGCTTTTAGACTTGTCCAAGAGGTGCCAAACATCAAGGAAAATCATTTGGATACTTTTGTATCCTATATGGAGCAAAAATTGACCATATTGAAAACCTATATCACTTTTTGTCCAAATGAGCTCTTCTTGATCAGAGATTTGGCGTGCAATTAGAGCTTGTTAAGAGATTTTTGGGAAGCTAAAGAATAGAATTTTTGGAGGTCTATAGAATATTTGATGAATTTTCAAAGTTCAAAAAAATTATGGTTTTGGTCTGATGTACTGTTCACTTAGGTTTAAAAATGATTTCTGTCACTCGGGGCTCAAATGATGTCCAATTACAACAAAATTTTATATGAAAAAACTAATCATTCCCAATGACTTGTGCCAACTAGAATCACCTCATTTAGATGTCTAGAGAGGGAGATATAAATTTTTAAAGATTCTACCCAGTATCAAGCACTTTGGTTGACCTCAGGTACTGTTTGATTCAATTTCAAGGTCTAGGCGTACCTGAAATGGTTTGGAGTTATTTTTTTCTTCTAACTAACATCTTCATCTTTACAAATTGGTATCATTTACATAAATTGAATTTTTGTGAAATTAATTGGATATTTTTTAAGTTTGTAGCAAAAAGTTATGAAGTATGAGTAGTCAGCCAGACCTCTACATATTTTTGAATGTCAAATGTCTTTTGTGCGGTCTCTCATGGTTTGGATTTGGACGTATTTTTATCATAAAGTAGACATGTTTAGCTTTCTAAAATGACCAAGAAGTATGATTTTTATTTTTCTAGAATTAGTTGTGATTTTCTAAAATTTGTGACAAAGAAAGGGAAACTCTGGCCGAAAATATATATGTGAGTTTTATGTTTCCCTTTTTCTTCTATTAGTTGTAGGCCACTTTTGATGAAGGAAATAATTTGTATCCATGTAATTAAATATGGGAATGTGATATATGAGCTCACATGGTCCACATGACACCGAATAAAATTTTCATACGTGACGCAACGCTAAAATATTCATTATTTTTATGCTATTTTCTTGATTCTTCCATGAAATGCATGATGTTAAACATGGAGATAGTATGAAATGAGCTAAGAAATTATAGTGTTACATTATGACAGGGTTGTATGATAGATTGCATTAGATCACTAATCCTCATATAATTTGGGTAGTTACAATATCTTGGTAGAAGTCACTTATGACTTGTGGGTAGAATAACATTATTGGCCCACTACTAACGTCATATGGGCCTACAAGGTTGCATACAAGAATGAACTAACTCGAGCTAAAATGTCCTGATTCATTGAGCCTAAAAATGCATCTAGATTCAATGAATATAACGTTCAATTTAGGATGGAGGAATTTTATAAATATATTATATATATATATATATTATAAAATTTGAAATATATATATTTGATATATTATATTTTGAAATATATATATTATCTAATTAATTTAAATAAATTAGTTTTAAATTTAATTCTATATTCTAGATTTAAATTTAAACTAATCTATTTAATTATAATTTGAATTAATTTAAATAATGTATTTAAATTAATCAAATCTATCTTAAAACCATAATATGTCATACCTCTATAAATTGAGAGGCTAGGGTTTTTTTAGGATGATGATTTTTTTTAAAGAGAGTCGTCTCCCACCATAGAGAGAAAAAGAGAAGAATGTCTTCTCTCCTTGAACATACAGACGTTCGTGTTCAATGGCACTAGCACATCGTTTGAGTTGCAGTGATCATTCGTGTGGATACAATAGAGGAAACTAGTCTGAAGCGTCAGTTCTTGAGATCCAATGGTAGAAAGAGAACCTAAAGAATTATATGACAAAGGTAAAACTCTCTAGCTTTACTCTATTGATACGACATTGACAGATCCATGGGAGAGATTTGGATTCTGTAACACCATAAACTCTAGCTCATTTCATATTATTCTTAAGCATTATATCATCACATCCATGAAGGAAGTAGAAAAACTCTCTTACAATAATGAGTTTACTCGCGTTGCGTCGTACTTAAAAATTTCATTTGATGTCATGTGGACCGTGTAAGCTCATACTATACATTCTCATATTTAAATACATTAATAAAACTTATTTACATCACAAAATCATGCCCACAACTCATGGAAACCGAAATGGAGCTCAAAATAACTAAGTGTATTTTCGGCTACCCTTTATTCTGACCAAAATTTAGAAAATTATAACTAATTCTAGAAAAATCTAAATCATAAAATCTTGGTCATTATGGAAATCTATGGATGTCTACATCACATTAAAAATACGGTCAAATCATAACATCCATCACAGAGGACATTTGACATCCAAAATAGTCCAGAGGTCAAACTACATTCTAGAACTATCACAAAATTCTGTAGAAAATTTTGAAAATATCCAATTAATTCCACAAAACTCCAATCCATTCAAATGACACCAATATGGAAATTTGTGGATGTTAACTAGAGAGAAAAAAATCTCCAAACCAGTTTATCAAGCCTAAACCTCAGAATTTAATAGAACAGTAACTCAGGTCAGGTAAAATTCTTGATACTGGACAAAATGTTCAAAAATTTATATCTCCCTCTCTAGACCTCCAAATGAGGTTCTTCTAGTTGGAACAATTATCTAGTTTCTTTGTATAAAATTTCTGGCAATTTGACATCATTTGAGCCTCGTGTGACAGAATTCAATTTCGGGCTAAATGAATAGTGCAGCAGACCAAAACCATAAAAGTTGCCAACTTGGAAAAATTATCAAATATTCTGTAGACCTCCAAAAATTTTGATCTGTAGCTTTTCAAAAATCTCCTAATGAGACCTAATTGCATGCCAAATTTCAGATCAAGAATAATTCATTTGGCTAAAAAGTGACATAGGGTTCCATTATGGTCATTTTTGGCTCCATATAGGGTACCAAAATTGCCAAATGGCTTTCCCTTAGTGTTGGCACCTTTTGGGGAAGTCTAAAAGCACATTTTGAGACTTGTGTGAGTTGCCCAAATGGTCCCAAACCCTATGCATTTCATTTTGGCCTTTACACCCACACATATACACATTTCTATAAACTCATTCATGAAGCTATCCTTGTCATACATGCTCAATTCACATTCCATCATTCATATAACACATACTTTCATTTCTATATCACATAATGTCATAATTATACATGTCTCAAGGGTCATAGACAATTTTCAATAACAATATGCATTATGAAGCATCATTATGGTTTCAAAAAGGCAAAAACTAGGCATATGATTGTCAATCTCCTTCCTTCAATGTTGTTGGCTCCCATTACCACATCTACTTGGTCCACCTAGCATATTAGATCATTGGAGAGGAGGGAATGAGATTCAAAGAATCCCAATAGCTCATCTCCCTTTCAATCATACATAATATATGTAAAGTAAACCTTAAAAATGCATGTATGGACATAATACAAATCATGAACATTCAAGAAGCAAGCTTAGCATGTGAACAAGTCATACAAGACATTCAAGAGCTCACCAAGTGTTTGGATTGGCCTCACACTTCTCCTAATAGATTTTGGACTTGCCTCACCCATTCTTTGAGACCTTTGGACTCAACCACACTCTTGGGAGCCTACTCTACTTTTGGGAGACTCTTTGCTATGTCTTAACCAATCTTAAGGGTTTTTGGCCTCTCCACACTAAAGCAAACTCAAACAAACATCATACATTCATTTAAAAACATAACATGACATTATGAAATTATGGCATATAAAATCATGCTAGCATACTTTTCATGGCTTGAAAATACACATACACACATTCTAAGATAAGCTAAACACGCATCCATGCATGAGAGAAGGTGGGGAGAGCTACCTTGTACACAATTACACACTTTTCCTTTTGGATTCAAGCCTCTTCTTTCGGCCACACACCCACAAATTAGTGGAGATGGTTTTTCTTGGCCTAGACACAATTTATGGGAGTCAATTAGGTTCATGAAACATATTCTAATGCCACATAACTTGGTTAAACACTAGATTGCTCTATAACCCCTATTATGGTCTATAAAGGTACCTAATGAAGCAACACCCCTCAAATGATTTCTAGGCTCCATTTTTTCCATTCAAATATGATTCTTGAATACTTTTAAGCTCTTGGAGTCATCACATAATTAAAACAAAGGGCCTATCATCATGCTGCTTCTTTAGGTCATAATATGCAACCTAAAGCACCAAATCAATTTCTATGAGTTCTAAATTTTTTTCAAGGCCTCCCCTGATTTTCATTCATCAAATATGACTCAAGAATGGCCTTAGAAAAATTTAAAACTCTCCCTATCTACAAGAACATGCTTTGGTCGAGACTATGCCTAGGTTAGGGTTCCTTAGAGTTTTCTTTGTTTTCTTAAAGGAGGAAGCTTGTAGGGAGCATCTTAGGGATCTCAAGAACTCATTTAAACTCTTAATTAACCCTAGGAATCATTAAACAAAATCAAAATTTGGAAGGAACACTTGGAAACCCTAAGTTTTGCATCTTGATTTCTAATGGCTAGTTTGTTGTTTTCTTTGCATATTCTTGTTCTTCTCCATCAAATACCTAAGATTCATGCTTGATTGGGCTTGAAAATCAGATCCTCCCATAGCGCCTAAGGTTAGGCGAAATGGAGAAGAAGAGTGATAGAAGATATCAACCATAGGATGAAATTTTATCTTATTTCCTTGCTTAGTTTGGCTTGAATCTTGTTTTCTCCAAACTTTTCTCTTCAAATCCGAAATTTCCCTTGAATTTCTCTATTGAATCAGATTTATAAACTTCATTTTAATCCAAGGAAATAAAGGAGAAGGGAGGAGAGGAGGTGTGGATGAAAAAAAGCAAGAAAAATCACCATGAAAACATACCTTAAGCTTGGATTTCTTCCTCCTTCTTCTTCTTCTCTTTGGCACCTCTCTCCTAGGGTTTTGCTTCTAGTTTGGGGCTGATAAATCTGAAGTTAAATGAGGGCAAGTGTGAGGCGCCACCTATATATAGGTGCAAGAAAGTGGCTTTTTCAAAAATTTCAATTTTGCCCTTCATACTTTGCATTTTCATTTCTCCTTCGTTTTAGCTCCTTTTTAGAATCGTCTTTTCCATTATAAAATTTAGGTTCCTAATTAAATAAAATACCTTTGAAATCACTCAAATCGGATCTAAAACCTTCCCGAACAAACCTGTCAAAGTTTGGGTATACTGACGTTGAAAAACGTCCACCAGAGGGGATTTAACTGTCCCAGGACTTCTCTTGATTTTCAAGGCCTCTGAGAACCCTGAAGAACTCAAAACTTTCATTTAAAAAGCCCTATTTTGTGAATTCCAAAATTTGCTCAAAATTATGAAAATGCCATTATGTTTCATAAGGTTTCTGTCAAATTTTGTTTCTTCATTCTAGTTCCGTTTTTCCTTCTGTTTGAGGCTAGGATTCTCATTTTCAGGAGTCTAGAATGTTACTTAAATTTTTTAGGACCATAACTAATTCATTCCAGGGGACTTGCTTTGAAAATGTGCCTGTTTCTATCGTTTAACGAAAACTGGACATTACAGATTCAATTTTTTTAAAAAAATTCTACTGTGCGTGTACCAAGAATCCCTACAACTTTTAGCTTAGCCTCACCCACTTTTAGGAACTTTGGACTTAGCCTCAGTCACTCTTGAGACTTTTGGCTTTGTCTCACCTATTTTTAAGAACTTTTTGTTTATCCTCACCTACTCTAAGAGACTTTTGGCACAACCCCACCCTTTAAGAGCCATACACATTCAAATTGTCATTTAAGAAACATAATGGTGCCAAAGCATTAAACTAACAGCTACAAGCATATCTTATGATTCAAACGTACATACAAGCATCCAATGACAATCAAACAACCAAGCAAAGCATGCAAGAAAGGATGGAGAACTACCTTGAATCAAGAATTACAAACTTTCTTCCTTGAACTTTCCTTCCCCTTCTCAGCCTCACACACTCACCTAGGAGGAGCTTGATTTGTTTGGCCTAGATACAACACATCATTGGAACTAATTCTAACCTCACATAAACTCTACACAAGGCTATTGTAGCTTATGGCATGATTATAGTTTCATACAAAGGCATAATGAAGCAACTCATATGATTTATGATCTTGCTCTAATTTCTCACTCAATCTAAGTCATATGATTCCATTTAAACTCATTAGAATCATCACAAATTCAATTCAAGAAGCCAAATACTAAGTTATTTCTTTATACCTAAAAAGGAATCTAAACATCCATCTTTCAAACTATGATTCTAAATTCAAACCAATGATTGCTTTGGTGTTTATTATTTATATCTAGACTATTTCTATCCTTGGAATTAACGAAAACTCTCCTTAGATACTTGTTCCCTCTCTTGGCCGAGACATAGCATCAAATGGGAGTCCATGGAGTTTTGTTGCTTTCTATAAGGAATTTGGCATCCATGAATCTTCTTAGACCTCTTATGAACGCATACATACTCTTATACAAGCTAGATTATCATTAGAAAGTTTAAAAATTTCCAAAGTGCAACTAAAACCCTAAGTAACATAACTTAAATTCTAAAGTTTTTCTTTTAGTTCAAATTGCTTATTCTTGTTCCTCATGCTCTAAAACCCTTATTCTTACCTTGTTATTATCTGAATTCATCCTCTCCTAAAAGGGCCTAGGTCTAGGCGAAACATGAGCATGGAGGAAAGTCAAGAAGAAGCAACATAAGCCATGGTATCTTACCTCATTTTCAAGCTTTTCAAAGGAACTTTCTAAAGCTTCTAAGTTTTCCTTCAATTCCTCTCTTTCTCTTACTAAACCAGCTATGAAACAGCCCCAAATAAGTCATCAAAACCATGAGAAAAGAGAGGAGAAGAGGAGAAGTTTGATGAAGGAGAAAACATGAAAAAGCCTTGAATTCTTGCACTTTTTGCTTGGTTTTTCTCTTCCTTCTTTCCCTCACTTAGTGCACCTCTTCAAGCTTGTTTGGGTTCTATTTAGGACTAGATGGAAGTCAGTTAGAAGAGTGGAGAAGGGACGTGGTTTTTGTAACACCATAATTCTAGCTCATTTTATGTCATTCATAGGCTTTATATCATTATTCCCATGAGAGCATATGAAAGAGGGAGTGAAAATAATGGGCTTATTTGCATTATGTCATACTTTAAAATTTGCAATCAGTGTCACGTGGACCGTGTGAACTCATACTATACATTCTCATATTTAAATACATCATTACAACTCATTTGAATCACAAAATCATGCCTACAACTCATGGAAACCGAAATGGAGCATGGAAAATAGAAGTTCATTCTTGGCCAAAATTGGCCTCTTTTTTGGGAATATTTGGAAAATCATAACTAAATCTAGAAAACTTGAAATCATGCAATCTTGATCATTATGAAAATATTAGGATGTCTACTACATAATAAAAATATGCCCAGACCATAACATCCATCATGGAGGACGTTTGACATTCAAAATGCTACTGAGGTTGCTGTTGCCTGGGCTGCTATTTCAGATTACTGATGCAAACTTCTAAATGCATAACTAATTCTATAAAAATCAAAATCACACAAATTCAGTCATTCTAGAAACCTAAAAATGTTAAATGGATACTAAAAATAATTCCAGAATGAAACATATATGTTTAGCTATCGAGAACCTATGGAACAGTAACTGAACTCCTGGGGCACCACTGGTACTAATAGTCAACTTCAAAAATGCATAACTCTCTGCTCAAACATCCAAATGAGGTGCTCTTAGTGGCCACAGAAAGCTTATAACCTTTAGTTTATGTCTGTAAAATTTCACAAGCATTGGACACCATTTGGCCATCGGGTGACACAAAGTACAAAACTGCCAGTATGAACAGTGCACATACCAGAATCCATAAAAAATCCCAACTTTGAAAATTCATCAAATATTATCTAGACCTCCAAAAATTATGTTTTTTAGCTTCCCAAAAATATCTCAATGAGACCTAATTGCATGCCAAATTTTAGAGCAAGACTAACTCATTTAGCTAAAAAGTGACAGAGGGTTCTATAATGGTCAATTTTGGCTCCATATTGGGTACCAAAGTTGCCAAATGGATTTCCCTTAGTCTTGGCACCTTTTAGGCAAGTTTAAAAGCTTATTTGAGGCTTGTGTAAGCTGCCCAAATGGTCCCAAACCTCATGCATCTCATTTTGGCCATTCAACTCACACTTATGCATATTTCCAACAAACTTCTATATTGCACACTTTGGCATTACATACTCAAAATAGGTTCTAGAAGTCATATATCATATCCATACATTTAAACATCATATAATATCGTATTTACATATGTCTCAAGGGTCATAGCCCATTTACTACATCACATATATCTTATGGTACAATCATGGTCTTAAAGTGGCAAAAGCTAAACACATGATTGTCAATCTCCTTCCTTTAGTGTTGTTGGCTCCCATTAGCATATCCACTTAGTTCACCTAGCATGTTAGATCATTAGAGAGGAGGGGATGAGATTCAAAGAAGCCTAATAGCTCATCTCCCATTCAATCATACATAATATGTGCAAAGTAAGCTTTTCAAATGCATGCATGGCGAAAATGCAAAACATGCACATTTTAAAAACAATCTTGGCATGTGAATCAATCATACAAGACATCCAAGAGCTCACCAAGTGCTTAGATTAGCCTCACACTTCTCCTCATGGATTTTGGACTTGCCTCACCCATTCTTTCAGAGCTTTGGACTCAACCATACTCTTGGGAGCCCACTTTGCTTTTGGGAGACTCTTTACTTTGTCTCAACCAAACTCAAGGGTTCTTGGCTTATCTTCACCCAAGGGAAGAGTTCTTGGCCTCTCCACACTCAAGCAAACTCACACAAACATCATGTAATCATTTGAAAACATAACATGACATCAAGCATTATGGCATATAAAGGCATGCTAACATACTTTTCAAAGCTTGAAAATACACATACACACATTCTAAAAAAAGCTAAACACACATCCATGTATGAGAGAAGGTGGAGAGAGCTATCTTGTATACAAATGCACACTTTTTCTTTAAGATTCAAGCCCCTTCTTTCGGCCACACACCCACAAATTGGTGGAGATGGATTCTCTTGGCTTAAATACAATATATGGGAGCCAATTAGGTTCATGAAACAATTTCTAAAGCCATGCAACGTGCTTAAACCCTAGATTACTCTACAAACTCCCTTATGATCCATATTGGCACCTAATGAAGCAACACCCCTCAAATGATTTCTAGGCCTCATTCTTTCATTTCAAATATGATTCTTGACTCCTTTTAAGCCTCTTGGAGTCATCACATCATTAAAACAAATGGCCTAGCACCATGTTGCTTCTTTAGGTCATAATATGGAACCTAAGACACCAAATCACTTTCCATGAGTTCTAAATTTTTTCCAAGGCCTCCCTTCATTTTCATTCATCAATTATGACTTAAGAATGGCCTTAGAAAAATTTAAAACTCTCCCTAGCACCATGGAACATGCTTGGCCGAGACTATGGCATTATTTGGGCTTCTTGGAGTTCTCTTGGTTTTCTTGAAGGGAGAAGCTTGTGGGGAACATCTTTGGTATCTCAAGAACTCATTTATACTCTAACTTAGACCTAGGAAGCATCACATAAATTCAAAATTTGAAAGGTGCACTTGAAACCCTAGGTTTTGCATCTTGAATTCTAATGACTATTTCATGGTTTTCTTTGCATATTCTTATTTCTCTCTATCAATTACCTAAGAATCATGCTTGGTTGGGCTTGAAAATGAGATCTTCCTATGGTTCTTAGACTAGGTCGAAATGGAGAAGAAGGGCCATGGAAGATATCAACCATTGGATGCATTTTTACCTTGTTTCCTTGCTTAGTTTGGCTTGAATCTTGATTTCTCCAAGCTCCTATCTTCAAATCCGAACTTTCCCTTGAATATCTCCCTTGAATCAGATTTATAAACCTCATTTTAATCCAAGGAAACAAAGGAGAAGGGAGGAGAGGAGGTGTGGATGAAGAAAAGCAAGGAAAATCACCATGAAAACATACCTTACACTTGGCTTTCTTCCTCCTTCTTCTTCCTCTCTTGGGTGCCTCTCCTTTAGGGTTTTGCTTCTGATTTGGGGCTGGAAAATCTAAAGTGAAATGAGGGAGAGTGTGAGGTCCCACCTATATATAGCTAGGGCAAAGTGACTTTTTTAAAAATTTCAATTTCGTCCTTCATAATTTGCATTTTTGTTTCTCCTTCGTTTTAGCTCCTTTTTTAGAACCGTCTTTTCCATTATAAAATTTAGGTTCCCAATCAAGAAAAATGGCTTTAGAATCTCTCAAATCGGAGCTAAAACCTTTCTGAATGAATCCGTCAAAGTTCGGGCACACTGACGTTTGAAAACGTCCACCAGAGGGAATTTAACTGTCCCGAGGCTTCCCATGGTTTTCAGGGCCTCTAAGAACCCCGGAGAACTCAAAACTTTTATTTAAGAAGCCCTCCTGTGTAAATTCTAAAAATTGCTCAAAATTACAAAAATGTCATTATGTTTCATAGGCTTTTCATATGAATTTATTTCTTCATTCTAGCTCTATTTTTTCTTCTGTATAAGGCTAAAATTTTCATTTTTAGGAAGCTAAAATGTTACTCAAATTTTTTGAGACCTTAACTACATCATCTTGGGGGATTTCCTTTTGTATCCAGTGAATTTCGTTCATTTACGGAGAAACCGCACGTTACATTTCTCACATTTTCTCTAGTTTTCAGAGAACCAGATATTATAGTTTTAAGAGGCTAGGGGTCCATTTATGACTTTTTCTAAAATTTCAATTTAGTCCCTAAACTTAGTTCTTTCCATTTGGGCTCATTTCAACTCCCTTTTGAGAGCTGTCTTTTTCATCATAAAATTTAGGTCCTCTAATTCATATAATACCTTTGGTTTCACTCAAATTGGATTTAAAATCTTACTGAACAATATGGTCAAAGTTTTAGTCAACTAACACTCTAAAATACATACTAAAGGGGTTTTGGGCATTTTAGGGATTCCTATGGTTTTTAAGGCCTTTAAGAACCCAGGGAAACTCAATTTTCCCATTTAAAGATCCTTCTTTTAAGTTTTTTGAAAGTTGCCTGAAGTTACAAAAATGTTACTACCTTTTTCATTTAATTTTATTTAGCCATTCTAATTCCAATTTCAGGGTGTAATGTCCCGTTTTCATTAAACGATGGAAATGGGCACGTTTTCAAAGCAAGTCCCTTGAGATGAGTGATTCAAGGCCAAATAAAATTTGGATAAAATTTTAAATAATAGAAAATGAGGATTTGAGCCTTGAGTTGCCCAGAAATCAGGGTCGGAGCGATTCGAAAAATTTGCCGAAAGGCCAGTGGCATTTTCGTAAATAAGTGTAATTTTGGAAAAGCACCTAGGAGGGCTTTTTAAATGAAAATTTTGAGTTTTCCAGGGTTCTCAGAGGCCCCAAAAACCATGGGAAGCCCCGGGACCAGTAAAGCCCCTCCGGTGTACTCTTTTCGATGTCAGTTGACCTGAACTTTGACCGATTCGTTCGGGACAGTTTTAGCTCCGATTTGAGTGATTCCAAAGGTATTTTATTAAATTGGGAACCTCTTTGTTATGATGGAAAAGACGGTTCTCAAAAAGGAGCTAAAACAAAGGAGAAACGAAAATGCTAAGAACGAAGGGCAAAATTGGCATTAAAGTGTTAAAGGAAGCTTCTTTCTTCTTCTTTATATGCCACGTTCTGCCTCCCCCTCTCTAAACCGACTTGCTTCTGCCCATTTTCAGAGGAGAAGGCGCACAAGAGGAGGAGGATTTTGGAGGAAGAAATTTAAGAAAAAGGTAAGAGACTTTAAGACATTCCATATCCTTCCTTCTTGAACCTTGCTCCTCTCCTCTCAAGCTTTCTTTCTATGGTTTTAATGGAGAGTTTGGTGCTATTTTTGGGGCAGAACAGAGAGGGGAATTTTGAAAATTGAGGGAGTAAGCCAACCAAGTGGAAGAACAAGCCAAAGGAAGCAAGAAAATAAGGTAAAACTTCCATTCTTTGGTAGTTTCTCCCTCCCCCTTCCTCTTGCACGAATTTGACCACCATGAGCCCAATTCTTAGGGGCTGTTTTCTGTCCAATTTATGGAGGAATTAGGGGTTTTAGATGGCAAGGATTAAGAATGAACCAATAGAATCAAGCAAGGAGCATTAGGAAACAAAATGGAATCATTAGGGATCCAAATGCTCCCTTGCAAATCTGATTTTATATAAATGTTCTTAGGCTTAAATGAATGTTTAAATGTGCTCCTAAGATCCCTAAGAGGTCCCCTATATGTCTCTTCCTCCATAAAATGAACAAAACCCCATGGAAAATCATGAACCTAAAAGTTGGAAAAGTGTAGAGCACTTAAGGGGATTGTAAAAACTGATTTAATCTATAAGTTCCCTTGGTTGTTTAAGTGTTTCCTTGACCTCCTACAACTCTTAACAACCTCCCTAAATGGTTCCCCCATCAAGGAAAAATCAAGAAGCCATGAAATCCCATTTATGCTCTAACTTTCGGCCAAGTAGGGATGGCATAGTTAGGGAGAGTTTTAAATTATTTCAAGCCCATTTTTGAGTCATACATGATGAATGAATGTGATGGGAAACCTTGGGAAAAATTTAGGAAGCTTAGAGAATGAGTTGGTGCTTTAGGTTCCATATTGTGACCTAAGGAAGCAACATAATGTTAGGCCCTTTGTTTTAATTATGTGATGACTCCAAGAGGCTTAAAAGGAGTCAAGAATCATATTTGAAAAGAAAGAATGAGACTTAGAAATCATAGGCATTTCAAAAGCTACCTTAGCATGTGAATCAATCATACAAGACATTCAAGAGCTCACTAAGCCCCTAACGATATTGTCCCCGAGCGGCACGCTGGCCCAAGGGGTTTTGTTCTTCCCTGCCTTTCTGGTTCGAGGGTCTTCGACCCAGCCTTCCCCATTCGTTGGGAAAATGCGTCGTTGGTGGGGAGAGCTTTGCTCCCACTTATATGGGCTAGTCACAGGCCTCTTCCAGCCGATGTGGGACTTTACACAGGGCACCTTTAGCTTTGTATTCTCATTTTTAAATGTCTAGATTATTACTCTAATTTTGTTTGGCCTCTAATTATTGATGTCTGGGGACTTGCTTTTGTAACTCCTTAGTTTCAGGTCTTTTTAAAACAACCAGGTATTACAATTGGTCATTATAGTTATGGTCTTTGTCACTTCTCTCAACATTTCAGTGGTTTCATATCATGCAGCCATAGTATTCTGCAATGCCACAAGCGCAACAAGAGGCCCCCTATTAAGCAACAACCACTAAGGCAAGTCCAAACACAACTTCATCCATGGCATATATATATATATATATATAGAAATGACATTATCATACCATAATATTCCTATTCCTAGCATGCATGTATCATAATTGCCAAGTTTTTTAAATACGCAATTTAAAAATCTATCATAGCTTCCAAAACCATTATTCTAATACTAAATGTAACAACTCTAACTCCTAACTAGGCTAATTAGGCATAATTGTACTTTATTTAATAGTACTTAAGGTCTAATGCCAATAATAGTCTAATGCCAATAATAGTCTATTAAGGGTGAAAATATGGGAGAAATTTGAACTTTTTTAATGTAATGCCTTAGCTATCTAGCTCTTATTTAATTTTTAGGGTTCAATAGTACGTCTATTTATTGATGAAAGAAAATGTTGAATCCAAAAATTTCTAAAATTCGTGTACTTGACTTTTCCTATAATTTCCATATCCAAACAAATTTAACCATTTCAAGTAAAATGTACATAATTTTCTAGGGGAAATCTAGCAAAGTTTTCCCTTATAAAATTGACCATCCAAACCAATCAAATGGTCACATAATAGCCTAAACTTACAAACACAAAAAACTACAGATAATAATGGTGTTATATACCATAACCTGGACAAAAACATCAACTAAAACTAAATAACTCAAGCTAGAATTATACATCATTGTTTATGGCATTCTAATATACATAATATATTATGATGGAGTTAAACATAATCCATATACAATCCTTGTACATTACAACCAAATTAGATACAAAATATTCATATAGTTCTGTAAATTCAAATATCATTCTTTCTCTTTTCCTATGTTGGCATTGGTACTTGTAATACCTTAACTTCCTAACCCTTACACAATTGTCACATAGGCTATCTCAACATATATTTGGCATTTTGGTACTCATTTGCAAGAATGAGACACTTTATACATGGGTAATTGCATAACAGAAAGTTCAGTTAATTCATTTTATGCTTTAGGGATCATGTGAGCTCATCCATATCATTTTTCATCCATAACATATCCATTCAAATCATAAACATCACAATTCATCTCAAGAATCTCATATTTAGAACAAAATTTAAAGAAAAACTAGAATTGCTCTCGGGTTTGCTGTCATAACTTTTTGGTATGAACTTTGAAAATTCATAAATAATTCTAAAAACATCAAAATCATGTATATGATAGCTTTCTGGAAATCTCTGGATGTTAACTAATGACTAAAAATAGTTCTTGACCAAGACAAAAGCATTTAACCCATGAAAAGCAATAGAAATGTACTTCAGGTATGTTCTCAAATAACTCCAAAACCTGAAATTTCAAAAATTTGGTTCTCCCTCTATAAAGCTCCAAATGAAGTGCTCTTGTCTAGTTTATGCTTTTAAAAGTTCATAAGCATTGGACTTAATTTGACCTATGAGTGACACAAAAAAGCAAACTGACCATAAGAACAATATATACCAATTCTGCATAATTTGGCCAACTTTGAAAAATTATAATAAATTCTCTAGAGCTCCAAATTGAGTGCTCTTTGTGAAAAGCTCTAGTTGAGACCTATGTTCTTGCCAAATTTCATGGAAAAACTCATCCATTTGGTTAGACTTTGGTTCAGCTCAAGAATTGGTTAATTTTGAAGTCCATAATGGTATCATAAGACACCAAATGACTTTCTTAACATTCCATAACCACTTGGGCACATCCAAAAGCACAATTTCTGCATATATGATCATGCCAAATTGTCCAAATCATCATGGAGCTCATTCTCACCTTGCCACTTTCATTTATACACATGCACATAAAGGCTCATGGGTAGTAAAAACACATATATTCATTCATTTGGTCCAAAATAGATACATACATCATATTTACATACAATTGAACATGTTCAAAGGTCTACATCATATATACATCATATGATTACAATTCTTGACATCAAAATGCTATTAAAAAGCCTATTTCTCTACTTCATTGTCAAAGTCTTGTTCTTCAAGGTTGTTGGCCTCCATTTCTTGTCCACTTGACTCACCTAGACATGTTTAGACATATGTGGGGGAAGAGTGAGATTCAAAGAATCCCAATAGCTTTTAACCCTTTCAAAAATACATAATGGATGCATATATATGTCAAAGAATGCATGTATGACATTTAGGCTACAAGTGAACATACATAAGGCATTTCCCTTGTCATATGAACTCATACATATCAAATATAGGCTCTCAAGGGCATTGGTCTAGCCTCACATAGCCTTGGAACTTTTAGATTTGCCTCACCTACTTTCAAGGGACTTCTGACTTAACCTTACTCTTCTTGAGACTTTTGGCTTTGGCTCACCCATTCCTAAGGACTTTTGGCTTATCCTTACCCATGCTAAGAGACTTTTGACTTAACCAAACCCATTCAAGCCACTTTGCATACATAAACATATTTTAAGAAATATAATGGTACCATAACATGTAATCAATAGCTAGAAACATTTCTCATAACTCAAACATACACACAAGCACTCAAAGACAAGTAAATATCCAAGCAATGCATGTGAGAAAGGTTAGAGAGCTACCTTGAAGCAAGATTCACACACTTTTCTCCTTAATTCTTCTTCCCCTTTTCGGCCAAGCACATGCAACTATGTGGCACTTGATTCTTATGGCTTAGACACATCATAGACACATCATATGAGACACATTGTAATCATTTGAACAAGCTCTAGTTTCTAACAAACTCTATGTAAGGCTACTTTGTTCTAAGACATAATTATGATTCCATACAAGACACAATGAAGCAACTATTGGAATTCATTATCTTGGCTCCAATTTCTCCTTCTAAGTTTCTTGACTCCATTTAAACTACTTAAAGTCATTATAAATTCATTTTAAGGAGCCTAGATACAAATTGCTTCTTTATGTCTTAAAATAGAGCCTATACCTCCATCTCACAAATCATGCTTTCGAAATTTATTTCAATGCTTCCTTTAATATTCATCTATCATATTTAGTCCTTTCTAACCTTAGAAGGAATTAAAACTCTCCCTAGGTGCATGGAGTGGTCTTGGCCAAGACATGAGGAAGCAATTGGACCCATGGACTTTTGCAACTTTTCTTTATGGATTTGGCACATGTGAGAATTGCTAAGTGTCTTAGAAACTGATACACACTCTTAGGCAACTTGAATTACGAACGCTTCATATTGGCCAAGGTGCAACTAAATCCTTAGCTTTTGCATCATAAATTATAATGCTTTTCTTTTGAATTTTATTGCATATTCTTATTTGCTACACTTTAAAACCTAGGTTTCTTGCTTGGTTTTGGTTAGAACTTAATCCTTTCTAGGTGCTCTAAACTTGGTCAAAACTCACTCGAGGGAGAACAACAAAGAGAAAGCAAGGAAGGCATGGTTCTTACCTTAGTTTCAAAGCTTTTCAAGAGCTCTTTCCTTTGCTTCAAACTTCTCTTTCAAATTCTAACTTCCTCCCTCTGAACCAACCACAAACTAGTCCCAATCCAAACATTAAAACCATAAGAAAAGAGAGGAGAAGATGGAGAACAAGTTTAATGAAGGAAGGAGCATGAAATTTCATACTTTTCTTATGTGCCCTCCTCTTGTGCACCCTTCTTGGCTAGTCTCTCCTCTAGTTTGGGAAAAAAATGTTGATTAAATGGAAAGGAGAAGGAGGATGTGGTATATAAGAAGCCAAGCTACTAAAATGCCTTTTTAAAAATTCCACTCTTGTCCCCTTTACGTGGCTATTTCTTTTTAGGCTCATTTTAACTCCTTTTTTAAAACTGTCTTTTCCATTATAAAATTTAGATCCTCTAACCTATAAAATGTCTTTGGTTTCACTCAAATTGGATTTAAAACCTTTGCAAATGAACCAATCAAAGTTCAGGTCAACTGACACTTTAAAATGTAAACTGAAAGGCCATTTAAAGGGTTCCTATGGTTTTTAGGGCTTTTGAAAATCTCCAAAAAATTCAATTTTTTCATTTAAAGATTCCTCCTTTGAGTTCTCTAAAAAGTGCCCAAAATTACAAAAATTCCACTACCTTTCATCTGATTTTATTTAGCTATTCTAACTCTAATTTTTGGGCATCTTAAGCCTCGGATCCTTATTCCCATTATTTAGAATTTTATCCTAATTTTATTTAACCTCAAATCTTTATATTTAGGGGACTTTCTTTTATAACTGGTCTGTTTCTAACATTTTAAAGAAAACTGGACATTACATTGTGTTAGTATGTATGTATCCCTATATGTCACGTGAAGTGATATGCTTGCTATTTTTATATGTTATTGACAAGGGTTACAAAATTGAGAATGTAAATTCTCACTACACTTTGTAATGTGTTCAGACAAGGATATCAGTTCTACTGACACTATGTTGATAATATATTTATGTGTTTAACTTAGGCTAGATTCAAGTAAATTATGAACATTGAAAGTAAAGGTAGACGAAACTTAGCTTTTCCATTGGATAATAATAGTGATATGATGCCAAAGTATATTTAATTGCCTATCTTTGGAGTCTGTATCTTTCAATAACCAAGCATTATTAGGAAATTATAAGGAAATCAATTGTTAAAATTCTATCATAATTTTATTACTCCAACAAAGTAGAATATGTAACACCTAAAGTAAGGGTTACACCTATAACAAATAGAATTCATATACTAAAATCTCCCAAATAAATTATTCCTCAATAAAATTCTACAATTGATAATATGGCATTTCATAGGCATGAAACACTAAAGTGATTCCATAAAGACATGTTAGGGCAAATTTATCACCTTTTAAATTTCTAAATGTAACACTTTTAGTCATCATATCAATTCATATCTATTTTGATAACACAATATATAAAGCATACAGTAGTCTAGTGCACCTCTAGAGCATGCTTTCCATCCAAGTCCATAGGAAGAAGATTCAAATTTTCTAATTGCATTGAGAAAAGGGGTACGGACTAGCACAAAATATCCTTGGCATTTGATATACAATTATATTTCCTATAATGGATTGTCACCTTGTTACCAATGTTTTGCGGCCAAAATTTCCAAAGAACAGATTCCAAGCAAATGTCAATAAGGCTATAAGGAAATTTGACTAGAGAAAAAGAGATGTTAGCCCTTAAGAAAACTAAGATGTGGGAGCTTGTTGATCTACCCAAGGAAAAGAAAATTGTTGGGTGCTAGTGGATCTTTACAATAAATTATAACTCGAATGGGAGTATTAGCCATCACAAGGCAAGGTTGATGGCAAAGGGTTTACACAGATTCAAGGAGTGGACTTCCAAGAAACTTTTGCTCCTATAGCAAAATTTAACACCATTAAGGTGCTTCTCTCTTTGGCAGCAAATATGGATTGGCTCTACATCAGTTAGACATAAAAAATACCTTCCTAAATAGTGACTTAAAGGAAGAAGCATATATGGGCTTTCCTCCTGGCTTGGACAACAATGGTTCAAAGGTCTACAAACTCAAAAAATCTCTTTACAGGTGAAAGCAAGCTCCCTAAACATGATTTGGCAAATTCACTAGGTGTTGAAAAGTTACATTTACACACAAGGGCAAGCAAATCATACACTATTAACTAAGTTCTCTCTTGATGGAAAAATATCCCTTTCAATCATTTATGTTGATGACATTATGATTACATGGGACTGCACTAAAGAAATAAGAGGATTAAAGGCTAATCTTAGCCAAGAGTTTGAACAAAAGACCTAAGAGAACTAAAATATTTGTTGGGCATGGAAGTGGCGAGATCAAAAAGTGACATGGTAATGTCACAAAGGAAGTATATGTTGGATTTTCTTAAAGAAACAAGCATGCAAGATTGTAAACCAACTAAAACTCTAATGGAAGAAAATTATAAGGTTGGGTTGAAACTTTATAGTGCCCTAGTTGACATAGTAATGTACCAAAGGTTAGTGGATAGGTTGATTTATCTCTCACACTAGATTGAATATTAGTTTCCTGGCTAGTGTAATAAGTCAATTTATGAACAAGCCTATTTAAGAATATTTTGGAAGCAATTTATTAAATATTAAGATATTTGAAAATGACTCCTGGAAAGGGCAATTATTTTGGAAAGGGTACAAGCAGGAATATGGAGGTTTATATGAATGCAAATTAGGCTTGTTCAATCACTGATAGCTCTAGGTATTGCCAATTTGTTTGGAACAACCTCGTTGTAACACCTAGTCCTAATTAATGTCGCACTTATGAATTTAATAAAGAGATTAGGCTAATCGATTAAAATGGTAACCTTAATAACTCCTAAAATGAAATCCAAATAAAAATTTTATTGTAACAATCTATTGCGTTTAAAGTCCATCATAAGATTATGATTGATTACTTAAACTAACAAATATAAAATCAACTCCTAAAGCAACCCATTAAGTCCTTAAGACACTTACTTTAGGCCATAAATTAAGATCCTAATTAAAACACCATTAAAAACCCTTCAAATGACTCTTAAAACTCAAATTCACATACAACACCATAGCCTTGCAAGGACACCCCATGCCACTACATGCACCTCTACCTAAACCATGTCGTGGAGCCTCGAGACCACACCGCAATGTCATCATGTCTATTAATGCAGTATTGTAGTGCCTCAATGCCACACTACGGTGTCACAACATAAACTTTGACTCTTAGGGGAAAATCTCTGGTGTGGCAGCTTGGCGTGATGGAGTTGTGTCACAGTGTCCTTAAACTAGAAAGCACACATCAAAATAAAATCAATGATAATGTAGTCATACACCCATCATAAACTTCTAACTTAATTAAATAGTCATGGGACACCTTTAATAGTTTTAAATATATTTCCTAATGATGTAAACACTAAGGGACAAGTGGTTAAACATCTACACACTCCTTTAGGTGACAAATTCACAAGGAAGATCAGAAAAATAAACCATGATAGCAAAAGTAAATTTTGGACTAACAACTCACATACCTAAAATCACCAATATACAATCATTTGACCTCAAACCAAGCCTAACAAGTTTCAATTGGTAAAAGAAATTATTCTTTATCCTTGGAACCATAAAACACCTGTACACTCAAATTTTGATTATATAACTTCCTTACCCACACATCTCAACCAGTAACTATCATACCATCACTCCCAAAATCATCAACAAAACCAAACCTAAGGCAATCCTACAAAACTAGTTAGATAAGGACTAACACCTCAAAATACCATTAAAGTTAACAAGTCAAATATGCATATAATCCATCATATAACATAAGCTAATTAAAAGTAAACCATAATTATGTGAGATCCCCTTACAAAAAGTTTAACATGATTTAAAATATCACCTTCAGTTGACATATCATATCAAAAGTTAGTTACAAGTTATCAAATACATGAACAAAAATATAGGCTATCTAAAAGGTTAGCCTAGTGTAAACCCATTAAACCTTCGATCGCTCGTCCTTGCCGAAACCCAAACCTTCACCTATAAAATGTTAACCCACAACCAGGGTGAGATATAAAATCTTAATAACCAAAAGCAACTTCCATTCACATTTATATAGGCAAATAATAATAGAGTTGTACATAGTAAAATCATCAATTCATCATGCCATATTCAACAAATCAAAAGTAGTAAGTTTGATAATAATTCTCATAATTACTGTATAATAACTCTCAATGGGTAAGACATACCCACAAGGTCTACTACATCTCACCCATAGTTAAAACACACTTGCAAGGTCCACATGCTATCAATTCTATCATAACACACTCGTGAGATCCACAATAATCATTAGGACACACTTGCAAGGTCCATGATGAAATATATACAAGTAGTCAAACTTAACATGGTAATACATAAAACATCAACAAGCATATACAAACAACAAATGTGATTCCATAACAAATATGAATGGAATTAAACCACGGTCACCTTAAGTAATGAATTCCACTTCCGAAATAGCCACAAACAATAACTAAGTAGAAACATAAGCCTATAGTAACCATGAACAACCAACATATATACATCAATGTTAGGAATCATGGGAGGCACACAGCGGAAACATTTAAAATTTTTTTAATCTTGATCCCTACCAAGAATCCATCAAAATCGCTTAAACCGAATAGGTTCAAAGAATTACCTTTTTTGTCGAATAAGTTTGCTATTTACTCTTCATCTGGATCACAAAAACTGACTATAGATCGGCTCCCTCTACTGGTATCCACATGAATAGGGTTTAGCAACTCGAACGGTGTGCTAACACCTGTTTGTACGGCGTCCATACAGTTCCGTACGACGTCTGTGCAAATCCGTACGACGTCCCTCTCTCTAGGATTTTTGGAGGCAGCTTTAGAATTACCTTTTTGATATGGAAACCCTATTTATAGACTAGGGTTTCAGATATATTTAATTAATCAAAATTAATTAAATATATCATTAAATATATTTATTAGTTTAAATTCAAATCTATCCTATAGTTTAAATTTAAACTAACAATATCTAGAGCCTAATTTAAATTTAAATTATCTGATTAGTTTAAATTTAAATCTATATAATAGAATCAAATTTAAACTAATTCATATATATATATATATATATATATATATAATATCAAATATAATATATATATATATATATAATATATTCTGAATTTAATTATTTATATATATATATAAATAATTCCTCCATCCTAGATTTAAAAATTAAATTCATTGAATCTAGACACATTTCTGATTCAATGAATGTGGACATTTTAGCTCGAGTTAGTCCGTTCTTGTGTGCAACCCTGTAGGCCCATATGATGTTGGCAGTGGGCCAACTGCACTGTTTGACCCACAAGTCACAAGCAGCCTCTAGCAAGACATTTGTGACTACCCAAATCATACGGGATCGGTGATCCAATGTAACCTATCTTACAACCCTACCATATCCCTTTTGTCACACGACATCTAGATCGAGTATGAGACATGGAAATGTCATCCTCAACTTGCTCGATCTCCGAGCAGACTGATATAAGATGGAACCCTTTCCATCTGAGCATGGCCATGTATTTCTCAGTCACACTCATCGAAGGGCCCAGAGATATCTCTCTATTAATCAGAAGGACAAATTCTATCTTGACCACTCTTCTTCCTCTGTATGGATTCCACTATACCTGATCATAGCCTTTATAATCCCTTGATTAAAGGTGACATTAGACTATGCTAAAGTACAATGTCCTTCATATAGGAATCTATAGTGATCTCAGGTCCAAGGGATCAATGACACAGTTATATATGAGATAAACTTATGACCTAATCCATGTAGCTTATCTCATGACGGGTCTATCCAGCGTCCTGTTCTCTAACACACGCCTACGATTTTGATTCATATCATCATACATGATTAACACTTAATCAATCAAAATCATATTAATCTTAATTTATCGTTGTTCCCACAAAGATGACTGACTAGGGACATTTTGGATAATCCAAAAAATGATATATCCATGGATATTATTATATATAAACATGCAAATAATATAATAATGTAATAAAAGAAAACTCTTATTTCGTAATAAAAATAATATTTGCAATACAATGATTGGCTTAGGGCACAATCTCCAATAATCAATCTAAAGGGATCTTTATATTAAATCAACAACCTAATAATAACTCAGTTTCAACTTACTTAAGTTTTCAAGTGTCACAAAACACCTATTTGAGTGCTACAGTCTAGACCAACACAATGAGTCAACCTTTTCTCTTAAATTTTTGCACATGAAAATTCATCTATAGAAAAATCAACGATAGAGAAGAATATAAAGAAAAATAACATCACAAATGGAGGGGGTTTAATTACCCAATAGATGATTAAGCCTTTTCTTACACAAATCAACAAGAACACACCAAAATCCTCAAATCTACCAACTTAGGGTTTTATCAAACTTCACCAAATGAAGAGATATTCAATTCAAATGAAAGAGGAAAAGGAGAATAACATCTTTTTTCTTCACTCACCTAAGCTAAAACTCGTGTCTTCTTATTGAATCAGAACTCAAAAGTGCCAAAACCCTAGCTCTTCCTCTCTCTCTCTCTCTCTCTCTCTCTCTCTCTCTATAAATTTTTAAATTTCTTTTTCCTTGGATTGAATGGGACAATGTTGCTACTAAAATGAGCGGACTTAGGATTTAGAATTAGGTTTTCAGTGTGTTGGGTTTTGGGGCATCTGGGTCATAGGCTTGTGCTAATTTTTTATTGGGCATCCTCTAAACTCCATGTTTACGTCTCTCTAATTGGGTTTAACTAAATCTAAAGAATTAATGGGTTCCAATTAATTTTTTTAAGGTCACATATGTAGTTTCCACTTAATTAAATTTTCAACTTGCAAATAAATTTATTTTTCTAAATTGAATCCTAAATTAATTATTCTTTCCTTAAAAATTTTCTTATTTGTTTATTTTAGCCTAAAATTCCTAATTTAATTACTTTTCTCCCAAAATCCTTAATTAAATTATTTTCCCTAAATAATTATTAATAAATTTTAGGATGTTACATTAGTAGCCTAGAGAAGTAGAAAAACAATTGTCACTAGAAGCAGTGGTAAAGCTAAGATTAGTGCACTATCTTATGGGATACGTGAAGGCATTTGGCTGACTAGACTACTTAAAGAACTCAAGGTGCCTATAGAAGGACAAAAGTCTGATAACATGGTCGTTATCAACGTTGCCAAGGATCCTATTCATCATGATAAGACAAAGCATGTGAAAATTGATCATCATTTAATTAAAGATAAAGTGGAGATCCGTGTTATCGAATTAAAATATACACCGTGACATCTTCAAGTGGCGGACATCCTAACCAATGTCATTACCCAAACTAAACATGAAGACTTAAGTTGCAAGTTAGGTATGTTAAACATATATAACCTAACTATAGGGAAAGTTTTGGAAAATCTCACATCATTCAAGGCTAATTTCCTTCTCTGATATGGTCCAAAGGTCAAACCTGATTCAAATTTGACCCAACGGCCATTTACCTTTTTATAGTTCCTTGATTTTATTGATTTTGTTTAGGCAATTATTCGAATGTATTGTATTAATTACCTATGTTTTTCCTTCTCTCAAATCATATAAATGCACCTTACTTCATTCAAATAAAATTGAGATGAATCAAGCAAATTAATCTTTGATTTTTTTCAATTATTAATAATATACACACAAAAAGTGTAATATCTCGTTTCTCTTGAACTTGATTGAAACCAACGAGATTACAAAAGAGGACCCAAAAATGAAATGATTAGAAGCTAAACAAGATTAGAATAATAATCTAGACATTTAGAAATAAGAATACAAAGCTAAAGATGCCCTGAAACCAAAGTCATAATGGCTAAATAAAATTACCCAAAAAGACAGTGGCATTTTTGTAATTTTGGGTAACTTTTTAAAAAACTTAACAGAGGAGCTCTAAATGGTAAAATTGAATTTTCCAAGGTTCTCAGATGCCCCAAAAATCATAGAAACCCTTAGAATGGTTAAAACCCTTCTAGTGTACCATTTAGGCCATCAGTTGACCCAAACTTTAACTTTGGGTGAAAGTAAAGCCATTTTATGAATTAGAATACTTAAATTTTATGATAGAAATGATGATTTAAAAAAAAAAGCTAAAATAAGCGAAACGGGAAAAATGAATTTGAAGGGTAAAATGGGAATTATAAAAAATGTTATAACTCACCTCCTCTCTTCTTAAACCAAGCTAACACATCTCCCACCATCCAAAATAGAATTCCCTTGCCCTAAACTAGAGCTCCAAGTCACACCAAAGCAAGAAGAAACTAGGAGGAAAACAAACCAAGAAAAGGTATGAATTTTGGCACTTTTTCATGCTTATTCCTTCACTAAATTGATAATCCTCTTCATGCCATTTCTCCTCATGGTTTTAATTGTCTAAGAGGAGGATTTTCATTGCTGAACTTGCAGGAAAAGGAGAGGGTTTGAGGAAACCAAACTTTGCACCAAATTCTTCTCTTGAAAAGCTTTAAGATGACATATGAAACATGATGCAAAATTGGCTCTTCCTTGGTTTTCTCTTCCTTTTCCTATTCAGCCAAGTAAGGTCCCATGTAGAAGGAGGATGTTTTGCATGAAAACAAGGCTAACCCAAGGGTTTTGGAAGCATGGAAAATTAGAATATGCAATTAGAATCAAGACAAGAGCATTAGAAAGTAAGGTAGAAAAGTTAAGGCTTTAATTGCACATTGAGAATTTGGGAATTTTAAGAGGATAACCCAAACTATAATTAATCATGTCTAGACTCTAGAAAAGCCAAGGAATATGGGTATGTATCAAACTCCCAAAGAAAAGCAAGCAAATTCCATATAACTCCCTAAAGTGTATAGGTTCGGCTAAGTGAGAATGAAGCACCTAGGGAGTGTTTCTTTGAGTTCTAATGAATTAGAGACTTAAAATGATAAATAAAGAATTATGGAAGCATTGGATTGAATTTATGAGCCTTAAAATGAAAGTTGCAAATTTAAGGCCTAAATGAAGTTAATGAAGCAAATTGGTTCTAAAGCTTTCTAACCAAGAATGTAATAGTTCAAATGAATCTCTTAAGAGTTATAAGGCCTATGGAAAGTAAGAGTTTGGGTTTAGAAAAGCAAGAACCAAGAGTAGTTCATTATGGACCTAAAACTAGCTCATCATGGGATTAACTTGTCTTGAAATTGTTATGTGTAGGTCCATCTAGCTCAAACACTCCCAAGTGTAAGTTCCAAGAGAAGGAAAGTCAAGGAAAA
The DNA here is from genome assembly GCA_032878935.1 of Erythrophleum fordii. Classification (NCBI taxonomy): domain Eukaryota; kingdom Viridiplantae; phylum Streptophyta; class Magnoliopsida; order Fabales; family Fabaceae; genus Erythrophleum; species Erythrophleum fordii. The sequence goes on from JAVQMF010000033.1 coordinate 12,626,373, forward strand.
GCTAGACCCAAGTGAGTTAGTGGCTAATTAAGTTCTTGCAAGTTTCAAGGTTGCTTTATCTCCCTCTTTTACATACATTTGAATGCTTGAATGAGTTTGAATACTTGTGTATGTTGTTTCTTGATGCATTCATGATATATGTTTTAGCATAATTTTCATAATGAGCTATATGAGTGAGAATGATATATGTTTCGACTCCTAGCTCCCCTAAAACTTAGAATTAAGCAAAATAGCTTTTCCTTGCCCCCCAGGTTGAGAACAATTAAGCCTAACAGTTTATGATGAAGCCATGCCTATGAAAGAAATGAACTTCCATATTTTATGATGCATTTGATTCATATGAGGCATGAATATTGCATTCTTGCACCACATGCATAGCATACACTCATGGCATTCTTGTATGCTTTGAATTGATTGAGATTAGCTACTGAGATTCTCCTAAATCTCCCCCTATGCTTCCACTAACCATTTCAAAGAGACCAAGCAAGGATAAAGAGGTTGAAGGTGTACATCTGATTTTCTGAAAATGAGAGAAAATGTGAAAAACGTAATGTACAGTTTCTCCGTAAACGAGTGAAACTCACCGGATATAGAAGGAAGTCCCCTAGAATGAGATAGTTAAGGTCCTAAAAAATTTGGAAAGCATTCTAGACTCCTAAAAATGAGAATCTCAGGCTCAGACAGAAAGAAAAATGGAGTTAGAATGAAGAAATAATTTCTTACGAAAAACTTATAAAACGTAATGGCATTTTTGTAATTTTGAGTAAATTTTGGAATTCACAAGAGGGCTTTTTAAATAAAATTTTTGAGTTTCCTCGGATTCTCAAAGGCCCTAAAAGTCATAGAAAGTCCCGGGACAGCTAAAGCCCCTCCGGTGGACGTTTTCCAATGTCGATGTGCCTAAGTTTTGACGGATTTGTTTGGGAAGGTTTTAGCTCCAATTTGAGTGATTCCAAAAGCATTTTAATAAATTGGGAACCTAAATTTTATAATAGAAAAGATGGTTCTCAAAAAGGAGCTAAAATGAAGGAGAAACAAAAATGCAAAGCATAAAGGGCAAAATGGGAATTTTTGAAAGGTGTAACTTATTCCCACCTATATATATGATGCACCCTTCTCCTCCCTTCATTATGCACAACCATGTTTTGCCTAAAACCAAAAGAAAACCCTAGGGGATGAGGCTCACAAGACGAGGAAGAAAAGGAGGAGAAATCAAAGGCTTAAGGTGTAACACCCCAAAATTAATTAAGGTATTAATAATGTATTTGGAATAATTAAGAATAATTATTATGGAATAATTAGGTAAACTATATGAACGAAAATTTATAGAAAAATAAAGCTATTAATATAGGTTTAAGTTTTCAATTAGATTAAGGCTTAATTTAGGCCTAAAATTTATTTTAGTAAGCCATGGATAAGGATTTATAGAAGCCCAATGACTCTAGATGCAAGCCCAACTCGTTATCATGAGACTTGGGCCAAGAGAGATTGCCTAGCAATGGCCCAATCTGATTTAGTAGAATAGGGGCCCAAGACCCAATTTATGTGAGTTGGCCTAACACACATTATGTAGACCCAAGTTAGATGGGCTCTTGAAATTTTGTCTGACCCAACTACAACTCTGAAGCCCAACTTATGAGATAAGGCCCAACAAGCATAAAAATCTAAACCTACAAGGAATTGGGCCTTTGGGTCAGCACATCCCACTTTTAGTTCTAAATTTCCTGCAACCCATTCATTAAACCATAACCCAACCACTATAAATGAGCCCAATTGGGCCTTGGGCTGATGGTTCAACCTATTTCTCATTAAAAACCCTAAAGTTTTAGCAGCCACACCCATTTGGAAAAGCAAAACATTTGATTTTGTAGAAGGGAGAAGCTATTTTCCCACTTGAAAAGAGGGGCTAGGGTTTTTCTGCATTTCTCCACCATTTCTCACTTCTAGAGGATGATTTAGCCAAGGTGAGTTATATATAACTTGACCCTCTCATCCTCCTCTTCATTTTGGTCTGATTAATTTCTGGTTTTGAGCATTTTCATCTTCTTCTCAAATCTGAAACTTGGTGTTGGGTGATTCCTTGCAAGATTTTTGGAGTTGAAGGTTAGAGGGATGATTAGGTAAGCATTTCCCTTCCATTTTGTGTATTACCCTATTGGAAAATGCCCCTAAGGATGGATTATCATAATGGGTTCTGTTATTGTACGAATTTACAAGGAGATAATGGTGGAAAACTGAATTTTTTGGGCTTGATGACTGAAATGCGAATTTTGGAATTTCCCATGGTGGATTTTCGGAGGTTGAGGCTATGGGTGTTGTTAAGTGAGTATCTCCTTTCCATTTTGATGCATTTTCTATTAGTTTGAGACCCCTATAGTTGACCTATGATATGGGCTTTGGTTTCATATGAAATTACTGAGAAATTAGAGTGAACTATGGCAATTTCTGGTGTGGGAAAGTTGGAATCCAAATTTAAATCCCTTGGTAATTAGGTGAGTAACATCTAGTCTATCATTAGTAGTTCAACTCTTTGGATATTTGATTGTGATTAGAAATGATGATAATTATGCTTGTTATAGACTTGGTGTGCATTTGGATTATTATGGTAGCTAGGGGAAGAGTAATTGGCTTCATTGAGGTAACTGGGGTTATTTTTCTAATTCCATGTATACGCTCATGTTAATCTGCTATTTGTTATACATGCTTGATTTTGAAATGCTAAATGTCTGGTTGACTACTTGATTGTTATTGTAATTGGACCTTGTGAGTCCATGGTGGAGCTGTGGTACGGCTGCCACCCGTGCATGTGCTTCGATCGAGCACTGGGTTATGATCAGACCCCAATGCACTGAGCCCTGGTTGTGCTTATTATGGAGTAGGTGCCGTGGACGGACCTCTCCCGATGTTATTGGCCATTAACATGTTGTGTATAATTGCTAGTATGGGACAGTAGTCATTAGTAGTTCAACTAGTTCATTTGTGAATTGAATTTATAATTCTGGTATTGATGACATGAAATTGCATTGGATTGATTGACTTGTACATATATATGGAAATTTTCCTTTTGTTACTGAAATTGTATATCTCATCCCGTTATGGGCTAATATTTTCAGGGACCGGACCTCTTAGTGGCAAGGAGAAAATTAATGGAAGCTTATTAAATGGTTGGTAGCACCTAGGTTTTGAAACCTTGACAAATTGTATTGTAACTAGTTTACAAGTTTTGTACCATTGCTGCATTGCATCGTGAATTGCCAAGTGTAGGAGTTGTATTTTGTTAACATAGAATGTAATCCCATGATATGTTCCTTATAGACTTGACTATTAATGCAAGAAATACCCAATAAAAGTATAATTAAATGACCATTATAGGAGATTTATAATTTGCTGACGTAAAATCCCATGGATGAGTAGGGAAATCCACATCTAAATGCTAAATGGGTAATGATAGATTAGTTAGGTAATTAAGGTATATAATTACCACTAGAGTTGCATAAATTAAGGTAGAATGGCCCTAGTGTGATATTGGAGGGAGATTGGAGAGCATGAGATGAAATTTTAGAAGTTATAGGAACAGAAGGGAATTGGCCGAAGCTAACATTTAATTGGCCTCAGCTAAATGGTAACAGAGAAGAATTGGCCGCGGCCAACATTTAATTGGCCTCGGCCAAATATGGCGAACCGGCCAGGGAAAAAAACAGAGAGAAATTGGCCGCGGCGAATAGTGATGTTAGCCGCAGCTAATTCTGGGAAGCAAGTTTGGGGGTGCTCGAGAAGGTGTTTGGTAGCAGCGAAAGGGGTATTTGGCCATGGTAAAATGCGTGAAATTTATGGAGGTGTAAGGACTTGAATTCGAGACTAATTGGCTGCGGCAGAAGGGGATTTAGCCGCGGCAAAGGTGCTCAATTTCTCATATTCACCTAAAAACTTTCATTTCTTTTATGGTAATACTAAGGAATGATTTAGAAACACTTGTAAGAGGTTTTTATGAGTTGGAATTAATGGACAGGAGAATCAAAGGCTCCTTATTAATGATTAAATTCACTTGCACTTTTGAATAATTGTGGTTGCCTAATTAATGACCCTAATAACATTAAGGTTCAAATTTCTGAACATTTTTCAAATATAATTAGTTGTAATGACTTTCAACCCTAATTGAAATTTTATGGTTAGTAATCACGTACTTAACCTTAATTATGATTATTAGAAGTTAGGGTCGTTACAGTTGGTATGGAAATTAGTAGTTTTTCATGCTCTTTCTCTTCCAAACCTCTTCTCCTCCATTCTCCTTTGTTTGCTATGATTAAAATAAAATTTATAGATCTATTTTAAGGGAGAAATTGAGGGGAAAATTCGGATTTGAAGAGAGGAGCTCAAAGACCACAAGATTCAAGTGAGAAAAAACAAGAAAACAAGGTAATTTCTCTTCCTATGGTTGTCATTTTTTGTTCCCTTCTCCACCATTTCACCCCACTTGAGAAAACCCTAGGAGGAGATTATTTTTAGGCAGAACCAAGCATGAATCTAAGGAAAAAGAGTGTGGAGATTAAGAATATGCAAAGGAAATTATCAAAAAGCCATTAGATTTCAAGATGCAAATTCTAGGGTTTCAATTGCACATTGTAAAATCTGATTTTGTATGATGATTCCTAGGCCTAAATAAGAGTTTAAATGAGCTCCTAAGATCCCTAAGAGGCCCCCCATATGCTTCTTCCCTTGAGAAAACAAAGAAAGCTCCATGGAACCCAATATGCTTCATTCTCTCGACCAAGAAGGGTTCTCATAGCTAAGGAGAGTTTTAACTTTTTCTAAGTCCATTCTTGAGTCATATTTAATGAATGAAAATGAATAGAGGCCTTGGAAAAAATTTAGAACTCATAGAAATTGATTTAGTGCCTTAAGTTCCATATTATGACCTAAAGAAGCAACATGGTACTAGGCCTTTTGTTTTAATGGTGTGATGACTCTAAGAGGCTTAAAAGGAGTCAAGAATCATATTTGAAAGAAAAGAATGAGGCCTAGAAGTCATTTGAGAGGTGTTGCTTCATTAGGTGCCAATATGGACCATAATGGGGGTTATAGAGCAATCTAGTACTTAAGCAAGTTGTATGGCTTTAGAGAATGTTTCATGAACCTAATTGGCTCCCAAAAATTGTATCTAGGCCAAGAGAAACTATCTCCACCAATTTGTGAGTGTGTGGTCGAAAGAGGAGGCTTGAATCCAAAAGGAAAAGTGTGTAATTGTGTGCAAGGTAGCTCTCTCCACTTTCTTTCATGCATGGATGTGTGTTTATCTTGTTTTAGAATGTGTGTATGTGTATTTTCAAACTATGAAAAAGTATGCTGGCATACCTTTACATATTATGCTTCTTGATGCCATGTTATGTTTTCAAATATTTACATGATGTTTGTATGAGTTTGCTTGAGTGTGGAGAGGCCAAGAACTCTTCCCTTAGATGAGGATGAACCGAGAACCCTTGACCTTGGTTGAGACAAAGTAAAGAGTCTCCCAAAAACAAAGTGGACTCCCAAGAGTATGGTTGAGTCCAAAGCTCCTAAAGAATGGGTGAGGCAAGTCCAAAATCCATGAGGAGAAATGCGAGGTCAATCTAAGCACTTGGTGAGTTCTTGAATGTCTTGTATGATTGATTCACATGCCAAGTTTATTTTTAAAATGTCCATGACTTCTATTTCCTCTATGCATGCATTTGAAAAGCTTGCTTTGCACATATTATGTATGATTGAATGGGAGATGAGCTATTGGGATTCTTTGAATCTCATCCCCTCCTCTCCAATGCTCTAACATGCTAGGTGGACTAAGTAGTTATGGTGAAGGGAGCCAACAACCATGAAAGAAGGAGATTGACAAGCCTAGACCTAGCTTTCATTCTTTTTAAATCCATAATGAGGCTTCACAAAGTATATGATGTTGTAAATGTACCATGACCCTTGAGACATGTATAAATACACCATTATGTGATGTTTATATGTATGAATATGATGTATGACCTCTATCATATGTTTTGAGTATCTAATGTCAAAGTATAAGAATTAAAAGTTTGATGGATATGTGTATAAGTGGGGATTGAATAGCCAAAATGAGATGTATGAGGTTTGGGACCATTTGAGTAACTCACACAAGTCTTAAATATACTTTTAGACTTGCCCAAAAGGTTTCAAGACCAAAGGAAATCCATTTGGCAACTTTGGTACCCTATATGGAGCCAAAATTGACCATTATGGAACCCTATATCACTTTTTGGCCAAATGAGTTAGTCTTGATCTGAGATTTGGCATGAAATTAGGTCTCCTTGAGAACTTTTTGGGAAGCTAAAGAACATAATTTTCGGTGGTTTATAGAATATTTGATGATTTTTCAAAGTTGGCAAAATTTATGGAAATGGTCTGATGCACTGTTACAATAGTCTGAAATTGTTTTCTGTCGCATGAGACTCAAATGATGTCCAATTGCCATAAACTTTTATACAGAGAAACTAGGCTATTACAGTGACTCGTGCCAACTAGAAGCACCTCATTTAGAGGTCTAGAGAGGAAGATATGAATTTTTGAAGTTTTTGTCCAGTATCAGTAACCTTTCCTGACCAGAAGTACTATTCCATCAAATTCTAAGGTCTGGGCTTGATGAACTGATCTAGAGATATTTTTTCTCTCTAGTTGACATCCACAGATTTCTAAATCGGCATCATTTGTATAGATTGGATTTTTTTATAATTAATTGGACATTTTGAAGTTCATATTAGTAAACTGTGATAACATCTGGACCCAGTCCAACCTCTAGACTATTTTGCATATCAAACGCTCTGTTTGTGGGATGTTATGACTTGTGCATATTTTTAGCATAAAGTAGACATCTCAATATTTCCAGAATGACTAAGATTACATGATTTAAATTTTTCTAGATTTAGTTATGATTTTCCAAAGTTTGCCCAGAAAGGAGGCCAATTCTGGCCGAGAATGAAACCTCCTTTTCCACCTTCCAATTCGGTTTCCATGAGTTGTAGGCATGTTTTTGTGATGTAAATGAGTTTTAATGATGTAATTAAATATGAAGATGTATAGCATGAGCTCACATGGCCTACGTGACACCGAAGCAAATTTTTAGTCGTGACGCAACACAAAAAAAATGTGTTATTTTCAATGAAATTTCTCACTTCCTTCTTACTATATATCATATAAGCATGTAAACAATGATGGATATGAGCTAGAAATTATGGTGTTACATTTATTGGTATTAGAGCAAAGTTCCAGGCTCTTTCGGATTAGATTTGGCTTGAGGATGTAGCAATGAGGCTATAGAAATGCTTGAATGGATAAGTAAAGTCTTATATGAAACATGTTGGATGTATGAGTATAGTTTGTGGCTTTATTCATAATAAGTAAGTTGTATGATAGTCTTAGAGTAGTTAGTGGACACCGAGAAAGAATGGCCTCTAGAGTAGCTTGAACAGAGTTAAGCTTAAGCGAAGTTGAGAGATCCGACAGCTAGAGCTTGATGAGATATAATAGCTCACCAAGATCAGTGGCAAGCTCTAGATGTGAACAATGAGAAATAATCTTGTTGATAGGCAGAGGCTTGCTAGAGAGAGTATGTGAGGCCTAATTCTCCCTAGTAGTCATACTCAGGCCATTCCGAGATATCCTGCTTAATGCAGAGAGAAGTAGCGATGTAGCGTGGCATAAGATGAGATTGCAGCTACACAGGACCAGTTTATAAAGGAATGAGAAAAAGAGTTACCCCTTAGCCACAACACCCAAATGTCTAGATAAGTATTAAAGCCCGAAAGGTTAATTCCCTCAAGCTAGAGATTTGAGTTATAAGCTACACCCTTCAAAGCCCAATTGCCAAGAGATGATAAGTAGTTATGCATGAATAAAGTGAGAGATAGAACCTTCTAGCTTGATGACGGATTGGATATAGAGGTAATGAGGCTCGGGTTGGTAGCTAAAGATGAAGATCTAATCCCTGGTAAATAAGCCAATCAGAGGCCGTTAGCCACGACCAATTACTCTAGAGAAGCAGCGAGACAATCCAGAGAGTTTCTCGCCGTGACCAATTCAGAAGTGGCTAGCCCAGGCTGAGCGTAAGCTAAAGCTTAGGGGAGATGACTAGTAGCATCTTTTCAGGTGAGATATATAAATAAAGGGCTCAATGAAAGTTCTCCCTGGAACAAGAAAGGAAAGATGAGACATTCTGATGTCGGGGAAACCACCTAGTAGTGGTTAGTAAATTTTCCCAGATAGACCCCCCTGAGTCATAAAGGGAAGCGAGGAAGAGCTAGGAAACTAACTACAGAAAAGATGCCCTTGCTTTAGTCATTATTAGATGAGTAAGCTAAGCCCAGAAAGGTAAACAGAGAGGAGTCCAATAGTTAGTCAGACGAGCTCCCTAATATGAGAATAATATAGGGTTAAGGCATGTGAGTGATTAGAGCATCCAGTAGAGCATCAGCTTCAGTGAGGTAGAATCCTAACATTGAGAGTACGTGTTTTGGATTGGGTTAGCAAAACCCTAAAAATAGTATATTATGCTCCTGGGGTAAAGCTAAAGAGGCTAAATAGAAAGAAGCCCAGCTCTGATCCAAATGTAGAAATAAGTTGAGACAGACAGGTAGTGCCTTAGTATCCTCAGGTAAGCTCGAAGGAGTTAGAGACCGCCTACAAAGGCGAGCCTCGTTTTATATAGAAAAGGAATGTAAGCTGAGAGCACCATAGAATGAAATTCCTGGGATTATATGAAATAAAATCCTTCTTACCAAGAAATGGTCTAAATAAGAGTAGAGTAAGAGTATGAGCGAAAAATAGACCCCTTTGATGTTACAGAGAGTGAATAAGTAGAGAAACCCTGGGAAAATGTAGGTGCTCTTAAGCGTAAAGAAACCTGAACTGGCAACAGAAATAGCTAGTGGTAGAATATCTTTTTACCTAAGTAAGAGGATAAGAAAGGTAGAAAGAGAAGATATGACAATGTTCAAGTCGATGACATAGTAGATTGAGAATAGATATTCAGTTAATGTGCTTGAGTACTTGAGAAAGCACATCTGTCCTTAGCATAGACACCCTTCTAGCATGATAGGGCCCGAAGAAAAATAGTCGAGCAATACAGAGAGATCTCGGGATGTAGTAAAGGAAGAATCCCACTTTCCCCGAGCACTCTACGAGAATAGGGCAAATAGAGAAAAGTAAGAGAGGGATACTTTAGATTATTAGGGAACTTGAAATATACTGGCGATAATGGTTCTGAGCTCAGTTATGAAGTGCCGGTGTATTAGTGTTTAATGTTATAGTTTGCTTGTAATAAAGGCTATATGATATTAGGTCTGGCCAACCTAGTAGTAATGTGGCTTAAGTGCACAGCAAACAACGACATTAATCACTAAAGTGTCCCAATAATTAAAAGGTATCCTAGTTAAAGAACAAGATGAGTCAGAAAAGAGAGGTAAAGGGATTCCAATAATATCATAATAATGAGAAAAGCATGTAGAAAGGAATCCCCAGTAGAAAATGTTTAGATTCAGTATGCATAGCTCGAGTCCCTTACAATATATGTAAACAAAATGAGAAGGGACCAATGCATAGCCTTTCTCTTGCTAGAGATGTTAACCATACTCAATGTGTGAGATGCCCTAGTGCCAAAGCACTTTAAATCAGAATGTGAGCATAGTTACAAACTGCAAGATATGAGAGGAAGACTAGAATGAGTACACGTAAAGTAAGTAAGTCAATAGAGTAAGAAAGAAAGCCCAAGTAAAACGGGGTTGAAGTGGAAATCTGAGGATCCTATGAGGAGTGATGAGTTAAAATTAAAATGCTCCCTAGTATCAAGATGATGGGATCCTAGAGAATCAGATGACACATAACCCACTTCGCATGAAGAGCACGATGCACTTCTGAGTTTAACCTTAGCTATTATGAGCGATAGTTACTGGACTTAATGAGTATGTATTTTACTGTCAGATACAGTGATCTTAGGTTTTGACGTCTTCCAGAGATGGATCACAGTAGATCCCAGTATAGCACAGTAGGTTACAGTAGATCCTAGTAGGGCTCTGAGAGGTTGTAGTAGACCTAAGGGTCACAGTAGATCCCACAGAGTTATAGAGAGCCCTAGCCACGGTATGATAGATCTCTGGTAGAGATGACAGCCTGAGATAGTTTTATAGAGCAGTTAGTCTCAAAGATCAATACAATTTCAGCTAACTTTTGTCACAGAGACTACAAACCTCCTGAGTCTGGTAGACCATTGCCACAGAGACATGAAGGCTTTACTCAGACAATTAGACCACTGACTAGCTCTCTTTAGAGATGAGCATAATATATGGGATGAGGAAAGTAAGAAATTAGTTTTCCAGAGCTAGAGCCAGATGAACCACTACTTAGTAGACAGTAGCCTTGACCAAATGATAGAAAGATGCCCACATGCTAGCTTATGTATTCAAAAAGAGGTCAGGTACAGTTCCAAATGAGGTAAGTGGTACAGCATATCTCCAGTGAGTAAAACTGTGAGAATAGCTACCATCCCATCAGAGCTCAGCAGTAGTCAATGGTAGTAGCTCTTCGATGCCAGTATGAGATATATGTTAGGCCAATCAGTATTGAAATGAGAGACTATAAAATGCTACTGTAAGTAAGCAAAGAAAGTGAGAAAAAGTCTCGGCCTACAGAGATAAATGTAATAGTAAACAAAGAAACTGGGATCATTAAAAGTAGAAACTCCTCAAAAGAGATGTAATCTCAGTAAGTAATTGAAATGTGAAGCCTATGACAGAAAAGAATATGAATTGTAATCTTGGGATGAGTGAGTAAGAAAGAGCGCAAAGATAAATAGTGGACAGAACATGTAAATAAGCAGATAAACAGAAACCTCCGATGGCTCTAATGACTAGAAAAGATGATGAGATGTTATGAGAAGCCATTCAGAGAGGATACAGGAGATGTAATATGAAATAAGTTACCTCTCGAGATGTGTAAAGGGGTCCACTGAAAGAAAACTTTAATCCTACAAACAGGTTAATATTAACCCGACATGATTAGTAAGCTCTCATAGGATAGGCCTCTAGAGTCAGAAATTTCTTTCCCTTATGAGAAAGAACTAGCTAGTATTCTATAGCAATAGAGCCCTTATTAAGAGCTAATAATAAAAGTTCCCTGGCTGAAGAAAATTCGAAAGAATGAAATCGCTGAGAAAGCATATAGAGCCAGCAAGAAAGGAAAGAAAAGAACAATTAGCCAGAAAAGAAAAGAGTAAGAGGAAGTGTACCCCAAATTTCAAGGACGAAATTTATTTAAAAGGGAAAGAAATGTAACATCCAGTTTTCTGAAAATGAGAGAAAATGTGAGAAACATAACGTACGGTTTCTCCGTAAACGAATGAAACTCACCGGATGCAAAAGGAAGTCCCTCTGAATGAGATAGTTAAGGTCCTGAAAAATTTGGAAAGCATTCTAGACTCCTAAAAATGAGAATCTCAGGCTCAAACGGAAAGAAAAATGGAGTTAGAATAAAGAAACAATTTTCTACAAAAAACTTACGAAACGTAATGGTATTTTCGTAATTTTGAGCAAATTTTGGAATTCACACAAGAGGGCTTTTAAATGAAGTTTTTAAGTTCCCCAGGGTTCTTAAAGGCCCTAAAAACCATAGAAAGCCCCAAGACAGCTAAAATCCTTCTAGTGGACGTTTTCTAACGTCGGTGTGCCCAAACTTTAACGGATTCGTTCGGAAAGGTTTTAGCTCCAATTTGAGTGATTCCAGAGGCATTTTACTAAATTGGGAACCTAAATTTTATAATGGAAAAGACCATTCTCAAAAAGGAGCTAAAATGAAGGAGAAACAAAAATACAAAGTATGAAAGGCAAAATGGGAATTTTTGAAAGGTGTAACTTATTCCCACCTATATATATGATGCACCCTTCTCCTCCCTTCATTATGCACGACCATGTTCTACCTAAAACCAAAAGAAAACCCTAGGGGATGAGGTTCACAAGAAGAGGAAGACAAGGAGGAGAAATCAAAGGCTTAAGGTATGGAAATTAGTAGTTTTTCATGCTCTTTCTCTTCCAAACCTCTTTTCCTCCATTCTCCTTTGTTTCCTATGATTAAAATAAAGTTTATAAATCTGTTTTAAGGGAGAAATTGAGGTGAAAATTCGGATTTGAAAAGAGGAGCTCAAAAACCACAAGATTCAAGTGAGAAAAAGTAAGAAAACAAAGTAATTTCTCTTCCTATGGTTGTCATTTTTTGTTCCCTTCTCCACCATTTCACCCCACTTGAGAAAACCCTAGGAGGAGATGATTTTTCGGCAGAACCAAGGATGAATCTAAGGAAAAAGGGTGTAGAGATTAAGAATATACAAAGGGAATTATCAAAAACCCATTAGATTTCAAGATGCAAATTTTAAGGTTTCAATTGCACCTTGTAAAATCTAATTTTGTATGATGATTCCTAGGCCTGAGCTCCTAAGATCCCTAAGAGGCCCCCCATATGCTTCTTCCTTTGAGAAAACAAAGAAAACTCCATGGAACCCAATATGCTTCATTCTCTCGACCAAGAAGGGTTCTCATAGCTAGGGAGAGTTTTAACTTTTTTTAAGGCCATTCTTGAGTCATATTTAATGAATGAAAATGAATAGAGGCCTTAGAAAAAATTTAGAACTCATAGAAATTGATTTGGTGTCTTAGGTTCCATATTATGACCTAAAGAAGCAACATGGTGCTAGGCTTTTTGTTTTAATGGTGTGATGACTCCAAGAGGCTTAAAAGGAGTCAAGAATCATATTTGAAAGAAAAGAATGAGGCCTAGAAGTCATTTGAGAGGTGTTGCTTCATTAGGTGCCAATATGGACCATAATGAGGGTTATAGAGCAATCTAGTATTTAAGCAAGTTGTATGGCTTTAAAGAATGTTTCATGAACCTAATTGGCTCCCAAAAATTGTATCTAGGCTAAGAGAAACTATCTCCATCAATTTGTGAGTGTGTGGCCGAAAGAGGAGGCTTGAATCCAAAAGGAAAAGTGTGTAATTGTATGCAAGGTAGCTCTCTCCACCTTCTTTCATGCATGGATGTGTGTTTAGCTTGTTTTAGAATGTGTGTATATGTATTTTCAAGCTATGAAAAAGTATGCTAGCATGCCTTTACATATTATGCTTCTTGATGCCATGTTATGTTTTCAAATGTTTATATGATGTTTGTATGAGTTTGCTTGAGTGTGGAGAGGACAAGAACTCTTCCCTTTGGTGAGGATGAGCCGAGAACCCTAGAGTTTGGTTAAGACAAAGTAAAGAGTCTCTTAAAAGCAAAGTGGACTCCCAAGAGTATGGTTGAGTCCAAAGCTCTTAAAGAACGGGTGAGGCAAGTCCAAAATCCATGAGGAGAAATGTGAGGTCAATCTAAGCACTTGGTGAGCTCTTGAATGTCTTGTATGATTGATTCACATGCCAAGTTTGCTTTTAAAATGTCCATGACTTCTATTTCCTCCATGCATGCATATGAAAAGCTTGCTTTGCACATATTATGTATAATTGAATAGGAGATGAGCTATTGAAATTCTTTGAATCTCATCCCCTCCTCTCTAATGCTCTAACATGCTAGGTGGACTAAGTAGTTATGGTGAAGGGAGCCAACAACCATGAAAGAAGGAGATTGACAAGCCTAGGCCTAGCTTTCATTCTTTTTGAATCCATAATGAGGCTTCACAAAGTATATGATATTGTAAATGTACCATGACCCTTGAGACATGTTTAAATACACCATTATGTGATGTTTATATGTATGGATATGATGTATGACCTCTAGCATATGTTTTGAGTATCTAATGCCAAAATATGAGAATTGAAAGTTTGATGGATATGTGTATAAGTGGGGGTTGAATGGCCAAAATGAGATGTATAAGGTTTAGGACTATTTGGGTAACTCACACAAGTCTTAAATATACTTTTAGACTTGCCCAAAAGGTTCCAAGACCAAGGAAAATTCATTTGGCAACTTTGGTACCCTATATGAAGCTAAAATTGACCATTATGGAACCCTATGTCACTTTTTATCCAAATGAGTTAGTCTTGATCTGATATTTGGCATGCAATTAGGTCTCCTTGAGAGATTTTTGGGAAGCTGAAGAACATAATTTTCAGAGGTCTACAGAATATTTGATGATTTTTTAAAGTTGACAAAATTTATGGAAATGGTCTGATGCACTGTTACAATAGTCTGAAATTTTTTTCTGTCACATGAGACTCAAATGATGTCCAATTGCCATGAGATTTTATATAGAGAAACTAGGCAATCACAGTGAATCGTGACAACCAAAAGCACCTCATTTAGAGGTCTAGAGAGGAAGATATGAATTTTTGAAGTTTTTGTCCAGTATCAATAACCTTGCCCGACCAGAAGTACTGTTCCATCAAATTTTGAGGTCTGGGCTTGACGAAATGATCTAGAGATATTTTCCTCTGTAGTTGACATCCACAGCTTTCCATATTGGTATCATTTGTATGGATTGGATTTTTTTAGAATTAATTGGACATTTTTAAAGTTCATATCAGTAAACTGTGATAGCATCAGGACCTAGTCCGACCTCTAGACTATTTTGTGCATCAGATGCTCTGTGTGTGGGATGTTATGACTTGTTCATATTTGTAGCATAAAGTAGACATTCCAAGCTTTCCAAAATGACCAAGATTGCATGATTTTGATTTTTCTAGATTTAGTTATGATTTTCCAAAGTTTGCCCAGAAAGGAGGCCAATTCTGGCCGAGAATGAAACCTCCTTTTCCACCTTCCAATTCGGTTTTCATAAGTTGTAGGCATGTTTTTGTGATGCAAATAAGTTGTAATGATGTAATTAAATATGAGAATGTATAGCATGAGCTCACACGGCCTACGTGACACCAAAGCAAATTTTTAGTCGTGACGCGACGCAAAAAGTGTGTTATTTTCAATGAAATTTCTCACTTCCTTCTTACTATATATCACATGAGCATGTAAACGATGATGGATGTGAGCTAGAAATTATGGTGTTATAGAAGGAGCTTAGATAATAAACATCATGTATTAGGATGCTATTGTGTATTAATTTATATATCATTAGTGGCATGGATAAGACTCTTAATGCATATGTATAACCATTTTGAGGTAAATTAATGCATATCCTTGTGTTTTGGAATGGAAATCCATGTTTGAGTATGAGAATATGCATGTCTGGTAGTTTATGTTGTAACGCCCAGTACGTTGTAAAAACACCAAAACAGGCCGGTTTGAAAAGCAAGCTCCCAGAAATGAGTGATTCAAGGCCAAATAAAATTTGGATAAAATTTTAAATAATAGAAAATGAGAATTTGAGCCTTAAGTTGCCCAGAAACCGTAGTCGGAGTGATTCAAAAAATTTGCCGAAAGGCTAGTGGCATTTTCATAGATAAGTGTGATTTTGGAAAAGTAACTAGGAGGGCTTTTTAAATATAAATTTTGAGTTGCCCAGGGTTCTCAGAGGCCCCAAAAATCATGGGAAGCCCTGAGATCGGTAAAGCCCCTCCGGTGTACTCTTTCCGACGTCAATTGACCTGAACTTTGACCAGTTCGTTCAAGAAGGTTTTAGCTCCGATTTGAGTGATTCCAAAGGCATTTTACTAAAATGGGAACTTAAATTTTATAATAGAAAAGACGGTTCTCAAAAAGGAGCTAAAACGAAGGAGAAACGGAAATGCTATTACAAAAGGGCAAAAATGGAATTAAAGTGTTAAAGGAAGCTTCCAAATTCTTCTTTATAAGTCACGTTCTTTCTCTCCTTCATTAAACCGACTTGCTTCTGCCCATTTTCAGAGAAATACTCCAGCTTCTTAGGCACACAAGAGAAGGAGGATTTTGAAAGAAGAAATTCAAGAAAAAGGTAAGAAACTTTAAGAAATTCCATATCCTTCCTTCTTGCAACTTGCCCCTCTCCTCTCAAGCTTTCTTTCTATGGTTTTTTTTCAGAGAGTTTGGTGCTATTTTGTGGGCAGAACAGAGAGGGGAATTTCGAAATTTGAAAGAGCAAGCCAACCAAGTGGAAGAACAAGCCAAAGGAACCAAGAAAGTAAGGTAAAATCTCCACTCTTTGGTAGCTTCTTCCTTCCCCTCACCCTTGTCAATTTCGTCCAACTAAGGGCCCATTCTTTAGGGGCTGTGTTCTGTCCAAATCATAGAGGGATTAGAGGTTTTAGAGTGCAAGGATTAAAAATGAACCAATAAAATCAAGAAAGGGGCATTAGGAAACAAGATGGAACCATTAGGGATCCAAATGCTCCCTTGCAAATCTGATTTAATATGAATGTTCTTAGACTTAATTGAATGTTTAAACATGCTCCTAAGATCCCTAAGAGGTCCTCCATATGTCTCCTCCTCCATGAAAACAAACAAAACCCAATGGAAGGCCAAATGCTCCCATGTCTCGGCCAAGAAGGGATAAGGCACCTAGGGAGAGTTTTAAATTTTTCCAAACCCATTTTTGAGTCATATGTGATGAGTGAAGATGAGTAGAGAACTTGGGAAAAATTTAGACTTCAAGGAAAGTGACTTGGTGCCATAGACTCCATTATGTGACCTAAAGAAGCAACATGTGTTTAGACTCCTTGTTTTAATTGGGTGATGACTCCAAGAGACTTAAAAAGAGTCAAGAATCATATATGAATAAAGAGAAGGGAGCCTAGAAGTTAATTGAAGGGTGTTGCTTCCTTAGGTGTCATTATGGAACTATAATGAGGCTTATAAGGTAAGCTAGGGTCTAGGCAATTTATGTGGCCTTAGAATTCATTCCATAAACCTAATTAGCTTCCTTAAATCATGTCTAGGCTAAGAGGAACCTTCCCCACACTTTTGTGGGTTTGTAGTCGAAAAGAGGAGATTGAATCCAAAAGACAAAGTGTGTAATTATATGCAATGTAGCTCTCTCCACCTTCTCTCATGCATGGATATGCGTTTAGCTTGTCTTAGAACGTGTGTATGTGTATTTTCAAGTCATGAAAAGTATGCTAGCATGATTTTAAATGCCATGATTTCATGATGCCATGTTATATTTTCAAATGAATGCATGATGTTTTTTTGAGTTTACTTGAGTGTGGAGAGGCTAAGAACTCTTCTTTTTAGTGAGGATGAGCCAAGAACCCTTGAGCTTGGTTGAGACAAAGTAAAGAGTTTCCCAAAAGCAAAGTGGGCTCCTAAGAGTATGGTTGAGTCCAAAACTTTTAAAGAATGAGTGAGGCAAGTCCAAAATCCATGAGAAGAAGTGTGAGGCCAATCCAAGCACTTGGTGAGCTCTTGAATGTCTTGTATGATTGATTCGCATGCCAAGATTGTTTTTAAAATATGCACATCTTCCATTTTCATCATGCATGCATTTGAAAAGCTTGCTTTGCATATATTATGTATGATTGAATGGGAGATGAGCTATTAGGATTCTTTGAATCTCATCCCCTCCTCTTCAATGATCTTACATACTAGGTGGACTAAGTGGATATGCCAATGAGAGCCAACAACTATGAAGAAGGGAGATTGACAAGCATATGTCTAGCTTTAGCTACTTTGGAACCATACTTATGTACCTTGATGTATATGATGATATAGATAGTCTATGAATCTTGAGACATGTATAAACACACTATTATGCGATGTTTATGTGTATGAATATGATGTATGACCTCTAGCATATGTTTTGAGTATGTAATGCCAAAGTATGAAAATTGAAAGTTTGATAAATATGTGTATAAGTGGGGGTTGAATGGCTAAAATGAGATGCATGAGATTTAGGACCATTTGGGCAGCTCCCACAAGTCTTAAATGTACTTTTAGACTTGCCCAAAAGGTGCCAAAACCAAGGGAAATCCATTTGGCAACTTTGGTACCCAATATGGAGCCAAAATTGACCATAATGGAACCCTATATCACTTTTTGGCCAAATGAGTTAGTCTTGCTCTGAAATTTTGCATGTAATTAGGACTTATTGAGATCTTTTTAGGAAGCTAAATAACATAATTTTAGTAGGTCTATAGAATATTTGATGAAATTTTAAAGTTGAGATTTTCTATTGATTCTAGTGTGTGCACTGTTCACACTGGCATATTTGTGTTTTGTGTCACCCAATGGTCAAATGATGTCCAATGCTTGTGAAATTTTATAGGTATAAACTAGAGGTCATAAGCTTTATGTGGCTACTAAGATCACCTCATTTAGAGGTCTGAGCAGAGAGTTATGCATTTTTGAAATTGGCTGTCAGTAGGAGTGGCTCCCCAGGAGTTCAGTTACTATTCCATAGGATTCCAATGGCTAAATGCATTTGTTTCATTCTGGAATTATTTTTATCATCAATTTAACATTTTTAGTTTTCCATAATGACCAAATGTGTGTGATTTCAATTTTTATAGAATTAGTTATGAATTTTAGAAGTTTGTATCAGTAATCTGAATAGCAGCCCAGGCAGCCAGCGACCTCTGTAACCTTTTGGATGTCAAACATCCTCCATGATGCATGTTATGGTCTGGGAATATTTTTAGTGTGAAGTATACATCCTAAGATTTCCAGAATGACCAAGATTGCATTATTTTGATTGTTTTATATTTAGTTATGATTTTTTAAAGTTTGGTCAGAAAGTGGAGCAATTCTGGCCGAGGATGAAGCTCCATATTCCACACTCTATTTCGGTTTCCATGAGTTATAGATATGATTTTGTGATGCAAATGACTTGTTTTGATGTAATTAAATATGAGGATATATAGTATGACCTCACATGGTCCACGTGACACCGATCGCAAATTTTTAAATATAGCGCAATACGAAGAAATCCATTATTTTCATCCCGTTTTTCATATGTTCTTGTGGAATTGATGAAATAAAGCTTATGAATGGCATGAAATGAGCTAGAACTTATGGTGTTACATATGTCATGTTATGGGTATTATGGAAGGAAATAACTTATAAGACATCATGGTATATGCATGTATAAGTGGATGTCAAGGGGTCAAATTTTGATCCACCTATTTTAGAATGATAAGGAATGGTTAGAAAATCCATTTAGGTTAAAAGAAATGTGCTCAAAATAGGAGAAAACCAATTTGACACCAAATGATCCAAATTGGTACCTAAAATGATCTTAAATTTTTCATAAACAACTTATATGTCCAAAGTTGCCTAAATGACCTAATTTGAGCTTAAAATTTGGCATGCATTTAGACTCCTCCTAGAGCCTTTTATCAATTCAAGAACCATAATTTTTAGAGTTGTACATAATATTTTACAAATTTCCAAAATTTGACAGAAATTTCATTTAGGTATTGGTACTGTTCACACAGAATAGGTTTGATGTTTCAAGTTTTTCAAGGGTCAAATAAAATCTAATGCTCATAAAATTTTACAGACATATAGATGACATTGTAAGCTTTCTATAACCATTGAGTTTGCATAAAAAGGAGTTGTATAGAGGAAGTCATGAACTTTTGAAATCAAGGGTCTGATAATATCTGAGTACTGTAACAGCCACTGATACGCAAAATTTTATATGGGCCAAATAAGCTCATATGCTCTTGAAATTTTTACAACACATAGGTCTCATTTCAAGCTTTCTGTGGCCTCTGAGAGCACCTAATTTGGAGTTGTGTAGCTCAAGATATGCAATTTCAAAATTTAGGTCAACTATATGCCTCCCATCTTTTACTTATGTTACTGTTCCATTGCATTTAACTAGGTAAATGAACTCAACTTTACTTGAAATTTTTACAACATGTAGTTCACATTCTAAGCTTTCCATAGACACCTAATTTGCATAATTTGGAGTTGTATAACCCAAGTTATAAATTTTGAAAATTAGTGTAGAGTTTGAAACTTATGCTATCATTTTGGGTTCTATGGTGTTTAAGGGTGTCCCACGAGTTATGCATTATAAATTGAGTATGAATAAACTTGTGTATGATAAAAATGAGTTAAAGAAATGAAAGAATCAAGTTTGGACCCCTATCCCGTAAACAACCCAATTTTGGTGTTAAAAAACTTATGTATGGATGTGAATTTTGATATTATCTCCATATATTACCTGGATAAGTTAGTAAAAGCTAGGTATGACAAAAAGCACTATCTAGGATGGCCACCCTAACAAATATGCAAAATGCAAACATGAAATAAAAAATGTAAAAACAAAAAGAGAAGTTAAAAACATATTATACTTTATAATCTATTCATAGTGTTTATCATACAATTATTAGTCCTTCCTTTACCAATCCAATATTATTTCCTTTCCACAAAAATACTTGAAATGTTTCCTAGAAGCAATCATAATAAAGATTTTAATTCCAAGTTTTCAATTTAGGTTCCTTTCTTTTTCTTATTAATCATAGTCAATATAACCTAGCAAACATTGGGCTCTTAATCCTACCCTTCCTCCAAGTTGGTTCATTAATCTTACTTCATTAGCTAGGTTATCTTAGTTTAAATCCTACATAGTTTAGTTACACCCTAGCAATTTCTCTAGTTGATTTGGTTATTTTAAGTTACTGTTTTAACAAAGCTGCTATTACCTTTCTATCTATTAAACTTCCTAGTCTAATATTTAATTCATTTTTGTTAATCCTTTACCTACTCTTAATTCCCTAGTATATATTTAGTTCATTTAATAAATTTAACTTTCCATCTTTAAGGATTTTAGAAATTTCTTTTAAGATATCAAAATTTCGGAATTGAGTAAATTAGCTGCCAAAAATGAAAGAAAGGCTCGCTAGTTCAAGAGTTTAAAAATGAGGTTGGAGGTTGATCTCAATTATTTAAATTCTTATTTGTAATGGGACTTACAATTTAATTTATCAGTTTTAATTAATTTTTTTATTATTTCAAGTTTCACAGTTATTACAAGCATGCTTTTTTCATCAAGACCAATCTAAATTGGAGAGTTGACTTAGACTTGGAACTAGCTGTTTTAACTTTAAAAAAGTATGGGTGACCAAGACGGCAGTAAACTTGTAAAGGTGTAGTTGTCACTAAACAAGCTACAGTTGTGGGCACTAAATCAAAATAATCAAGGCCGCTATACTCATTTTCTCTGCCAATCGTCTTCTTTGCCTTTAAATCCTGAATAATGACAATTCGAAAATTGAAGAAGAAAGAAGAGGGGGGACAAAAAGGAAAGAAAAGGTGGGTTCTGATACTTTCATACTAGGTTCAAAATGAGGCCTTTGAGAGCAATTTTTTTTCATGTGAGGTAGAAGAAAAGTTCCCTTAAAAGTTAGGCTCTCCAAGGACATCTTATTTTAAAACATCGAGAAGCAGAATAGTCCTATTGGGCAAAACTCAAACAATAAAATGCTTTTTTTAAAAAAAACATTTTTAAGCTCAATCATATTTTTAAAATTATTATTTTACTCAAATAATTTCTCTTACATAAATAAGTGTTATTTCCTAATGTTCTTAAAGTTCTTAATTATTAGACTTATTTGGAAAAAAAAAATTCTAATTGTTACATGACTACTCTAATACCATATGAATAAACAGTGAAGAGAAAACCCATGCAAAATCTATTCAATGAATTATATCTACTTGTAACTTTGTATTAGGTCATAGTACAAGACTAGCCATTAAATTCTACTAATCACAACCCTTAAATTACAGTTACCATGTAGCTAGCATTACAGTTATATCCTAGTCAATATACACTACACAATAATTCCAACAACCTATATACATACACATATATATATATATGAAGTATACCCTCCACTTCTGTTCAAAAGCCATTTCTCAACAAACGCAAAGGTTGCCTTCCATTCTTCCAAAACTCCTCGTACACAGGGACAGACGTATCATGCACCAAAATCCTGAACAACCAGTTGGCCAAAAAACAAATTCTGAGCAAAAGAAAGGATGCTTATAGCCCCATAGCTATATTGTGGACAATAAGAAAATTCATATGCAAGGACAGCGGTGATCTTACTATGAAAAGATTTAAAGAATGGGCCAATGATCTATGAAGCGGCATTGTCTAATAAAATTCTGGAGCAACGTGTAGCTAAATAACACCGTAGTGTCTCGTATGTATACATTGACAACGGTATAGAGTTTATTATGAAGGAATTTACCAAATGGTTCTATGATCTATAAAGCTGCATTGTCTAAGAAAATTCCTGAGCAACATATAGCTCAATCACAATAGTTTCTCATATGTTGTAAAGGTAAATCACAAAATGGATAGCTTTTTAGTCCTTTTTACAGCTGTCTTGGCATGGGCATCACAAAATTCTCTCTTCCTCTTGGAGTTGTTCTTCTTGTCTTCAGTGTTATCATTATTGTTAAAAGCCATGTCTCCAGCGGTCTTTTCCTGAACTTCCAGTGCATCTTTGACAAAAACCTTTAACCTCCATAGGGTGTAGTCACTCTGAGTATAACAGTAGAAAATGAAGAAAATATTGGTAACCCACTAAAAACATGCTAAACAAAGTCGCAGCATATACAGGATGGAAAGCAAACATTAGTAACTAGATAAGATGACAAAAACCTGAGCGTCAATGTCAAGGTCCACCTCTCGGGCAGTTGCTTGGAAGTTAGGGTTATTCTCAGCAACTATCTCCAATGCCCTGCCAATGTTTTCAGCAGATAATTTGGCAAGGGCTGTCCCAAGTATTCTTTTCTCTTCAGAAGACAATTTCCTACAGCATTGTCAGCAGCAACAGCCAACGTTAGAAAAAACTCCAAGTCATCCACTTAAAAGCACTAAAATGTAAAAGAGCGTATTTCTGGTGTGGACATTGGCATCTGATCTATTCCTTATGACTACAGCTCTAAACAGCAGCACCCCAACAGTCCAACTCTTCCAAAGCCCCCACCCAGAAACCTAGAGGGGAGGGGGCTGGGCGGCAAAACCCTTAAAAACCAATGATGCAACTTTGGGAAAAAAGACAACCATGAGTTATAAGACTTCTAAACTGTAAATAGTGCCACCCGTTTCTAGTGCATTTGCTTGCAATGCTATTAATCGCTAGTTTCAATACAAGGTTTAGTAGGCATATACTTCTTCCAGATTTCAAGATCAAGAAGGACTTATGCATGAGCGGCATATTAGAGAGATATATCAAAAACCATTCTTCAGCCTTCTAACATCTTAAGCTATTAAAACATATTAGTCCTTTACAATATTGATTTCAAGAGAATGTGGATTCTCCTGGTTCTCTCCATGCCAATTTAGAATGACATAATGACTACATGGCCCATGCATCCAAAGAACCATTTCATCTTATCTCTAAATGCCATATAAAGCATTTATATACATGCCACTTCACGAACAAAAAACTGCTGAAGTCACATCAAATATTTGAAAGCAAATCAGAATGCAGAAAAGTGCCTCAATAACATTTTTACAATTTCCAACCTTCCATAGAAAGGAAAATTGCCACAAATTCCAATAAGGACCAAATTTCTTTGTTTTCTCCTCAATGCAAGGGAACAAGACTTCTATGCTTCAGCACAATTATTAACACATGGTATCCTCTTCAACCATTTTTAGATCATTAAGTTAACACCTTAAATCTTTTTTTATAACAAACAAAGGATTTTTCAAATATTCAATTAACATTATTCTCGGTGATTGTGAATGGGGAACCAAATTCATGGTTTCAGGGGAAAAGATGAGTGAGGCAAGGGGACCCTTTGTCCCCTTTTCTGTTTGTCTCAGTGGTTGATGTGCTTCGTAGGATGAAGACAACAGCAATTGATAGAGATCTTATTTGGGGCATTCAAGTAGGAACAGACATTGTAGTGTCCCATCTTCAGTTTGCAGACGATGCTATTCTCTTTCTAGACTACGATAGTGAGTTATTTGAACTCTTAGTGTGCTGTATATCTTTGAGCATATGTCTAGTTTTAAGGTGAATCTGGCAAAGAGTGGATCAACAGGTGTTAATGTTGATATGGACATTCTTTCTCCTCAGCTGCTTTGGCAGGGTCTCACGTCCTCCATTAACCTCTTATTTAGGAGTTTCTCCTGGAGTTGGAGGAAACTCGAGCAATCTCTTTTTGGATCCTGTGGCAGGTGACTGAAGAAAACCACTCCAACACTAGTAATTATACTAGGAAAACTAAGTTATTTAGTTCCATCAACATATAGGAAAGTTAGACAAAGCAAATAGCCAAAACTAAATAGAACAACAAGCAACAGAGAGGAAGACGAAAAAGAAAAACAACCAGGATATATTAGATAGAACAGTGGCACACCTGCAGATGTGTAAATAGGCTCTAGGAATTTAATAAGCTAGAATCCTCCCCCGTAGAGAAATAGAATAGTACTACAGGGGGCTTTACTAGCTTTCTTAGCCAAGCACCCTATGTGTCTATTTATTGTTGTAAATTAGGTTGAGTACAAAGGATAGTACATATAGTACAAGCCTTAACACAATTTAACCAAGCCATCATTCTCACTCTTCTAACACTTCCCCTCAGGCTGAAGATGATTCAAATTTCACCTTGTTACAATCAAAACCCAATTAAAATAGAATAAAAGCATATTCAAATTTGGAAACAAAAAAAAAACTAGACAAACCATCGCCACTCACACGGTTGCCCAAACAAAAGCATCGTGACTCACATGGTCACCAAAATTGTAATCACAATTGCAATCTAAGATTCAGCAACTAATACTATCTTTAATGACGTCCTCAATAAACAAACAACTACCAAAACTCTTCAACCAGCTTCCCATGATCGATGCCTTCAACATTCTCTTAACTAGTCTCGGCCATGCTGTCTGACACATCGACACAACTAGAATTTTTTGACCTACTTCTCATGAAAGGCCCCTTTAACATTCTAGTTGGTCTCCACTACTTGGGTTGCAACCATGACACCCAACCAAACACAATCAAGTACTAAAATTTTCAATTCACCTTTTTTTAAGATAAAGTTCCCATACACAAACTCACATATTAATATTCAGAATATTGAACTATTAATAGAAGAACTAAAAATATGCTAAATCAAGAATCTCATCTAAAAACTAGGTCAAAACCAAAGTCACCACTAAATATAAAGATCCACAACAAACCAAGGTCAAGATAGATGTCAAAAAGGCTGGTTGTCCTTAACGGTCATGTCAATGGGTCTTTCAGCAGTGCATGTGTTAGCATGTGGGGTGATGGCTAGAATGGTGCAATGACACTTGGGAAGATTTTGATGTTGCCATCTACATGATAGGATAGCTGTAGACTGTTGAAGCTGATTTGAGTGTTTTCGGTCCAAACAAGACTCCTCGGACAATTTTTCAAGTCAGCAGAAAACTTGTTATTCGCTAGAAGCAAGGAGGAAAAAGGTATACCAAAGCTATGCTAGAAACAAGGGGCTCTTTAGAGAACTAGTTGGAGCTTGGGTCCTCTAAGTGTAGAAACAATTGAAGCCCTCCTCGAGGTTCTATCACTCTAATGCCATGTAGAAAAATTTATATTTAAAAAAAAAAAAACTAAAGAAGGTTTATTGATTTACGTAGCCAAACACCCTATGTGTCTATGTACAGTTGTAAATTAGGTTTAAGTACAAAACAGAGTACATATAGTACAAGCCCAAGCCCACTAATCCTTAACACACTTAATTTAACCAAGCCATCACACTCACTATTCCAGCTGTCAAAACCCTCACTAAGATTCCTCCTACCAGCAAAATGCCATCAGACCTTCTTTTATACCATCCCTAACCAACCATCTTCTCTCTCTTCCACCTCTGCCAACACATGATCTTTTCTCCTGTGTCCAACTTTCCTTCTAGAGTAAACCCTCAAGTGAGTTGGTTTAGGCCTAATGACCTCACCCTTATTTCTTTGGCTATATCCCTTCACAGCATTAGGCCCATCACCTTTCCAATTGGAATATCTATTGTAGACCAAGAAGCAAAGGGGGATTCTGTCTTGGGAAGCTGTCATAGTGGTATCTAGGAACATTACTCTAATAAGCAAATGCCTACAGCATTTTCCTCTCTATTCTACTTCTTTATGGCATTCAGTTATTCAAAGCAAGTATGATTTGGATCAAAAAGGGTGGGATGCCAACCCAACAATGACTGCTACTAATGTCAGCCCATGGAAATTTACTTCCTAGAGATACGATTCTTTCAATCTTTAAGTCTCTTCAATGACTGGTGATGGGCCACATGTGGGAAGGTAATACGTCTTTCTTTCAAGCTTGCTCAAATCTTTATCATCGTTCTTCACAGCATAGATGCTTCTGGTGTGTATTCTTGCAAATCATTCTTTCATTTCCCTGTTTCCTCTCCAACCAAACCCTTGTGGAAATATAAAGCTCCTTCAAAAGTCAAATATTTTATTTGGACAACAATACTCAATAGACTGAATACAAATGACAATTATAAAATGAGAAACCAAACACGGCTTCATCTCCTAATATTTGTATTATAGAAACTAAAGCTCACCTATTTCTACAATGTCAAGTGGCCAATTTCTAGTGGAATAAGTTGTTTGGAGTCTTTGATGCAAATTGGATTTGTCCGCAGGATCTGAGCAACTTCTGCTTATATGGTTCAAGGGTTTTGGTGGAATAAAGTAGGGTTGAACTTTATGACAATGTGCGTTTCTTCCAAGGATTTGGAATATTTGGCTGGAATGGAATGCTTGTATTTTCAGGAGCATTTACTTGTCTTTAGATGCCCCATGGAGCAGGATTTTGTTTGGGGCTTTTTCATGGTGTTTGGCTTAAGGCTTGTAGAAGGGAACATCTCTAGTAGATATGTAGGGACCTAGATGGACTGGGCAGCTTTGCTTCATGTTTAGTTTTCTTTCTTTGCTTATTCAGGTTTTTTACCTTCTCCTAGAAGGATATCTTATCCTCATATATATTTTTCTCTCTTTCTTTCTTTATATAATTTCTTCTATAAGGAAAAAATAGTCAACAAGAAAGTTGGAAAGTGGACAAAAATTACACCAAGAAAAAGTGTGAAATAAACTAGGGCCCAAACTAATGTGTAAATTCAAATCACAACAATATTCGCATCTGCAAAATTACTTTCAGCAGAACCTGACTCTTGGTCTTCTTCCTTAATTTTCTTAACATCTCTCAACTGAGAAAGTTAAGGTTGCTTTCTTATTAGGGTTTTAGCTTGTGATTCATTTTCTTTAGATCTCATAGTTTCCCTTCCAATAAAGTGCAGAACAATTCCTTCAACTTTGACCCATTTGTAAAGCCCTCACTCATTTCCATGTAGTTGTTAGTCAAACTAACTACAAGGGTTATGCCAACTAAGTACTACAAGAAAGGTTTAGAAATTTGTGAAATTCCAAGCTTAAACTCTCTGATTTCTTATTATTTCTGTCAAAGAGTGTGCCTCAATTTAAGGGGATCTAAAGCTAATAGAATTATCCTATTAGATCCCAAGAAATAGGCTTACAAATAACAATTGAATCTTATCTTATCTTCAAAGAAAAATAAGGTACAGAAAAAACAACAAAATTACACAATAAAGATGCTAACACCAAAACAACCAGACAAGGAAAAATTAAAGTGAAAAAGAAAAAAAGATAATGCTAGATAACACAGCAAGTAACACTCCAAAGGTCTAGTGGGCTTTCATCAGATAGTGGGCCCAAACAACTTTTTAGGATATGATCTTCAACACTCCCCCTTAAGTTGGGGAGTAAATGTTGATCATCCCCATCTTGGAGCTTGAGTCTTTGATGGGCTTAGTTGAAATGTGGGCCAAGTGTATAACTGCAATAGAGATAAGTTCGTTAAGGGCAATAGATGGGGATGGTTTAACAAGAGAAGGAACAAAAAGATTAGTGGTGAGTTGGCAAGTGAGGGGCACGGTAAGAATTTCTATGAGCATAAATAATTTTGTCTTCTTGTGCCCAATGCATGATTGTTGTGCGAGACAGGTGGTTATAAAAGGGGGCGGAAGAGCAAATGTGAAAGGGGAGGAGAATCTGGTTCGAGACATATTGGGAGAGAGCCTAGTCTCTCAAACGCCAGGAGCTACCATTTTCTTTTATTTTCTTTTTGTCTTTACTGGGTTAAGTTTGTACTTGCAAGAATTCTTCCTCTCCTTCAAGCACCTAAGGAAGAAGATTACCATCTTATAAATTCACTAATACAAAGTTCAAAGGTTCCCATCATTTTGGTATCACAACCACTACGGTTGCTGGGCATGGTTGGTACCAAGATGGAATCTCACATGGACAGAATGGAAAGAAGCATGGGTGAATTACAGAAGAATCAAGGAGCTGTGCAAGAGACATTGTTGGCTATGCAACTTGTGCCAGCAAAAATTAACGGACAGATAATAAAGCTTCGTACTCTACATGGAGTAAGCAATGGTGAGAGGCCCAAAGCTAGTGATAGATAGAGAGCACTGATGGAGTTAGGCAAAGTTGAGATTAGGGTAGAGGAAGCCAAAACTATTGGAATGCGGGAAAATGAGGCTCAACAACCCCAGGTGGTAGATAAAATCGATCCAGTGGCGGATAGAGATGGAAGCAAGGTCTTCCGTCTAGAGCTTCCACTTTTGGCTAGTTGTTTAAGGTGGAACGATATTTCTCCATTAACAACATTTTGGACAGTAAAAAGTTGGAGGCCGCAGTGGTTAGCCTTGAAGGAAAGGTACTAATTTGGTTTCAGTGGTTAGAAACGAGAGCACCAATGAGAAATTGGAGGGAGTTCAAAAAGGAGGTGATTGAAAGGTTTCACTATAGGCAATCAAGGGACACTTACAAGAGATTGATGGCTCTGAAGTAGGATGGAATAGTAGAGGAGTCTAGAGAGAGGTTTGAATCACTATTAGCCCAATTGGGAGGTATTCCTGACAAGGTGCTCATGGGAGTATTTAAGAATGGACTGAGAGAAGATTAGAGTGGATGATGCAACCTAAATCTTTGGTGCAGCTCATGGACTATGCAGCACAAGTGGATGGAAAGAAGATGGCACTACAGAAAGTTCATGAGGAGAGAAAAGCCAAAGGTGGGGAAGAACATTTTGGGGCCAAACTGGACGGGGTTTAAACCTAACATCCCAAAGCTTCCTCTGAAGATGGAAGTTCCAGGAATTAACAACAATGTTTTCAACAAATATACTTCTAAGAGCAAAAGGGGTGAAGATTTAAAGAATGCAAGTATTAAAATCAACAAACCCATTACAACCACTTCCACTAGTAGCAATAGCAATAATACTGGTAGAAAGAAGCTTAGCAAAATCGAGATAAATCAGAAGAGAGTTAGGACTTTGCTTTAAGTGTAATGACAAGTTCAGTCCTAATCATAAATGCAAAAATAAACAGTTGCAAATAAGAGTAAACAAAACAGAACCAAACCAATTAAACCAAACCAAACTGCTTTGGTTTGGTTTTTGTGATTCTAGAACCGATTAAGTCGATTCGGTTGTCGGTTTTTTTCATGTTTGGTTCGGCAACCAAACCATTAAACTTAAATTAATTAAAATTTAATAATTCTTTTTTTTTCTTTTCAGATTAATAAGATCTTTTGTCAATTAAACTTGCATCAAAGCTATATTCTTTATGTGGTTCAAGAAAACTAACATATACAAATTGTCTATACTATTTTATTATAAAATATTGCTCTTATTTTTTTTCTCACTTTTTAAAGCTTTTTTGTGAATGTATGGAATTTTTTTAGACCCAAAAAAAAAAGATAAAAATAATAAATTATTTCAAAATTATTATTGGTCAAAATTTTAAGAGATGTAAGATATTAAAAGTTAAATTCTACATATTAGGCTTATTTATGAATTACCATGCTTACAGGGAAACAAACGTCAAGCCTTGTGTGAAAAAGATAGATTAGTTTACCTACCAATCTTTGGTACATCCTAGTGTGAACTGGTGCACTATCTAATTTGAGGACTACCATGTAGTTGGCTTCCATAGGCGTTTTACTAGGTTTGCAATTCAACATCCCTATTTCCTCAATTAAGTCCAATGTGCACTTCCTTTGAGAAACCATTATGCCCCCCTTTGATCTTGCTACTTCCATTCCTAGGAAGTCCCTTAGGCTTCCAAGATCTTTTACTTCAAATTCAATAGCAAGATCCATCTTCAATCTTTTTATCCCATCCAAGTAATCTCTTGTAATGACTATATCATCAACATAAACATTTAATATAGCAACTTTCCCATCAAAGGCAATTTTAATGAATGTAATCTGTCTAGCATTGATTGTACCTATACCCTTTGACTACCTTTGTGAATCTTTCAAATCAAGCCTAAGGTGACTGCTTTAAACCATATAATGACTTATACGATTTACGCACTTCATTATAATTTCTTCTCCATTCAAATCTTGAAAGATTGTCCATGTATACTTCCTCTTCCAAATCTCCATTTTAAAAAGCATTGTTTACATCTAATTGAAAAAGTGACCAATCAAGGTTAAAGGCAAGAGATAAAAATACCTTGATAGTGTTAAACTTGACTACCAAAGCAAAGGTTTCTTAAAAAGTCAATGCCATGGGTTTGGGTGAACACTTTGGCAACTAACCTTGCTTTATACTAGTTGATACTTCCATCTAGGTTGTATTTAATAGTGACAATCCACTTACAAGCTACTGTTTTTCCTTTTGGCAATTCAGTGATCTCCCAAGTCCCATTCTTCTCTAATGCACCCATTTCTTCATCTATTGCAGCCTTCCATTTTGGAATTTTTATAGCCTCAAACGTTTCTGGGTAGTTTTTCAACTATAACACTTGCCACAAAAGCTTTCATAGAAGGAGATAATCTGTTGTATGAGACGTAGTCACTTATCGAGTATTTGACACATGATCTCACCTCTCTCCTCTGTACAATAGGTCTGTCCATATCTGCCACATCCTCTGTAGGTTCAAGATCTGAAATTGAGGGAGATGATCAGTCTTCTTTTAGAAGGGTACACTGGTTTGTCTCCATGCATTGCTGTTCTGCTTCTTCTTGTTTTCCCTTCTTCTGCCTTGAGTACACAAATAATTCTTTTCCTTGTGTGGCATTGGAACATGTATCAATTATGTTGGTGGTGGTTGGGTAATTTTCCAGATCATGTTCATTGGTGTTTAATGGTTGAATATATGATGGAACAGTGAGTATTTAGGGAGTTAAGTTCTTGGGTGCGGGTGCTAAAATGGCTGAAGTTTGGGTAGGTTCAAAGTCATATTGAAACAGCCATTTATTTGTGCTTTGATTCTCCCCCTAAATGAGTGTTTTGGGATAAAAAAGGTTGGTGTACGAAGAAGATAACATCCATAGTAGTGTAATATTTCTGTGTGATGGAAGAGTAGCATCTATATCCTTTTTGTGTGGATAAGTATCCAAGAAAGATACATTTAAGGGCTCTAAGATCAAGTTTTCCCCCATTTTCAACATGAATGAAGAATGTACCCCCAAATGCTTTTAGAGGTAGGTCTCAAGAAGGACTTGTTAGGGTGTTTTAAAATTCAATGTTTTGAAGGGCATTCAATTGATGAAATATGTTGCAATATGGCTTCTCCCCGAAAGATTTTAGGTACATTTGAAATAAACATGAGGGACCTAGTTAATTATAAAAAGTGTCTATTCTTTCACTCAAACACCCCATTTTGTTATGGGGTGTTGACACATTAAGTTTTTTGAAGGGTAACTTCCCAGGACAGAATTAACATAGTCATTGGCGTTATCAGATCTCAAGGCAAATTTCACATTGAAAATAGAAATAGTTTTATTGATCAACTGGGGATATATATGCTTGAGATAATTAAGGTTAGGATGTCCAGAATGGTAATGCCATAATTTTATTTCATCATGAGCACAGCTGGTGGACAGAGCTTTCTCCTCCATTAGTTCTTTAAGGTAGAAAAGGCATGTACACCCCCTAGCACTACCAATCATCTTTCTTGACCTCAAATCCTAAAATTTACATTCATTGGGGTAGAAATAGCAAGTTGCAAGTAGTGTGGGTACACAAAGCACATTTTTCAAAATCAAATCATTGGACAACTTACCATTCCAGTGCCTCTAATTTCAGCTAAGGAGCCAATTGCTATTCTTACTATCATCTTTCCCGCACATGGTATAATTTGAACCATGATGAAGGCATCTCCTGTCATGTGATCAGTTACACCTAAATCTACAATCCATATATTGCTATTTTTTAGTATTAAAAATCATGGACGTTTTACCTTATTATGCCACCAAACCAATCCTCATGTTTTTAGAACTGGGTTTTTCTTGTCCACCAACTATTCTTTGTATTTGTTCTAATTGCTCCTTGATAAAGTTTAAGGTTTGTTTTTCCCCCACTGCTTGCCACATAGCTTCTGTTCTCTGTTCTTGGCTTAAATTTTTTATTATTTGGTCTGCCATGAAACTTCCAACACACCTCTTTTGTGTGACCAACCTTGTTACAATGATCACAACAAGGCCGTCCACCCTCCTTCTACTTGTAGTCACTGTGTGGGGCACTTTGAGTGACCAAGGCAGCTGGCTTACTGAATTGTGGTAGGCCTCCCACCATTAGTTTCCTCCTGTTTTACAATTGCGAAGGCTTCTCTAATGGAAAGCAAGCTTTGAACAACCATAATCCTGCCTCTCACTTTTTCAAACTTAGAATTGAGCTCGAGAAATTTGTAGACCCTTTTCACTTTCAACAAATTTCTGGAAATGGACAGCATCGCTACTACATGCCCACTGGTGGACTTCATACAAGTCAACCTGCAGCCACAAGGTAATTAAAGCATCAAAATATTGTGTCACCGACAAATTACCTTGCTTTAATTCGAGTAGCTGCCCCTTTATTTCAAAGAGTGCAACAGTGTTCCTCAAGGATGAATAACTCCCGTAGGTAGCCTTCCAAATCTCCTTGGCTGTTTTGTATAAGATGAAGCTTCAACCAACCTCAATTGCCATCGAGTTCTGCCATGACATCACATAATTGTTTTCTACAACCTAAATGTTGTATTGAGGATCACTAGGGCTAGGTAGAGAGATATGGCCTTTGATGTAGGCTTCCTTTCCTTTTCCCTGGATGAACATAAGGAAGCTTTGGGACCACTAGAGGTAATTGTTCCCATCCAGACTGCGCCCTGTGATTAGGAGTGTGGATAGTTTGTTTGTCCCCTATGAAGAGGAGTTGGAAATATCAGATGAGGTGCCATGGTTTTCGACATTCATGGCTTGCATGGTGCCAAAATTAATCATTAGAGAGGACGAAGAACTTAGGTTCTAATACAATGTGAAATTTAGAGCTTAAACTCTGATTTCATATTATTTCTGTCGAAGAGAGTGCCTCAATTTAAAGGGATCTAAAGCTAACAAAATTATGCTATCAGATCCCAGGAAATAGGCTTACAAATAACAATCCAATCTTATCTTCAGAGAAAAATAAGGGACATAAAAAATAATAGAATTACACGATAAAGATGCTAACACTAAAACAACTAGATAAGGAAAAATAAAATACAAAAAAGATAGTGCTGGATAATGCTGCAAGTGATGCTCCAAAGGATCAGTGGGCTTCATTGGATAAAGGGCCTAAACAGCTTCTTAAGATACGATCTTCAACAAAATCATTCATTTCAAATAAAGCACAGAAACCAAATTTCGAGTTCATTCATTATCACTCAAAGTTAATTATATTAGATAGTGCTTGAAGCCTTGAACATAAACAAATTACTCACGTGACAATTTTTCATTACTAATTTGGACAAAAGGTGTTGGAATCTCAGGATTCTTGGAAAGAATCATATGGGATATTTACTTTTAATGGGACATGATTTATGGTAGCTTATTGCGGATTGAAGTCAAATGTTTTGTTTTCTTTTTTATTCCCATTTTATGAGGATTCATATTGCATGTTTATTTCCTTTTATGTTCAGGATTGATTGGCTGTATTTTGTGATCTACTTCCTTTATATTTTGCAGCTTTTATTTTGAAATAAAATAAAAAATTTCAAAATCATTATTTTCTGCAATTCTTCATGGTATCAAAGACTCCAAGAAGCTTGAGCTATTTTGAATGGCCAAGTTCGGCCAACTAGAGACACAAAAACACCATCTTGAAGCTCTTCCCCCATCTACTTTTCAACAGAAACAACCAAAATTGGGAATCACCATTCTGCTATCTTAGGAGATCATCATTCTGCCATCATGGGAGACACCACACGCCCTATCATTGTTCTTAAAAGGCCCTAAACCGCCAAATCCCAAAATTTGACAATTGGCCGCCCTTCCACATGTCGTCACGCACCACCATACGCAAGTGCAAACCATCCCACATGTCAGCGCATGAGAGCATGTGGCGCACCATCTTCTACTGCTGTTCGCCCAATACTAGTCAACTCAGCCTCCTCCAAAAGTTTGCCAATATGATTAATGAAAATTCAATGCATTACAACACTGAATCAAAACTAAAGTTTAAAAAGAATGAAGAATGGTTACCATTGCTAATATTAGGGAACCAATTACAGGTTTTTTAAAAAATTAAAATCATATAGGTTAATAGTTAGCGTGAGAAGACCATGCATTGATGGTTAGCAAAAACCAGGATTAAGGTAAGGAGAGAATATCCAAAATCAAGACCCTTGCAACAAAGTGAGGGGAAGAAGAAGACAAAAGGTCAGAAATCAAAATAAAAATGCCAAGAATGAAAAACATCACCAATGCTAGCTACAAGCTATGTCTAGCTTAAAGGGGAGTATTGAAATCTCATATTTTTGGAAAGAATCATATGGGATATTTGCTTCTAATGGGACGTGATTCATGGTAGTTTATTGTGAGTTGAAGTCAAATGATTTGTTTCCTTTTTTATTCTTGTTTTATGAGACTTTATGTTTGATAAGCACCTAAACAAGGTCAAAAAGCCTCCTCCAAAAGCTAACTATTCAAGTGAGAAAACTACCCTACTTGAGTACCTTATTGAGCATTCCATTATACTCAATGTGAGACTTTGGCATGCCATACTAGCTCAATCTCTATCAATTAGCCCCCCTTGAAAAGTTGATATCTCGACAGCTACACTCAGCAACACTTTGCTCGGGCTTCCGCCAATCAAAACCCTCCGCACGTCAAAACTCTCCATAGGTAGCCCTTACCAAAGCCACCAACCACTAGATCTAATACCAATTTATGGCACCCAAGCAAGATGGGGAACTCTCCCCTAAAAGCTAACTATTAAGATAGGAGAACCACCTTACTTAAATACCCTATTGAGCATTCCATATACTCAATGTGAGACTTTAGTATCCTATACTACCTTAGTCTCCATCAATGTTGCATGTTTATTTTCTTCTATGTTGAGGACTAATTAGCTGATATTTTGTCACCTACCTCCTTTATATATTGCAGCTTCTATTTTAAAATAAAATAAAGAATTTCAAAGTCATTATTTTCTGAAATTCTTCAATAGGTATATCAAAAGGAAAGGGTTTGTTTGCCTAATTATTAAACCATAGGGAATGTGATTGCAAGCTGTGGACAAGTAAATGCAAGCACCTTTTGAATTTGATGTGAATCATAATGTATAGAAAGATTTAAATAAAAATTAGACCTTAACTAAACAAACAGATGCATAGCCCATTTCTATAGCAAATTGACCTTTGTTCAAAGGTAAGAATAATGGATGATTCTTTCACAAACCTGCACTTCTGAATCACCATTTCTTTGAGAATCTTCAAATGCTTATCGACCTCAAAAAGCTGCAGGCAGTGTGAAAGCATAAACCATGTATACTCCTAAGTAACATCAAGCAACAAACTTTAATTGTAATGAAAATAACAACTGAAGCAAAAATTCAACCAACCTCAAAACTTAAATCCCTAGCCATATTAGCATAAGTGGCTTCTCGTGCAAGCTGCATATCTAAATATGCCTCTGCTTCTTCTTCTAATCGCCTTTTTTCCTACAAGAATCGGATAGAGAAAAGTAATAAAATAGGAAAAATTGTGTTATAGGTCAAATAAAATCATTGCTTTTGCTAAAACAGCAACCTTCATAACAAAAAATATTCACCCCAAGAAAGGCAACTATTTTCGATTCAAATTACCTCTTCAGCAACTTTAGGCAAAAGTTGCAGCCATTTCTCCTCAAATTTTTCCAGCAAGGTTTTGGCCATAACATGAACATCATGTTTTTCATCGTTGTATTTCATTGCATTCTTAAAAACCAACCTTACATCAGCATAGATCTCCCGAACATTCTTATAACCAGTACCATCCTTAGCTTCCATTCTACCTTTTATGGTACTGAAGTCCATGGGCTTTTCAATAACCTAGGGGTGCAAAAATAAACATATTACTTTCAGATATATAATGTGTTAGGAAGAATAACTGAGTAGAAGGAAGTAGTTATAGCTGTTAAGCTGCTAATAACAAAATAATTGTAAGGGAGGTTAGTTAGTTAAGAAGCGCTAACTAACTATTCTTTATACAGTTGTATATCAAACTAAAGGAGGCAGATATGGTAGTTGACTGAATTCTCTCAAGTTCTCTCTCATCCTATTCTTCCTATCTTCTATCTTCTTTTCTTCCATCAAGTTGTATTAGAGCCACAGATTCACAAACCCATGGCCAAAGCTACCCATTCACAAGTCTCTATACATGATTTGGAAGACCAAGTTCATTCATTAGTGGAGCAGAGTGTCAAGTTTTGTGGATCAAAGGATGTTGACAATGGAACAAAGAGTTTCAGGCATTCAAGAATTAATGGAAGGAATTTCGATCCAGATGACAAATATGATGAGATCAATGAAATCAAGTGGGAGGGTGGAGTAAGTCAACAAACAAGGATTATCAGCTGCCTATGCATTTTATGAGATGGGATTTTCAAAATTCAATCGTGATGATGTCTTGGGCTAGCCTTCAAAATGTGAGATGTATTCTCTATTGGATGAAACACATGAAAGTTATGATAGCAAGCTTACACCTCAATGAGAGAGATTTCTGATAGCATCAATTGTACTAAGGAATACAAGAAGGTCGTTAGATTTCTTGGGAGATGTATTCAACAACTATTAAGAAGAGATTTGGTTCTGTATAGGAGGACCCAATAGAACAATTAATGCAATTGAGATAGAATGGAAGTCTCCATGATTATCAAGATGCTTTGGATGACTTAACATGCAAGTTGAAGCTAGCAGAGCCTTACTTAGTTGTTACATTGTTCAATTAAAGAAAGACATAGCAGGAGGAGTCAGATTATCTAGACCTATAACCTTGCTTCATACTATGAGGATCGCAAAGCTACAAGAACTGAATTGCCACTCTTCAAGCAAGAATGAAGGAGTCAAGAATGCAACAAGAACTAGATCTTGGCAGACCCAACTCTTTGGCAACCAAGAGAAGTCACCTACTAGAAGAACAACCACAATGGGTTCCACGACTAATAGTAAACAAGAGGAGCAAGTGGTAATAAAGGAAGTTTCAAATTACACAAAATGCTTACACTTGAAGAAATTGAAGAACATAAAGCCAACAATCTATGCTACTTTTGCCATGAAAAGTCTACTCAAGGCCATGAATGCCCTAAAGAAATATGCAGATACATTTAATAGAATTTGAAGAAAATCACCGTCCACTAGAAGAATTCAAAGAAGAACGTGAGGGGAAGGAAGCACTAAAACCAATTCCAAAAATCTCACTCAATGCCATGGAAGGTGTAGATGACAATACAACAATAAGGGTATAGGGGCATGTAGGGAAGGTCATATAGATCATAACAAACAGTGGCAGCACCCATGATTTTATAGACTCAAATGGTCAAGAAATCGAGGTGGCCAATAGAGAGATTAAAAGAGGCAGAAATGACAGTAACTGGTGGAAGTAAACTGACCATTCAAGGAGTTTGCAAGGAGTTCAAATGGGAGATGAAAGGGGAGGAATTATAGTACAAATTCATTTGTCATCCCCGTAAATGGGTGTGACATGGTTCTTGGGATATAGTGGCTAAAATCAATAGGGGGTGTGCAATAGGACTTCACTGAACTTACTATGTTGTTCTGGTATGGAGGGAAGTTGGTAAAATTGATAGCTAACCCAAAAAGTGAAAATTGGTGTCGCATAAGCAAATACAAGAAATCAACGAAGAAGAGGCCCAATTTTGCTTTATACAAACAATACAGAACTCAAAAGAAGGGATGAAATGCATGGCTGTTCAAATAAAAGGAGGAGCTACCATGAAATTGATTGACAGAGAAAAATCTGTATCTTTTTCATTGAAAAGTGCTGATACATATAGGGCAGAGGATGATTTGAGAAAATAATCATAATCAATGCAAGATCCTCTCCCAAGATACACGGAAAACAAATAACAATAAAATAAAACTAAATCCTAATATTCTACTGCAGTAATTATAAAGATAACCATAACAAAAAAGAAAATTAGAATTTTTCAGTTAATGGGCCTAGTAAGACTAAGCCCACTTTCAACACTCCCCCTCAAGCTGGTGAATAGATGTTGATCGTTCCCAACTTGCTACTAAATTCATCAAACTTGACTCTAATGAGTGCCTTGGTCATTAGGTCTGCAACTTGCTTCCCGAAAGAGATATAGGATAGTTCTATCACCCTTGTATCAATCTTCTCTTTGATGAAAAGCGGATCAATCTCGAAATGCTTTGCACAATCATGATGGATTAGATTATTAGCAATCCCAATTATAGCCATATTATCACACCAAACTTTAATTGGAGTGTTAACTTCCACTTTCAATTCCTTTGGTAGCTGGATAATCCACATCCCCTCACAAATTCCAAGAGCTATTGCTCTATATTCAGTCTCTGCAGAACTTCTAGCCACTATTGACTGTTTCTTGCTCCTCCAAGTCACAAGATTACCCAGAACATAAGTACAATATCCTATAGTAGACCTCCTATCTATAGTTGAGTCTACCCAGTCAGCATCTGTATAAACTTCTACACTCTTATAGCTCCCTTTGGAGAAGAATAACCCTTTTTCAGGTGTCATCTTGAGATATCTAAGTATCCTATATACAGCTCCTATATGCTCCTCTTGAGGATTGCTTGCAAATTGACCACTTACAGGAAAACATATATCAAGTCTAGTGTGGGACAAGTATATCAACTTTCCCACAAGTTTCTGGTACATTTCCTTATTCGCAGGTAGCCCATCAGGCTTCACACTCAACTTGCAGTTAAGATCCATTGGTGTATCTGTAGGCTTACCAAATCGGGCAATCTCCATCCCAAGGAAATACCTGAGATTTCCAAGGTCCTTAACTTCAAATTCTGCTGCTAAACTTTTCTTTAATCTCGCAATTTCTTCAATATCATTTCCTATCAACACTATATCGTTAACATATACAATTAATGCAGTTATCTTCCCTCCACAACGTCTAACAAAGAGAGCATGATCTATTTGGCATTGATTGTAAACAAACCCTTTAACCACTCAGGTAAATCTCTTGAACCAAGCTCTAGGGGATTGTTTTAATCCATATAAGGATTTATATGGTTTACACACTTTATTTGCATTATCAAAATTCCGTAATCCCAAGGGTACTTTCATATATACTTCCTCCTCTAAATCTCCATTTAAAAATGCATTTTTAATATCTAGCTGGTGTAAGGGCCATTCAAAATTTGCTACAAAAGAAAACAACACTTTTATAGTATTGAATTTTGCAACAAGAGCAAATGTCTCCTGATAATCTATTCCACGTGTTTGAGTGAATCCTCTAGCAACTAATCTTGCTTTATACCTGCTAATGCTACCATCAAGATTATACTTAATTGTAAACACCCACTTACTCCCTATAATTGACTTACCTATAGGCAACTCAATTATTTTCCAGGTCTGATTTTTATCCAAGGCTCTTAATTCTTCTTGTATTGCTTGTTTCCACCTGGGATCTAATGCAGCCTCATCAAAAGTTATAGGAACTTGTTCATTCTCAATACTAGCAACAAAAGCCCTTAATTGAGGAGCAATTTCTCATAGGAGACATACCTGTTAATTGGATGCTGAGTACAACTCCTTTTTCCTTTTCTCAATGCAATTGGCCACTGTAGATCATCAAGACTGACATTTGGTTCAGATTCATGGCTTTGCTGTGGAATAGTAATGGGATCTTCTTCTTGAATTTCCTGTTCTGCATCTCTGTCTTGTCTAGAGGAGGTAGGAATATGTTGATCTATACCTGTCTCTGTCATATTTTGCTCACAAATTTGTTCCTAAGAGTTGGAAGGATGAGAAGCTAAGTTGAGAGGTTTCAAGACTGTTTGGAGGAATTTCAGAATCTGGTTCATGATGTGCAAGGCTGGAACTAACATTTCTAGGAGGAATAATGACTTCTTGAGAGGGTAATTTAGGATCAAGGACATCCAGTGACATCTAGGGTTCATTTTTAGATTCACTAACTTGCTGCCCAGATTTATTACCATTAAGATGATCAAGCTCAGTATCACAAATTATCCATTCGCTCCTCCTTTTCTCCCCCTGAATGGGTGATTTGGGATAATAAGGTTGAGTTTCAACAAATTTGACATTCGTGGTCACATAAGTCTTCCGAGTAGTAGGAGAATAACACTTGTAACCCTTTTGAGTGGAAGAGTAGCCCAGAAAAATACATTTGATGGACCAAGATTCTAATTTACCACCATTATCATTATATACAAATGCTGTGCACCCAAAGACACGTTTTGGAATAGAATTGATGAGATGATAATTTGAGTAGCACTCACTAAATTTTTGAAGAGGTATTTGAAACTTTAAAACTTTAGAGGGCATGCGATTAATTAAATAAGCAGAAGTAAGAATGGCATCCCCCTGGAAACTATTTGGAACATTACTGTTAAGCATTATTGCCCTTGCTACTTCTAATAGGTGTCTATTTTTTCTCTTAGCCACCCCATTCTGTTGAGGAGTATTTACACATGATGTTTGGTGGTGTATTCCCTTCTCATCAAGAAATTTTCTGAAGTTTGAATTTAGATACTCTTTCCCATTGTCACTCCTAAACACTATGATAGATGTCTGAAATTGTGTTTAGATGAAAGCATGGAAATTTTCAAAAATTGAAAAAACTTCAGACTTATCTTTCATTAAGAACACCCAAGTCAACCGAGTGTGATCATCTATAAATGTTACAAACCATCTAGCCTTAGAGTTAGTTTCAACTTAGAAGGACACCAAACATCACTGTGAATAAGGGCAAAAGGATGGGTTGGTACGAAGGGTCTAATAGGATATGAATTTCGAACTTGTTTAGCAAATTGACAAGTGTCACAATGGAAATCAAATTCTGTTTTATTAATAATATCTGGAAACAAAATTTTCATATAATCGAGACTTGGATGGCCTAACCTAGAATGCCATAACCTAATTTCATCTCTAGACGTGACAAAAAACAC
This sequence comes from Erythrophleum fordii, assembly GCA_032878935.1. Classification (NCBI taxonomy): domain Eukaryota; kingdom Viridiplantae; phylum Streptophyta; class Magnoliopsida; order Fabales; family Fabaceae; genus Erythrophleum; species Erythrophleum fordii. Next base: position 12,667,697 of record JAVQMF010000033.1, read on the forward strand.
AGAAGCAGAACCAGCAGTCGATGTGCCTTTATTCTTTGAACTTCCTTTAAGATAATATAGCCCATTCCATTCCTTAGCATTGCCAATCATCTTCCCTAATGCCAAATCCTGAAAATCACAGACCCTTGTCAAAAATAACAAGGCAATTTAATTGAAACACAACACATCTCACAGATAATAAACTACATTTAATGTCTAGCACATCTAAGACATTCTTTAGAACAACAATCTCAGATATAACAACTGTGCCAGATACCATGACTCTTGCATAGGTCCCATTTGCAACCTGGACACTAGAATGTTCGTAATAGTTGTGAAATTCAAAAAATAACTCTTTAAACCCAGTTATGTGGTCTATAGCTCCAGCATCCACCACCCAAATATTTCTAGTTTGAACAATACTACTAAGAGCAACAGTGAGTGTAGTACCTGCTTGAACTAAAGTGACAGAGAGACTAGATTTATCACACTGTTTCTCAGAAGAAGCATACTTATCTAGAATTTTTCTTAATACCAAGAGTTTATCATTGCTAAGTATTCCACCTTCACCCTCTGAACCACTAACCAATAGCCCTTTGCTCTCATTCTTTGATTTTTGCTTGATGTGGGGAGGTTTCCCATGTAGCTTCCAACAGGTATCCTTGGTATGTCCATTCTTGCTACAATGATCACACCATTTATTAGATTTCTTCCCTTTTGAATCTCCTCCTTGGTTTCCTCGAGCAATCATGGCTGATGCTTCTGTAAAAGGTGCAGAGGAATTAAAAGATGAATTCAGTGTGAGCTCCTTTCTGCTCTCTTCATATTTGATCATGTTGAATGCATCCTCCACAGAAGGGGAGAGGTTTCATTCCCATGATTCTCCCTCTGACCTCTTCAAAGGTATCATTCCACCCAAGTAGGAAATCATAACATCTTTCACGATCAACTACCTGATTGAAGTACAGCTCATCAGTGCGACAGGACCACTGGTGGATCTCGTATAAATCGATTTGCCGCCAAAGTCTCATCAGTGCACTATAATACTATGTCACTGATTTCTCCCCCTATGTGAGGCTTCTAAACATCCTTTTCACTTGAAATATGGCTGCTGTATTCTCCTTTACTGAATAGGTCTTCCTCGCTAACTCCTAAATTGCTCGAGTAGTAGTAGCAAGAAGATAATTTTCACTGATGTCAACATTCATGGAGCTTACAAGCCATGTCATCACTGTGTTGTTCTCGGCACAACAAGTCTCATACTAAGGATCGCCGATTTCAGGTGGCTTTGGATTCCATGTGAGGTATCGTTCCTTGTTCCTTCCTCTAACATACATGAGAAAATTCTTAGACCACTGAAAGTAGTTATTCCCATTTAATCGATGGGTTCTCATGATCTGAGGAAGGGATTCTGGTGCTGAACCTCCCACTCCAGGTTGTGCTGTTGGGTTCGCACCACTCCCTCCATCTTGTAAAATCTCAGCCGCCTTTTGTGAGCCCTCACCAGTCACTATTAGCGTCTTATTTCCAACTCCACCAGTGGCAAAAATTCTCGGCTGGCTAGTTAACACTGCCTTAAACGACATAGAGCCTGATGAACCAGGCTCTGACACCATGAAATTGATTGACAGTATCTGTATCTTTTTCATTGAAAAGTGCCGATACATATAGGGCAAAGGATGATTTGAGAAAATAATCATAATCAATGCGAGATCCTCTCCCGAGATACACGGAAAACAAATAACGATAAAATAAAACTAAATCTTAATATTCTACTGCAGTAATTATAAAGATAACAATAACAGAAAAGAAAATTAGGATTTTTCAGTTAATGGGCCTAGTAAGAGTAAGCCCACTTTCAACATACCAGAAGCTATCCAAGAGCTTTTAGCCAAATACCAAGATGCTTTTGAAGCCCCTGCCCCTTTACCACCTTTCAAACAAGGCCATAACCACAGCATTAATCTTTAGAAGGGTACAAACCCCATTAATATTAGGCCTTATAAGTATCCAGCAGCTCAAAAAGATGTAATTGAGAAGATGGTGGATGAACTACTATAAACGGGTAATTCAGGATAGCTCTTCACCCTTTGCAGCACCTATAATCCTTGTTAAGAAAAAGGATGGGTCATGGAGGATGTGTATTGATTATAGAGAGTTGAATAAGAGAACAATAAAGGATTAGTTTTCATTTCCTTTAGTAGAGGAACTATTAGATGAATTACAAGGAACACAATTGTTCACTAAACTAGACCTTCGAGTTGGGTACCACCAAATAAGAATGGACCCAAGGGATGTTCACAAGACAGCCTTCAAAACTCACTTAGGCCATTTTGAGTTTGTTATAATGCCATTTGGTCTTAAAAATGCACTAGCAACACTTCAAATAGCTGTGAACAATATTTTTAAAGAGTATTTGAGGAAATTTGTTCTTTTTTCTTTTAATGACATTTTAGTTTACAGCCCAAGCCTAGAGAATCATGTAAAACACTTACAATTGGTGTTACAAGTTTTGAAGTAACACCAATACTTTGTCAAGTGTTCGTTTGCCTCAAGACAAGTGGACTACTTAGGTCACATAATCAGTTTTGAAGGAGTTACTACAAACCCATAGAAAATACAAGCGGTGCAACAGTGGCCTACATCAACTACAGTAAAGCAACTTAGGTCATTCTTGGGTATGGCAAGTTACTATCTAAGATTTATTAAAGAGTATGGGGAAATAGCAATGACTAAGCTGCTCAAGCAAAACAGTTTCTTATGGTCAGAGGAAGCTACTAAAGCTTTTCAAGCTTTAAAGAAGGCATTAACATCAGCTCCAATGTTGCCTTACCTGATTTCTCTAAAACATTCATAGTAGAAACAGATGCATCAAGCCATGGTATAGGGGCTGTTTTCATGCAACAGAACCGCCCTCTAGCTTTGTATAGCAGGGCTTTATCTCCAAAGCATGCAACAATTTCAGTGTATGAAAAGGAGCTCTTAGCCATGGTACAGGCAGTGGAACAATAGCATCAATATTTAGATGGAAGGCACCTTATCATCTGGACAGATCAACAAAGCTTAAAATACTTGCCAGATCAAAATTTAGAAACTTAGAAACATCTTTTCAACTTTTCTGGCTTGCTAAATTGGTGGGCTATGACTATGAGATTCAATATAAAAGCGATAATTAGAATAGAGTAGCAGATGCTCTTTCCAAAGTGCAGGGACCTCAATTATTACAGATGGTTGTATCTTTGGTTTCAACTGACTTGTGGCAGCAGATTAGAGATTCATGGCAGCAAGATAACAACTTCAGAGCTATAATTAACCATTTAGCTCAGAATCCTAGCAATCAAACTAAGTACACTCGGGATGGTCATGTGTTAAGAAGGGTGGGTAAGGTGATGGTTGAGGACAACAGTCAATTAAAGCAAAGATTACTAATTTGGACACACTCTTCTCCACAAGGAGGACAGTCAGCAGTGAGGGCAACTTATCAAAAATTGAAGGTTTTGTTTTGGTGGAATAATATGGAAGCTGATATTACATTCTTCATCAAGCATTGTGACACTTGAGCTAGATGTAAGAGTGAGACTATTGTTAATCCTAGCTTACTTCAATCATTACCCACTCCTCAAGGAATTTGGGTAAGCATTTCCATGGATTTCATTGAAGGGCTGCCAAGGTCAAGTGGGAAGGATACAATCATGGTGATTATTGATAGAATGTGCAAATATGCTCACTCTATTGCCCTTACACATCCCTAAACAGCAGCTACAGTAGCTCAGCAGTTTTTTGACCACATTTACAAGCTTCAACTGGTTTGTGACAAGGACCCTATTTTCTTTAGCAATTTCTGGAAGGACTTTTTGAGGCAATAGGGTATTCAACAAAATTTAACTCTAGCTTACCATCCTCAATCTGATGGTCAAGCTGAACTATTGAATCAATGCTTAGAAACATTTTTGGAAGCCTAAGGAGTGGCACAAGTGGTTATCTTTAGCTGAATGGAGGTGTAATATCACTTTCCATACAGCAATTCAAACCACACCTTATGAGATTGTCTATGGTCAGAAGCTTGCCATTCATATCCCTTGTCCAAGGAGGCAGTGGCAGAAGCTGTGGACCCTTCTTTTACAGCAAGGGAAGAAATGGCAACTATCAAGCATCATTTGCACAGTGCTGCAAATAGGATGAAACAACAAGCAGACAAAAAGAGGACAGATAGGTAGTTTCAAGAAGGAGAGTGGGTTTTCTTAAAACTCCAGCCTTATAAGCAAGTTTCAGCAGCTTCTAGAAGTTCACAAAAGCTTGTCCCTAGATACTTTGGTCCTTATAAAATTTTACAAAAGATTGGGTCAATTGCCTATAAGTTGGATTTACCAAAGGATTCTAGAATTCATCATACATTTCATGCATCACTATTGAAGCCCTATCCTAATCCAGCTATCTCAAAGGCATCCTTCATGGGATTGGCCAGCTAAACCTAAGCATCTTGTTCCTGATAAGATTTTCCATAGGAGAATAGAATTATTTAAAAGTTAAAAAAAAAAAGAGGAAGACCAGTCACTATGGCACTGGTTCAGTGGAAGGAGTTGCCTGATGAAGAAGCTACTTGGGTTCAGCTTTATGACTTTCAACGAATGTATCCTAATTTTTGTAATAATGATAGTCACCCTTGAGGTCAAGGGTTTTTCGGGGGAAGGAGTACTATTTGGCGGAATAATTGAGTAGAAGGAAGTAGTTAAAGATGTTAAGAATTTGTTAATAACAGAATAATTGTAAGGGAGGTTAGTTAGTTAAGAAGCTCTAACTAATGATTCCTTATATAGTTGTATGATAGACTGAAGGAAGCAATTATGGTCGTTGACTGAATTCTCCCAAGTTCTCTCTCTTTTCCTAATTACCTTCTTTTCTTCAATCATAATTAAACAATAAATAAATAAAATAAAATAAAACAGTAAACAAAGAAGCACAAGATAAAAGTAGATGGTTAATGAGAAGGGATGGGGGGTCCACCAGCAGCAGAAACACTGACCAAGCCAATACTAAACCTTTCAAGATTTTTCTTTTCTTGTTCAAATAAAAGCAAAACAAGAGTGTAACACATATATAGTTTTGAGTATAAGTAACAAGTAAACATGGTCTTGGGCCAACATTAGTATTGATTATGAGAAAGCTTTGAAATGCAAAACAACATTACCTCATGATAGTCGTGCAAACCAAGACCTTCAACATCTACCGGGTCCATAAAGGGCCAAGCCCACTTATGCTGAGTGATCTGAGAAGCAAGAAATCACACATCACTACTGATTTTTCAAAGGAAATTTGATCAGGTCAATCTTTAAGATCCAACTAAGAAGTATTAAACTGTTAACATCCAGTGAATGTTCCGTTTACTCATACAAAAAGACTATCCACGTAGGAAAAGAAAAGACAAGGGGGGAAAAAACTTAACATTTTTTTATACATTTAAACTTTACAACAACTTGTCCGTGCAAATAAATGTAAGAACACAAACCTAAGCAGATGATTAAAATTTTACCTTCATTCTACTTGAAATTATCAATGGCCAATGGGAGATCAAAACAAAATAAAGTTTTTAGCAACATTTCTTTCAATACAAAGTTACACTAAATTATGTGTGTATTATATTAATCTTTCAATTAATTGTAGTAAAACTTGAAAAATGGATTTTTCCAAATGAATTAACCAGTCACACTTATTCCACAAGAACATAAAGTGACCTCAAAATCGAAGCCAAAAGATAAAATAAAATAATAGCAGAAGAACTTTTAATTATAACCATAAATTATTACATTACAATGAAAAAAAATACTTGCATAAAACCCCAGATAAAGAACGAAAGATATTGAACTATTATGAAGCAAGGCTACTTTCTTTCTTTCTTCCCCCCCCCCCCCCCTTCTTTTTTTCCAAGTAATATCATGCCAAGAAGATAACAGAGTATATGTAAGTAGAAAATGACAAATTGATTAATGGAAAGAGGTGGTGAGGTTGAGCATTACCCCCAAAAGAGAAGTGACAAGGGACCAGGAGGGTAAAGATGAAGGAGAATGCATATATAGTTATCTCAAAATGCAAGACTTCCTTTCTAAAAAATTTCATGTACAAGTTTGCAACTTTCTTCTGTTTGTCTTTGTGGGTTGCAGACTAGTCCTTAACTATCTAGTGTTGTCATGAGCTGGAAATCAGACAAACGCAATAAGTCTCAAAGAGAATCCAAATACAACAATTGCAAAATGCAAGACTTCCTTTCTCCAAAAATTTCATGTGCAATTTTGCAACTTTCTTTCTTCTGTTTGTCTATGTGGATTGCAGAGCAGTCCTTCGCTAGTGCTGTCACAAGGGAAAATGCAGGTTGACACAACAAGTCTCAAAACTGCATAAATCTGTTGAAGCAAAGCAGAGTTGCTGCACCTTGAAGTGAGGCAGCCTTTTATTTTATATATATATATATATATATATATATATATATATATATATATATATTTATAATAAAGATTAATAAGTAAATTACATTGTAGTATGGCTACTTCACTTTAGAATAAGTCATTTGCAATCTTTGGCCAAATTTGGGTTTGTGGAATTCCAGATTTTTCTCCAAGAATCATGGACATTTGAATATTTTTATTATCTTTTATAGAGAGTCAACTTTGTTATCATTAGGCTCTTTATTGTCTTTAATTCTGTACAAAGTGTAAATAGTTTTTATTCATATTCTTTCCTTCTTTGCACCGAGAAATTAAGGAGCATTTACTCCTAATTGTTTCGGTCCTCCTATTTATTATATGCCCACTCCATGAAAGTTATTCAGAGAAATAATACACTATTTTTGCTGCAATCTTCACGGTTTTGGCCAGAATTGGCTTAGCTCATAAATTCGGATCAATTTTTATTGATTTGGTAATAATCATTTGGGAAAAAAATCAGAAAGACAAAGACTTGAGTCAATGTGCACTGTTTATCATGAATTGGCATATCGTCTTAAAAATTCTAGCATTCTTTTCCAACCAAATAGACCTAGGTACAGTTGCTTATGTGTTTGCTATGACAAGTGGAGAAATTTTTAAGACCTAATCATGTTGTGTAGATCTGTAAAAAAAATACACCATTCATATTTTTATTGGTGAACTTGATAGCAAAGATATAAAAACTGTACCAAGTTTTCTCCAATTTTTAATGGTGCCTTAGCAACTCTAAATGACTCACTGTAAAGTGTCATCTCTCTTGTTCCCTTTAGTGTTCTCTTCATGTCTATCTTAAAGGAGTATCTTTGACCAATACATACGAATACAGTTTGGGCAGCATTTTATTTTCTTAACTTCATGTTTGTTCTTTCCTCCTTCCTCTCCCCCTTTTCTTAAATTTTTCTTTATTTTCCTCCTTTAGGAGGTTGCCTTATCCTTCTCTCTTGTAATTCTCTTCCTATCTAATAAAGCTTCAATTTCTATTAAAAATTAAATAGTAGTAATAGTATTTATTATTATTATTGCCATATAACAACAAATCATCACTAAAAAAGACTTCAACACAGATTAAGTCATGAGAATGTACTAGTAAAATTTAAGATAGGAACAGAAATATGGTGTGGAACTCTAACACATGCTGTGTCAGCCCCTCTCCCTTTTATTTGCAATTATATAATGTGGAGACTAACTCCAACATAAACTCTCAAAGAAATCAAAATAATAATCAACCCTAATACTCTAGATAAACTCCAAATCCATTAGGAGTTCCACTTAAATAGGTTTTATCAGCACTCTCCCTCAAGTTGAAAATTATACAAGCTTCAACTTGTAATGAATAAAACCCAATTAATAACTAGAAAACATATCTAGACTAAGGCACCTAAAAACTTCACCCAATTTAAAGTTGAAAACATATCTAAACTGGGACATCTAGATACTGCACCCCAACTAAAGAACTTCAGAATAACTAGTACTGCCTCTGAAGACGTCCTCAATAGACAAATAACAGCCCCCAAAATTCTTTGACCTGATTCCCATAATAGCCTCCTCAACATTCTTCCAACTGCTCTCCTTAGCTATGTCGTCCAATCACAATGACACAGCTTACAGAAGTTATCAATCTACTTCTCTTGAATAGTCCCTTCAACCTTCACTCTACAGGTCTTCACTACTCGGGTGGCTCACCATGGCACCATAACACTAGTGCTAGAATCTTTGATTGGTTTAACTTGAAGTCAAACAACAGCTTTAATAAACTTTGTGAAATTGGCACTTACTCCCCCTAAGTAACAAGTTCTTGAAGAAATTGAAGTCCCATCAAACATAAACAGAACAAAATGAACACATCAAGACTTTTCTTTTTTGACCTGAAAAACATTAAATCTCTAACTTCAATAAGCCCCCCAGCCCTTTTTTTATTCAAAATGCTAGAGAAAGATTTAAACTCCACAAACTATCATGACCCATGCCCAAATGAGGCTGGGAATGAGTCTAGGATCTCTCATCAGTGCACTTTGGGTTCACCAGCATGATCTCTGGCATTTCACACTAAACTTTGGGGTTAGGCCAATCAAGAATTTCTTTCCCTGACTAGAATCTAAGGGACTCACCAAAACAAAATTTTTTACCAATCACCGAAATATGTTGTAGTCACCAAAAAAGGGCAGAGACCAAAGCTATACTAGAAAGAGGGAGGGCTGAAGCTCTCTTGGAGAAGTAGACAAAGTTGTGGCCCTAAAAACTAGAAGATATTGAGGATACTCTTTTCTCAAAAGCTCTGATAACATGTAGAATTAAGATAAGAACATAAATAAGGTGAATGAGGAGAATTGCACATGGCAGAACAACAACACATAGTGGCAGCCCCTCTCCCCTTTATTTATAATAAAATGAAGATAGGGGTTAACTGCAATATAAACTCCTAAAGATAATGATAAAGGATAATTCAAACTCCCAAATAATAATAAACTATAACGATCTAGATAATGATAAACTTAAACTCTAGATAAAGATAAACTCTAAATCCATTAGGACTTCCACTTAAATAGGTTTCTCAACAATATTAAAAACATAAAATAATCTAAATGTACAATAACAGACATAACAGGACACAACTAAATGCAAGTTGCGACATAATTGTCCTTGCCTGACGAAATATTGTAGAAAACTGGCGCATGAGCTCTTGCATTCTCTTTGCAGCAGCTGCTTCCCTACGTGATGCTTCTTGCATCTGCTTCTCGGCACTAATAAGATGCTTCTCCCGTCCCTTGTCTTTTACAAGTGAGCTACCTTTGGAATTGCTGCTAACTTGAGTATTAGCAGTGGATTGATAGAACAGTTCAACCTCATTTACTTGCTTCTCAAGCTGTAAGTAACACATGGCACTAATAAATTATATTCTGATTCGGATTCCAAAATTATATCAACACCCAATGGCCCATAAATGCACAGCAGAATGTTTACACTCTAGCAAGTAAATATTCATTAAGAGAAAAAACAGCAAAAGGTTCAAATTCACACACTAAATTTATATAGAACAAGGATATTTCATATGAGACGGAAAAAAATTGAATGATATAAATCCAATGAAGAAGGAGACGAGAGCGATGACAACTATGGAACTGAATCTAATGATTTCAATCATTTAGTTGATGAACTCTAGGGCTGTTTTTTGTTTCATTTATGAAAATACATAGTTTATCTAATGTTTGTTGGGGAATCCATGGCTGCCAGCCAGCCACATCTCTTTGAATTGTGAACTTGATATTTTATTGCTTTTGAAGTTGTCACTATATCTGGAATAGTTCAATATTATATATTATTATTGCTTGAGTTGTTATATGCATACGTTAAACCCTTCTTTTTCAATATTTTAGTGTGGTGCAGCATTTAATGACTTAGACCAGCACTTAGCACAAGAATTTGCCCCAGTCCATTACACATTTATTTTGCTGTATTAATACTGGAACCAAGCCTGTTTTGAACTCAATGTTTGGACAACAAGCCCAAACCCAAAATTGATGGATGAGTAATCACTGGAAAGGTCAACATGCCTACTTTTATATGAATCATATTTTATTTTATTTTGAATTTTCTAGAATTAGTTATACTATTTTTGTCGGTAGACTGTTAGAATAGTATAAATTCAAGTTATCATTTAATTCTTTGTAGAATAGCTCTTGGAACTTCTAGCAGCTTGCCAAGCATGAAATTAAACTGTTGGTGTTGTCATTTTCTATGCTTGGAAAGGATGTTCCAATGTTATCTTTTAATAGTTTTTCTCATGTATTGTTAATCAAAGAATTTGAAAATCCTTTTGTGCTTATTTCTATAAGTTTGTATCTCTTTGATAGATTCCAGAGGATGATAGCTTTTTGTCCATAGTTCTATATCTCTAAGGCAGTGGTGGTGGCAGCTTGTCTTGTATTCTTGGACCTGGTGAACTTCTTGTTCTTCTATCATCAGATTACTTCAAGTGGGTTTTTCGTATTCTCTCATTGGATTTGAGTGACTCTAGTGTTCATCTTATAGTCCAAAACCTCACCTTACATTTTGATTTGAAATCGCATTAATCGAAGTTCCACAATGAATTTTGATCGTTTTGAGTTTGATATCATTTCAAGTTACATAACAAGTTTTTCATCTTCCTCTTGTTTTGTCATAGTGCCTTGCTACACACAGGAAAGTGCTTTTCTAAAGACTCTCATTGCAAATTGTACAGTCAAATCGCAAATCATACAATTTTGATAACATTGTTTGATACCACATCAAGGACCACTTCATTCCAAATTTTAAAGCTTTTGGGATGAAGCAATCCTTATGCCCTGTTTGATACACAGACTTGTTAAGTATAGAAATAGAAAACAAATAAAGATGCGAATAGAATGGAACAATTACACTTGGTATGACATAGAAAGGAATGAGAATGTCATTCTATTTGCACTTTTGATTAGATAAAAATAGTACAAGATAGAAAAGAATGATGGGGAAATAACTTTTGTATTACTATTTAAAAATAGTGTTGGAATAAAAAAAAGTAATGATAACAAAGGCATAATGAACTTTGCATAAATTAGACAAAATAATTACCCTCAATTTGCATGCCTATAGAATAGAAATGGATTCCTTCTCCAATCCTACGAAATGTGTAACAAACAAAATTTTTCAATGGATTCCTTCTACCTCCTTCTACCAAATGGGGCATTATAGAATAATATCATGTCCCTTATAAGGATATGCAGAAGGATTAGAGGATGGTATATAAGTACCAAGAAATGATCACCAAGATAACTAAGTCATGCAATTTAATACATTTCAGTTCATTTGAGTCGAAACCAATTGGACGTTGGGAGTGACAAAAATGTATTAGTGCCATTACTTGTCTTAAAATCAGTATGGAGACAAACACACAAGGTGAATCATCGTCCATGACTCTAGAGTGATGTGAATATAAAGCTACCATGTTGAACAAATGACGCCGATGGTATATAATAGAACAACAAAATGCCCAGTACTTTTTCCTTTCAACCCTAAAGCCCTCACCCATAAGCCCTAAATCATGGTGAATATGCAAACAATATTAAAGCGGAAAAGTTTCATTTTTGGTTCATAAGTGCAATAATGAATGCAGTAATATTAGAAATTAGGTCTACTATCAGCGCGATAAATGTAGTAAGAAAAAAAAATAAAAAGCAAAAGACAAGTAGGCAAATCATAAAGTCCAGTTTCAGTTTCAGACATTTAAATTCATATTCACAACATCAGAAAAAAAAAATTGCAATATCATGTACATATACAAAGCCCAAGAAGAAGAAACATTCAATTTATGTCCAATAAAAATGGCCCCAACTTTAGAATCATCCATCACACAAGTTGGAAAACTCAAGCTCACCTTATCAACAGTGGTGAGAATTTCGTCAAGGGAATGCCTACAATCTTCCACGTCAGCCACCACATCTCCGATCTTTCTGACATTAGGATCCGAAGCAACCCGTGGATCCATCGAAGTGTGAAAATCAATTACCCTCTGATTATCACATACATTCCGGTGGAATGAATCACCAGGGTTTCAGAATTAAAACAAAAATTATAGGCACAAATAACAATCGGCCCATTCGCAACCTACCAGACGATTCTCGGCCCAACTCAGGCAGGAGCTTTCGGAAAACTCTCCCCTCTTTCTCCCTGGCCACCGTCCAGTGTCCGGTTCTGGTGATTATAAATTGAATTAAATCAATAAAAAAAAATATAGAATCGGTAGATTTGGTTCGATTCTTAATTTTATTAAATTTAATTTGATTAAAATTCAACCAAATTCAACTAATATAATTATTTTTATTAATTAAGTATAAATTATGTATAAACTTTTTATTAATAAAAAATAATAATATTTTTTTAATTTTTTATATTTAAATAAACTTATCAAATAAACTATTTTAAAAATATTATTATTTTATTATCTTTACTATTCAATTACAATTATAAAATAATTAAATATAATTATAAAAGATTTTTTAAAAAAATAATATATAATAATTAATTACTTTAATATTATTATTAATTAAAATATTAAAAAATACATTACATTAGAAGTTAAAATTTATATATTATAAATAATAATTTAAAAAAACATCAAATTACTTTTACGCTAAAAAAATATAAATTAAATCCGACCAAATCAAATAAAAATCGAATCAAAATAATTAAAAGTTAAAATTAACAAAATTTAAAAAAATACTAAATTTACAACTCTAATTTTAATTTGATTTTGATTCAAAATCAAACCAAATCAAATCTGTAAATACCCCCAGTGTCCACCGTGGTGTTACAGTCCTTTAATCAATTTCTCTACTTACCCCTTGCTTCTTCACATCATGCCTCGTATGTGTATTGTTTTTTTTTTTCTTTCATGGGTCCATTTTGTTTTTTCTCTTAAGGCTGACCAATTTCGAGATGTGTTCATTTCTACTTAAAAATTAAATATTAAAAAAATTGTATATACAAACATAAAAGATAATATCTAGTTCCTTAATTGAAAATATACAATTTTTTAATAATAATATTTTTATAAAAAAATTTTAATTAAATCATATTTATCATATTATTATTAAAAAAGTTATATATTTATCATGTTTTAATAAAATAAATAATAAATATATGAAAAAATTGTGTCTAAATTCAATTCTTAAATATTTAATGATCTTGTTAAAATATTTTTCATGTGTATATGTTGATCAAATATTTCTTTTCTTATTATAAAAATATTTTTTCCTTTGTAGATTGTTAATCTATTTATAGAGACTTAAACACATTTGAAATTTCAATTTTGAATGCTATCATCCTATAATTGACCTAAATAATGCATAATTTGAAAAAGAAAGACTTTTTATTTCAGTTTTTATTTTCAAGACTTTATATATTTTTATAAATAAAAATTTTTTGTAACATTTATTATTATTATTATTATTTAAAATATTCAACTTAAAACTTTTATTTTTATTTTAAAGTTAATTTTTTAAGAGATGCAATTATCACCCTCAAAACTACACATGGCTACATCTTCTCTCAGTTTGTCCTAATCTTGTGTTATTGTTCTTATCACTTGTCCAACTATTGTCATTTTATTCTGAATAACTATTTGGTTAAGGGATCTAGAATGAATAGGTGGTTCTAGTGCGAAAATTGCAAATCTAAAAATTGCAAATCTAGGTTTTAATAGTTGATTGTTGTATCAAAAGTTAACTAATTATTTGTTTACTTAAGAAAGTAATGCATAAGATATCAATCAATTGTTGAGAAGATATTGATCAATTGTTTTCAAACAGAAAAGATTTAGTTTATTAATATAATCTAATAGTCCATTTTTTTCAACTAAAGAGTGCAGTTGATTGATATACTCTAACAATCAAATGAAATCTAATATTGCTGCTTCTATGTTTTTGCGAACACTTTCATTTTAAGTGAAATTAAAACATTCTATTAATCCACATATGACATTTAAATGAACATTAGTTTATACAAGTAAACTAAACCACTAAGTCAATGATTAAAATAATTGAATTGTCATTTAGACCTATGCTGCATGGTGTCATATGTGAAATATAATGTACTAATACTGATTGCCTTTCTTGGTTTCTTATAGATTAATTTGTAATTTAGCCGTATAGTTAGATATCCACCCTTTTCCATATAAACAATGGATAAGCATGAATGCGTTAATTTAGGAGATGACAAGGAAGTTTGGAGTGCTGGTGAAAATGTCAACGATAGCACCAACAAGTCAAAATCTAAAAAGGAAAGGAGGATAATGATAAAGTGGAGCATGAAGGCAGACACAAAAAGAATGCTGAAGTAAGGCACAAGGAAAGGTTGGCTGAAGAGCTAAAGGAGATAGTTAAATTAGATACCAATGACATAATGGTGTTATAGAAATTAGATACCAGTGACATAATGGTGTTATAGTTTGCCACCAAAGATAGCTTATCAATTCTCTTGCAATCACACTTTAAGCATGGGGTCCACTATGTGGAAACATAATGTTAGGCAATATAGAAAAGGACAAGTCAAGTGTTGCCTTTATGTTTGTAGCAATGAAGGCTTCAAACTTAAAGCACATCAAATGAGAGAATAAGAAGAGGGAGGCCAAAGCCATGATAAGGAGTAGGTGCCAAGTGAAGTTGCAAGTATATTTAGATATGGGCAAAAATAAATGGGTGGTTACATATTTCATAAAACAATATAACCATATGTTGACATCCACAAATCTGGTTCACCGCATGTAAGGTAATCACAAGTTGTCAAAAGAACAAAAAGTCCAAATGGAAAACATGCACGCCTATATAGTTAGGACCTATCTCATTGTAGGCTTCATGGTTGGCCAAGTTGGAGGTTTTTCCACAATGTGATTATGCAAAAGGGACTTGTACAACCATATCAATAAAGTTAGCTAAGTTAAAATTGTCAATGGTAATGCATGCCATGAACTTAAAGTTTGACATATTATCTATACTTAAATAAGTTCGAGAAGAAGAATTATGTAACATAAGTATATGATTGTACATTAAATATTAACATTATAGGTTCATTGATTTGCAAATAAATTCATATTATATTAAGAGTCATGATATATTACTAGATTACACTCATGATATGTGAGAATTGTAATTCATGAATTAGAAAAAAGTTCTAATTAAATTAATTAGATTAATTGAATAGTTCAATCATTCAAGAGCCACATAAAAGTAATTCATGAATTGGAATTAATTAAATTAATTAAATGGTTCAATTATAAATGTAAGAGGTTACATTTTTACTACTAATAGAATATGAATCTAAGGGGTCACACACACAATACAAGGCAATTCAAGAAAGATAAGTAAATAGAAAATGAATGCAAATAGATTTGCACTCTTTTTAATAGAAAAAGGATGAATAGTCAGCTAACACCCTCTATCCACTACTCTCTCTTTTAGAAATCTAAGAGGATTTTTCTTAAACTAAAGATAGGATCTTTTGCATCTCTCTTGATTATACTTTTGGTGTGGATACCTTGGAGGTAAGGTACTTTTGTTGCTTTCGCAAGTCAGGCTTAAAATTTATGTTGCTTAATTTCATGACCTTGGTACTTGAAGATCTGGCCTTGTGAACATGATTAGCCTCTAATTTAAGTCACTTTAACCTTCTCTCTTGATTCTAATCTGGTTTACAAGGAGGTCCTAGCTTAAAAAAAGCAAAGAAAATTTTAAAACACTAGCTTTCACTCTTTTTTTTTTAGAATTTTCTCATTATGCTTTCTTTTCTTTCAATGGTATTAGAGCCAACCTTTGTAAATATATTAGAATCTACATTAAGTTATATGAAATTGCATATTTGAGAATTTATTAATTAGATCTTGAAGAAATTTCAAGTAGAAAGTTGTTTTCTAGCTTGAAATCCAATTCTGCATGCCTTGTTTCTTTAATTTTGATTAGATCTTGTTGCTATGTTTTTCTAAGCTTTTTAGGCATATTCATGTCCTTATGAGTGTCATAAGATGTGTTAATAATTTCTATAATATGGTTTTGAAAATTATTTTCAATCTCCAACCATAAACCTTACAAAATAGATACTTGTACAATACTAGATTGTCTAGTTTCTTTCATTGTTTTTTATGCAAATTTGGTTTGCATTTTTAGATCTAGTTTTTTATTTTTTGGAAGGGAGAAGTTCTAGTTCTTTGAATGTCATATGATGCAATCTAGGTGCACTGAAGTCTTTGTATGATTGTTTTCTTAAAACTCAAGAAAAGGTGGTGATTTTGAGCAATTTTATTGGATCTGTAGCTTGCAACTTTTATGTGGGTTTTCTTCATAATTAGCACATTTTGTGAAAGCCATGAATGGCTGGTGTGATGCTTGAATGAAGCATCAAGCTCCAAGAGCACCAATAAATTGGATTTATTTATATAATTATTCTATTATATTGATTCTTAGATATCACAAATTTATATATTATGATATTAAATGACTTGTGTTTATATAGAATATGCTCTGAGATGATTTATTTTTCTTCTATGCAATTTCATGTGATCTAAATGTCTTTTAATTTTATGATATAATTTGATTATATTAGAAAAGGTTATTGGTTATAAACATTAGAGTGTATGCTTATATAAATGTAAATGGTTTACATTTATGTAATTATAAAAATGTTGTATCATTTATTATCTTCTAAGATTAGAATTGTAATATTAAATAGGATTTTGTAAACATTATATTTTGTTTGGGCATTTTTAAATAATAATAATAACTAAATTGATAAAATAACTAAGAAAATATAAAATAGAGAATTATTAGTTAATTTTAATTTAGTCTGAGTCATATTAATTTTTGAACCCTAAATAAAAAATAATAAAATAAAAAAGGTGGAAAAAAAGATTATAAGAAATTTTAAAGAGAACATAAAAGAAAGAAAAGGAAAATTTGTTTTTGTTAAAAAAATTGCAAATAGAAAATAATAAAAAAGAAGGAAAAAAGCAAAAAACAAAAAAAACAAAATGCGTAGCTTTCAATCCAAGGAAAACAAAATATCCAATTCTTTTAGCCCAAAAAATTAAAGACCTAAATCTAGTTGTGGAAAAAAAAACCCAAATGACCCAATACTCAAAACACAAATAACAAACGGAATAAAATTAAAACAAAACAAAACTAGAAACTAATCAAAAACAAAAAGATATTAGAAAAATAAAGAATCTTACGGCTCTTTCCTTCACACATGACTTCTCTCCATTGTGCACAATGACCTCCAATAGCCAAGGATGAAACCATTCAAAGAGAGAGAGAAAATAACGAGATTGTTTCAATAGATTGGCATAGTTTGTAATGGATGTGTGAGACACGCTCGAGAAGGAAAGAAAATTCACACTCAAACTTCCTATAAAAGGAGTTTGAATCAAAAGCAAATGAGGGGAGGCTTTTTGAAGAAATTTTTAGATGGATTTGATAGAGAGGCTTGGTTTCTTTAAGAGAAGAAAGCTTTGTTATGGGATTGTGTTTTTTGGTTGAAACTTTTCAGTTAAAATTAGGAAGTTGTGACAGTGAGAGAGTGACTTTTAAGAAGATTTTGGTTGAAGATTTTTGGACAAGAGATGCAAGGATTTCTTTTTAGATTGGGAGGATTTCTATTGGTGAGTGAGAGGGGTTCTTTTGAAAGTAAGGAGAAGTTGTGAAAGAGAGAAGTATTTGAAATTTTTTAGAGAGCAGGAGAATTTCTAAAAGGGAGAAGAGATGCTGAATGAAAAGAAATTGAGAGGGAAAGGAAGATCGAGACTGAAAGGAAATAAAGATAGAAACAAAGAATAGTGGAGCTTAAGACTTAGATCAATGCAGCGATAATCGGGCATTGAAGCTTCAATTATGGCTCATGACTTGGTGAAGTAAAATGTAGGGAAAGCTATACAAAGAGATTAAAGTGATGGCAAGACAAGATACTTTATTGGTTTTTTTCTTTCTTTCTTCTTTTTTTTCCCCCTTTCCTTTCAATTCATGCAAAATGATGTAATATGTGCTTAATGTAGTATGATTATTTCATTGAACACAAATCACACATAAACACAAACATTGTGTTCTTGTAAATATTTTTTTTCCTTTTATATATATATTATTTTATTTTTTAAAGTTACCGTATAGGACATTTTGTCTCCTTAATATATAAGAGTTGACCAAAGGATCTTGTGTGACAATAAATCTCCACAGGTACCTATAAGGTCGCATGACCATATTTTATTAAATTTTGAGTTTCAATAACCTAGATTGAATCAATTTTGTTTTAAAAAATGTTCAAGAAAAAAGAAAAGGAAATTATTCTAAAAAGGATTCACAAGAATATTAGTTTTTAGAAAATAAATGTATTTCTTTTAAAATTAAAAAAGTTTAAAGAATAGTTTTGTTAGAAAATAAAATGAATTTCTTTTAAAATTAAGTTAAAAATAGAAAAATGTTTAGAGAGATGAAAAGTTAGGGTAAAAAAAGTCAAATGAATTTTCTTTTTCAAAGTAACAATTTTCTAAATTCTCTTTTGAAAATTTAAGATAAAAAACAAAAAGATTAAATAAACTTTTTAAATTCAAAAATTAATGTTTTAAAATTTTAAGTAAACAAACTTGTTTAAAATTTCATTCCATAAATAAAATAAATTTTGAAAAAACAAATTAACTAAACAAAAAAAAAAAATTAAATTCCTTTCCCATAAACTTAGGGACTTTCCTCAAATTTACTTTTGACAAAATTAGAAGTTAAAAATATGCTTCATAAAAATTTAAAAAAATCCTTTTTACTTAAATAAAAAATGTCATTTCCAAAAAATAGAAAAAATGAAAAGAGTAAAGAAGTAAAATTAATTTAACTTTTGCAAATTAAAATATATAAATCAACTTTAAAGTTGTTTTATTTGCAAAAAGTAAGAATAATTTTTATTTTTTTTTCTCTTTTTACAAATTAAGAAATATCAACCAATAGACACAATTTTCTACCAAGGCAAACTATGTGAACTTTGGTCCTTTCTATAAAGTATGTAGATCCCAAACTTTCATCCTAGGTCAAGTATATCTTTATAAATAAATATTTTCTTTTCCTTTTATTTCTTTTTCTTAATTTTTTTCTTAATTTTTGTATATGATTGTTAGTGAAGTTAAAATAAGATTAAAGCCATATTAGTTTTGTATAATTAACTTAGGGTAAATGTTTCAAGAAATGGGTCCTACGGGATCCCTAACATTTTCCCTATACATAATTAACTCTTGAATTTATTTCTAGTTCGCAAACCATTTTTCTTACAAAAAAGTTTTTCCAATATTTTACCTTTTTAAAAGTAAAATTTTGGTGATGAATTTATTTTATTTAATTTAAATTTTCTAAAATCAAAATTTTTTTTAAGCCATGCAGTCATATTATAGGTGTGATAATTTGGCGACTCTAGTTAGAACAAGTTTAAAAGTCAAACCCAATTTTAAATTAATTGTGCAAAATATTATGGCTTTCCTTTTTATTTTGATTCTTTTTTTTATATATTGTTTGTCTCACATGACTAGGGTAGATAATAAGTTTTTCACATGTTTCTTTACTTCATTTCATTGTTGTGTATATAATATGTGTTAGGCTAGATAACATATGGAATAAAATCTTAGAATATGTAACTATATTTGTACATATGTTTTACTCTTTTTGTTATATCAATCTACCTAGTAGATGAGGGTTAGGTAGTATAACAACCTTAATTCTTAATTACCATGATTATTAGGCTTAATTATATGGTTAATGATTATAAATCAAGATCTAAAATCATTACAATTAATTAGATTGGAAAAAAGTGAGAAAATTTGAACCTTAATATTATTAAGGGTATTAGCCAAACCATTGTAACTATTTAAGTCCACAAGAAATTCTAGTTTTCAATTAAAAACTTTTGATATATGTTATTACTGATTTCCAATTCACAAAATCCTCTTATAATGCTTTCAAGTCATTACATAACCTTAACATATTGAAATTCAATATTTTTAAGTAAAAAATAAAAGTTTGGAAACTTTTACCATGACTTAGACCTTCTCTGCTGCAGCTAAGTTGGTTATTGGAACCTAAAAACCAAGTTCAGAGACTTCCGTTGTGACTTGGTATTCCCGTGCCAACATGTAAGTGGCTACTGTGACTTCAAACTAAAATTTCGCACCTTGCGCCACAACTTAAGTTTTTTGCGCCACGACAAAGTGCTTTGGGAGACATGTTGTTCACGCTTTTGCTATACTTGCCACGGCGAGTTATATGATGCCGCAGTAGGTACACCTTTTAGGACCCTCCACCTAATTTATTCGAATTGCGCCACGGTAGAGTATCTTGTACCATGGCGTTCCTCACCTCTGATTGACTATTGGCTATTACTTAATGGGTTTTGGCCATGACTTAACTCTATCCTGCACCTAAACTCTCATTTTTTATGTTTTCTAATCAATTCCCACTAGTCCTAGATGAATTTTAAGATCTTAATGGCTAACATACATGGCCTTTAGATCTCCCAACTCCCATTGTATCATAATTCACTAATCCTCATTGTCTAGGGGTTTTGGATTGAATTAGAGCAATTGAAACTTAATTTCATATTAGTTAATTTCCCTCCCATGATAGCAAAAAGTGTTTTAACCATAAGATACATAGAACTAAGCTTAATGGTTACATAATATCATGTCATTTAACAAGTATTAGTCAGATACAATCACAATGTTCGATTTTATAGTAATTATATTACATATCCAGTCCCTATACTTGGCAATTTATGATACAATGCAGCAAATATATAAAAACCAGTATTCTCATTACACAAACCCAACCTTACAAGGTTTCCAAACTTATGTACTATCAAGCCATACAATAGACTTCCATTAATTTTTCCTTGTTACTAAGAGGTTTGGTCCCTGAAAATGTTAGCTCACAATTGGGGTGAGATATACAATCTTAGTAACAAGAGGCAAATTCTATATATATAAGCAAATTAATCAACATAATGCATTTTTATATCATTAAATATTAGAATCATCAATTTAATTAGCAAATAAACTAGTTGAGCTACAAGTGACTACTGTCCCATACTAGTAATCATATCAAATATGTTAAAGGCTAATAACATCGGGAAAGGCTCATCCATGAAACCCACTCCCCAATGAGCACAACTTAGGCTCAGTGTATTCAGAGGTCTAATCACAACCTAGTGCCTGATCAAATCACAATGCACAGGTGGTAGCCACACCACAGCTCTAGCATGGACTCACAAGATCCAATCACAATAACAATCAAGCAGCCAACTGATTATTTAATATTTCAAAATCATACATGTATAGCAAAATATCATATTAAAATGAACATATACATGTAATTAGGAAATTAACCTCGGTTACCTCAATGAAGCCTAATTACTCTTCCTCTAGCTACCATCATGCTCTAAATGCACACTAAGCCTAAGATAAGCATAGTTATCATCATTTCTAGTAACAAATCAGATACTTAAAGAGTTAAACTATGAATGACTACTTAGAGGTTACTTACCTTACCACCAATGGATTCAAATTTTGGGTTTTAGCTTCCCTACACAGAAACCCAATAGTTCACTCCAATTTCTGAGTAATTTTGTATAAAACCAAAGCTCATATCATAAGTCAACCATAAGGGTCTCAAACTAGCAAAAAATGCATCAAAATGGGAAGGAAACATTTACCTAATAACACCTCTTGCCTCAACCTCCCAAAATCCGCCATGAAAACACCAAACAACACATTTTAGATTTGGGTGTAGATGAAAATGCTTCGAATGAAAAATCATTAGGCCAAATTGAAGAGGAGGAAGAGATAATTAAGTTATATATTAGTTATCTTGGCTAATTTCGACTCTAGGAGTGGAAGAAGATGGATTTTTGCCAAAAACCCTAGCTTCCCTTCTCTAAGAGCGAAAATGAACTCTTGCCTTTTGTGTATTTTGCAGAATAAGAAGGGGACTGAAGTGTATTTAGGGTTTAGATGGGTTTAAGTTAGGTTGTGGGCTAACCTAAAGGCCTAAGTCCAAGTGAGGTTTAGATTTTAGCCTGTTGGGTCAGACATTATGGGTTGGGCTGCAAAATTTTTAAGGTCAAGGATGAAATATGCTAATCTAAGAGCCCAAAACCCATTTAGACTCATTTCCCTAAGTTTGGACTATGGCTAAATGAACTCCTTGTCTCACTAAAATTCACTCCTAAGTCTTTTTTTTGGAGCTTCCAAAAAATTTAAATTGGACCTACAAGAAAACTGCTATTGGATTTTTTTACTAAACTCATGGTATAATTGAGCTTTTATATTAGGCCCTAAGCTTACTTAAATTAATTATAAGGCCCAAATTAATGTCTACCTCTTTTAATTAATTTTTCTAATTAAACCTATATCAATTCCTAATTAATTATAATTATCCTAAATTAATTTTGGGGTGTTATAGGTAGTCCATAGGATAAAAAGGTATTAATGCTCTCCTCACACACATCACTGATACACAATTACTTCACATATATTACAAACCCTATACTTAGGTCTAAGTGCATATTAAATTAGTAGAGGTTTATATTGATTTTCTTATAAAGCCTTGTGCTTCTTGAGGTTATCATGAAGACCTTACCCAAGTTATACCTTATTATGTGTGTTTGACCTGTATAGGATATTTTTCCTCTCAAAGTCATATTTATATAGTAAGATGCTCATCTTATGGTGGGAGTAACTTAGGAATAAATGTTTTTAGGATCATAGACCTACCCTAAAACTCTTACTATAACACCTTAACTATCTAACTCTTTTTTAATTATTATGATTTCAATAGCAAGTCCATTTACTGATGAAAGAAAATACTAAATACAAAATTTCTAAGATATAAACACTTGCCTTTTTCATAATTTCTATGTCTAACCAATTGTTAACCACCAAAAAGTAAAGCATACATAACATTTTAAGAAAAATTTGGTAGAGTTTCCCCTTATAAAATTGACTATCTTTACCAATCAAATAGTCACATTTCAACCCAAATTCACCTATATAGAAAATACAAATAATAATAATATCAAATAACATAATTTGGATATATGTCATCGTCTAGTTCTAAATAACTTAAGTTAGAGTTACATCATTGTTAATAATATACTAATGCACATAAATACATTACTGAGGAAGCAAAGCTTAATATATACATTCATTGTAACATTACAATAAAATTAGATACAAAACATTCATATGATTTTGCTAATCCATATATCATTCTTTCTCTTTTCCTTTGCTAGCACTAAGACTTTCTCTTGGCACTGATTAGTGGGAAAAATAGAGATGGGGGTGAGATTCTAGAGAATCTAAATAATTATACTCAAATCACCTAAAATAAGTATAAGACAGTTAAGCAAGAATAATGCAAGTATGCATGGTCATGGAAAACTAATATAAATGCTTTACATATTTACTACATACTATATCATGGCCATGAATCTCAACTTAGCTTAGGCTTTTCTCTTAGGCTTGGGAGAACTACTACATTTGTTCTCATTGCCCTTTTTTTTATCTAATAGCCTCAACTCATTAAACATAATATATAAAATGTGACATATAACTAATGTGATGAAACATAGCATATGCTATGAGAGACAACCATTACAATACAATGCATATCAAGCTCAAACAAATCTGCATGCAACTAGATATGGAAGAGTAAGCTACCTTATATAGGTGATAAGAACCCAATAAAACCTCTAACTTTTCTACTTTGTTTATGGGTTTGTCTCTTTTTCTTTCTCAACTTTACACCTACAATGGGATGGAGCCTCATTAGTTTGTCCTAAGAATATCACAAAATATATCATCAGCATCTAGAGCTTATAACAACTTCTCTTAAACTTTGTAGACTTTTAATTATACTTTAGGCCACTTAAAGTGCAATTAAAACCTTCTTTTACATGCTTCCAATATACATGTGTAACACCTCAAAATTAATTATGGTGTTAATCATAGATTTAGGTTAATTAAGAATAATTAATATGGAATAATCGGATAAGTTAAGTGAATGAAAATTTTAGAGAGATAAATTATTAATATGAGTTTGAGGTTTAATTGGGATATAAACTTTATCTAGGCACAAATTAATGTAAGAGATCATGATAAGAGGCTAATAGAAGCCCAATAAGTTAGGTGCAGACCCAATCTGATTCAATGTGATAGGGACCCAAGATCCACCTTTTATAGACTTTTATAATGGGCCCAATAACCTTTGGGCAGGCCTAAATCCTTTGAGCTTTTAAAACTTAGCCTAACCCAATTAAAACCTAGCAACTTAACACATGAAAGCTGGCCCAACAAAGCTTAAGTCAGAAGTCTATTTGGAGTTGGATCTTTGGAGCAGCCTATAACCTATAGAAAATCCAATTTAAACCCTAAAAACTAACCTAACCACCCCCCATTCTGCAGAACACAAAAACACAAAAGAGAAATTCGGAGGTTTGAAGGGAGGCTAGGGTTTGGGGCAAGAAATCCACCATTTTCCATTTCTAGAGTAAGATTCAGCCAAGGTAATAGTTGTATAACTTAATCCCCTTCTCTTTCTCTTTATTTTGGCATGATTAGTTTTTCATTTGGAGTATTTTCACCATACCCGAAATCTAAAATATGGTTGTTTGAGATTTTCTTGGTGAAATTTCGTAGGTTGGGGCTAAGGGTGTTGTTAGGTAAGTATAAACTTTCCATTTTGATGCTTTCTTTGCTAGTTTGAGACCTTATAACTTATTTATAATATGGGTATTGTTTTTATGCGAATTTACTCCGAATTTGAGGTGTTGTTTTGAGGTTTCTAGGGTAGGCTCAACCAAATTTGAATTTGGTTTAATGGTGAGTGGCTAAGTGTTTCTGAGTAGTCCTATATAACTTAACTCTTTAAGTGATGGGTTTGTTGATACAAATTTTGATTAGGGATATTAATAGCTTGGTTTTGTGTTTATAGGCTGAAGTAGCACTCAATTGGCTTTTAGAGGATTAACTACAAGTGAGGTAACTGGGACTATATTAATTCCATGCATATATCTGCTTTAATTTCATATTTGCTGTACATGAATAATTTGAAATGCTGAATGAATTGGTTGGTTATATATTGTATTATGATTGGACCTTATGAGTTTATGGTTGAGCTGTGGTATAGCTGCCACTCGTGCATGTACTTCGATCGGGCACCAAGTTATGATCAGACCCCAGATGCACTGAGCTCTGATTGTACTCAATGGGGAGTAGGTGCTGTGGACGGGCCCCTCCCGGTGTTATTGGCCTTTAACATGTAGAAATATGATTGCTAGTTGGGATAGTAATCATGATAGTCTAATTGTTTCATTTACTAATATGACTAGTATGTTTTCTAATGCTTATGTGAAATTATGTATATATGTTAATTAAACTGGAATGTATGATGGAATTTACCTTGGTTACTGAGATTTGCATCTCACCCTGTTTCATGGGATTACAATTTCAGGTAAAGGTTATTTGGGTAAGGATAAGGGCAAGCAAGTGGATAAACATTTATGAGCTGAGGCTTAGTGTGGGGAGCTACACTTGGTCTGAGTGGAATAAAGTATATGCTAATTTTGTGAACCTCTGTATAGCACCATCATGTATCTGTATTGCCAAGTGTAGGAGTTTGTAATTTGATAACACAGAATGTAACCAATGAGAAATAGGCTTCATATTAGTTGTTGATGGATGTATGAGTTTATGACACTTATTATGGTTTGTAAACCTATGTTTTAATTGACTATTTAAGTAATGAAATCATAGGATATATTGATTGTGGATTTGAGCTAGTGATGTATGAACTATCCAATGAAAACATGATTAAATGACCATTGTGAGAAATTTATAAATTTGCTGATATAAGACTTATGGATGAGTAGGAAAATCCATCTTTAAATGTGGGATGGGCAATGATATAATGGCTAGGGCAAATCAGCTAGACAGATGCTATTAGAAGCTCATAAGAAGTGGGAGAGTGGCCCTAGAGAGACCTTAGATAGAGAGTGGAGAGTATGAGACAAGATTTTAGGAGTAGTAGGATCAGAAGGCATTTCATCGCGGCCAAAATGGGGTTAGCCGCAGCCAATAGAGGCAAAGTTGTCTAGGGAGAGTACCAAAAAGCAATTCACTACAGTAAAAAGTGGAATTAGCTGCGGTGAAATGTGAGAGGCAAAACTCGGATCGTCCAGAGGGTAATTCACGCGGCTAAATGGGAATTTGCTGCGGTGAACTTTTGTGAGAATTTGCCAGGTGTTTCAAAGAGGAATTAGCCATGACAAAAGGAGGAATTGGCCACGGCCAATAGTGAGAGGTGAACGAGGTAGGTTCCACGAGGCTTTCTCGTTGCGGCGCCATATAGGTTAGCCGTGGTGAAGGTGCAACTCGCCGCGACAATGTAAGGAGTGAACCCGAGAGGAATTGGGCATGGTTAAATGGGAATTGGCCGCAGCAAACATCCTAAAACCCTTAAATTCACTTAGAAATTTTGATTTTTCATATGGTAACCTCAACGGATGTCTTAGAAACATTAGTAGAAGATCTTTGTGAGTTGGAATTAATGGGTAATAGAATCAAAAGCCTATAAATGAGCGATTGTTTCCATTGTGTACATGAATGCTTGTAATTAGTTGGTTGATGACTCTAATAACATAAAGGTTCAAATTTCCCCATATTTTTTTGAATGCAATTAGTATTAATGTCTTGTAACCCTAATTTATGATTATTAATCATGTATTTTAGCTTAATTACAATGGTTAGAAGTTAGGGTCGTCACAACATGCTTATTGGATGACAATTATGCCATCAAAATGTTCAAATTTTACCATATTCAAGGGCTTGAACTTATGAAATTCCTTTTGGATTCTAACTCACCATATTGGTTCTTCACTTAGGCTTTAGGTTAGGGATTTCACTAAGCTTAAATCCTAGGCCAACTTATACTTCTAGGATTCATAATTCAAACCACAAATTCCATATTTACTATTTATTTAATCATTGGCACTATTCATTTAGTATTTTTACTTTTTCATATAATGGGACTCATTATATAATCTTAAGCTTCAAGGGGTAACTTCTAAATTCAACTTCTAGGCTTCAAAATCTCATGATATATGACCTATATAACTATACTAAAATCTATTAGAAGCATTACAAGTTTGCTCACACACATTTAATACCAATTGGTTCCATATTACCCTTTCTTGAATCCTAAATTTTCAACATCTAAAATCTAGCTTCTAAATTCAATTTAATGCTTCGATTATTGTTCTTATATCATTTTAAGACTACCAATAGCTCAAAAATCTATTGAACAACTTCCTAGCCCCTTGAATTTCTTTTTGGTCAAAATGATACCATGAAACCCTAACTTGGAGATTTTCAAATTTTCAATCAATTCCAGGCTTAGATTCTTGTTCCTTGCATCATAAAACATTAAACATACTAATTAGGAGTTGAAAATAACATGGTTACCCATTCATCTAGCCTTGTCTGAACCTATAACACAACATAGTCTAAATTATTTCCTTTCATGATTTAATGAAAACCAATGTTAGATATGAAATCCTTGCATGCCAAAACCTTTGGTTTCATCAAGAACTCATGAAGAAAAACTCTCTTTCTCACTTTCTTTCTATTGGCTAAAACTTTCATAGCTTAGAAACATAAGATTTTACAAGTGTTTCAAGTAGAAACTTACCTTAATGTGAAAATAACTTTTTTTTTGCCTTGAGTTAGATCTAAAGTTCAAGTTTTCATGAAAAGAAAAACACCATTAGAAAGCTCTTAAAGAGAGAGAGAGAGAGAGAGAAACAACTTTCCTAATTGGTATGAAGTAAAACAAGGCAGTTTACTTACCTAAATGGAAGCTTAGAATCTTCCTTTCTCCTCCCTTAAGTGTGAAGCCATTAAAGGTCTCAAAATCTAAAAATAGAAGCTTGGAGAAGATGGTGGGACATGGCTTTCATAAGAAGCCTTCTTTATAAATTTTTCAAAATGACCATTTTATCCCTACTCACACATTTGCTTTGTTTAAATTTATTTTTTATGCTTTTCAGGATCTAATTGCTCCCTACAAAAATCTTTCATATAAAAACATTATTCTTGAGGTTTAGATGGCTTAAAATAATGAAAAATAACTCTGCCTAAAGTCTCGATACTGTTTGATTCTTTCAGCACACTGGAAAGGTCTTAACTGATTCTTCTTAACTGATTCTAACTGTCCTTATGGTTTTTATAATCTCTGAAAACCTTTGCAAGCTTAATTTTAGGCTTTAAAACTCTTTTCCTAGAGTTTTTTTAAATTTGCTCAAAATTACAATCTTGCCACTGATATACCTTTTTTTTTCCCCATTTAGCTATTTTAGCTTCATTTTCTTTTTGTGTATGATATCCTAACTCCGTTTCTTGATATGCATATTAATATTTTATTCTTATTTGACCTTAATTCAATTTACTTTAGGGTCTTTTTTATTAACATACTAGTCCCAATTCAGTTAAAAAGTCAGATGTGACATTTACACTAATAGACCACTCATAATTGCTTCCCAAATAATTACACTTGAACTTTTATGAATCGTGACCTCAACTTAGATTTACCCATGTTATGACAAAGGAGAGTATTTTTTTTATGTCTTTTTTCATCACATTCATGTTATGCATTTAATTTAGCCTATGAAGAAATTGACATGTCATCACTATTTACTAGAGTGGTTAATGAAATGTCACTACACAGTTAGTCATACATTAATTATGATGAAAGTATGTATTAGTTAAGCTAGCATTTCTCTAGTAGGTTTCCAACCCCAAAAGACCATCATCATACATATCATAGGAAACCCTTTTGTATGCATTTTTTTCATATATATATATATGTAAATAAAATATGCCAAAATAAAACCAAGATAAATGGTGTACAATTTTGGTTACTCTTTCTTTAACTACTAGTCTATTAACCTTGAAAAGACTCCTTTCTCTCTTAAAACCTTTTCCTTTGTAAGGTAATAAGTTTCTAAAGGAAATGGAGGATTTTGATAAGAAGTATAATGTGCACAATTTTGCATGAGAATATGCATTTGTTCGTACGTCATCAAGTGAGTGCTATGTCTTAGTTAGAGATTCGAATTAGTTTTCCCTTTAAGGCATCAATTGAGTAAAAAATGTATATTTCTCTTAGATTGATTTTCAACTACTTTTTCCTTTATAAAGCAATATGCTTCCCAAGAAAAAGTACAAAATTGTCCTTCTTTTCTCATACCAAGACATCGCTCTCAATGATATATAATCAAATATCCAATGATGATTTAATCATGATATGTTAGTGAATTATTACATTAGCCTATTACCCAAACTAGTGTCAATTATGTAAGGACTTCTTCCTTTTCAAACTAATTACTAAAGCTCATATCCATATGAATCAATAGGTTCCTTAGGGAATGAGCAAAATCATCAGGCTACTAATAACAATCCATTAACTATCAAAAGAAGGAGATATCTTAATTTATAAAGTGCTAACCAACGTATTTTGAAAATAGTGAATTATTATACAAGCTAATTACAAAATGAGAACAATGGACTTTTTGGAGAATAAGTGGTTATCAAGTACAAGTCAAATAGGGCTAGTTGCAATTAGAACAAAGATCAAGGTCAAGGCAAAAGCTGAATTAGTTGACAATAGACTCATATTAAGTAAGAAATTGAAAGTGAGGCATATTCAAGACTTTCAAAGGGATTATGGGAACATCTTGGATCTACTACAAATATCGGTCCGATCTGATACTCTCTTAACCTTAGCTAAATATTGGGATAACTCATTAAGGTGTTTTACATTCTTTATGTTTCAAATTATGCCCACCTTAGAAGAATATAGGAGCTTCATAAATGTACTCACGGACAAGAATACACTAGTTTACTTTTATCTTGGGAATTTACCAATAAAAAATGTGGTGGCATAGATTTTAGAAGGGGATCTTTGTAGAATCCAGTTACACTAAAGAGACAGACTAATGGCCTTTCAAAAAAATATGTAGAAAAGTGTCTGCAAGTCTTAGTTGAGAAAGAGGTTAGGGTTACCTTTAAAAGAGTTGAGTAACAACATAAAATGAAATACAAGAACAAATTTTATAGAAAATAGTAATATTTTAAAGAGGTTGCCATGCAAGAGTAAATGATGTTAAAAAATTATGAAATAATTTCCTCCATTAGCTTAACACAATACCAAATCCTAAAATTATTTTATGCCTAAAAGAATTTCATTTTGGCATTCTTTTAGGCCTTTAGACAAATTTTTCTTTCAAATTAGTCCTTAAATTACTCTATTTTCGCTAGTCTAGTGAGGGGATATTGTTTGAGGCACCAAACCATTTTAGAAAGATCCTAAACACTCTGGATCCATCCTTTTATGTCTTAGTAATCTTAGAAATAAATTTGGACCATAAACAACAAAGTTTAGACCACCCTTTGTTAATAAAAAATTCATAAGGAACTTCGTTTGGCCGTTTAAAACAAAGGACAAATGTGGGAAATAATTTCAAATATTTGTTGGGCACCAATTGAGTTACAAATTTTTATACATCTATTTTAATAAATTTTTACAAAGGGACTGCCTTGTTTCCAACACACCTAGGATTTTGTGACAATAATAATCCAACCATTTTAATTTTTACAAATTTCACACTATAGTCATACTTAGAACTCTAAATCATAATTTAAACCTCTAAATGGCCAACTCATGGTTTTAACATTATTTATACCAAAGAAATCCCAAACTTCTCACTTTACAAAATATGCATAGTCTAAGTACAAGATAACCTAATAACATTAAATATCCACATTTTTAGTTTCCAAGAGTGTAAACAACATCTCAAGCTCATCAAGTCATGTATTTATGGAGTCATCATCTATATAGGCTACATACTATACCAAAACATGCCATACAACCATAATTTTAGATAAGGAGGATCTTAAAATACATTTACATTAAATTGGCAACAACAAAAACTATAACTACTCTTTAGTCTCCTTTTTTGATGTTAGGCCTTATAAGCACTTGAAATGTGGTTAGTGATAGAATGAGATATATATCCTAGTAGTTACAACTTCATTTAAGTTATGTTATACAACATACAAATTTTCTATCACATAATGACATAGCTATACAAAGAGAATTCCATGTCTTAATTTGATCTTCAACATGCTATTGTCCCATACCAATAGCATATTACATGTAGCATAATACAATTGGCCAATCACAAATAAAGCTATATTGAGAACACCATGTCCCATAAGCAAGAGAAAGCCATGTCTCAATCCAGTTAATGACAACCAAATTCATGTATAGCTCATGCCATTCACAACATCTTCTAATCAACAATATGGATATAAAGAGAATAAAGAAGCAACTACCTTTTGTGGCTAACATACAATTCAAAGCTTGATGAGGCTTTTCTTTTCAAGGCTTCCCAAAGGCTAAGATTCAACAAGATAACTACATGGTACCTATATCACACAACATTCCTTAGGTAAGTTTAACAACTATTGGGGTAGTGGTTCATTTAGCTTTTATTCTGGAAAGCTACTCTCTTACTTTCCTTATCCTATATATTACTCATCTATTGAGAAAGTCTAGTTTGTGGTTTGGCTATCTGAGTAAGCCTTAATAGTTTTGTTATATTAGTCTGCCAAACCTATGGGAGGTCTCTTATCTTGGAGATTAAAACTATTTAAAATTGTACTAGTCTCTGAGATTTAACTAATATATAAAACTATTCCTAGGCCATCATCTTCTAAGAGGACTGTTATAACTATAAGTATGGGCTCTTTGTAATCTGTAAGATCTACTGTGACCTCTCAAAGCCCTATTAAGTTCTATTATGACTTTTTTATACTGTACTAGGATCTTCTACAATTTGTCTCTGGGATATTTTAGAGCATAGATCACTATCTTTGTGAATAAATTCATACTCGCCCAGCCTGGCAACTATCACTCATAATTTCTAAGGCTAAATTGAGATGCTGGTTAAGCTCTTCCAAATGCTCTTCATATGAAGTAGGTCTTGTACAATTCCTTATCTCTTTAACATCCCATAGTAATGATACTTAAGAGCATCTTGGCATTCACTTACTAATCCCTATAGGATTATTAGTTTCTCACTTCTAGCTTTATCTTACTTTTTTCTTTCTTTGGCTAGCTTATCTTACTTACCTTGCTTTACTTTCTTTATTTAGTGATGTAAATTAGACTTACATTCTACGTGTATTTATACTATCTTTTCTCTCTTATCCTACAATCTTTAATCATGCCCAAATCTTACATCAATTGCCTTTAACACTGGTGTACTTTATATTTCATTAGGCATCTCACACATTAAGTGTGTCTAATTTCTCTAGCAAGATAAGTATCATATACTTATCTTTATAAGGAACTCATGCTAAGCATATTAAACATGCTGCTTAAATCCTTAAGCCTTAATACTCTAGGCACTTTCAATTTACATCACTTATATCTAGGACTTTTTCTCAATAGTCTTTTTTAAGCATTTAGCATTACTGGAATTCCTTAACTTTTCATCTTTAATTTATTTTTTAACTTAACTAACTAGGACGTTCTTTGATTATTAGGACACGTTTTATAGTTGATACTATCATTTGCCATGTAGTTAAGTTACATTACCATTGAATTGGCTAGACCCAATATCATGGAATCACCATGGCAAGCAAATCACAACATTAGTCACTAATACACTGGCATATTATTACTGAGCTCAAGCCATTATCGCTTGTATATTACAAGCATTCTAACAATCTAGAATATCTTTCTCTTACTTTTCTATTACTTCCTTTATATCATGTGACAACTAAGGAACAAAAGAAACTCTTTCTCTAATCTTTTCTATTAATCATAATGCCACCTTTTAATTGTCTTCTGTTGCCTAGTTACTTAGGGCACTATGTTATACTTTATAAGCAACCATACCAAGGGCAACATTACTCTCAAATGCACTTATCAGCATTACCTTTTCATTTGTCATTAATTTTATTAAGTCATTGATTCTATAGTTGCCACATTCTTTCTTTATGACTTTTTCTATTACTTTAGTCATATCAAGAGGCTACCCTTTTAACTTATTTAATTTCTTATTGGTTCTTTATTTATTTATTCTCAAGAGCATTTTCTTACTTTTCTGGAATCACTTTAGCTCACTTGCTTTCTATAAAGATTAAGGAGATTTAATTCATCTCAATCTCATCCTCTAATCTTTAATTAGATTGTTTCTTTTAAAAGGAACTTTATTATGAGTGTAACTTAGCCATCCCTTGAACATGTTGAGGCACTAACTATTTGCCTCAAATGATTTCTTAATTCTTGTCAAAGACTAGAATCTTTTCTTTTCTTAGATTTTTACTTTCATATTTAAGAATATCAATCATGAGTCTTAAAGTTTTACTATCCTAATTTTGGACATATATCCTTAAATGTATTGTATTTACTATACTGGTAATCTTATGTTCCATTTACTGATTTTACTACTCATGTACTTTTACATTGTATCTATCTCATACCAAGGAAATTTATCTAACTTAGTGGTGAATTCCTCTCTTTCTCATTTTATGGGATTCTAACCCTTGTTTTATATCTGCATTTAATGTACTTAATCTATTAACTCTTCTATAATCATGGCCAAAGTAAGGATATCTTTTACTATATACTAATTTCTCTATTCAATCTTGCTTTTTTATATCCCTGTAATTGCTAAGTTAGGGATTTTATTCTCTTGGAGGGGTTTTTTCGACCTTATTGCTTTTTACCTTCTTTTTCTCAAATTAGAGAGAACTTGCCTTTGGTTACCTTTCTAAGCCTTTTTCTCTTTAAATTAAGGTTCTCTTTTCTACTCGTCTCATCCTATATTTGAGTTTTTACTCATTACCATACTTAGGCTTTAACTCATAACTTAGCCTACAACACTTCCCTTGTTAAGGATTTTCTTAGAATTTCCCCAGATAATAACTTAGTATGGGTCCAACTAATTCATCCTAGTATGACATAGCTGCCATTGGATTTCTTAAGCTTTATTTCTAATCTCAATCCTTTTTCTAAATTTAATAGTGGACCATAACAATTCAAAGCCATATTGGTTATTTTTATTTCCTAAGTATCTGACATTAAACTACTAACATTTTTTTTAGAGTACATCATCTTTAGGGTATACCTTTTTCTATGTATTTATATATCTTCTGTATGCTTATGTCATTTGTAACACCATGATTCTAAGACTCAACTCATGCAATTTCCATGCCTTATCTCATGCTAGTTTTATAGGAAGTAGCATAATGGCATTGGAAATCATGGATAAAGTTGCATTTTGTCACGGGTAAAATTTTCATTTAGTGTCTCGTGGGCCATATGAACTCATCCATCTCATTCTCATATTTAAATACACAAATACAACTTATAACAAGCTCAAGAAGTGGCCTATACCTTGAGCAAAGGGAGTAGATACACAAAATACAATGGTGGAGCCTCAGACTGATTTTCTAGATTCTGTGCCTAAACTTTGAAAAATTATAACTAATTCTAGAAAAATCAAAATCAGGCACACTATACCATTTTAGAAAGCTATAGATGTTTACTTTATGGTAAAAATAAATCCAAACCACAATAGAGGCTGCTAACTATCGGAAACTAATGGAACAGTACTAGATATCGATTATCTTTACTAGTACTGACCTCCAATTTCAAAAATTCATATCTCCCTGCTTAGAGGTCCAATCGGGTGATCTCAATGGCTATGGAAAGCTTATCATGTCTAATTTATGTTTGTAAAATTTCATGAGTATTAGACATCATTTGTCCTACGAATGACACGGCCCAAGTTTATGACCATATGAACAGTATCTGTATTAGTTCAGCAAAAAAATGCCAACTTTTGGAAATTCATAATTAATTCCATAGAGCTCTAAATAATCTGGTCTTTAGCTTCTTAAAGAGCTTTGGATAAGATCTATATGTGTGCCAAAGTTCATAGAAAAATTTGTTTATTTGGTCAGATCTTGACGTTAGATTGCAAAATGGCTCATTTTGTGTCATCAAAGGGGTCCAAATGGTCCAAAATTGCTTCTAAGGCAACTATGGCCATTTGAGCACATGGGAATATACCAAAATGGCTCTTTAAACTTGTCTCAAAGGTGCATAAACTCAGAAATCAAAAACTCACTCTCTCACCCCATGCCATACACAAGATTTCACATGCTTGAACTTGTCATTTACTACTCAAAATGCACATTACCACTCATTTGATACTAAGACTTATACATACATAAAAAATTTAGGTAATTACATATGTTTATATGATTACATAACAATTTCATTACGAAATTACATTATATTCCATGTGTATGGCTACAAAAGAAACAAAACTAGGCATTTTCATACACTTAGTTGTCCATCTTCTTCTTCTTGGCTTGATGGCTTTCATTAACTTGCTCAATTAGTTCACCTAGCATGTTGAGACATTGGAGAGGAAAAGATGAGATTCAAAGAATCCCAATAGCTCATCTCCCTTTTAATCATACATAAAGAATGTAATACAAGTCTTGAAAATGCATACATGGACATATTGAAATGTATGAGCATTCAAAAAACATCATTGGCATTTGAACAAGGCGTACAAAGTATACATAGGCTTGCCAAGTAAGTGGATTAGCCTCACCTATTCTTTTATGAATTTTGGACTTGCCTCACCCGTTTTATCAAAGAAATTTTGGCTCAACCTCACTTTTGGGAGACTTTTTATTTGGTCTCAACCAATTTCAAGGGTTCTTGGCGCATCCTCACCATGGCTAGAGGGTTCTTGGCTTCTTCACACTCAAGCAAACCAAGCCAAGCATATAAAACATTATTTGAGTACATAAAATATTATCATGGTACCATGGCATATGAAATCATGCTAGAACACTTTTCATGGCTTAAAACACATATACACACTTCCAAAGATAAGGTAAGCACACATTCATACATGAGAGAAAGTGGAGAGAGCTACCTTTTCCATACAAGCACACTTTTTCTTTGAGCCTTGAGTCCTCTCCTTCAACCTCACATGCACATGGAGGTGAAGATCATTTCTCTTGGCCTAGACACATCATATGGAAGCCAATTATACTCTTGAATCAAATTTTAAGGTCATACATTCACTAGAAAAGCTAGGTAGTTCATATAACTCTTTTATGGTTCTATAATGCACTTAATGAAGCAACCTTAAGAAAAAAACATCTTGGCTTCATTCTCTCTATCTATTTATGATTTTTAACTCCATTTAAACCTCTTAGAGTCATCATACAATCAAATCAAGGAGCCTAGCTAGGTGTTGCTTCTTTAAGTCATAATATGGAATCTATAACACCATCTCACTATCCATGGCTTCTAAATTTTTCTAAGGCTTCCTTTCATCCTCTTCCATCATATATGACTCCAAAGTAAGCTTGGAACAATTTAAAACTACCTCTAGGTGCCTTGAACCCTTTAGGCTGAGGCATATACTTTTCTAAGCACCCTTAGAGTTTCTTTACTTCTTTTGATGAGAAAAGCATGTAGGAAGTTCTCTTGGTGTATTATGAGCCCATATGAACCCTTAAATATCATAAAATATGGCTAGAATTCATGGTACAGTTCAAAGTGCAACCAAAACCCTAGCCTTCCTATCTTGAAATCTAATGGTCTTTTGTTAATTTTCTTTGCATATTCTCATTATACACACCCAATTTCCTAGGATTCACCCTTAGTTCTACCTTAAATCCAAGCCTTCTTGGACCTCCCTATGTTGGATGGACTAAGGAAGAAAGGGGAGAAAGAGTAGCTACCATAGGAATGAAGATTTACCTTGTTTCCTTGCTTCTTTTTGCTTGTTTCTCACTTTGTTTGCCCTCCTCTCTTCAAATCCGAATTATCCCCTCTGTTTTGCCCTTAAAATAGCACCAAAAACTTTAAGAAAACTATAGAGAGAAAGGGGAGAAAGAGGAGAAACATGTTGCTAAAGAAAAAGCTTGAAATTCCTTAGAGTTTCCTATTTTTTCCTTGCCTTTTCTCCCTTCAAAGCCTCTTCCTTTGGTGCACCTAAGAGCTGGCTTTCTCCTCTGGTTTGGGGCAGAATTAGGTCAGTCTAGAAGAGGGGAGAAGAAGGGTGAAATATAAGGAGGGCTTAAGAAGCTTCCATTTTTCACAAATTCTAATTTTATCCTTCGTCCTTGGCATTTTTGTTTCTAATTCTTTTTAACTCCTTTTTAATAATTGTCTTTTCCATCATAAAATTTAGATCCTCAATTTAGTAAAATGCCTTT
Organism: Erythrophleum fordii; assembly: GCA_032878935.1. Taxonomy (NCBI): domain Eukaryota; kingdom Viridiplantae; phylum Streptophyta; class Magnoliopsida; order Fabales; family Fabaceae; genus Erythrophleum; species Erythrophleum fordii. Next base: position 12,705,056 of record JAVQMF010000033.1, read on the forward strand.
GGAATCACTCAAGTCAAAGCTAAAACCTTCTCGAATGAATCAATCAAAGTTTGAGTCAATCGATATTAGAAAACGTCCACCGGAGGGATTTTAACTATCCCAGGGCTTCCAATGATTTTTAGGGCCTCTGAGAACCTTGAAAAACACAAAAATTTCATTTAAAAAGCCCTCCTGTGTGAATTCCAAAATTTGCTCAAAATTACGAAAATGTCATTACGTTTTGTCGGCCTTTCATTCAAATTCATTTCTTTATTCTAGCTCTGTTTTTCTTTCTGTCTAAGCCTGGGATTCTCATTTTTAGGAGTCTAGAATGCTACATAAATTTTTGGGACCTCAACCAATTCATTTAGGGGGACTTCCTTTTGCATCCGGTGAATTTCATTTGTTTACGGAGAATTGTACGTTATGTTTCTTGCATTTTTTTTTATTTTTAGAGAACTGGATATTACATCATTCCTTTATGCATACTTATGACGCTTCCTATATGTCTTGGGCCTACATTATTGGCCCATCATCCATTACCACAAAGGGTAAGAATTTAGGTTGGAGTTAATGCCTTAATGGTCTGTACAACCTTCACTATTCTGTGTACCAACTACATCAATCTAGACTGCTATCTAGTCATGTAAACCTTTGGACTCAATTATAAAACACCTCAGTCTCTTTCTTAGGCTCATACACTAAGCCTTTTACTCCTTTTTCACTTATCTATTCTTTATGGGTACTGAATCTATTTTTAGGGATCTCTAACTTTCTTTTTTGGAGTTTACCTATAATAGTCTATTTCTTTCTTTAACTTGAATATGACCAACAAAGCCTTTTGTTCTGAGATAAACCCTATTACCTTGAATATCCTTTAAGTACAAGATCCAAGCCTCCACTTTCTCTTAGTTTAGCTCACCATCAAGGCTAGGGGACCCTACTTTCTAAATTGATCATTCATTAGCTGGATGGTGAGTTGAGACTAAACAGGGTTTATTTGGAGTGGTGACTTATGGTTCTGGCTTGAAAGATTAGTTTTTAGATCTTTTAGGTCATTTGGGTGTTAGGGCTGAGGGAGTAACTTATCTAGTTTTCCTTAAAACTAATCTCTCTTGTAGCTACCTTTTTACTTCCTACCCTATTACATCATCACCGATTATTACTCCAAGTAGAATACTTTATAGAGCTATTGAGTTAAGACCTACAAGCTCTACCTAGCTGGCCTTCCACTTTTGATACTTATCATGTTATCTAGGCCAACTAAAAGTCTTAATACATGACTTACAAGTATACCACAGATATACACACCTAGAATTCCCCTAAAGGTAAGCACATGACAAGCTACATACATATTCCTTTTCCTTAAGCCATAACTAGAGCTAAACTACCTGAACCTCTGATTTGATACCAAAAAGTGTCATAACATACATTATATAGCTAATCTTATATCATTCCATTCTTATGGCAACATAATGACAACTGTAACTAAACTTTTGGCAGCAGTTTTTGTAACATCCCAAAATTAATTAAGGTGTTAATAATGTATTTAGAATAATTAAGAATAATTATTATAGAATAATTAGGTAAACTATATGAACGAAAATTTATAGAGAAATAAGTTATTAATATAAGTTTAAGATTTTATTTGGGTTAAAGCTTAATTGGAGCCCAAAATTTAATTTGAATAAGCCATGGATAAGGATTTATAGAGGCCCAATAATTGTTGGGTGTAAGCCCAACTCCTTATCATGGGACTTGGGTCAAGAGGAATTGCTTAGCAATGGCCCAATCTGATTTAGTAGAATAGGGGCCTAAGACCCAATTTATGTGAGTTAGCCCAACACACATTATGCAGACCCAAATTAGATTGGCTCTTGAAATTTGGCCTGACCCAACTATAACTCTGAAGCCCAACTCATGAGATTCAGCCCAACTTATGAGATAAGGCCCAACAAGCATAAAAATTTAAACCCACATGGAATTGGGCCATTGGGTCAACACATCCCACTTTTAGCTCTAAATTTCCTACAGCCTATTCATTAAACCATAGCCCAACCACTAGAAATGAGCTCAATTGGACCTTGGGCTGATGGGTCAGCCCATTTCTCATTAAAAACATTAAAGGTTCAGCAGCCACACCCATTTGGAAGAACAAAACATTTGGTTTTGTAGAAAGGAAAAGCCATTTTCGCACTTGAGAACAGGGGCTAGGGTTTTTCTGCATTTCTCCACTATTTCTCACTTCTAGAGGATGATTTAGTCAAGGTAAGTTATATATAACTTGACCCTCTCATTCTCCTCTTCATTTTGGTCTGATTAGTTTCTAGTTTTAAGCATTTTCATCTTCCACCCAAAAATTGAAACTTGTTATTGGTGCTTCTATGGTGGATTTTCGGAGGAGAGGCTATGGGTGTTGTTAAGTGAGTATCTTCTTCCCATTTTAATGCATTTTCTGTTAGTTTGAAACCTCTATAGTTGACCTATGATATGGGTTTTGGTTTCATGTGAAATTACCCAGAAATTGGAGTGAACTATGGCAGTTTCTAGGGTAGGAAAGTTGGAACCCGAAATTAAATCCCTTGGAAATTAGGTGAGTAACCTCTAGGCTGTCATTAGCAGTTCAACTCTTTGGATATCTAATTTGTTGATTAGAAATGATGATAATTATACTTGTTATAGGCTTGATATGCATTTGGATTTGTATAGTAGCTAGAGGCAAAGTAATTGGCTTCATTGAGGTAACTGGGGTTATTTTCCTAATTCCATGTATATGCTCATATTAATCTAATATTTGTTACACATGCTTGATTTTGAAATGCTAAATGATTAGTTGACTACTTGATTGTTATTGTAACTGGACCTTGTGAGTCCATAGTTGAGTTATGGTGCGGCTGCCACTAGTGCATGTGCTTCGATCGAGCACCGAGTTATGATCAAATCCTAGATGCACTGAGCCCTGGTTATGCTTATTATGGAGTAGGTGCCGTGGACGGACTTCTCCCGATGTTATTGGCCATTAACATATTATGTATTACTGTTGGTATAGGACAGTAGTTATTGGTAGTTCAACTAGTTCATTTGCAAATTGAATTAATGATTCTGGTATTGATGACATGAAATTGCATTAGATTGATTAACTTGTACATGTATATAGAAACTACCCTTTTGTTATTGAGATTGTATATCTCACCCCGTTGTGGGCTAACATTTTCGGGGATCAAACCTCTTAGTGGTAAGGAGAAAAATTAATGGAAGCTTGTTAAATGGTTTGGTAGCACATAGGTTTGGGAGTTTTGTCAATTGTATTGTAACTAGATTGCTAGTTTTGTATCATTGCTACATTGCATCATGAGTTGCCAAGCATAGAGACTGTATATGTAAAGTTGATTATCATGGGATTGAATGTTATGTTTGTAATTGGCTAACAATGGATAAGCAATTTGATTTTATGTAAACATTAAGCTTTGGCCCTATGCACCTTATGATCAGAATACAATTGCTATCATTAGTCTATGAACTCACTAGTTTATGGTGGTTAGAGGGTTAAGGATTCACATTTGGATTTTGAATGGGTAATGATAGATTAGCTGGGTAATTAAGGTACTTAATTACCACTAGAGTTGCATAAATTAAGGTAGAAAGGCCCTAGGGTGATATTGGAGGGAGATTAGAGAGCATGAGGTGAAATCTTAGGAGTTATAAGATCAAAAGGGGTTTCGCCGCGGCTAAAATGGAGTTAGCTATGGCCAATAGAGGCGAAGTTGCCCAGGGAGAGTGCTAGAGAGGAATTCGCCACGGCGAAGTGTGTAATTGGCCATGGTGAAATGTGTAAGGCTAAACTGAGAGTTGTCCAGAGGAAAATTCACTACTGCGAAAGGGGGAATTGGTCGCAGCAAACTTTTGCGAAAAGGAACCGGCATTCTAGAGAGGAATTGGCTACGACGAAATTAGGTATTGGCCACAGCCAATAGCGAGATGCGAGTGAGGGAAGTTCCAGTAGGCTTCTACACCACGGCGCCATGTAGGTTGGCCGCGGTGAAAGTCCAACTCACCACAGCAAAATTAGTAACAATGCGAGGGGTGAAGCCGAGGGGAATTGGCCGCGGCTAGAGGGAAATTGGCAGCGGTGAACATCTTGAAACCTTTATATTGGCTAGGAAATCTTGGTCTTTCATATGGTAAGCTCAAGGGATGATTTAGAGACATTGGGATGAGTTATAACTAATGTGTAATAGCATCAAAGGCTTATAAATAAATGTTTATTTCCTTTATGAGTATAAGTGCTTGTAATTGTATGATTGATGACACTAATCACATTAAGGTTCGAGTTTCCTCGTATTTTCATAATGTAATTGGTCATGATGCCTTGTAACCCAAATCTATGACTATTAATCATGTATTTAACCTTAATTAAAATGATTAGAAGCTAGGGTCGTCACAGTTTTAGCCTATTTCATACACTAACTAAAACTATAAGGATCAAAATTTAAATTCCTTTTCTTTTTCACCCGTGGCTATCATAGACAAGTTTGTGTTGATCCATAAAACTAAGACATAAGCCTTATTTGCATATTGGAGTCATATAGCCTCTTTTGGTCACTTTAGATATAATAGGGCTTTAAATTTCAAAAATTCATAATTTGAGCTATATAACTATGATTTTTGCAAATTTGGTATCTACGTAAAACTTTTGATCTGAACTTTATATTGTGAAAATTCTAAGTGAAAATGAATTCATTTGACCACTGAAGACCATGAAAATCTGTGGCTATGACAGTATGAATAGTACTACACAATTTTCAAAATTCTGCTCTAATTTCAAAAATTCATTAGATATTCTATAGAGTTTCAAAAAATACCAACTTTGGTATGTTAGAAAGCTCTAAAAATTTTCTAAGTTCTTGCTAAATTTTAACTCCAAAATAGGTCATTTGGGTTATCAATGATAGAGGTACAATTTATGGCTCATTTGAACCAAAATTTAGGTCCAAAATAGTCCATTCAACCTTTAAATTACAATCTTTTGGTTTGAATAAGTTCTAATCCATTTATGCTTCATTTCCATAAGATCCATTACATTGAATATGGCAAACATCAAAATTTGATTGTCTCACACCTAATTATATAAATGGACCACCTAGCCATTCATATATGAAATCATGCACTAAGGGCCAACTCACGCATCAAATGTATTTGTGTTCTCAAGCTTTTACATAAGTTACCATTATATATTCTTATCATATGCATAAGAGTATATCATTAATGTGTCTCATACATCATCAAATACATAAGTTACATCATAAGCTTCCTATACATCATTTCTAAACTCTAGCTCTGCTTAATTTCTTTCCCCTTACTTAAAGAACCTGTAATGGTTATTAAAATATACGTGGGGTGAGATTCTTGGGAGAATCTCAGTAGCAAATCTCAATCCATATCAATGCATACAAAGAATGTCATAAGGAAATGCAAGCATGCCACTCATATACATCATATAGCTCAAACATAACATTTAAAATGAAACTTTTATTTTCATCAAGCCATGGCATCAAAACATACTAGTTAGGCTTAGCTAAACTCAACTCTAGGTCATGGAAGAGCTACTACACTTAATTCCCTGCCATAGGGAGTTAAGAGCCATAACATAGGCTTTCACATGCATAAAACTCAAGATAGGAACCATTACAAAACAAAGTTCATGAAATTATTAAGCAAGCAAGCAAGCAAGTATACAAGCATCTTAACTCATTCAAACATTTAAATGCATATAAGATACGAAGAGATAGCTACTTTATGGATTGAGAATCTTAAACTACCACTAACCTAGTTGATTCCCTTCCTTTTGGCCTTGGTCTTTCTTGGCTTGGCACCTACACAAAAATAAACTTACAAGCTTGGTCTACATATGTCCATTTACAATGCAAAATAACTCATTAGGATCAATTCTAACTCTTGTTGTTAACACTTAAACTTATTAAAACTCAATATGCTTTTTTAGCCCAATTTAGGTCCTTTAAGAGGCAATTCTTATATTTCACTTTCTAGGCTCCAAAATTTCACTTGGCATGAGCCATATAATTTTAAGGGAACTTATTTGGGACATCATATACATGATTAAAGGAGCCAAAGGTGAAGTTGCTTCTCTAGGTCTTTTTGAATCCTAAAATTTCATCTTTCAAAATATGGCTTCTAAATTTAATCTAATAGTTTTATTAGGTGTTTATTCATCACATTTAGGCCTCTTAAAATATTAGAATTCATAAAAATTCTTCCTAGCTACCTTATTTGTACCTTGGCCAAACCTATGCTTTCTTTGTGGACTAAGGGAGTTTTGCCATTCTTCTTAGAGAATTTGATGAATATGGATTATCCCTAGCTCTTTTCTAGTTCACGTTTGATCTTAAATGATTCAAAACATCTTCCTAGGGTTCTAAAGCTTCCATGGTGCAACAAAAAACCTACGTGCCTTAAGTTAAAGTATATACTTTTTAAATTAATTATCTTTGCATAATCTTAATATCCATCTTTAAAACCCTTATTCCTATCAAGTTTTAGCCAAACTCAAACTTCCTCTCCATTTTCTATATCTAGGCTAAACTTCAAGGGAGATGAAGCTAAAAGGAAAATTACATTTTCTAGTTCAAATCATACCTCATTTAAAAGCCCTCTTTTTGTAACTTTTCATGGTAAACTTGGTTCCCTCAAATCTCCTTTTTTCCTTATAAGATTAGCCTTAAACTACATCCTTTCAAAAAGTTAAACCACCATCAGAAAGAGCTTGAAAAAGAGAAGTTTGCTAACTACCTTAGCATAAAATAGGCATGTTTTCTTACTTTTCTTGGCCTTTCTTTCCATTCTCTCTCTTTTCTTTCTCACGCCATTAAAGACTAGAACCAGAGCTAAAGTAAGTTGGTTATGGGGAAGAGATAAGGGTGGCACAATATTATTAGAAGAAAAGGAGATTTTTATAATAATTTTAAAAATGTTGATTACATCCTTTCACTTAATTTCCTTCATTTGAACTCATTTTGTATTCTTTTTAGAAACTGTCCTTTTCAAATGAAAATTTAGGCTTTGTACTTTATTAAAAACATTTACTTTGAAAATTCTGAGATTTTAAACAATCTACAAAAGTTTAGTCAAGTTAAAGTTTTGGCCAACTAATGCTCTAGCCTGTACACCATCTAGGTTTTAGCTATCTTAATGGTTTTTATGGTTTTTAGGGCCTCTGAAAACTTTAATAAACTTAACTTTGAAATTTAAAACTATTTTCCTTAAGTTTATAAAATTCTGCTTAAAATTATGGTTTTGCCACTAATATGTTGGTTTACTTCGTTTAACCACTTTGGCTCTGTTTTCACTATTTCTGCTCTTTCCTTTCATCTTATCTGAATTTTTAGTCCCTAATTATCATGGTTATCAACCTTTGCTTTGACGTCTTAGGGTCTAGAAAGTCTCGGGTATGGCAATTGATATCATTACTACTATTAAGATAGGTGCCACCATAAGTTTCAAAGTCAGCACATAGCTTATAAATAGGAGAATTTAATCAGAATAGTATTCATGCATTGAAAACCTGCAATAATAAAAAGAGCATTCTAGTAGATTCTAATGGAACCCATCTATTTATATTAGAGTCAAGTTTAATGTTTTTTGTGCCTTTTGTTTTCTAAGGTCCTTGGTCCATATATGGTCACAAGTCTATGTTATCTAGGTCACGTCATGGTCTCTAGTATCCATATCATTCAATCTAGGTCTCATGTATCAAGAGTCTTATAGAAAGTTCAAAGGTCATATGTCCAAGATCAAAGTATGTTCAAGCCTCGTATGTCCAAGGTCAAGTCATGTAAAGGTTTAAGTCCATGGATTGAAATTTAAGTCCTATATGTTCGAGATTCAAGTCATCTATACGAAGATTCAAGTCATCTATAGGTTCCTAATTCATTTTTTTGTTGAATATGCTTGCATATGTATATAGATATATGATAAAGTATTTAGACATCTCCTTATACATTTTGGGTTCCAAAAGAAGCTTTTAAGATGTAATACCCAGTTGCTCTGTAAACAGCATAAAACTAATTAGTTATAAAAGGAAGTCCCCTAAATGGGAAGAGTTTAGGCCAAATAAAATTAGGCCAAAATTTTAAATAATGAAAAATGAGGATATAAGGCTTAAGATATCTAAAAATTGGAGTCGGGATAGCTAAATAAAATTAGACAAAAACTAGGGGTATTTTCATAAATTTGGGCATTTTTTAAAAAACTCAAAGGAGGAATTTTTAAATGAAAAAAATTAAGTTTTTCAGGATTCTTAGAGGCCCTAAAAACTATAGGAATTCTTAGAATGGTTAAAACCCCTTTGGTTTATGTTTTAGAGTATCAGTTGACCTGAATTTTGACTAATTCGTTAGAGAAAGTTTTAAATCCAATTTGGGTGAAACCAAAAGTATTTTATAAGTTAAAGGACCTAAATTTTATGATGGATAAGATGGTTCTAAAAAAGGAGTTGAAATGAGCCCAATTGGACAAAACCAATATGAGAGACTAAATTGTAATTTTTAAAAAGTTGTATAAATGAGCTTTGGCCCCCTTAAAACACGTCCCACCTCTATCCTATCCTTATAACTGCCTTTCTTTGGTCTAGAACAAAACCAAGGATAGCTTGGAGTGGTGCACCAAAGGAAGGAATAAGGAGAAGAAGATTCAAGGAGAAAAGGTAAGAAATCTATGATTTTTCATGCTTTTTCCTTCACCAATCTTGTTTTACTCTTTCTCCTTTTTTTTCCTGTGGTTTCAATAATTGATTTGAAGATGATTCATGGCTGGTTTAGTGAGAGGAAGATAGAAATTGAAGGAGAGACAAGAAGCAAGTGAAATAACTCTTGGAAAAGCTTGAAATCTAAGCAATTTCCATGGACTTTATTGCTTCTTCTTGCTCCTTTTCCCATGCCTATGTTTAGCCAACCTTAGGCCCACTCTCTAAGGAATGAATTCAAGCCAAAATAAGGTAAATTCAAGGGTTTTCAAGCATAAGGGTTAAGAATATACTATTGGAATTAAATAAGAAGGATTACAATTTAAGTTGTCAAAGTTAAAGATTTTATTGCACCTTGATATTTATGAGATAGAGGTATTCATTGGCCCGTTAGGTCTTAGGGGCCCGCCTTAATTTGACCTAATTGGGCAGGGCTGGGTCGGGCCATGGACGAAGACATGCTTTACCTAACTTACCCTAATAGTTATTTTTTTTTAATTATTAATATCTTATTATCTTATATATATTTTTTCATTTTTATTTCATCTGATTTTATTTGCATGCTGCAACTTTCATTATCTACCTAAACCCTCCCTACTTCTTAATTATTTTCATCATTGATGTGCATGCTTGCTCATATCTCTTTTGTTAAATAATGAAAATACACATGTTTACCTAAGACTAATTATGTTAGTATAGCTTATATTTTAGTTAATAATATCGAGTTATTTTTTATTATTGATAAAAATATAAGGGTTTTAAAAGTCCATTGGTTTAAAGTATATGCCTATAAGTCTGCAAAAAGATATTTTTATATTATATGTATTAGTTTATAAAGAAAAAATGGCCTGAGCGGCCCTAACCTGCTTTAGTCTAACATAAAATAGGGCTTATTTGGGTTAGGTCGGGCTATGGGTATAAAAATAAGTCTGATATCTTAATCGGATCGGGTATCGAGCATACTAGATATTCAGCCTGGCCCTGCCTATGAACAACCTTGGTATGAGACTTTCTAATGATAATTTAGGTTGTCTAAGAGTATGTATGAGTTCTTAAGACACCTAGCAAGTCTCACAAGTGGTAAACTCCCTAAGAAAACCATGAAAACTCCATGGGCTTTTTCCTTTGCTCATGCCTCAGCCTAAGTAAGATAATGCACCTAGGGAGAGTTTTAATTTCTTTTAAGGCTAGAAAGGGATTAGATATGATTAATGAATATCAAAGGAAGCATTAGAATGAATTTAAGAATCATGGTTTATGAGATGGAGGTATAGGCTTCATTTTGAAACATAAAGAAGCTACTTATGTCTAAATACCTTAGATTGAATTAATGATGACTCTAATAAGTTCTAATGGAATCATATGTCCTAAATTGAATGAGAAATTGGAGCCAAGAAGAAAGATTATGAGGGTTGCTTCAATATGCCTTATATGGATCTATCATTGAACCATAAGTTAGCCTATAAGTGTGTAGAGCTTATAGGATGTTAAAGTTAGTTCCAATTTATGCCTTGTTGAATGTATCTAGGCCTAGCCAATCAAGCTCTTTATCATTGGATGTGTAAGGCCAAGAAAGGGAAGGTGTAACCAAAGGAAAAAATGTTGAGTTCTTGCTTCAAGGTAGTTCTCTAGCCTTTCTCACATGCATTGCTTGGATTTTTACATGTCTTTGAGTGCTTGTGTGTATGTTTGAACTATGAGAAATGTTTATAATCATTGCTTACATGTTATGGTACCATTATGTTTCTTGAAATGTGTTTATGAATGCAAAATGGTTTGAATGGGTTTGGTTATGCTAAAAGTCCCTTAGCATGGGTAAGGATGAGTTAAAAGTCCCTAGGAATGGATGAGATAAAGCCAAAAGTCTTAAGAAATGTTTATAGTTATTGCTTACATATTATGGTACCATTATGTTTCTTGAAATATGTTTATGAATGCAAAGTAGTTTGAATGAGTTTGGTTATGCTAAAAGTTTCTTAGCATAGGTGAGGATGAGTCAAAAGTCCCTAAGAATGGATGAGACAAAGCCAAAAGTCTCAAGAAGAGTGAGACTAAGTTAAAAGTCCCTTGAAAGTGGGTGAGGCAAATCCAAAAGTTCCAAGGAAGATAGGTGAGGCTAGACTAATGCCCTTGAGAGCTTATATTTGCTATGTATGAGTTTATGTGATAAGGAAAGTGATTTTTGCATATTCATGAATAGTCTAAATGCTATACATGCATTCTTTGACATATATATACATCCATTATATATGTTTGAAATGGTTAAGAGCTATTAGAAGTCTTTAAATCTCACTCTTATCTAACCATGTCTAGGTGAGCTAAGTAGACCAAGAAATGGAGGCCAATCATCTTGAGAAGCAAGACTTTGACAAAAGGATATATAATTAGGCATTTTGATAGTATTTTGATGTCAAACTTTGTAACTAAATGATGTATATATGATGTAGACCCTTGAGCATGTTCAAATATATGTAAATATGATGTATGTATCCATTTTAAAACTAAATGAATGAATACATGAGTTTTTGCCACCTATGAGTCTTTAGGTGTATGTGTATAAATGCAAGTGGCAAGGTGAAAATGAACTCCATGATGATGTGAACCATTTGACATGCTCATATATGTTATAATTGTGCTTTTGGATGTGTCCATATGGTTATGGAATGTTAAGAAAGTCATTGGGTGCCTTATGAACCCATTATAGACTTTAAAATTGACCATTTTTTGAGCTGAATTAAAGTCTAACCAAATGGATAATTTTTTGCATGAAATTTGGTCAACAAATAGCTCTCATTTAGTGCCTTTCACAGGGCTAAAGAGCACTTAATTTAAAGCTCTAGAGAATTTATTATGATTTTTCAAAGTTGGCTAAATTATGTAGAATTAGTATAGATACTGTTCAAATGGTCAGTTTGCTTCTTTGTGTCACTCATAGGTCAAATGAAGTGCAATACTCATGATATTTTACAAGCATAACTAGACATTATAAGCTTTCTATAGCCACCAAGAGCACCACATTTGGAGCTCTGTAGAGGGAGAACTAAATTTTTGAAGTTTTAGGTCCTGAGACTAGACCTGATGTATTGATCTATTGCTTTTCGTAGGTTAAATGCTACTGTCTTAGTTTGGAAATATTTTTAACATCTAGAGCTTTCTAGAAAGCTGTCATATGCATGTTTTTTATTTTTCTAGAAGTAGTTATGAAATTCCAAAGTTCACATAAAAAATCTGGATAGTAAACTTGAGAGCAAATTCTAGTTTTTGTGTAATTTGGTTCCAAATCTGAGAGTCTTAAGATGAATTGTTATGTTTATGATTTGAATGGATATGCTATGGATGTAAAATGATATTGATGAACTTGCATGGTCCCTAAAGCCAAGAATGATGTATATGGCTTCCCAATTATGCAAATAACCATAGATGGAAGTGCCTTTTTCTTGTTAATGTTTATTCATATACCAACTATGTGTTAAGATAGCCTATGTGGCATTTGTTTAAGAGTTAGGAAGTTAAGGTATCACATAAGACATCCTAAACATCCCATATCATGAAAGAATCAAGATTCCATGCAAAACCCAATTTTTTAGGCAAAAAGGAGTCCAACATAGCTTGGTTGTGTTGGGAACCATCTCCAACATGGCTTGGCAAGTTGGCATTACTAGGGAGCTAAAAGTTGCTTTTTAGACATGGCGTGTGCTAAACAACATGGCTTAGCCATGCTTGGCTCCATAAAAATTTGAAAAGTCATTATTTTTATTGCTGAAACCCCTTTTTTGGCCATACATATCCCAAATAACCACAATACTCAACTTATATGTATCCTAGGATCTCAGAACAACCATAAAAAAAAATAATTCAAAAGCTCCAAAACATAAGAAGCCATTTTTACCATAAAAGTGGGTTAGAGAGAAAAAGTGATAGGGATGAGGAAAATGAGAGTTGTGTTAGGCTTTGAGTAACTTAAAATTATTTACCCTTAATAAAAACACTATCCTAAGTACAAAACCATGTTAAAAGAGCAAGGTCAAGCTTACACTATTTTCATCCTTAAGTACCCATTATAGAGAGAAAGCTTGAGAAGATGAGGAAAATGAAGTGTTTGGGTGTTTGTGAGTATGTAGCAACTTTTAAACTCGACAATAATTGCATCTAGCCATACAACAATTATTAACAAATAACATGTAAAGTTTTAGCATGACTGCACATCACACTTAATGAGAGAGAATAGAAGAGATGGTAAGGAAGAACAAAGTGCATAGCTATGAAATCTCAATAAGACAAGGGTCTTACCTCTTGGATTTACCTTTTATTCCTTGCTATCTATTATTCATGTTTTTATTTTTTTTTCTTTTACTTTTTTTTTAAGAGAGCAAATGGTGAGTGAATTGAAGGGTTTTTAATGAGGGAAATCATTGTATAGGTTTTTTAAAAAAATTTCTTAAAAATCAACTTAGTGCATGCATTGAGGAGGGAGTGGAATGTTTTATTTGACAATTGTCTTCTTAGTAAATAAAATGGTATTGTTCATGTAATACCCATTATAAGACATATCTCCATTTTTGGAAAAATGTATATAAAAACTTTTATCTTGTTGTGCTCGTAATTTTGGCAGTATTCTTTTCTAACAAATGTGTACATAGACAAAAGTCAAAGTTTTCACTTTGACCAATGCTAAAATTATAATTTGGCCCTAGTTAAAATTATGAGTTTTAACCCTATTCTTTTAGTATTTATATTTTGATCCTAAAAATTTTGCCTAAAAACTTTATTTCTTAAACATTTTTCTGATATTTTTGGGATTTTTTTGCCTTAGTCATTTCTAAAAATTCATTCTCTAAGTATTTATATCTTAATTTCATTTAATTTCATAATTATTGATAATACCAAATAATTTTTTTTAAATCCTAAAAATTATTGTTAATCCCCAGCAAATTCGACGAAATTTTCTCTAAGTCTTATAAATATAAAACTCATTAAATCTTCATTACTTGGCCACAAGTTATTTCTGAATTATTTTCTTAATATTATTTAGTTTACTTTAAATTACTTAAACATTATTAAATAATTCTTAATTAGGATGAAACATGTTACACAAAGCATCAACACATGCTTTCTTTCTTTTTGTCATTACCAAAAGGGTGCAGCAAGTAGTAATCTAATAATAATAATCAGCAGGGAGACTTAATTAAGTAGTAATAAAACTAGTAAATAACCATTCAATCTAGCAGTATAACTAATGAATCATATGCAATCCAATAATAAACCAATCAATCAAGAAACTAAGGTTTGAATAAAAACTAAAGGTTAAGTTAGATTTGACAGCCACAATTGGCCAAGTTAAAACATATGGAACCTAAAATCATCTCCTCTTAGCTATCTGGGCTTATAAATTGTTAATGGGTTGTGTAAGTTCTTGATGAGTCACTAGCATTGCTTGGCAAATAATCTCTAAACTATGGGTGAAAGATACATACCTTTGTCTTAAGGCATCCTTAGTATCCTTCTATCTAGTAGCTAAAAAGTGAAATTGTTCTTGGATTGCTCCATCATGACTCAAAAGACCTTAAACACAACCAACATCAATTGTTAATTCATCTATCTTAGTATTAAGATCATCCATCTTAGAGTTAATTTGAACTTGATTGTTAAGCATGCCTTTAAGTATTTGGAAGGGGTTAAGAAGGACTACTTTAATAGTGTTTATTGGACCTTGATGTGCAGTAGGAGTAAGGTTTTTAGGAGCTAGAGCTATAGGAGGTGTTTCAGGTATTGTTTAGCACATTTAGCTTTATTAACTCTCATTTTATACATTTAAGTTTCATGCTACAATAAATCACTAATTAAAGAAACTAAACAACAAAAAATAGATGAAAATTTTCCTTTTTCTTTCATAGGACTAAATAACTTGGCATGATAGCATTTCATCTCTATTACACAGGAGGGTAAGTTTGGTGTCAATGCCTAAAAAGGCAGTCTCACACAATCCCCACTTACTCCTATGCAGTGGAATAATCATTAACTTAGCATAAACTTAAACATTCATGTTAGCATATTCTTTGTTACAATATAACCAAAATGGTTAACATTGGAAAAATTTTGCTATAGTTTCTCCTATATTTTCAAGGGTCCAAACCATCTAGATGGTCAAAATTCTTAATCAAAACCTGATTACAAACCAATCATATATTGTATCATCGTTCCTTGATATGATTATACACTTTAAGGCTCAAATAGAAGCTAGACCAACTCAGTGCAATCTTCATCACATGGTATAGCATTGTATTGAAATTCATCTTTCCATGAAAGAAATCACACATTCTCAGCCCCACAAATGATATATGACTAAACTTACTCATTTCTATATGTAGAGTATGATTCATAACATACTAAATCTCAAATTATGTCATATTAAAAATCATACTATCATAATATTTAATATACATCATAACATGTTCAATACATCACCGGGTACATTAAAATGAGCTAAAAGTTTCATAAAATCCTTCATTGAATTCTCAACGCCAATTCTTTTCCTTTGTTACTTTCTTCACCTAGCATTGGTGGGTAATCAATATAGGAGGAATGAGATTCTAGGAATCTTAATACCAATTTCTGACATTCAAGCATACATAAGTTCACCTAAGCAATAAGGAAGCAATCATACATATAAAACTATGTCATAAAACTAAAGAATGGCTTGCAAATAAACTAGTAAATGGCCAAATACCCATGAAAACATACTTGTTTAGTCTACTCTTGACATAGGAAAGAAATATTGCACTCAATTCCCTTGCCTTGCTCATATTGAATGTCATGAGGCACAACTAGCCAACATACCACATAAACATTTATACATAGGCAACTCTTATTAAAAAAAAAACTTAAGTATAAGTATACGATGCATACAAGCAACCAAGTACTCAAGCAAACAATTATGCATAACAAGAAGGAGGGAAATGCTACCTTGAAAGATCTTATTCCAATGCCAAAGCCACTTAAATCTTTTTTTCTTAAAACTTTGCTCTTCTTGGCCAAATACAAGCAATGAGGGCCAACTTCACTTAATTTGCCTAGAATATCAAATTAACGTAATTATGGTTAACTAATGTATAATCAAACTCATTTCATCTTTACTTAGTACTGCACATAGATTAAAAGCCACTTTAGGCACCTTTTAAGTCCACTTTTCCATAATTCAACTTGCTAAATTTTCCATGTATCAATTTCATCATTCAAGATACTCATTTTGCTTATTTTTGATGGCCCAATCTATAATTAAAATCTTTCCCATCATTCTTTTCTCTATTTGCCCTTCATTTAAGGCCAAAATTTGGGTTTCTCTTAGGCACATTTTCCTAACTAAATTAAACTTCCTATATTCATAAATTTGACCATAAATAACACTTTTATTATTCATTTGATCATTTTCTTTAATTGACATACTTAGGCATCATTACACAACTTTAAGCTACAACAAATATCATCCTTTTCTCAAAAATTTAGCTTCATTTTTATGACATATAGACTCATTTGAATTATAATGATCCATTTAAATAGCCATAATTATGCTAAAATACAATTTCCATTAATATGATCACTTAGGCCATTCTTAAGTTCAATTTTTTCAACATATCAAAATTATGAGTTTTTGACACCAAACTTCATTCAAACCATTTCTATAATTCATAATTAAGCTCTTTTATCATCATAATGACAAAACAAACATCATAGCTCCATGATTCTTCATTTGCCCAAAAATGACTATACATGCTTCAAACTTGATTTTTCCAAGATATCAAGCCAAATACATATCATATTTAACATTCTCACCATCATAAACACCAAGTTTCACTAAGAAAAATATTTCACTAACTTTCTCTCTCTCTCTCTAGTTGAAACTACAAGGCCCTAGGGTTTCAAACTTAAACATTTCCATGGCTTGAATCATACCTTGTTTGAAAGAACTCTTGATGGTGATTCTTTTAGTGAAATTTAATCTTCCAAAGGTGTAACTTTTCCCTCTTAGATAGGCACTAACTTCAAACTTCAAGATGATATTTGTATTAAAATAAAGCCATCATACAGTAGAAGAAGTTTCATAATTACGAGAGAAAAAATGTTATTTACATTACCTAAAGCTTCCTTTGAATTTTTCTTTCTCCTTCTTCTCTTTAAGCCTTCATTTTTGTCTCTCTCAAGGTTACTTTGTCTAGTGCATGGTAGTGGAAGATGAAGAAGATAAAGAGATAATATAATTAAAAAGTCAACATAATAATTACTTTTTCTAGAATGACCATTTTGCTCATATAATGTACTTTTTCTCTGTTGTACCTCTTTTTAGTATTTTTTTTTTGAGCTTGACTGCTCCTTATAAAATCTTAAGATGTTTTTTACATAAAAAGTAAAGTTTCATGATTTTTAAGGGCTTAAAATAGCTCAATGTAGTTAAAATTGCATCTGTTTCTTTTTTCTTTTAGTGCTACCAGTATTTTATACTATAATGACCCCTTTAGCTGAAGTACTTGTCTTCTACTTTCATATTCTAATGAGAAAAACCACTTTCTTTGACTATATTTCAAGTTATACACATCCTTATTTTTTCTCACTTTACAATTAAATTGGCCCCTTTTTTTCTTGTTTTACTGTTCCTCTCACTTTTAACCTTGTTTTCATTTTAATTGGTCTTCTAATGCCACTATTGTCTTTCTTATCCCTCTTTTAACATCTATGGTCTTATAGAAATTATGGGTTATGACATTTCACCCTTAAATAAAAATTTTATTCTCAAAATTTAGACATTTACCTCATCTAAATAGTTTTAGATACTTCTTCTTAATCTTTTCTTCCATTTCTTAGGCAGCTTCCTCAGGAGATAGCCCTTTTCAAACCACTTTGATAAGTGATATGCTTTTGCTCCTTAGTTGCTTGATCTCTATATCTATGATCCATCTTGGTGCTACTACATAAGATAGATTGTCTTGCAAATGAATGTTCCCATATTCTATGGCATGTGAAGGGCTTGATTGTTACATTTTAAGCTATGATACATGAAAAACATCATGAATTTGGGCTAGATTGAGAGAAAGAGCTATTATGTATGCTATTAGTTCAATTCAGTCAAGAATATAAAATAAACCTAGATACTTTGGATTGAGCTTCCTAGATTTTATAGACCTACCTAACCCTGTGATTGGAGACACTCTAATGAATATATAATCTTTAACCTCAAACTCTAATAGTCTTATCCTTTTATTTGCATAACTTTTTTGCCTACTTTGTGCTGTAAAAATTTTTTTTCTAATCAATTCTATCTAACTAGAGGTTTGGCTTATTATATCAGGGCCTATAAGTCTTCTTTCTCCAAGCTCAACCTAACACACTAGAGATTTACATATCCTCTTATACAAAGCTTCATATGATTCTATTTGAATGCTAGAGTAATAACTGTTATTATATGCAAATTCATCTAATGGCAAGTATGTATCCCAATTTGCTTTCATCTTTAACACACAAGCCTTTAACATGTCTTCTAAGATTTGAATGGTCTTATCTATCTATGTTATACCTAGTATTTTCTAAATTCCTAGATATTAAAATTAAGAACCATGATAATGAGGAATTAGAGGTTTGGATGCGATGAAAGGAAATGGCAGAAAGAGTGATAACGAGGCCAAAATGGCTAAACAAAATAAATTAAAATATCAGTGGCAAAATCATAATTTTGAGCAAAATTTTATAAATTAAAGGAAAAGAGTTTTAAATGCTAAAATTAAACTCCTTAGAATTTTTAAAGGTCTTGAAAACTATAGGAATTGTCAAAGTGGTTAAATCTCTGACAGTGCACAGTTTAGGGCTCTAGTTGATTATAACTTTAATCGAGCTTTTCTTGATTGTTTTAAATCCAAAAAATTTTCAAGTAAATATTTTTAATAAACTAGAAGCCTCAATTTTAATATGGAAGAGATGGCTTTTGAAAAGATTTAAAACGAGTTTAAATGGAAGGGTCAAAGTTTAAGGGTGAAAGTGGAATTTTTAAAAAGTTTTAAAATATCTTCCTTCTCTTTAAATACATCATGCCAGCCCATTTCTTCTTCTCCAAATTGACATGCTAGCTTTGAAACAGGCCTTACATGCATGAAAGAAAGGGAGGACAGAGAAGGAAGAAGAAGCAAAATAGGTAAGGAAACTTGTATAATTTCATGATTTATTGGTTGGCAACCTTTTCCTACTATTTAAGCCCCTTCTAATTATGGTTTTGTCCTTTTGAAAGATTGATTTTAGTGGCTAACCCCTTAGGAAAAGTGGAGGTTTGAAGTAACCAAATAGCAAAGGAATCATCGTATAATAAGCTTTTAAATGAGACATGACATAAGCCAAAATTTTGTTATTTCATGAATGATTTCTTGCATCCTCAATTTAGCCTAGAAAGAAAGGAATAGGAGCAAGCTTTTGTTTGATGAAAACTTGATAGAAACAAGAGTTTAGAAGTGAGGAGAGCATGATTATGCAAAGAGAATTGCAAAAAAAGCTAAAGAAAGCAAGTTATGCCACCTAGGGTTCCAAATGCACCATGGAAGACATAGAACCCTAAGAAGATGTTTTAAATAAGCTAAAGCCATACTTAAATTAGAAAAGAGTCCCAGATATCTTACATCTATCAAATTACTCAAGAAGAAGGCAAAACTCCATAGAAGCTATATAATATGTATGTCTTGGCCAAGCTAAAGATGGAGTACTTAGGAAGTGGTTTCATAGATTCTAAGGTTTTAAGAGTCTAGATATGAGCAATGGACATTAATAAAACTATTGGAATAAATTTAAAAGCCCTATTTTGAAAGGTAAAATTTTAGGATTTATAAAGGGCCTAATGAAGCAACCTAATGTTAGCCATGTTTTAACTTGTATTTGATGGCCCTAATGAATTCCATTAAAGTCATATGACTTATATTGTAATATCCAATTTTTTAGAAATTAAATCAAAATTGACATTGTGAAATGAAAGGACCCTAAATCAAAGTAGATTAAGGTAAATTGTAGATAGAATGCTAATTAGAGCATCGAAAAATATAGGTAGAAAACTAAGAATAACTCAAAACTAAAGCAAAAAAGACTAAATAGAATAAATAAAAAATGTAGTGGCAAAATTATAATTTTAAGAAAGTTTTGAGAAATATAAAGGAGAAAGTTTAAAATTTTAAAATTGAGTTCACTAGGGTTTGTAGAGGCCCAAAAACCATCGAAACAATTAGAATGGTTAAAACCCTTCCGATGCACAATTTAAGTTATCAGTTGACCTAAACTTTGACTGGATTATTTTGGATAGTTTTGAATCCCATAAATTTGAAAAAAATATTTTTAATAAACTAAAAAACTTAAATTTTATAATGGAAAATATGGTTTTAAAAAGGTAGTTAAAATGAGCTTAAATGAAGAAAGGAAAATGGAAAGCCAAAATTGAAATATAAAAAAAATTATAAAACCCTAGCTCCTTCATATAAATAGCCACCCCCACCCTTTCTTCTTCATTTGGCCAAAATTTGGCAGCTTCAAATCTGACCTAAGAGGCATCTAAGAACTACTAAGAGCCAAGAGGAAGTTAGGCTACCTAAGATAAGTAAATGCAAGGAATTTGCTTATGATGCTATTCTAGCCTAGTTATTACTTCTTTTCCCCTTTTTCTCAATGGTTTTAGTTTCCTAAAAGAGGGGATTTCTTGGCTAAAACTTTGGAGGAAAAGGCTCCTTTAAGGGAACTAAATATACCATATTATTTTCCATTTAAAGCCTTTTCAATTGATATATAATATGATGTAAGAAGTTAGCTTCTCCTTGTTTTTCTATAGCCTTCTAGGTTTGGCCAACATGAGATGAAGATGAAAAGCATTGGGTTTTGATCAAAGAATGATGGAAATTAGGGTTTTGGAGCATGAAGATTAATATGGAACCAAAAGAAACAACTAGCAAGCCATAGGTTGTAAGATATGGAACTTAGGGTTTTGATTGCACTTTAGAAAATATGAAGCCTTAGAATAGTATTTCAAATTATGTGAGAGTATAAATGAACTAAAAGGAAGCTAAGGAGCTCACATAGGTGCCAATTTCCTAAAAGATGGAACAAAAACTCCATGGAAGCCTATTGGGTACATAGTCTCACCTAAGACTCACTTTGGCACCTTGGGAGAGTTTTCTTTGATTTTAAGGATATAAATAGTCTAGATGTGAATATGAATACCAAAGGAACAATTAGTTTGAATTTAGAAGCCTTATTTTGAAAGGTGAAAATTTAGGATTCCATTATGCATAAAGAAATAACTTGGTGTTAGACTTCTTGAATTGAGTTCATAATAACTTTAATGAGCTCTAATAGAGTCATATAATTTATATTGGATGAGATTTTAGAGCCAAGATATTGATTTACAAGGGTTGCTTCATTATACCACTAAATTGAACTATATAGGAACCTAAAATCCTAACTAGTTCGTATAAGGCTTAGATGAGTTCAAGTATGGTTCCATTAATGATTTTGTGCTTTATTTGGTGTGTCTAGGCCAATCAAGTGAAATCTTCCTCAAGTGTAGGTGTGAGGCTGAGAGACCAAGCCAAAAACCAAATGAAAACTAAATTGAATTCTTACATGAAGGTAGCTTTTCATTTATTTTTGCATATGTATGTTAGTTGCTTGATTGATCTTAGGTTGCTTGTATGTTTTATTTACTAATTATGTATGTTATTGATTGATTGGTGATTGTATATAATTGCATGACATTTGATTGCATTTAGGATTAATTTGACTCTTGAATGGGTGAGGTTATGCTAAAAGTCCTTTGGAATTGGTGAGATGAAGCCAAAAGTCCCTAAATATGGATGAGACAAAACCAAAACTCTCAATTGTGAGTGAGAGTAAGTAAAAAATCCCTATAAAAGGGTGAAACTAAACCAAGTCAAAAATTCCTATAAAAGGGTGAAACTAAACCAAAAGTCCTAAATTGTTAGGTGAGATTAGACCAAAAGTTTCTAGAACTTGTTTTGCTCTTGATAGAGCCATGTGATCCCCTATGCATGAATATAATTGATATTTGATTGTGTAACATGCATACTTGTTCTCTTTGACCTTAAGTATGCCATATATGTGTGCTTGAATGATGAATGAGTTATTAGGATTCTTTGAATCTCATTCTTTCCATATTTCCTCAACCATGCCTAGGTAATTTTCAAGGAAGCAAGGATGGTGATCAAAGAGTTTGAGAAGAACCATTTTGACACTAGTTTAAGATTTAATGTATGTTCTTGCAAGTATGAAGATGTATATGTGTAATATGAGATGTAACCATTCCCACACATTTAAAAAGCATGGGATTATAATGTATAAACCATTTTTGGATATAAACATGTGATATTATAAAATTTGGCTGTAAGTTCTTGAATTTGCATATGTATATGGCAAGTGGGAGTGGGAGTGTGATTTTGAATTACATATCTTTTGGAGCATGTTAGACCAGCCATATATGTTGTATTTATCATTTAAAACTTGCTCAAATCGTGACATAACATGATATGGCTCAAAATGAACCATTTTAAAACTAAATTTGACACTTTTTTAGCCTCAAAATGTCCTTGAATCAAAGTCTAGCCAAATGAATGAATTTTGAGCTGAAATTTGGCAAGCATTTAAAGCTCATCTAGAGCTTTCCATATAGCTAAAAAACACAAATTTTAGAGCTCTGTAGAATTTATTATGAATTTTTAAATTTGATTGAATTATGTAGACTTTTTTGTTTATTTTTCATTTGGTCCAGCTGCTATTTTCATGGGTTTTGGGGCACTAACATTTGAACATAAAATTTTATAATAAATTGTTCTCATTATAAGATTTCTGTAGCCACCAAGTTTGTACAAATCAGAGTTGTGGTGCTCAAGTTATAATTTTTCAAAGTTTGATGCATATTATATGCCAAAGTTGTGAAATGGAGCATATGAAGTAAGATCCAAATTTTGAGCTTCTTTTCATGATATTATAAGTCTAACAAACTTGTTTGGCATGAATTTAAGAATTTCTATGATGTAAATATTTATTTGTGCAAAATTCTAATTGAGGCTTTAATAACAGTAGATTCCACTGCCAAATGTGTGAATATGAGAAATTGTTACCATAAAAGGAATATGGTATGGGATTTATATACATTCTTTTATGGTATGACACATATCAAGTGAGATTTTAAAGCTTAGAAATTGACTTATGAGAGTTGCTCCTTAATGGACCTAAAATAGTTTAAAGTCATATTTCAAGCTCTAAAAGACCTATATGATAGTAATGTGAATTAGAATGGATCTTGATAAGTTGTCTTGCATTGTGAATTAATGTATGTAGGAAAAATTAGTCTAAGTCCATCAAATTGTGTGTTTGTACCTGAAAAAGAGCAAGGAAAAGGGAGGGGACAAGGGAGTTGGTGGAAGTAAGACTCCGAACTTCATAAGGTAATTATATCTTGTTATCTTGCATGCATTTTAGTGTATGAATGAGTTAAGATGCTTGTATATTTGGTTGTTTGATAATTTCATGAGCTGTGTTTTGAATTGGCTTTTATTTTGAATTTTATGCATGTATGGTATCATGTTTGGCTCCGAACTATCAATGGCAAGGAATTTAGCATAGTAGCTCTTCCTTAACCCAGAGTTAAGCCTAGTTGAGCCTAACAACTATGTTTCCATGCTATGGCTAGATGAAAATCAAAATTTCATGCCAATTTCCATGTTTGAGTTACTTGATATGTATATAAACATGCTTGCATTTCCTCATATGCATTCTTTGTGTACATTGGTGTGGAATGAGTGTAACACCTTAATTATCTAGCTCCTCTTAGCTATTATAGTTCATCAACGAGTCCATTTTCTCATGCAGGTAGTTATTGACTCCAACAATTTGAATATACATTCATTTACTTTTCCATAATTCCATGTCCTTTAATTAATAAGATAATGCATTGGTAATTATTTTATTACCAATATACCTTATCAATTAAAAGCTACAAAACTTATCTTATATTCTAGGGAAAATCTAGTAGAGTTTCCTCTTATAAAATCAATTATTCAAACTAATTTAATGGTCAATTTCAACCCAGAACTCACAAACATAGAAAATATAGTTAATAATATGATCAAATAAAACTATTGGACATACATTTTCATCTAATATTATCTAAACATAAACTAAAGTTATATCACTTGTTTAACATCACTAAGGAGTCAAACTTAACAAATAAATCCATTATAATAATGCATCAAAAGTAGATACATATATGTTTCATAATGTTTTTATTTTAGACATAATTTTGTTTCCTTTTCTTTGCAAGCACTAGTACTTCCACTTGACGCTAGTTAGTGTAACTTCTAGCTTTTTAACTGAATTAGGATCGTTATGTTAATAAAAGAGGACCTTAAAGTAAATGGAATTAAGATTAAATAAAGGTAAAATATTAATTAGTATATTAAGAAATGGGGTTAGAAAATCGTATATGGAAAGAAAATAAAGCAAAAGTGGCTAAACGGAGAAAAAAGGCATATCAGTGGCAAAATTGTAAATTTGAGTAACCTTTAGGAAACTCAAGAAAAAGAGTTTTAAAGCCAAAAATTAAGCTCACCAGAGTTTTCAGAGGTCTTAAAAATCATAAAAAACATTCAGAATTAGTTAAGACCCTTCTAGTGTGCTGAAAGTGTCAGATAGTGCCAAGACTTTAAGTAGAGCTATTTTTTTACCATTTAAAGCCATTTAAATCCCAAATATAATGTTTCTACATCCAAAAACTTATAGGGAGCAATCAAATTCTGAAAAGCCTAAAAAATGAATTTAAATAGAGTGTATGTGCGAGTAGAGGCAAAATGGTTATTTTGAAAAATTATAAATGAGTTTTCTTAAGTAAGCCACACCTTACTATCTTCTACCATCTTTTGATATCATACTTGGAGAAGCCATTAATGGCGTCACATTAAAGAAGGAGAGAGAAAGATCTTAACCTTCTATTTAAGCAAGTAAACTACCCTATTTCACCTCGCACCAAAGTTATTTCTCTCTCTAAGAGCTTTCTAATGATGATTTTATTTCTATAAAATCTTGAAGTTTAGATCTAGTCTAAGGCATAAAGGAGCACTTTTTGGGAAACCAATTAGTGAAAATTAATCTACGCCGAGAGTACTTTACAGTGAGATAAGTTTCTATCCAAAATGCTTGTAAAATTGTGTTCTAGGCCTTGTAAGTTTTAGCCAAGAGAGAGAAAGTGAGGAAGAGAGTTTTTCTTCATGATTTCTTGATGGAACCAAGGGTTTTAACATGTAAGGATTTCATATCTAACATTAGTTTTCATTAAATCATGAAAGGAAGTAATTTAAACCATATTGCGTGATGGGTTCATCCAAGGCTAGATGGATGGGTAACTATATTATTTTCAACTCCTAATTAGTATGTTTAGATGTTTTATGATGCAAGGAATAAGAATCTAAGTATAAAATTAATTGAAACTTTGAAATTGTCAAGTTAGGGTTTTATAGTACCCATTTCGGCCAAGGAGAAATTCAAAGAGCTAGGAAGTTGTTCAATGGATCCTTGGGCTATGGATAGTCTTAAAATGATATAAGAACAATAATGGAAGCATTAAATTGAATTTAGAAGTTGAAAATTTAAGGTTCAAAAAAGGTAATATGGAACCAATTGGCACTAAGTTTATGTGAGTAAGCATGTAATGCTTTTAATAAATCCTAATATGGCTACATAGTTCATTATGACAAGATTTCGAAGCATATAAGTTGAATTTTAAAAGTTAGCCCTTGAGGCTTAAGGTTACATAATGTGTTCCATTATGTATAAAAGTAAAAATATCAAATGAATAGTGCCAATGACCAAATGTATTAAATGTGGAATTTGTGGCTTAAATTATGAATTCTAGAAGCATAAGTTGGCTTAGGATTTAAACTTAGTAAAATCTATAACCTAAAAAAAATCTATAACCTAAAACCTAAGTGAAGAACCAATTATAGGGAGCTAAAATCCAAAGGGGATTTCATAAATTTAGGCCCTTGAATATGGTCAAATTTGAGCATTTTAGATAGCATAATTGCCATCCAATAAGCACGTGTCTTAAAAGTATGTAAGAGTGGGTTCTAAGTGTACTTTAAGTGGGGCTTAAAGTATAGTTAAAAGTTAAAGGAAGTTTAAGAGAAGTTGTTATGAGCTATAGATGTTGATAATATATTTATATGTTATTTTTAGGATAAGTTAGTGAAATTCCATCCTTTTGTTAGTGTGAAGCTGAGAAAGAAAAAGAAACGGAGCAAGAAATAGAGTGGGAAAGTTAGAGGTTTTATTGGGCTTCTATTATTTATACAAAGAAGCTTACTCTTTCCCTATTTAGTTACATGTGGACTTGTTTAAGCTTGATATACATTGTATTGTAATGGTTGTCTCTCCTAGTATATGCTTTATTGCATTGCACCAGTTATATGTCATGTTTTATGTCTTATGTTTGATAAGTTGAGGCTATCAAATAAAAAGGGGTAATAGGGATGAACACAGCTATTCTCCCAAGCCCAAGAGAAAAGCCTAAGCTAAGCTGAGATTGATAGCTATGATAGAGTATGTAGTAAACATGTAAAGCATATATGTTAGTTTTCCATGATTATGTATACTTGCATTATTCTTGCTTAACTATCTCATGCTTATTCTAAGTGATTTGACTATAGCTATTGAGATTCTTCTAAATATCACTCCCATCTTTATTTTCCCGATAATTAGTGCTAGGTGGAAGTTCCAATGCCAACAAAGGAAAAAAGAAAGAATGATATTTGGATTTGCAGAACTATATGAATGTTTTGTACTTAATTTTGTTATAATGTACAAAGAATGTATATGGATTATGTTTGAATTTGTCGTGATGTATTATGTATACTAGCATATTGTTAATAGTTATGTAAGTCTAGCTTAAGTTATTTAGATTCAGATGATGTTTTATGCCTTGGTTGTGAGACATGATACTATTATTATCTATATTTTTCTATGTATGTGAGTTTAGGCTGAAATGTGACCATTTGATTGGTCTAGATAGTCATTTTTATAATGGGAAACTCTACTGGATTTTTTTTAGAATTCTATATATTTTTACTTTTATAGTTAAAATTTTGGATTTTGTATTCTCTTCCATTAGTAAATGGAGTTGCTATTGGACCATAATAATCAAATAAGAGCTAGAGAGCTAAGGCGTTATAGTTAGTAGGAAGCATAAAAATAGGGGTGAGATTCGGTATGGACTTTCATAAGTAAATGGACTTGCTATTAGACCACATAATATGCATGAGACAGTCAAGCAAGAATAATGCAAGTATCCATGGTCATACAATTAGGTCTTAAAAACTAACATAAATGTTTCACTTGCTTTCAACATGCTCTATCATAGCCATAAATTCCTCTTAGCTTAGGCTTTTCTTCTTAGGCTTATGAGAACTACTACATCTTTTCCCATTGGCTCTCTTTATTTTAAAGTCTTAGCTCATTAAACATAATATGGAAAATATGAAATATAATTAATGCAAGACATTATAGCTTATATTATAAGAACAAACAATACAATACAATGTATGTCAAGCTCAAATAAGTCTATATACAACTAAGTATGAAAGATTAAGCTATCTTATATAGGTAAAAGGAAGCCAATAATGTAACATTCCAAAATTAATTAAGGATAATTATGATTAATTAGGAATTAGTATGGGTTTAACTAGAAAAATTAATTAAGAGAGGTGGGCATTAATTTGAGCCTTATGATTAATTTAAGTAAGCTTAGGGCCTAATATAGAAGCTCAATTATGCTATGAGCTTAGTAAAAGAATCCAATACTAGTTTTCTTATAGGCTTAACTTAAATTTCCTAGAAGCCTAAAAACTTAGAAGTGAATTTAAGACAAGAGCCCATTTAGCCTTAGCCTAAACTCGGGGAAATGAGTCCAAATGGGTCTTGGGCTATTGGATCAGTACATTCCATCCTTGACCATAAAAATTTTATAGCCCAACCTATAATGTCTAGCCCAATAGGCTAAAATCTGAACCCCACCTAGACTTGGGCCTTTGGGTTAGCGTACAACCCAACTTAAACCCATCTAAACCTTAAATACACCTTATTCCCCTCCCTATTCTGCAGAAAACACTAGAAGAGCAAGGGATTTTCGGAGGTCTAAAGGAAAGGCTAGGGTTCCTTGCATATTTCCATCATTTCCCACCTCTAAAGCAATATTTAGCCAAGGTAACATGTATAGACCTTAATCTTCTCTTCTTCCTCTTCAATTTAAATAGATTGATTTTTCATTTAGAGCATTTTTATCTTTCACCTAAAACTGAAACTTATTGTTTGGTGCTTCTAAGGTAGCTTTTCAGAGGTTGAGGCTATAGGTGTTGTTAAGTAAGTATCCTCTTTTCATTTTGATGCATCTATTGCTAGTTTGAGACTCCCATAGTTGATTTATAATATAGGCCTTTATTTTATGTGAAATTACCCAGAAATTAGAGTGAACTATAATGGCTTCTAGTGTGGGGAAGCTAAAACCCAAAATTAGAATCTATTGGTGGTTAAGTAAGTAACCTTTAGGTAGTTATTGGTAGTTTAACTTTGTGGGTATATGATTTGTAAGTAGCAATGATGATAACTATGCTTATCTTAGGCCTGGTGTGCATTTAGATCTTAATGATAGTTAGAGAAAGAATAACTGGCTTCATTGAGGTAACTGGGGTTATTTTCCTAATTCCATGTATATGCTTATTTTAATATGATGTTTTGATGCACATGTATGATTTTAAAATGCTAAATGATTGGTTGGCTACTTGATTATCGTTGTGATTTGACCTTGTGAGTCCATGGTGGAGCTGTGATGCAATTGCCACTTATGCATTGTGTTTCGATTGGGCATCAGGTTGTAATCAGACCCCTAAATATACCAATCCCAGGTTGTGTTCATTGAGGAGTTGGTGCCATGGATAGGCCTTTCCTGGTGTTATTGGCCTTTAACATGTCTGATATGATTATTGGTATGGGACAGTAGTCACTTGTAGCTCAACTAGTTCATTTACTAATTGAATTGATGATTCTGGTATTTGAAGATATGAAAATGCATTATGTTGATTAATCTGTACATATATGTAGAATTTGCCTCATATTACTGAGATTATATATCTTACCCCGATTGTGGGCTAACATTTTCAGGATCTGAATCTCTTAGTGGCAAGGAGAAACTAATGGAAGCCTATTGTATGGTTTGGTAGCCATAGGTTTAGAGACCTTGTAAGGTTGGGTTTACATAATGAGAATATTAGTTTTGTGTATTTTCCGCATTGCATTGTGAATTGCCAAGTGCAGAGACTATCTATGTAATACATTTATCATGAAATTGAACATTGTAATTGTAATTAACTAATAATTGATGAATGACTTGATCTTTTATGTCCATTAAGCATTAGCCTTGTAGACATTTATGGTTAAACCATTTTGCTGTCATGGAATGGGAATTAACTGATATGAAATTAAATTTGATTACTCTAATTTAGTCCTAGACCCCTAGACAATGAGGATTTGTGAATCCATGATATTAGGGAGTTGAGAGGTCTAGAAAACCATGCATGTTAGTCATGGAAGCCTTAGAATTCATTTATAATAAGTGGCAAGGGGTTAGAAAGTATGAAAATGAGAAAATAGCATCAAGGGGGGTGAAGTCACAGCTTAAAAGGACTTGAGTCATAGCCAAAATTAAAGTTCGAGATAATAGAGGCTAGGAGCACCGTGACCAAGGTGATTTGAGTTGTAGGGCAAAGTGAGGAATCAGCTTCAGGGGGTAACAGAGAGCAGTCTTGTCATGGCACAAGGGAAGCTTGCTACGGTGAGAGTTAGAAGGTAAGGTAGGAGAGTTCCAAAAGGCTCTCTCACCATAGTGCCACATAGGCTTGTTGTGGTGAGACACCCAAGTCATCACAGTGCCAGCAAAGCTAGCCATGATGAGAATCGCGAAAACATGAACAGTAGGTTTCTAAGAACACTTCACCATAATACAAAGTGAAAAATTTCAGTTTTGAGCTTCAGTAGTCACTTATGCTACAGTGCAGATGTACCAAGTTGCGGTGGGAGTCCCTAAACTTAGTTTTTAGGTTTCAGTAACTAACTTAGCCGTGACGAGGAAGGTCCAAATTATGGCAAAGGTTCCTAAACTCTTATTTTTGACTTAGAAATCTTGAATTTCACTATGTTAAGGTTATGTAATGACTTAAGAATATTCATAAGAGGTTTTTGGTGAGTTGAAACCAATAATGAGAGGAATCAAAGGTCTTAACTAATAATTATGATCACTTGTGGTTGCTTAGTGATGAATGCTAGTTTTATATACATGCATCCTCCTAATTTTGGGTTTTTAATGATTAAATATGGCTTTTAGATTTTAATTAGATAAGATTTTATTTTAATAGCTATTTTTACACTCAAGGAATTTTATTTACAAAATTTTGAATTTTAATGCATAAATTTCATTAAAATATTTCCTTTGTGAATTTTTCTTCTTAATATTTTGTTTTGTTTTATTTTGCTTCACTTTATTTTATTTTATTGTGCAGATTTTTATGGAAAAAGGATTTAAAATGAAGATGAATTAATGGTAGTTGGCTCTTCTTGTGGAAGTAATGTATACATCAAAGGGAGGCATTTTTTGTGGAGTCCAAATTAGAACCACACGTCCAGTTCGCTTGTTTGCATGCATGAAGCCACAACCATCCACATACATCGAGTTCATGATAATGAATGGGTAAAAGAAGCTGCACACTTGAGCTTGAAAAGAAGAATGTTTTAGTGAGAAGCAAGGAGCAGCAATCACGTCAAACACTCACAAGTTTAGCCTCCATATGCCAACATGTAGTAGAATGGGTTCAAGAAGGCCAGTGTACAGAAGGTGCATGAGAGCAAAATAGAAGAAAAAGTAGGCTACAATTTTGAAGGAATAAAGAAAAAAAGGAAGAGCTAAACAAAAAAAAAAAGGGAATGACATGGCTGCAGGAAAAACAAGCAAGCAACATGATATGAAAAGAAGAAGCCTCAAGCACACTCATATAAACAAATGAAGGAACACATCGAAGGAATGATGAAGAACTAAGGAGTTGACACGAGGCAGCTAACGTGGAATGAAGGACTTGAGCAAAGGGGCAGAATGAGATGAGAAATGAAGAGCACGATGGGTTGAATGAGTTAGGAGTCCAGACAGAAACAACGTGGGGAAAAATGTAAAAGAAGAGACATCAAAACATGCTAGCTACGGGCTCTAACAATAACACACATATGCAGTAGCTAGGCATGGCTTAAAGCATCATAGCAAGGAGCATTAACATTTGAGCAGAAACAGAGAAAGGCTCAGGTTGTAGAGGATACACATGAGCAAAACAACAGTTGGAGAACATGGAAAGAGCTGAATAAAGAAGCTATAGGTTCTGGTGTTTTGAGAGAAAGAAGTGTAGAGTAGAACAAATGAAGAACCACGAGAGGGAGTTAGAGAATAACGTATGAAAGAAGTTGTACATGCATGCAGAAATGGAGAAAAGCATGTGAGAAGTTGACGTGAAGAAGCTAAGAATGAGAGGAATAAAGAAGCACGTGGGAATATGAATGACGTGGAAGCAATGCATGTGACCATGGGTTGATGGTGATTCATTCGTGGAGAAGCACTGGACAGAGCACATGAAGAGTAAAAGAAAACATGTGAGAAGATAAAAAATACACCGGGGAATGAAGGGAATAAAAAGAACGCATTCATTCCATTCGCACGCCACTTCATCCAGAGACCATCCTCTCCACGCCATTTTCTCATCCATCCTCCATTCCCATTCCATCTCCTTCCATTCAAATGAAGCTCTAATCCTCCATCTATGACTAGTAAGGAAGAAGGACCTTGGAGAAGCTTAAATCCATGGAATTTGATTAGGAATTTGTGTAATTGTAATTAGTGGCTAGTTAGACACTAATTAGGAAGCCTTTTTGTTGATTGATTAGTTAGATTAAACACTAAATTTTACACTTTCCTTTAATTTCCCATGTATGCTACGAAAGTGTTCGATGAAATGCATGAGTGAAATTATGAGCTTTATTGTTTGATTTGAGGATTCCTTAGAGTTTGGTTGGTTAATTAAACATCCTAAGATGTTAATTCAGAGGCTAATTGATCAATTAATCATTTAATTCAAGTGTTCATATATCTTTATCATAAGAATTAGTAATTTAATGGTAGTTGAGGTCTCAATTAACATCAAATTGCTAGGTTCTTAAATCTTGAGTGGTAATTCAAGATCATTTGCTAATGAATACAATTAGGGATTCTTAGACTAAAATTAATCATAATTGAATTAGGATAAGGATAGTGGATACCAAGGGACAAATCTAAAGCTAGTTATAAGACTATCATTCACCCATAATTCATACAATTAGGTAGTAATTAATAATTTTATTTCAATTTCAATTTACTTATTTTAATTAGATAAAAAACCCCTTTAATTGGATAGTTCTAGAATCTTTTAATACTTAGAAAACCCAATTGAACATTGAACTCTATTTCTAAGGGAGATGACCTAGGTTGTGCCACTAGCTACATATTTAGTTCAACCTAGTTTTATTTTGAAGGTTGCTGATAGAACCCGTCACTTAGCTAATAACCCTAATAATATCAAAGTTTAAATTTTCCCACCTTTTCCCCATTTTAATTAATTGTAATGATCTTAAACCTTGATTTACAATAGTTAACTATATAATTAAGCTTAATCATGGTAATTAAGAATTGTGATTGTTATAAATAAAACTTTTAACCTTCCTGCTCTTTGTCTTGCTCCTTTTCCTTTTCTTTTTTAGCTTTACACCTACAATGGGATGGAGCCTCACTAACTTGTCCTAAAAATATAACATGAACATAACCTCACCATCTTTAGCTCATGGTGTAACACCATATTTACTAAGCTCATCTTACATCATTACTAGGCTCATCTCCTTGGATTACATAATATTTCCAAGAAGAGCTATTAAAAATATTCTATTAAATAAATTACGTTATGTCATAGATAAAATTTTCATTCAATGCCCTGTGGCCCATATGGACTCATCCATCTCATTATCATATTTAATTACACAATTGCAACTTAAAACCATATCAAGAAGTGGCCTAAAACTCGTGCAAGTGGATGGTATACATGAAAATTAATGATGTAGCCTTGGGTTGGAATTTTAGAATTCTGACATGAATTTTGAAAAAATCATAACTAATTTAGAAAATCAAAATCATGCACACTATATCATTCTAGAAAGTTACAAATGTCAACTTTATGTTAAAAATAAATCCAGACTAAACAGAGACTTCTAGTCACCAAAAATTGATAGAACAGTACCAGAGGTCGCCTATCACTATTGGTACTGTCCTCTAACTTCAAAGATTCATATCTCCTTGCTCAGATGTCCAATTGGGGTGATCTCACTGGCCACAGAAAGATTATCATGGCTAGTTTATGCCTATAAATTTCATGAATATTGGATACCATTTGGCTATCGAATGACATAGCCTAAGTTATTGACCATATGAACAATGTTTGCATTAGTTCAGTAGAAAAATGCCAACTTTGAAAAATCATAATTAATTCCATAGAGTTTCAAATAATTTGGTCTTTGCCTTCCCAAAAAGCTTTAAATAAGATCTATATGTGTGCCAAATTTTATGAGCAAATTCGTTCATTTGATTAGATCTTGACATTGGATTGCAAAATAGCTTATTATATCATATAAGGGGTCCAAATGGTCCATTTTGAGTTCTAAGGCAACCATGGCCACTTGTATCATACCATATATTTTCAACCATCATACTCTCCCATTCATAGGGATTCACATATGTTCATAGAGAATAAGTCAAGAAAATTACCAATTAAGTGCACTTTTATTGCGTACGTCGGGGTTAAAATTTCTAAATTCGCATTTTGTGGGCCCTGTGGATGTTCCAACATTATTCTTTAGTCCTTTATTAGTTATACAAGTCATACATAGCTCAAAATAGCAAACGGTTTTAGGCTCACAAACTCGGTTTTCCTTTCTTTCTTCTCGAATAACACAGTGGTAGATTTTAAGGAAACTTTGAAAAATCATAACTAAATATAGAAAAATTAAAATCTACCATGCTATAGCTTTTTGGAAAGTTTTGAGTGTTAAATTTAAAAGTAATTTCAAGTCATAAACATAGCATCTAGACCATGTTTGACATAATAAAAGGTACAAAGGTCTGATTGGCTATTGGTACCAATATAGGTTTCGAATACGAATTTACAATTGTCCAATTAATTTCATAAAAATTCAATCCATGCAAATGATACCAATCTAAAAAGCTATGGATGTTAGATAGAGGAAAAAAATTATTCTAGACCATTCCAGATTCGTTCAGACTATGAAAACCAATCAAACTATGACACAGGTCTAACTGGTTGCCTGCTATTGGATAGCAAATTAAAAAATTCATATCTCCTTCTTTAGACATCCAAATGAGGTGCTTCCAATTGGCACAAGTCACTAGGAAGGTCTAGTTTCTGTATATAAATTTCTTGGCAATTGGACATCATTTGCCCCATGATTGATGTAAAACAATTTTTAGACCAGGTGTACAGTAACAGTGACCATATTAGAAAAATTTCCCAACTTCAAAAATTCATCAAATATTTTGTAGACCTCCAAAAATTACCCACTTTAGCTTTTCAAAAAACTCTTAACAAGCTCTAGATGCATGCCAAATTTCTAACCAAGAAGAGATCATTTGGACAAAAAGTGGTATAGCTCACCAAATTGGTCAATTTTTATCCAATTGAGGTACCAAATTTGTCCAAATAATTTCCTTTAGTGTTTGGCACCTCTTGGGCAAGTTTAAAAGCACAAATATGACCTAGACACTACCCAAGTGGTTCCAAACCTCATACATTTCATTTTGAGTATCTCACACCCAATAATACACTAATATATACATGCCATCCATGATTCAAAATTCATATTTCTATTGCTTTCATGCTACATAGAGTATATATAGTATCTATACATCATATTGCATTTTCTAAAAGTCTTACATCACAAAAATAATATGTACAAAGTCACTTTGATATTCGCCTATAATTTAAACTACATAATAGGTAAAGTAAGGCTTTTCATTGTTTTTAGCTTGCATTTCCTTGTCCTTGAGCACCATCTAGACATTTCAAGAGTGAGAGGGAAAGGGGAGTGAGATTCTAAGAATCTTAATAGCTCACACACCCATTCACACATAAATTCAAAGCATACATACATCAAAATCACAAGTGTGTAAATATAAAGTGTGTAATGCCACATTTCTACATCAAACCATTCTCATGCTCTAGGGACTTTTAGTTTTGCCTCACCCAATTCCTAGAACTTTTGGATTTGCCTCACTCTTGGCCTTAGGACTTTTGACTTAGCCTTACCCATCCAAGGGACTTTTGGCCTAGTCTTACCCATGTCTTGAGGCTGTTGGCACATCCTCACCCATATTAAGAGACTTTTGGCATTATCTCATCCTTATGAGCCAATCTTACAACCAAATCCATTCAAGATCACACATTGGTACTAATGCAACATCAAGACATTAAGTGGCATGTTATCAAATCACAAGAGTACATGCAAACACACAATGATATATATATATATATATATATATATATGCATACAAGAATGTATAAAGAATAAGGTGGAGAGCTACCTTGAATTGGTGCAAGCCTTTCTTGATCCTTTTTCTTCCCTTTTCTAGTCCCACAAACACATCTAGGTGGATTGGAGTTCTCTTGGCCTAAGCATCATAAATAGCACACAATTACACTCTTGAAGCAAGCCAAGACACTACACTTTTTCTTAAAAAAATAAATGATTCCATGGTTCACATAATGGCTCTATTAGTGGCCTATTGAAGCAACCCTTGTAATTTAAGTTCAATACTCCATTCTTTTTTCCTTTCTAGGCTTCTTGAGCCTATTCAAGGTCCTTGAAGCTATCACATAATCATTTGCACAAGTGGAAAACTAAGTTACTTCTTAAGCCATCATTATGGATACCATTGTCCCATCTTTTATTCCATGGCTCCTAAATTTTTCCCAGTAGTTCCTACCATCTTCTAACATTATAAGGAGTCCCAAACCAAGGCTAGAACAAATTAAAACATCCTCCAACCTCATGCTCTTGCCTTAGCCAAACAAATGGAACAAAGTAGGGTTCTTAGACTTCTTGATTTTTCCTTGATGGGAGAGCCACTTGGGGAGGTTTCTAAGGGTCTTAGGAGTTCGATGGAATTCTTAAATGGTCAAGGTTCATAGATTAAATTAGTTTTCATAATTCCCTCAAGAAGCCAACACTTTTCTAACTTAATTTTTATTAATTTTCCATGGAATTTCTTGGCATATTTCATCTTCCGATGGCCTAATTCCCTTGTTCCTCTCTTGTTTTGGACAGAACTTCCTCTCCCCTTCATGGTTCTATTTTGGCCCAACATACACCAAAGAGGAGAGCAAAAGAATAAAGAAACTAGGAACAAGATTTACTTTAGTTTCAAGCTTACTTCCAAGGCTTCTCCTTCTTGGTTCTCTCTTTCTCAAACAATTCAAACTCCCCCTCTAAATTTTGGACCAAAAATAGAACCAACCATTTCAAGAAAGCCATAGAAAGAGAGCATAGAAAGAGGGGAGCAAGAGTGAAAGAGAAAGAGCATGAAAATTTCCAAGATTCCTTACCTTTCTTAGCTTTTCTCCCTCCTTCTTCTCCCCCTCTTTATGTGCCCAAAGAAGCTCTCTCTTTTCTGTATTTTAGGTAGAACAGAATTATGTAGGAGAGAGGAAAAAAATAGTGAGTTTTTAAGGAGTGTCCAAGAAGCTTTTTTCTGGAAAAAATTACCATTTTGCCCTTTTGTAATGGCATTTCCAGTTTGACTTCATTTTAGCTTCTTTTTGAGAACCATCTTTTCTATTATAAAATTTAAGTTCCTAATTCAATAAAATGCCTTTGGAATAACTCAAATCAGAGCTAAAATCTTCTCAAATGAACTGGTCAAAATTTAGGTCAACCGACGATGGAAAAAGTACACCGGAGGGTTTTTACTAGTCCTGGGGCTTCCCATGATTTTCGAGGCCTCTGAGAACCTTAGGCAACTCAAAATTATCATTTAAAAAGCCCTTCTATGTGTTTTTCTAAAATTACACTTATTTACGAAAATGCCACTAGCCTTTTGGCAAATTTTTTGAATAACTTCGGTCTTAGTTTCTTAGCAACTCAAGGATCAAATATCCGTTTTCTATTATTTAAAATTTTATCAAATTTTTATTTGGCCTTGAATCACTCATCTCAATGGACTTACTTTTTAAATTGACCCATCATGATGTTTTTACCATGTATTAGACGTTACAACTTGAGCAGGTGAGAATGCACTAAAATGGCCTTCTAAACTTATTTTAAAGGTGCATAAACCCAGAAATAAAAAACTCACTCTCTCATCCTATGCCATACACAAGGATATACATACTTTCTATTGCCATTCAATACTTAAAAACTACATTATCATTCATTTGACATTAAACCTTATACATACATCAAATATATAAGTAATTACACATGTTCAAATGATTACATAACATTTCCATCATAGTATTATATCACTTTCCATTCATATGGCTACAAAATAAGCAAAACTAGACACTTTGTTGTTAAGCTTTCATCTCCTAACTTAGTGGCTTTCATTATCTTGCTCATTTGGTCCACCTAGCATGTTAAGATATTGGAGAGGAGAGAATGAGATTCAAAGAATCCCGATAGCTCATCCCCCGTTCAATCACACATAAAGAATGCAATTCAAGTCTTAAGGATGCATGCATGAGCATAATGGAATGTGTGATCATTCAAGAACCATTCTTGGCATTTGAACAAGTCATACAAAGCATACCTAGGCTTGCCAAGTAGGTAGATTAGCCTCACCCATTCTCTTCAAGGTTATTAGACTTGCCTCACCCTTTTTCTTAAAAGCCTTAAACTAAGCCTTACCCTTGGGAGACTCTAGACTTTGTCTCAACCGTTTTCAAGGGTTCTTGGCTAATCCTCACCATAGTTAAAAGGTTCTTAGCTTCTCTATACTCAAGCAAACCAAGGTAAATATATAAGACATCATTTAAAAACATAATACAACATCATGGTACCATGGGATATAGGCATATACTATAACACTTTTCATTGCTTAAAACACACACACATACACATTCAAAGACAAGATAAGCACACATTCATGCACGAGAGAAAGAGGAGAGAGCTACCTTTGTTATGCTTGCAAACCTTTCCCTTGGATCTTGAATTCTCTCCCTCGGCCTCACACACACAAGGGTGTAAGGTTTGTTTCTCTTGGCCTAAACATAATATATGGAAGTCAATTAAGTTCTTGGAATCATCTCTAAAGCTATACATCTTCCTTAAATACTAACATGATTTAATAGCCCTTTATGGTTCCAAAGTGCACCTAATGAAGCAACATCTATCATTTAAGTTTTAGGCTCCATTCTTTCCTTTCATTTATGATTCTTGACTCTTTTTAAGTCTCTTAGAGTCGTCACACAATTAAAACAAGGAGTCTAACTACATGTTGCTTCTTTAGGTCATATTATGAAACCTATAATGCCATATCACTTTCTATGGTTTCTAAAATTTTTCCAAGGCTTCCTCTCATTCTCTTCCATCATATGTGACTCAAAATAAGCTTGGAATAAATTACAAATACCCCTAGGTGCTCCAAGTCCCTTAGGCCGAGGCTATGCTCCTTCTTAGCACCTTTAGAGTTTTCTTTGTTTTCTTGATGGAAGATTCATGTGAGGAGCCCTTTAGGGATCTTAGAAGCTTATTCAAACACTCATTTAGATCTAGCATTCATTGTATCAAATCATATTTTACAAGGGACACTTGAAACCTTAGGTTTTCTATCTTGAAATCTAATGGCTAGTTTGGTGTTTCCCTTGCATATTCTTATTCTTCACACTCAATTTCCTAAGATTCACCCTTGGTTCAACTTAAAATCCATGCCCTATTAGAGCTCCCTAGGTTGGATGAACCAAGGAGAAGAAGGGAACAAGAGATATCTACTATGGAATGAAGATTTACCTTTTTTTTCCTTAGTTTCTTGGATGATTCTTCCTTTCCTTAGCCTCTTCCCCTCAAATCTGAAAATTCCACCTCTATTCTACCCTCAAAATAGATCCAAGAACTTTAATAAAATCATAGGAAAGAAGGAAAGATGGAGGAGAAGGGGTTTGTTAAAGAGAAAGCATGAAAAACTAAGAAAATCTATACATTTTTCCTTGTTTTTCTCCCTCCTTTCTTCTCCTTCTTGTGTGCCTAAAACCCCAGCTCTCTTCTCTGGTTTTGGGAAAAAACAAATGTGGCTAAATGAAGGAGGAAGTGGGGTGTGACATATATATATATAACTAGGTTTGGAAGAACTTTTCAAAAATTCCAATTTCATCCATTCGTCTTGGCATTTTCGTTTCTAGTTCATTTTATCTCCTTTTTGAAAACCTTATTTTCTATCATAAGATTTAGATTCCTAATTTAATAAAATGCCTTTGGAATCATCAAATCAGAACTAAAACCTTTCCGAATAAATTTGTCAAATTTCAGGCTCACTACCATTAAAAAAGTCTACCGAGGGATTTTAACTATCCCGAGGCTTTCCATGGTTTTTAGGGCCTTTGAGAACCTCGAAGAACTCAAAATTTTCACTTAAAAAGCCCTTATGTGAGTATTCTAAAAATTGCTTGAAATTACAAAAATGCCATTACATTTCATTACATTTTTGTTAAAATCTGTCTGGCTATTCTGGCTTTAGTTTCAAGGTACCTCTGATCTTGAATCACCATTATTTGAGGTCTATAATATTATTCTAATTTTATTGGACCTCAAATCACTCTATTTGGAGGACTTCCTTTTGTATCCAGTGAATTTTGTATGTTAACGGAGAAATTGTATGTTACGTTTCTCACATTTTCTCACATTTTTGAGGAGCTAGATATCACACATGGCAACTTCTTTTAAACTTCTTTGACTTTGAACTATGCATTAGGTCACTTAAAGTGCACTTAAAACCCTCTTTTACTTGCTTTCAAAATACATGCCTATTAGGTGACAATTACATCATTTAAAATGCTCAAAATTTACCATATTTAAGAGCCTAAACTTGTGAAATCACCTTTAGTTTTTAACTTCCCATAAATTGTTCTTCACTTAAGCTTTAGGTTAGGGATTCCACTAAACATAGATCTTGGGCAAACTTATACTTCTAGAATTCATAATTTAAGCTACAAATTCCATATTTACTATTTATATGGTCATTGGTACTATTCATTTGGTATTTTCACTTTTTGACGTATTAGAACTCATTATGTATCCTTAAGCCTCAAGGGGTAACTTCTAAAATCTAAGTTCTAGGTTTCAAACCTTATCATATATAATCTAAGTAACCTTATTACGATTCATTAGAGGCATTACAAGCTTGCTTACACAAGTCTAACACCAATTGGTTATATATTCTTATACTCTAGATATTCAACTTTTAAAGTCTAGCTTTTAAATTCATTCTAATACTTCTATTATTGTTCTTATATCATTTTAAGACTATCCATATCCTTAAAATCACTTGAACAACTTCCTAGGCCCTTTAATTTCTTCATAGCCAAATAGGTACCATAAAAACCCTAAGTTAGAGATTTTAAGGATTTATTTAATTCTAGACTTAAATTCTTATTCCTTATATCATCAAACATCTAGACACACTAATTAGGTGTCGAAAATAACATGGTTACCTACTTATTTATGCCTTAGTTGAATTCACATGCACAATGGCCTATCTTGCTTTCTTTTATGAGTCAATGGAAACCAATATTAGATATGAAATCCTTATATGTTAAAACCCTCGAATTTATCAAGAACACATGAAGAAAACCCCATTTCTCATTTTCTCTCTCATAGTTGAACCATCTATGCCAAGAAACACAAATTTTTCAAGTGTTTCACCTAGAAACTTACCTCAATGTGGAGTACTTTCGCGTAGATTGATTTCCTCTACATAGTTTCTTGAAAAGAGCCTTTTTTGTGTTGGGTCAGATCTTAACTTCAACTTTTTATGAAAAGAAAACCACCATTAAAAAGTTCTCAGAAAGTAGATTAATCTTCCTAACTGGCGTGAGATAGAATGAAGCTGTTTACTTACCTAAAACGTGGCTTAAAAACTCTTTCTCTTCCCTTTTTCAAGACACCATTAATGGCTGAAAATCTAAAAATGGAAGGTTGGAGAAGATAAGAGGATGTGGCTTGCTTAAGGAGCTTCATTTTATAATTTTTTAAAATGACCATTTTACCCTTGGTTGCAAAATCACTATGTTTAGACTCATTTTCTGGCTTTTCAAGATTTGACCACTTCCTACATAATTTTAGGTGCTCTCTCACATAAAAACATTATTTTTGGAGTTTAGATATATTAAATAGTGAAAAATAACTTCACTTATTGTCACGGTATTGTCTATCTCATTTAGCATATCAAAAGGGTCTTTACTGATTTTGATTGCCCTTATAGTTTTAAGGATCTCTAAAAATCCTAGTAAATTTAATTTTGACATTTAAAACCTTTTTCCTTGAGTTTTTAAAATTTTTCTTAAAATTATGATTTTGCCACTAACATATCATTTCACTCTGTTTAGACACTTTGGCTTTGTTTTCATTACGTATATGATTTCATAACCTTTTTTTAATGTTTTGATTAATATTTTACCTTTAGTTAACCTTAATTCATTTTTACTTTAAGGTCCTCTTTCATTAACATATCGGTTCTAGTTTAGTTAAAAACTAGATTTTACAATGAGATTTACTACTAAGATTCTTTCAAGAATCTCACCCTCTGTGTCTTGTACTAGCCATGACAAGTTCTTCAAGTAAGGAGAAAGAGATTGAGATGAATTAGAACTTCTGAAAATGATGTTGTGGCAAATTTTGACATATAGAGTAGTTGATGTATATTATGGAACCAAATGGATAGCAAACATGATGTATTCTATGATAATATGCAAGAGCACTTTATGTACAAGATTATGGTTATGCACATATGCCAATTTGATGTAGTCACAAGTGTATAGGTCATAATTTGCTATGTGATGCATTATGGGTTCCATGTGCAACATGGGATGTGAGATAGTACTTTTTAGTAACTAGTCTTATTTCATGTAATGGCTCCTATTATAATACCTTAGCTCTCTAGCTTTTACTCTATATCTTATAGGCTTATTATTACACATTTCTAAGAAAAATAGCATATTTAATAGCATAAAATTGCGTAACGGAAAGCCCAATTAATTCATTTTATGCTTCATGGACCTTGTGAGCTCATCAATATCATTTTCCATCCATAAGATATTCATCCATATTAGAACCATCCTCATTCATCTCACAAAGCACGGATTTTGTAACACATTCCACAATATCAGATTTTTAGCCTCGGGTTGGTGTTCCAAATTTTTGATATAAACTTTGAAAATTCATAACTAATTCTAAAAAACTTAAAATCATGCATATGATAGCTTTTTAGAGAACTCTAAATGTTAACTAGTGATAAAAATAGTTCTAGGCCAAGAAAACACCATCTGCACCATGAAAAACAATAGAACAATAACAGAAGTCTCTACTATGTCTTGATATTGACCATAATTTTCAAAAATTTGGTTCTCTCTCTACAGAGCTTCAAATGGGGTGATCTTAGTGGCTATGGAAAGATTATGGTGTCTAGTTTATTTCTATAAAATTTCATGATCATTGAACTTCATTTGACCAATGTGTGATATAGAGAAACAAACTAACCAAATGAACAGTAACATACTAATTCTACGTAATTTGGCCAACTTTGAAAAATCATAATAAATTCTCTAGAGCTTAAAATTAGGTGCTCTTTAGCTCCATGAAAAGGATGAGACCTACTTTCTTGCCAAATTTTATGCAAAAATGTATCCATTTGGTTAAA
The DNA here is from genome assembly GCA_032878935.1 of Erythrophleum fordii. NCBI lineage: Eukaryota > Viridiplantae > Streptophyta > Magnoliopsida > Fabales > Fabaceae > Erythrophleum > Erythrophleum fordii. Next base: position 12,747,901 of record JAVQMF010000033.1, read on the forward strand.
CTTTGGTTCAGCTTAAGATTTGGTCAAATTTGAAGTCCATAATGGGTTCCATATGTACCGAATGCTCTTTTCATCTTTCCACAACCATTTGAGCATATCCAAAAGCATAAACATAGCCTAAGGAAGCATGCCAAATAGTTCAAATAATCATAAAGCTCAATCTCACCATACCACATGCATTCATACATATGAACATAAGGGTGCTAGGGTATCAATCTCCAACATATGCATTCATTTAGCTTCAAGATTGATATACACATCATAAATACATACATTTAAACTTGTTCAAGTGGTTACATCTCATATATGTCATGTCTTTACAAACTTTGACATCAAATTATATTCAAAGCTATGCTATTGTCAAAGTGTTGCGCTATATACTCCTTAGCTCCCATTTTTGCTTCCTTGAGCATTACCTAGACATAGTTAGATAGAAAATAGAGAAGAGTGAGATTCAAAGGATCCCAGTAACTTTTTACCCTTTCAAACATACATAATGGGACATGCTTTTTAAGGAGGGTGGAGGCCTAATTACAATATTTTCTAAATTTCAATTTTGTCCCTTAACTTGATTTTTTTTTTATTTGAGCTCATTTCAACTCCTTTTTTAGAGCCATCTTTTCCATTATGAAATTTAGTTTATTTAATTCATAAAATGCCTTTGGTTTCACCCAAATCTGATTTAAAACCTTACCGAACCATTTAGTCAAAGTTTTGGTCAACCAATGATAAAAAATTATATCTTAAAAGGGTTTTGATGATTCTAGATGTTTCTATGGTTTTTAAAGCCTCGGAGAACCCTAAAAAACTTAATTTTTTCATTTAAAACTCCCTCCTTTGAGTTTTCAGAAAGTTGCTTAAAATTACAATTATACTATTGCATTATTCCTTAAATTCATTCGATCATTTTGGCTCTAATTTCAGGTTGGTCTTAGGCTCTAAACCACATTTTGAGATACTCTAACTATCATTTTATTCTTATTTGGCCCAATTTACTCTACTTTAGGGTGTTCCAGTATTAATGTATAAGGTTTAGTTCTGTTTATGAATCATTGGTTATTACATTTTACCCCCTTAAAAATAAATTTTATTCTCAAAATTTGAGATATGTACTTTAATTAAAGAGTAATGGATTTTGCTTTCTCATATCATCTTCAAGCTCCCAGGTTGCCTCATCAGATGATAGACCTTTCCAAACCACTTTCACCAGAGAAATATTCTTGTTTTTCAATGTTAGATATTAGTATCAATGATTTTCTCTAGTGTCACCATATTCGATAAGTTATCTTGCAATTAATATGCTCATATTCTTTAACATGTGAGGGGTCTAGTAAATACTTTTTCAATTAGGAGACATGGAATACATTATGGATTTAGGCTAGGTTGGGAGGCAAGGCAACACGGTAGGCAACAGGTCCAATTTTTTCAAAGATCTCAAAGGGACTAATATACCTAGGACTGAACTTCCTCACCTTAATAGGATGACCCACATTAGTAATTGGAAATACTCAAATGAATACATGGTCTACATTTTCAAACTCTAACAATCTTCTTCTTTTATCAGCATAGCTTTTTTACCTACTCTAGGTCATAAGGAGTTTCTTTCTAATTAACTCTATCTGCATAGTGGTTTGGTGTACTATCTCAAGTCTTATCAAGCTTTTCTCACCTAGCTCAACCCAATATAGAGGTAATCTACACTTTATCCCATACAAATCCTCATAAAGGACAATCTGAACACTGGAATAGTACCTATTATTGTACGCAAACTCAGCTAAAGGTAAATACACATTCTAGCTTCCTCTTATTTCTAACACACACACCCTCAACATGTCCTCTAAGGTTTGGATGGCTCGTTCAGTCTTACCTTCTCTCTGGGGGTGATATGTAGTGCTAAATGTCAACCTGGTCCTCAAAAAAGTCTATAATGACCTCCAGAAGTTTGATATGAACTTAGGGTCTCTATTTGATACTATGCTATTAGGTACTCTATAATACCATATTATTTCTAACATTGATCCTCTTCTTACAAGTGGGATTATACATTTCATCAAAGAAATCCCAAGAAAATACATTAAAATAATGAATTAAATTACGTTGCGTAGCAGATAAATTTTCATTTTGCGTCTTTGAGACCCATGAATTCACCAATAACATTCTTTAATTATTTTCCATTCATACAAATTATAAAATTCTCAAAACTTAGCACAAACCACAGATCAAGAGTCAAAAACTCTAAAATTTTCTTTATTCTTCACGGCTATACAGTGACAGATTTCAGAGGCAACTTTGAAAAATCATAATTAAATGTAAAAATACCAAAATCATACCAACCATAGCTTGTTGGCAAGATCTAGGAGTTAACTTCACACTAAAAATAAGTCCCAGTCATGAAAATCTCATCTAGACCATATTTGATAATTAAAAAGGTAGAGAAGTCGAGCTGTCCAAAAATCTGATATAGCTTACTGATATAAACATTGTAAATTCATAATTAATTCCAAAAAATTCAATCCATGCAATCTATACTAATTTGGAAAGCTACAAATGTTAACTAGAGGAAAAAAATAGTTCCAGACCAATCTAAGAGCATTCCGACCCCGAAAATCAATCAAACAGTAACATGGATCTGGAGGTGCGCCTAGAACAGAATAGCAATTTCAAAAATTCATATCTCTCTAGACATTAAAATAAAGTGCTTATAATTGGTACAAGTTACTGGGAAGGTTTAGTTTCTCCTTATAAAATTTTGTGGCAATTGGACATCATTTTCCCCATGATTGACACAGAACAAATTTCGAACTAAATGAATAGTGTACTAACCAAAAATTAAAAAATTTTTAACTTCAAAAATTCACCAAATATTATTTAGACCTCTAAATATTACCCACATTAGCTTTCCAAAAAGCTATTAACAAGTTCTAGATGCATGCCAAATCTCAAATCAAGAAGAGCTCATTTGGACAAAAAGTGGTGTAGCTCACCAAAATGGCCATTTTTGCTCCATATAAAGTACCAACTTTGTCCAATTGGCCTTTTTTAATGTTTGGCACCTCTTTGACAAGTTTAAAAGCATGAATATGACTTTTGTGAACTACCCAAGTGGTCCCAAATGCCATGCATCTTGTTTTGGCCATTCCACATCCAATAATACATAATTAACCATAACCATATAAGAGGCAATTTCCATGATTTCATTGATTTATGGCTACATAGAGTATATATAGTATCCATTCATCATTTTACATTAGCTCATAGTCTTACATCACAAAAATAATATGTACAAGCTCACTTTGACATTCCATTACAAGTAAGGTTACATAATAAACAAAGTCTAACTTCTTAAGGTTCTTAGCTTGCATTCTGTGCCCCTTGAATGCCACTTAGACATTTAAAGATGGAAAGGGAAGAGGAATGAGATTCATAGAATTTCAATAGCTTACACACCCATTCATACATACATTCAAGGCATACATACATCAAGTGTGCAAATAAACAAGCTACTAGAACCATAAATGCTCATTTACAAAATGTTCATGCAATACTTTCACACTTAAGCCATCAAGAAGCTCTATGGACTTTTGGTTTTATCTCACCCATTTCTAGGACTTTGGGATATGTCTCACCCTTGGCCTAGGGACTTTTGACTTGGCCTCACTCATCCAAGAGACTTTTGGCCTAGTCTCACCTATGCCATGAGACTTTTGGCATCACCACACCCTTATTAAGGGACATTTGGCATCACCTCGCCCTTATGAGCCATTTTCACAATCAAGAGATTCAAGACAACACATTGGTACTAATGCAATCTCAAGACATCAAATGGTATATTCTCAAATCATATGAGTATACACAAGCATACAAAGACATATATATGCACACAAGAATACAAGGAGAATGAGGTGGAGAGCTACTTTGAATTTATGCAAGCTTCCTTTGTCTTATCCTTCCCACTTTTTGGCTTCACAAGAACACCTAGGTGGGTTAGTGTTCTCTTGGCCTAAACACCATAAACAACACACAATTACATACTTGAAGCAAGCCAAGATACTAAACTCACTCTTAAACACACACTTGGTTCCATAAGTGGCATAATGGTTCCATAAATGGCCTATTGAAGCAGCCTTCACAATTCAAGCTCTAGGCTCCCATTTCTTTCCATTTCTAGGCCTCTTGGCCTCATTCAAAGTCCTTGGAGCCATCACACAATCATTTACACAAACTTAAAATCAAGTTGCTTCACAAAGCACCATTATGGACACCATTGTTTCATCTCTCAATCCATGGCTCCTAAATTTTTCCCAATGGTTTCTCCTATCTTTTAACATCATATAAAGTCCTAAACCAAGGCTAGAACAAATTAAAACATCCCCTAGCCCATGGATCTATGCTTGTCTGAACCATGTACCATAATGGAGGTTTATGGAGTTCTTGATTTTTCCTTAATGGGAGAGCCACTTGGGAAGATTTCTAGATGTCTTAGGAGCTCAAGGAAACACTCAAATAGCCAAAGAATTACTCACACAAAATCAGATTTTCCAAAATCCTAAGAAGCTTATACTTTCCTAATTTGATTTCTATTATTTTTTCTTTGAATTTCTTGCCATATTCCTCTTCCTCATGGTCTAAAACCCTAGTTCCTCCCTTGTTTTTGAATAGAAAACCTCTCCCTCATATGGTTCTAGTTTGGCCAAAATTATGCACAAGGAAGAAGCAAAGAGGAGAAACAATAAAACCATGAAATACCTTAAATTCAAGCTTGGTTTCAAGACTTGTTTTCCTTGGTTTTCTTCTCTTTAAGCAATTCAAATTGCTCTTCCTTGTTTTAAACTTAAAATAGAACCAATTCACTCAAATAAACTATGGAAAGAGAGGAGGAAAGGAGATGAATAAAATTGAAAGAAGATGGAGCATGAAATTCCTTGGATTTCCTTACCTTTCTTACCTTTTTCTTCCTCCTTCTCTCCCTCTCTTATGCACCCTAAGAAGCTGCTCCTTTTTTTTTTTGTATTTTGGGTAGAGGAAAGTCGTGCTATATGAGAGGAGAGAAAGGGGAGAAGTGTGTGGAAGCTTAAAGAAACTCATTCTTTTAAAAATTTTAATTTCATCCTTCTGTAATGGCAATTTTGTTTTGGCTTTATTTTAGCTCCTTTTTTAGAACCATCTTTTCTATTATAAAATTTTGGGATCTCAATTTAATAAAATGACTTTAGAATCACTCAAATTGGAGCTAAAACCCTCCCAAATGAATCCGTCAAAGTTTAGGCTCACTGCTATTGGAAAACATACACCGGAGGGGCTTTACCAGTCCTGAGGGTTCCCACGATTTTCAAGGCCTCTGAGAACCCTAGGCAACTCAAATTTTTCATTTAAAAAGTCCTCCTATGTGTTTTTTCAAAAAGTTGCAGTTATCTATGAAATGCCATTATATTTCGTCAGTTTTCATCACAATTTGTTTCACTATCCTAGCTCTATTTTTCTTTTTGCCTGAGCATGAAATTGTTATTTTTAGGAGCCTAAGACTCTACCAAAATTTTTTATGACATTATCTAGCTCATTTAAAAGGACTTGCTTTTATACGACTTATTTCATCATTTTACAAAAATTACATTTGTTACATTTTTCACCCCCTTAAAATAAATTTTGTCCTCAAAATTTAAATGTAACACCATGATTCTATGACTCATCTCATGCCATTTGTAGGTTAATTTCTATGAAGTGCATGAATTCTAAAAAAAAAGGCATTAAAAATATTGAATAAATTTGCATTGCGTAGGGGATGAATTTTTTATTCGGTATCCCATAGGCCATATAAACTTATTCAACTCATTCTCATATTTAATTCCATAAATAAAACTCATAAACGTCCAAGAAAGTGGCCTAAAACTCGTGCAAGTGGATGGAATACACAAAAATACTAGGTGCAGCCTCGACCAGAATTTTTAACTTTCTATCATAAATTTTGAAAAATCATAACTAATTCTAAAAAAATCAAAATCATACATTATTTACCATTCTGGAAAGATACAGATTATAATTTATGCTAAAAATATGTCCGACCTCAACAAGGCTGCTAGTCACTAGAAGTTGTTGAAACAATACTAGAGGTCGACTATCATCCCTAGTACTGACCTCTAATTTCAAAAATTCATATCTCCCTGTTCAGAGGTCCAATTGGGGTGATCTCCATGGCCATGGAAAGATTGTCATGTCTAGTTTATATCTATAAAATTTCATGGGCATTAGACATCATTTAGGCCTCAAATGATGTAGCCTAACTTTCTGACCATATGAACAGTATCTACATCAATTCAATAGAAAAATGCCAACTTTGGAAATTCATAATTAATTTCAAAGAGTTCCAAATAATTTAGCCTTTAGCTTCATAAAAATATCTGGATAAGATCTATATGTGTGCCAAATTTCATGGGCAAATTCATTCATTTGGTTAGATCTTGACATTGGCTTGCAAAATAGCTCATTTTATGTCTTACAAAGGGTCCAAATGGTCCATTTTGAGTTCCAAGGCAACCATGACCACTTGAGCACGTGGGAATGCATCAAAATGACTTTTTGAACTTGTCTCAAAGGTGCACAAACCCAGAATTTAAAAACTCACTCTCTCACCCCATGCCATACACAAGAACATACAAGGCTAGTCTTGCCATTCCATACCCAAATTGCACTATGCCATTCATATAACATTAAATCTCATTTGTACATGATACATTTGCATAATTACACATGTTCATAAGGTCATAGGATATATACGACAATGGATTACAATATTTGCCACTTATATGGCCATAAAAGAAGAAAAACTAGGTAAATGGTTATCAATCTCTTATTTTCCAATGGATGGCTCCCATTATCTTGCTCACTTGGTCCACCTAGCATGCTAGGACATTGGAGAGGAGGGAATGAGATTTAAAGAATCCTAATAGCTCATATCCCATTTCAATCATACAAAAAGAATGCAAAACAAGTCTTAAAAATGTATGCATGAGTACAAGGAACAATGTGAGCATTCAAGAAACATTCTTGGCATATGAGTAAGTCATATATTGCATATATAGGCTTGCCAAGTAAATGGATTAGCCTCATCCATTCACTTATAGATTTTGGACTTGCCTTACCCATTTTCTTTAAGAGGTTTTGACTCAACTCCACTCTTGGGAGACACTTTGTTTTGTCTTAACCATTTCTAAGGGTTCTTGGCTCATCCTCACTATGGCTAAGAGTTCTTGGTTTCTCCATACTCAAGCAAATCCAAGCAAATATGTTAAATGTAATACTCGGTTCTTTGAAAATGAGAGAAAATATGAAAAACATAACGTACGATTTTTCTGTTAACGTACGAAATTCACCAGATATAAAAGAAAGTCCCTCGAAATGAATTAGTTAAGGTACCAAAAAATTTGGGTAGCATTCTAGACTCCAGAAAATGAGAATCTCAGCCTCAGATAGAAAGAAAAATAGAGCTAGAATGAAGAAATGAATCGTGACGAAAAGTTGACGAAATGTAAGAGCATTTTCATTATTTTGAGCAAATTTTAAAATTTTCATAGGAGGAATTTTTAAATGAAAGTTTTAAGTTCTCCAGGGTTCCTAGAGGCCTTGAAAATAATGAGAAGCCCCAAGACAACTAAAGTTCCTCTGGTGGATGTTTTCTAATAGCGGTGAGCTTGAACTTTAACAGATTCATTTGAGAAGGTTTTAGCTTTGATTTGAGTGATTCCAAAGGCATTTTACTAAATTGGGAACCTAAATTTCATAATGGAAAAGATGATTCTCAAAAAGGAGCTAAAACAAATTAGAAACGAAAATGCCAAGAACGAAGGGCAAAATTGAAATTTTGAGAAAAAGGAAGCTTCTTGAATACTCTCCATTATTCACGTTTCTTCTTCCCCATATCTAAACTGACTCACTTCTGCCCTTAAACCAGAAAAATAAGGTAGCTCTTAGGCACACCAAAGGAAGGGAAAATGAAGAGGAAAAATTCAAGAAAAAGGTAAGAAAAGTGTAGAATTTTATACTCTCCTCTTTAGTAAACTAGTTCCTCTCATTTCCCTCTTCATTTCTATGGTTTTATTAGGGGATTTAGTGATGTTTTGGATCTAGTCTAGAGGAAGAATGATAGAATTTGAAGGGGAGGAATTCACCACTTAGAAGAGCACTTGAAAAAGGCTAGGAAATCAAGGTAAGTTGTTGTCTTCCATGCTTCTTCTTCCTTGTTCCTTCTTGTAGGCATTTCGGCCCATATACAGCCCAATCAAAGGGAAGTAAATTCTGGTCCTAACAAGTGAGATTCGTAGATTTTGGAGTGTGAGATACAAGTAGGTGCAAAGAAATCAAAGAAAGAAGCGTGAAAATGCAAGATAGGAAGGCTAGGATTTTGATTGCACCTTGAACTCTACCATGAATCCTAGTCATATTTCATGATATTTAAGAGTTGATATAGGCTCTTAAGACACTAATAGAGCTTTCTACATGATTCTGTTATCAAAGGAAGCAAAGAAACTCCATTGGTGCCATATGGAAGCATAACTTTAGCCAAGTAGAGTTCATGCACCTAGGGAGTGTTTTAATTCCTTCCAAGCTTAGTTTTGCATCATGTATGATGGGAGAATATAGGAGGAAGCCTTGGGAAAATTTTAGAAATCATAGAAAATGAGATGGCTTTATATGTTCCATATTATGGCTTAAAGAAGCAACATCTAGTTAGGCTTCTTGAATTAATTATGTGATGACTCTAAGAGGTTTAAATGGAGTCAAGAATCATAAGTAAATGGAGAGAATGGAGCTAAGATGATATTTTTCTAAGGTTGCTTCATTAAGTGCATTATGGAACCATAAAAGAGCCTTATGAGTCACTTAACTTTTCTAGTGAATATATGGCCTTAGAATTTAATTCAAGAGTATAATTAGCTTCCATATGATGTACCTACGCCAAGAGAAATGATCTCTACCTTCTTGGGTGTGTGAGGTCAAGGGAGAAGACTCAAGGCTCAAGGAAAAAGTATGCTTGTGTGGTAAAGGTAGCTCTCTCCACCTTCTCTTATGCATGATTGTGTGCTTACATTGTCTTTGAATATGTGTATGTATGTTTTAAGACATGAAAAGTATTTTAGCATAAGCTTTTATTCCATGGTACCATGATGATGTTTTATACATTTAAATGATATTTTATGTGCTTGCCTTGGTTTGCTTGAGTGTGGAGAAGCCAAGAACCCTCTAGCCATAGTAAGGATGAGCCAAAAACCCTAGAACTTGGTTGAAACAAAGTATAAAATCTCCTGAGAGTGAGGTTGACTCTTAAGAGTAAGGTTGAGTCAAGACCTCTTAGAGAAAATGAGTAAAGCAAGTCCAAAATCCATAAGTGAATAGGTGAGGCTTGTCCACTCACTTGGTAAGCCTATGTATGCTATGTATGACTTGATCAAATGCCAAGAATGTCTCATGAATGCTCATATATGTTAATATGCCCATGCATGCATTTTCAAGGCTTGTATTGCATACTTTATGTGTGATTGATAGGGAGATGAGCTATTGGGATTCTTTGAATCTCATCCCCTCCTCTCCAATGTCTTAACATGCTAGGTGAAGGTGAAGCAATTGAGCAAGGTAATGGAGGCCACAAAGTCTAGAAGAAGGACATTGACATCAAAATGCATGAAAGTGCCTAGTTTTGTCTCTTTTGTAACCACACACATGGCATATGATGTAATTCTATGATGAAATTGTTATGTAACCATATGAGCATATGTAATTTGTGACGACCCTAATTTCTTATCATCATAATTAAGGTTAAACACGCGATTAATCATCATAGGTTATGAAAATGTGGAGAAATTTAAACCTTAAAGTGATTAGAGTCATCAATCATATGATTACATACACTTATGTTCATAAAGGAATTAAACATCCATTTATAAGCCTTGGATTCTATTATTTATCAATTATAACTCATCCTAATGACTCTAGATCATCCCTTGTGATTAACATATAGAAAACCAAGGTTTTCTAGTTAATATAAGTGTTTCAGCATGTTAGCCGCGGCCAATTCCTTTCTTTTTTACCCCTTTCTTCATCACCACGGTGAGTTAGACCTTTGTCGCGGCCAACCTACATGGCGCCGCAGCGAAGAAGCCTCCTGGAACTCCCTCGCTCGCCTCTCGATATTGGCCGCGACCAATTCCTCATTCCGTCGCGGCCAATTCCTCTCTGGAATACCAGGGACATTTTCCCAAAAGTTCACCGCAGCCAATCCCTTAATTCGCCGCAGCGAATTTCTCTCTGGATGACTCCCAGTTTGACCTCTCAAATTTCACCGCGCCCAATTTACATTTCGTCGTGGCGAATTCCTCTCTGGCACTCTTTCTGGGCAACTTCGTCTCTATTGGCCGCGGCCAACTCCATTTTAGTCGCGGCAAAGTACCTTCTGGTCCTACACTCTGAAAATCTGGACTCATACTCTCCTTTCTCCCTCCAATCTCACCCTAAGGCCCTTCTAACTTAATTATGGGGCTCAAATAGCTTTCATTAGCCTAATTTATCTGGCTAATCTATCCTCTCTAATTCAAAATTCAAGGGTCAATTTCCTTTCTTTAATTACCCTATATAAGCAAATCCAGGGAATAACAACAACACAATTCATGCACCATTGACATTTAACATTAGATACACTTTCCATTAGAAGTTCCATACATCAGTGATTCATATCAATATTTCAAGGTTACATTCCTAAATGGTAAGTCATATCACAAGTTCAATAAGGTTTACAACATGTATTATAAATCCATATATCAATGTGCCAACTTAAAGTAAGGCCTACTCCTCAATAGGTACACATTATATTATCAAAATACAGACTCCTACAGTTGGCAATACAGATACATGATGATACTATACAAGACCTAACAAAATTAACATATACTCTATTCTACTCAGACCAAGTGTAGCTCCCCCACACCAGGCCTCAGCTCATGGATGTTCATCCACTTGCTTGCCCTTATCCTTACTCGAAGAACCTTCACCTGAAATTGTAATCCCATAAAATGGGGTGAGATATAAATCTCAGTAACCAAGACAATTCCATCATATAATCCAGTTTAATTAACATATAAGCATGAATCAAAATCAACATCAGAATCATATCAGTCATCTTAGCAAATGAACGATTAGGCTATCATGATTACTATCCCATACTAGCATACTAGCAATCATATTTTCACATGTTAAAGGTCATTAACATCGGGAGAGGCCCGTCCACAGCACCTACTCCCCATTGAGTACAACCAGGGCTCAGTGCATCTAGGGTTTAATCATAACCCGGTGCCCGATCAAAGCACATACACGGGTGGCAGCCGCACCACAGCTCCACCATGGACTCACAAGGTCTAATCATCATACAATAGATAGCCAACCAATTCATTCAACATTTCAAATCATTCATATACAGCAAGTATGAAATTTAAACCGACATATGCATGGAATTAATGAAAACCCCGGTTACCTCACTTGTAGACAAATTGCAACAGCCACTAATGGAGCAGAGTCTCCCTATAATCATAGCACAGATAATTACTACTCTAATCCATCATCAACAGTTACAAAAAGTACCCAAGGGATTTAAATGCTATTAACTACCTAAAGAATACTTACCCAACCACCACAAATACCAAATTCGGATTTAAGTGTCCTCTACCAGAAATCTCAATATTTCACCCAAAATCCTAAGCAAATTTGCATAAAATTACTACCCATAATATAAATAAGCTATGGGGTTCTCAAACCAACAAAGAAAGCATCAAAATGGGGGGGGGTTTAAACTCACCTAATACTAGCCCTAACCTCAACCTACGAATCTCACCAAGAAAATCCCCAAACACCCACATTTCAGATTTTGGGTATGATGAAAATACTCCAAATGAAAAACTAATTAGACCAAATTAAAGAGAAAGATGAGGGAATTAAGTTGTATAACTATTACCTTGGCTAAATCTTACTCTAAGTGTGTGAAAATGAAGAATTCTTGCCCCCAACCCTAGCCTCTTTCTCCACCTCCGAATTTGCTTCTTGTGTTTCAGCAAATGGGAAAGTGGCTGAAGCATTAGGGTTTTAGGTGGGTTTAAGTTGGGTCAAGGGATGGGTCATGGGCTGCTCCAAGGTCCAGATCCAATTGGGTTTCAGATTTTTGCTTGTTGGGCTAGTTTTAAAGTATTGGGTTGCAGAATTCTATTGGGCCAGTTTTATACATTGGGTTGCTGAAGTTTAATGGGGTTTGGGCCAAGTTTGAAGGGTTCAAGGGTTTGGGTCTACACCTAATTCATTGGGCCTCCATTAGCCTCTTATCATGATTTATTAATTTGGGCCTAGATGTAAATCTCTATCCTAAATGATTCTCAAACCCATGCTAATAATTTATCTCTCTAAAAATCCCCATTCACTTAACTTGCCCAATCATCCCATATTAATTATCCTTAATTAATCTAAATCTATGATTAACACCTTAATTAATCTTGGGGTGTTACATAATTACCCAAATGCATGATGTATAAATGAAATTTGATGCCAAATGTTTAAGATAGCATGATTTGGGTATCGAATGACAAGAGCTAGCATGTGCAATCTTGTGTATGGTATAGGGTGAGAGTGTGAGTTTGAGAAATCTAGGTTTATGCACCCTTGAGATAAGTTTAGAGAGTCATTTTGATGCATTCCCATGTGTTTAAGTGGTCATGGTTGCGTTAGAACTTGAAATGGACCATTAGGACCCTTTATATGGCACAAAATGAGCCATTTTGCAACTGAATGTTAAGATCTGGCCAAATGAACGAATTTGCCCATGAAATTTGGCATACATGTAGAATTATCTAGAGATTTTCAAGAAGCCATGGACTAGATTATTTGGAGCTCTGTGGAATTAATTATGAATTTTCAAAGTTAGCACTTTTTTGTTGAACTGATGCAGACATTGTTCATATGGTCAAAAATTTCAGAAGTGTCATTCTTCCAATGCTTATGAAATTTTATAAGCATAAACTAGATATGATAAGTTTTTCATGGCCACTAAGATCACCCTAATTGGACCTTTGAGCAGGGAGATATGAATTTTTGAAGTTGGAGATCAATACTAGGGATGACAACTGACCTCTAGTACTGTTCCATCAATTTCTGGTAGCTAGCGGCCTCTGTTGTGCTCTAGATTTATTTTTATATAAATCAGACATATGCAGCTTTCTAGATTGGTATAGTGTTCTTGATTTTAATTTTTCTAGAATTAGTTATGATTTTTCAAATTTCAAATATAGAATATGGAAAACCAATTCGAGGCTGCACTAGTATGTTGTGTATTTTCTCCCTTTTCTCAAGGTATGGACCATTTCTTGAGCTTATTATAAGTTGTATTTATATATTTAAATGTGAGAATGAGATGGATGAGTCCATATGACCCATAGGATGTAATGTCCCGTTTTCATTAAACGATGGAAATGGGCACGCTTTCAAAGTAAGTCCCCTAAGATGAGTGATTCAAGGCCAAATAAAATTTGGATAAAATGTTAAATAATAAAAAATGAGGATTTGAGCCTTGAGTTGCCCAGAAACCGGGGTCGGAGTGATTTGAAAATTTTGCCGAAAGGCCAGTGGCATTTTCGTAAATAAGTGCAATTTTGGAAAAGCACCTAGGAGGGCTTTTTAAATGGAAATTTTGAGTTTTCCAGGGTTCTCAGAGGCTCCAAAAACCATGGGAAGCCCCGGGACCGGTAAAGACCCTCCGGTGTAAGTTTTCCAATGTCAATTGACCCAAACTTTGACCGATTCGTTCGGAAGGGTTTTAGCTCCGATTTGAGTGATTCCAAAGCCATTTTTATTAAATTGGGAACCTATTTGTTATGATGGAAAAGACGGTTCTCAAAAAAGAGCTAAAACAAAGGAGAAACAAAAAGGCAAAGTATGAAGGGCAAAATGGGAATTTTTAAAGAAAGTCACTTTACCCTAGCTATATATAGGTGGCACCTCACACTCTCCTTCATTCACTTCAGAATTTCCAGCCCTAAATCAGAAGCAAATCCCTTGGAGAGTCGTGCACAAAGAGAAGGGAAGAAGGAGGAAAGATTCAAGACTTTAGGTATGGAATTTTGCTTGTTTTTCATGCTTTCTCTCCTCCACTTTCTTCTCCTCTTTTTCCCTCTTCTTCTCCATGATTTCTCTGAAGTTTTAAGGGCTGTTTTGAAGGGAGAACAGAGGGGAAAGTTCGAATTCCAAGTAAGGAGGCCAAGGAAAGCAAGAACAAGCAAGAAAATCCAAGAAAAACAAGGTATTTTGCAATTCTCCCACTTGGTCTTCTTCCTCCCTTCCATGACCATTTCGACCTACACTTGGACAGATCTTAGGATTTAGATTTTCAACCAAACCAAAGGTGATTCTTAGGTATTTGATGGAGAGGAATAAGAATATGCAAAGAAAACTAAGGAAAATGCATTAGAAAGCAAGATGCAAAACCTAGGGTTTTAAGTGCACCTTCCAATTTCTGGATTTGTATGATGCTTCCTAGGTCTAAGTTAGAGTATAAATGAGTTCTTGAGACACCAAAGATGCTCCCCACAAGCTTCCTCCTTCAAGAAAAGCAAGAAAACTCTAAGAAGCCCAAAGGAAGCCTATGTCTCGGCCTAGGCTTGTTTGTGTAGGTGGGGGGAGTTTTAAATTTTTCTAAGGTCATTCTTGAGTCATATTTGATGAATGAAAATGAAAAGAGGCCTTGGAAAAATTTTAGAACTCATGGAAAGTGATTTAGTGTCTTAGGTTCCATAATATGACCTAAAGAAGCAACATGGTGCTAGGCCTTTTGTTTTGATGATGTGAGGACTCTAAGAGGCTTAAATGGAGTCAAGAATCATATTTGAAAAGAAAGAATGAGGCCTAGAAATCATTTGAGGGATGTTGCTTCATTAGGTGCCAATATGGACCATAATGGAGCCTATAGAGCAATCTAGTGTTTCATTAAATTGTGTAGCCTTAGAGTGTGGTTCATGAACTTAATTGGCTCCCATAATTTGTGTCTAGGCCAAGAGACACTATTTCCACCAACTTGTGGGTGTGTGGCTAAAAGAGGAGGTTTAAAAGCTAAGGAAAAAGTGTGTACTTGCATACAAGGTAGCTCTCTTCACCTTCTCTCATGCATGGATGTGTGTTTAGCTTGTTTTATAATGTGTGTATGTGTATTTTCAAGCTTTGAAAAGTATGCTAGCATGCCTTTACATGTCATGATCCTTGATGCCATGTTATGTTTTAAATGACTCCATGATGTTTGTATGAGTTTGCTTGAGTGTGGAGAGGCCAATAACTCTTTCCTTGGGTGAGGATGAGCCAAGAACCCTTGAGCTTGGTTGAGACAAAGTAAAGAGTCTCCCAAAAGCAAAGTGGGCTCCCAAGAGTATGGTTGAGTCCAAAGTGCTCAAAGAATGGGTGAGGCAAGTCCAAAATCCATGAGGAGAAGTGTGAGGCCAATCCAAACACTTAGTGAGCTCTTGAATGTCTTGTATGATTGATTCACATGCCAAGGTTGCTTTTAAAATGCCTATGATTTCTACTTTCTCCATGCATGCAATTGTGAAACTTGCTTGCACATATTATGTGTGATGGAATGGGAGATGAGTTATTGAGATTCTTGAATCTCACTCCCTCCTCTTAAATGTCCTAATATGCTAGGTGGACCAAGTGGACATGGCAATGGGAGCCAACCACCTTGAAGAAAGAAGATTGCCATCCTTATGCTTGATTTTTGGTCTTTTGAGTCATAAGGAGACTTCATGATGTATATTATTATTGTAAATAGTCTATGACCCCTTGAACAAATGTAAAAATGATATTATGTGATAGATAAATGAATGAGTATGGTGTATGACTAATAGCACATGTTTTGAGTATGAAATGCCATGATATGAGAATGTAAAGTTTGGTGATTATGTGTATAAGTATGGGTTGAATGGCCAAAATGAGATGCAAATGGTTTGGAACCATTTGGGCAGCTTCCCCAAGTCTTAAACATGCTTTTAAACTTGCCCAAAAGGTGCCAAGACCAAAGGAAATACATTTGGCAATTTTGGTACCCAATATGGAGCCAAAATTGACCAAAATGGAATCCTATGCCACTTTTTGGCCAAATGAGTTAGTCTTGCCCTGAAATTTGGCATACAATTAGGTCTCATTAAGAGTTTTCTGGGAAGCTAAAGATCATAATTTTCGGAGACCTAGAGAATATTTGATGAATTTTCAAAGTTGGAATTTTTCATGGTTTCTGGTATGTACACTGTTCATACTGGCAGATTTGATTTTCGTGTCACTCGATGGCCAAATGGTGTCCAATGCTTATGAAATTTTATACACACAAACTAGAGGTTATAAGCTTTCTGTGGCCATCGAGATCACCTCATTTGGAGGTCTGAGCAGAGAGTTATGAATTTTTGAAGTTTGCTGTCAGTAACAGTGGCATCTCCAGAGCTCAATCACTGTTCCATCAGTTCCAGATATCTAAACGTATCTGTTTCATTCTGAAATTATTTTTAGTGTCAAGTTAACATTTGTAGCTTTCCAGAATGACTGAATGTGTGTCATTTCTATTTTTGTGGAATTAGTTATGAATTTCAGAAGTTTACATCAGTAACCTGAATCACAGCCCAGGCAGCCAGCGAGTTTGTATCTTTTTGGATGTCAAACGTCCTATGTGATGAATGCTGTAACTTGGACGTATTTTTAGTGTGACGTAGACATCCTAAGCTTTCCAGAATGACTAAGATTGCATGATTTTGAGTTTTCTAGATTTAGTTATGATTTTCCAAAGTTTGCCCAGGAAAGAGGCCAATTCTGGCCGAAAATGGATCTCCAAATTTACATGCTCCATTTTGGTTTCCATGGGTTGGAGGCATGTTTTGGGGTCTAAATGAGTTGTAATGATGCAATTAAATATGATGATGCATAATATGAACTCATATGGTCCATGTGACACCGAAATGAATTTTGAGGCATAGCGCAATGCGAAAATAATCCCAATTTTCTTGCTTTTCCCATGGAAATCCTACATAGTTCATGATATTATTCCATGTAAATGTATGAGATGGACTAGAATCTATGGTGTTACATAGGATACCAAAAGAAAATTTTTACCCATGGTAAAATGTATCTTGATTCATAACTTCCTATGCCATTATGTTGCTTTCTATAGAACAAGTATCAGATAAGGCATGGGGATTGCATGAGTGGAGTCTTAGAATTTATTGTGTTATATTTATTGATATTAGAGCAAAGTTTCAGGCTTTCTCAGATTGGATTTAGCTTGAGGATGTGGCAATAAGGCTATAGAAGGGTTTATATGATTATGAAAAGCCTTATATGAGACATCTTCGGTGCGTTAAGGTAGTCTATTACTATGTTTATGATAAGTAAGTTATAGAATAGTCTTAGAGTAAATGGTGAACATCGGGGATGTAACACCCTAAAATTAATTAAGGTGTTAATCATAGATTTGGGTTAATTAAGAATAATTAATATGGAATAATCAGTTTAAGTTGAGTGAATGGAAATTTTAGAGAGATAAATTATTAATATGAGTTTGAGATTTAATTGAGATAGAAACTTCACTTAGGCCCAAATTAATATAGGAGATCATGATATGAGGCTAATGGAGGCCCAATAAGCTAGGTGAAGACCTAATCTGATTCAATGTGATAGAGGCCCAAGATCCACCTTTTATAGGCTCTTATAATTGGCCTAACAACCTTTGTGCAGACCCAAATCCTTTGAGCTCTTAAAACTTGGTCTAATCCAATTAAAACCTAGTAGCCCAACATATGAAAGCTGGCCCAACCAAGCTTAAATCTGAAGCCCATTTGGAGTTGGATCATTGGAGCAGCCCATAACCCATAGAAAACCCAACTTAAACCCTAAAAACTAACCTTGCCCCCCCATTCTATAGAGCCACAAGGAACACACACAAAATTCAGAGGTCCAAAGGAGAGGCTAGGGTTCTTGGTATATTTCCACTATTTCTTACTTCTAGAGCAAGATTTAGCCAAGGTAATAGTTATATAACTTAACCCTCTCATCTTTCCCTTTAATTTGACTCGATTAATATTCTAATCGGAGCACTTTCACTAACACCCAAAATCTAAAACTTACCATTTGATGTTTCCATGGTAAAATTTTGTAGGTTGAGGCTAGGGCTGACCTTAGGTAAGTATAAACTCTTCTTTTTGAGGTATTTCTGCTGGTTTGAGACCCCAATAATTGGATTATGGTATGGGTATTAATTTCTCATGAATTTGCTTAGGATTTTGGGTGATATATTAAAGTTTCTAGTAGAGGACACCTTCATTCTAAATTTTAGGAATTAGTAGTGGCTGGAGAGATTTTTGTACCACTAGTAGTTTTTGCAAATTTGTCTACAAGTGAGGTAACCAGGACTATATTAATTTCATGCATATATTTGCTTTAATTTTATATTTGTTGTATATGAATGATTTGAAATGCTAAATGAATTAGTTGGCTATTTGTTATATGTGATTGGACCTTGTGATTCCATGATAGAGTTGTGGTGTGGCTACCACCAGTGCATGTGCTTTGATCAGGCACTGGATTATAATCAAACCCCAGATGCATTGAGCCCTGATTGTGCTCAATGGGGAGTAGGTGCCGTGGACGAGCCTCTCCTGGTGTTATTGGCCTTTAACATGTGGAAATATGATTGCTAGTATGGATGGTAATCATAGTAGCCTAGCCATTTCCTTTGCTGATATGACTGATATGATTCTGATGTTAATTTTGATTCATCCATATATGTTAATTAAATTGGATATTATGAATGGAAATTTCCTTAGTTGCTAAGATTCGCATCTCACCCCATTTCATGAGATCATACTTTTAGGTGAAGGCTCTTCGGGTAAGGATAAGGGGAAGCAAGTGGATGAAAATCTATGAGCTCTAACCATATGGGGAGAAAGCTACACTTAGATTGGTTTATTTAAAATAGATGCTTAATTTTGTATTCCTTTTTGTATAGCATCATCATATAATCATGTTGCCAAGTGTAGGCTCTTATATTTTGATTACCTAGGATGTATCTATTGATGAGTTAGGCCTCATTTTAGCTTGGTATTGGATGTATGAACCTATAACACCTGATGTATAAATTTTACTGAATTTATGGCATGGTGTACCATTAGAAATATAATTATGTGATGCATTAGATGTTGACATGAACCATTGTTATATGAAATCTCTAACAGAATGTGTATCGAATGTTAATGATTGATAGTGCATGAATTCTTGTTGTCATTAATCCATGAATTTGCTGACGTACGGTAGTTGGACGAGTAGGAATTAGTACTTAAGTAGTATAACTGGGTAAATAAAGTAGATAAATACCATTAGAGTCATATAAAATGAGGGAAGTAGTCCTAGGGTGTTCCTACGAAGAGAATTGGAGTGTATGGGATGAAATTTGGGAGATGTAGTCATAAGAAGGGGTCACACCGCGGCTAGGAAGGCCTCGCTGCGGCCTGGAAAGTGACAGTGGCGAGAAACACCATGGCTTAAGAAATCTTGTCGCGGTTCAGCACGAGAAAAATCACCTAGGAGGTTAGCAGAAAGAAACCTCACCGCGGTGCAACAGATCCTGCCGTGGTGTAAGTCGAGGAAACTAGATAAGGAGTATACAGTAGCGAGCCTTGCCACGACGCAAGTGTATTTCACCGAGGCGAGAATCGTGGGACTTCGAACAGTAGCTCAAAGCAGCATCTTCCGCTGTGGCGACGGTCTAACTCGCCACGGCGTGTGAATTGCCCAATGATTCTTGAGGGTAACTTAGTCACGATGCTAAAGGTCGGGGCCACAGCGCAAAGTGAAAAATGTAGTTTTTGGGCTCTAGTACTTAACTTAACCATGGCGAGAGGGTTTCAAGTTGCAGCGTAGGTCCTCAAACTCTTACCTCTAGATTAGAAACCCCAATTTCTTCAATGGTAATGCTAGGAATGATATAGGAACACTTGTGGAAGGTTTTTGTGTGTTGAAACTGATGGATAGATGAATCACAAACCCCTTATGATAGTACCATTTCTTTTATGCATTCTCACGTTTGTGGTTGTTTAGTGATGACCCTAACATGAAGGTTTAAATTTCCCTATGTTTTTCATAATGTAATGAATTATAATGACTCAAAACCTTGATCATTAATTATTAATCATGTATTTAACCATAATTACCATGTTTAGAAGATAGAGTTGTCATAGGGGAAGGCTGGCCTCTAGAATAGCTTGAGCAGAGCTAAGTGATTTGATGGCTGGAGCTATATGAAACATGATAGCTCGTCAGGATTAATAGCAAGCCCTAGGTATGAACAATGAGAAATGATCTTTTTGATATGAAGAGGCTTACCAGAGATATTATTTTAGGCCTAATTCTCCCTGGTGGTCATACTCAGACCATTCCGAGATGTCTTGCATAATGTAGAGACAAGTAAGAATGTAGAGCGGTATGAGATGAGATTGCGGCTGCACATGACTAGTTTAGTGGGGAAATAAGAGAAGGAGTTATCCCTAGCCACAATACCCAAATGTTTAGATGAGTTTCAGAACCTCAAAGGTTAATTCCTTCAGGCCAAAGGTTTGAGTTATAAGCTACACACTATAGAGCCCGATAGCCCGAAAGTGATAACTAACTATCTACGAATAAAGTAAGAGGTAGAACCCTCTAGCTTGATGATAGGCTAGATATAGAGGCAATGAGGCTTGGGTTTATAGCTAAAGATGAAGTTTTCAATTCATGAAAAAGCAAGTCAATCAGACGAAGTTAGCTGTAGCCAATTATTTCATGAAGTAGCGAGGCAATCTAGAGAATTCCTTGCTATGGCCAATTAAGAAGTTAGCTGCAACCAATACTTAGACAAGAAACTAAGGTAAATCTGAGGCTAATTAGTTGCAGTGAATGGCAGTATAAAATGCCTTGCTAGTCATATTTAAGCTTACTTGAGAAATGAATTGATAAGAGATTAGTTGACCCACAGAGAGCGGGAACCCTTAGTATTAGTAGAGAAAAAAAGTAGTCAATGGTCACAAAAGATTAGTAAGAAATTAGTGGGCCTAGTAGTTGAGACTAAGAAAGGACTCAACGTTAGAAAGGGTTAGACATAGGGATTATAAAGTTATTGAGACCTACCTTTAAGGTGTTAACTCTAACCTAAGGTGTTACCTTATGAAACACTGAGTGACAAGATGTTAAGGAAGCCTTGAAATTTATATAAGGTAAGGCTACCAGTAATGAGGCATATAGTAAGTGCCTCGGAAGGGTGTACCTCATAGGTAACTCCTAAAGATGAGTATAATTAGCCCAGTGATAAAGGCTCAGAAGAGAATGAGGATAGTTTAGAAAGCACTAAGTTATTGTAAGCTACAGGTTTAATGAGATAAGTAGCCCAGGCTAAGTATAAGCTAAAGTTTAAAGGAAATGACTAGTAGCATCATTTAGGTGAGATGTGTAGAAGAGAATATAGTGTAAAAGGAGAAATTAATTTGATTGAAAGCTCAGTAAAAGTTCTCCCTAGATCGAGAAAGGAAAGATGAGACATTCTGAGTCAAGAAGGCCACCTAGTAGTGGTTAGTAAAATCCCCTAGATAGACCCCCCTATATTGTAAAGTACAGTGATAAGAGAAGTGAGGAAAAGTTGAGAAACTAGCTACAGAAGAGATACCCTTGATTTAATAATGACTAAATGAGTAGACTAAGCACAAAAAAGTAAATAGACAGGGGTCTAATAGTTAGTCAAATGAGCTCTCTAATATGAGAATAATATAGGGTTAAGGCATATAAGTGATTAGAGCACCCAATTGAGCATAAATTTCCAATAAAGTAGAATCCAGACATTAAGAATACGTGTTTTGGATTGGGTTAGTAGGGCCCTAAAATTTGTATACTATGCTCCTAGGGATAAGACTAAAGAGGCCAAATAGAGAGAAAGTTTATCTTTGATCTAGACATAGAAATAAGTTGAGATAAACAATTGGTGCCTTAGTACCCTCAAAGGAGCTCAAGGGAGTTAGAGACCACCTAAAAAGGTGAGTCTTGCATTATATAGAGAAAAAGTGTAAGCTAAGAGTGCCATAGAATGTAATTCTTAGGATTACATGAAATAGAAATTTCTTACTAAAGGACGGTCTAGTTAAGAGCAAAGCTGGAGTATAAGAGAGAGTAGACCCCTTTGATGTTACAAAGAGTAAATAAGTACAAGAACCCTGAGAAAATGTAGATGCTCTTAAGCATAAAGAAACACGAACTGACAATAGAGATAGCCAATAGTAGAGCATCCTTTTACCTAAGTAAAAGGATAGGAAAAGTAAAAAGAGAGAGAAGTTATGATGGTGTTCAAGCCGAGGACATAATAGATTGAGAATAAATGTCGAGTCAATGTGCTTGAGTATTCGAGAAAGCACACTTGTCCCTAGCATAAATGCCCTTTTAGTATGATAGTGCCTGAAGCGAAAAGAGTTGAGCAATGTAAAGTGATCTTAGGGTGAAATAAAGGAAGAGTCTTGTTTTTCTTGAGTATCCTACAAGAATAGAGCAGACAGAGAAAAGTAAGAAAGGAATACTTTAGATTATTGGGAAACTTATAATATACTGGTGATGGTGGCTTTGAGCTCAGTCATGAGGTGCCAATGTATTAGTGTTTGATGTTGTGGTTTGCTTGCAACAATGGTTACATGATATTGGGTTTGGCTAACCTAATAATAATATGACTTGAGTGCGTAGCAAACAATAGCATGAATCATAAAAAGTGTCCCGATAATCGAAGGGTATTCTAGTTAGTTAAATGATGAGATAATTTAGAAAAGAGAGGTGAATGGATTTCAGTAATATCAGAATGATGAGAAAAGTATATAGAAAGGAATCCCCAATAAAGAACAATAACATAGAAAAGAATGTGCTAATAGTAAGGAATGTTCAGATTTAGATAGCATAAGTTCAGTATGCATAGCTTGAGTCCCTTATAGTATAAGTAAATGAAATAAGAAGGGACTAGTGTATAGCCTTTCTCCTACTAGAGATGTTAGCCACACTCAGCGTGTGAGATGCCCTAGTGCCAAGGCACCCAAAAGCAAAACATGGGCATAGTTAAAAATTATAGGATATAAGAGGAAAGATAGAACAAATACAAATAAAGGTAAGTTAATAAAGTAAGGGAAGAAAGCCCGAGTAAAAAAAGGGGCTGAAATGGGAACTTGAGGATCCTATAAGAAGTAATAAAGGAAAGTTAAAATGTGAATAGTACTATGATGGGATCATAGAGAATCAGATGACATAAAACTCACTTTACACAAAAAGTATGATGTGCTTATGAGTTTAGCCTCAATTATTATGAGTGATGGTTATCGAACTTAGTAAGCATGTGTTTTATTGTTAGATATAGTGATCTTAGACTTTGAGTCTCCCAGAGATGGATCGTAGTAGATCCTAGCATAGTACAATAGGTTGCAGTAGACCCTAGTAAGGCTCTAAGAGGTCATAACAGACCTAGGGGTCACAGTAGATCCCACAGAGTTATAGAGAGCTCACAGTTATAACATGATAATTCTCTAGTGAGATGACGACTTGAGATAGTTTTTATAAAGCAGTTAGTCTCAGAGACCAGTACAATTTTAGTTAACTTTTGTCTCAGAGACTAGAGATCTCCTAAGTCTAATAGACCATTGCCACAGAGATATAAAGGCTTTACTCAGGTAGTTAGACCACTGACTAGATCTTTTAAGAGATAAGTATAGGATGGGATGAGGAAAGCAAGAAAGTAGCTTTCCAGAGTTAGAGTCAGATGAACCACTACCCAGTAGATATTAGTTCTAACCAAAGGATAGAAAGATCCTTACATGCTAGACTATGTATTCAGAAAGGGGTCAGGTATAATTTTTTACATGAGGTAATTGGTACAGTATATCTCCAGTGATCGAAACTGTAAGTATAATTAGCATCCCACCAGAATTCAGCAGTAGTTAGTGGTAGTTACTCTTTGATGCCTGTATGAGGCACATATGTTAAGCCTATCAGTGTTAAGATGAGGGACTACAAAATGCCCACTCTTAAGTGAGCAAAGAGAGTAAGGAAAAGTCTCAGCCTAAAGAGATAAGTGTAGTAATAAACTGAGAAACTGGGATCATTAAAAGTGAAAACTCCTCAAAGGAGTTGTAATCCTAGTAAGTAATTGAGATATGAGGCCTATGATAGAAAGAAATGTAAATTATAATCATGGGATGAGCTAGTAAGAAAGAACGCAGAAATGAACAGTGGACAATACATGTAAATAAGTAAGCAGACGGACAGAGACCTCCAATGGTTGTAATGATCAGAAAAAGATGATGAGACTTTATGAGAAGCCATTGGGAGAGGATACGAGGAAATTTGATATGAAATAAGTTATCTCTCGAGATGTGTAAATGAATCCAATGAAAAGGATGTTAACCCCTACGAACGGGTTAAGATTAACCCGATATGATTAGTAAGCTCTTTTAGGATAGGCCTCCAGAGTCAAAAATTTCTTTCCCTTATAAGAAGAACTAGCTAGTACTTTATAATGATAAAACCTTTATTAAGAGCTAGTAATGAAAATTCCTTAGTCGAGAGAAAACTCAAATGAGTGAAATCACTAAGAAAAGCGTATAGAGCTAGGAAAAAGGGAAAGAAAAGAACAGTTATTCAGTATATAAAAGAAAGAGAAAAGAATATCCCTAAATTTTGAGGATGGAATTTAATTAAGGGAGGAGACATGTAATACCTAATTCTTTGAAAATGAGAAAAAATGTGAGAAACATAACATACAGTTTCTTTGTCAACGTACAATTTTACTGGATACAAAAGAAAGTCCACCAAAATCAATTAATTAAGGTCCTAAAAGATTTGGGTAGCATTCTAGACTCCAAAAAATAAGAATCCTAGGCTCAGACAGAAAGAAAAATGGAGCTAGAATAAAGAAACGAATTGCAATGAAAAGTTGACGAAACATAATGTTATTTTCATCATTTTAAGCAAATTTTGGAATTTTCACAAGAAGAATTTTTAAATGAAATTTTTTATTTTTCTAGGATTCTCAAAGGCCCTTAAAACTATGGAAAGCCTTAGGATAGCTAAAGCCCATTTAGTGGATGTTTTCCAACAACAGTGAGCTTGAACTTTGATAGATTCATTGGGGAAGGTTTTAGCTTCAATTTGAGTGATTCCAAAGGTATTTTACTAAATTAGGAACCTAAATTTCATAATGGAAAAGATGGTTCTAAAAAAGGAGCTAAAAAAAATTAGAAATGAAAATGCCAAGAAAGAAGGGCAAAATTGAAATTTTGAGAAAAAGGAAGCTTCTTCAATACTCTCCATTATTCATATTTCTTCTTCCCCATATCTAGACCAACTCACTTCTACCCTTAAACTAGAAAAATAAGGCAGCTCTTAGGCGCACCAAAGGAAGGGAAAATGAAGTGGAAAAATTCAAGAAAAAGGTAAGAAAAGTGTAGAATTTTATGCTCTCCTCTTTAGTAAACTTGTTCCTCTCATTCTCCACTTCATTTCTATGGTTTTATTAAGGGATTTAGTGATGTTTTGGGTCTGGTCTAGAGGAGGAATGACAGAATTTGAAGGAGAGGCATTCACCGCTTGGAAAAGCACATGAAAAAGGCTAGGAAATCATGGTAAGTTGTTGCTTTTCATGCTTCTTCTTCCTTGTTCCTCCTTGTAGGCATTTTGCCCTATATAGAGCCCAATCAAAGGGAGGTGAATTCTGGTCCTAGCAAGAGAGATTCAAGGTTTGGGAGTGTGAGAAACAAGTAGGTGCAAAGAAATCAAAGAAAGAAGCATGAAAATGCAAGATAGAAAGGCTAGGGTTTTGATTGCATAAACTCTACCATGAATCCTAGCCATATTTTATAATGTTTAAAAGTTCATATAGGCTCTTAAGACATCAAGAGAGCTTCCTACATGATTCTCCTATCAAAGGAAGCAAAGAAACTCCATTGGTGCCATATGGAAGTATAGCTTCGGCCAAGAAGAGTTCATGCACCTAGGTAGTGTTTTAATTCCTTCCAAGCTTAGTTTTGCATCATGTATGATGGAAGAGTATGAGAGAAAGCCTTGGGAAAATTTTAGAAACCATAAAAAATGAGATGGCTTTATATATTCCATATTGTGGCTTAAAGAAGCAACACCTAGCTAGGCTCCTTGAATTGATTGTGTGATGACTCCAAGAGGTTTAAATGGAGTCAGGAATCATAAATAGATGAAGAGAATGGAGCCAAGATGATATTTTCCTAAGGTTGCTTCATTAAGTGCATTATGGAACCATAAAAGAGCCTTATGAGTCACCTAACTTTTCTAATGAATATATGGCCTTAGAATTTAATTCAAGAGTGTAACCAGCTTTCATATGATATCCCTTGGCCAAGAGAAATAATCTCCACCTTCTTATATGTGTGAGGTCAAGGGAGAGGACTCAAGTCTCAAGGAAAAAGTATGCTTGTGTGGCAAAGGTAGCTCTTTCCACCTTCTCTTATGCATGATTGTGTGCTTACATTGTCTTTAGATGTGTGTATGTATGTTTTAAGCTATGAAAAGTATTTTAGCATAAGCTTTTATTCTATGGTGCCATAATAATGTTTTATGCATTCAAATGATGTTTTATATGCTTGCCTTGGTTTGCTTAGTGTGGAGAAGCCAAGAACCTTCTAGCCATGGTGAGAATGAGCTAAGAACCCTAGAACTTGGTTGAGACAAAGTAATGAATCTCTTAAGAGTGAGGTTAACTCTTAAGAGTAAGGTTGAGTCACGACCTCTTAGAGAAAATAGGTGAAGTAAGTCCAAAATCTATAAGTGAATGGGTGAGGCTAGTCCACTCACTTAGGAAGCCTATGTATGCTATGTATGACTTGATAAAATACCAAGAATGTTTCATGAATGCTTACATATGTCAATATGCCCATGCATGCATTTTCAAGGCTTGTATTGCATACTTTATGTGTGATTAAAAGGGAGATGAGCTATTGGGATTCTTTGAATCTCATCCCCTCTTCTCCAATGTCTTAACATGCTAAGTGAAGCAACTGAGCAAGGTAATGGAGCCACCAAGCCTAGAAGAAGGAGATTGACATCAAAATGCATGAAAGTGCCTAGTTTTGTCTCTTTTGTAACCACACACATGGCATATGATGTAATCTTATTATGAAATTGTTATGTAATCATATGAGCATATGTAATTACCCAAATGTATGATGTATAAATGAAATTTGATGCTAAATGTTTGAGATAACATGATTTGAGTATCGAATTGCAAGAGCTAGCATGTGCAATTTTGTGTATGATATGGGATGAGAGAGTGAGTTTAAGAAATCTGGGTTTATACACCCTTGGGACAAGTTTAAAGAGTCATTTTGGTGCATTCCCACATGGTCAAGTGGTCATGATTGCCTTAGAACTTGAAATGGATCATTTAGACCCTTTATTGTTGGGCATTCTGAGATATGCAGTGGAAAATTGAAGCCTCGAATTCCTTCCCATAGATCCATCAATGTCATTTAAATCAAGTAGATCTAGAAATATTTACCTTTGTTACACAATGTTTCTTTCTCCGTCAAATCTTAGGAACTGATATTCAAATCTGCTCCCTCTATCGGTATCCACACGAATGGTTGCTCAACTCGAACGGTGTGCTAGCGCCTCTAACCAATGTTCGTACATGTTCTTGATAGAGAAGGCACTCTCCTCTTTCTTTTTCTAAGTGGCCGTACAGTGTCCGTACGTTCTCTCTCTCTAGGGATTTTCTTTTTGTTCTATTGTTTTAGGAAACCCAAGCCTCTTCCTTTTTTATTATAGAGGTTTCTCTTAGGCTCCGTTTGGTTCAATAGAGGAGAAGGGAGGGGAGGTTAATGGAGTTTAATGAGTTCTGTTTAGTTAGAAGGAAGGGAAGGGGAGGGAAGGAGAGATTATTGTTTGGTTCAGAAGGGGAGGGGAGGTAATTATATTTGGACAAATTTATCCTTATATTATTTTAATTTTATTTTTTATAAAAAAAAGTTATTTATATTAATATTTTTTTAAAAAATTATGAATTCCAATCTTTTTTTTATTTTTAATTTTTGATGAAAAAAATTATCTTAATTTTTATTATATATTAATATATTAATATATTAAAAAATTAAGGGGCAATAAAGTAAATTATAATTCAAAAAATACCCCTCCCCTCCCTTTCCCTCCAAAACCCCCAATTTGGAGGGGAAGAAAATTTGCCTCCACTTGCCTTCCCTCCCCTCCCTTCCAATTTTATCCAACCAAACATCTTATCCCCCTTCTCTTCCCTCCCTTTCCCTCCAAAAACCTCCAACTAAACACATCCTTAGGGTTTTAGATATATTTAATTAATTTAAAATATACTATTTTAAATCAAATCTTAATTAAATATATTAGTTTAAACTTAAGTCTATCTAATAAATTAAATTTAACTAATTATTTAATCTAAATCTAGAAGTAAATTTAAATTTAATTTATCTCATAAATTAAATTTAAATTATCATATTAGTTTAAATTTAAATCTATCATATAGACTTGAATTTAAAACTAATTGATTTAGATTAATTAAAAGATATATATATATATATTTCAAAATATATATATATATATATTTTGAATTTTATAAACTATATATGTATATATCAAATATATATATATTTATAAAGTTCTTCCACCCTAGATTGAATGTGACATTTATTGAATCTAGACGTAATTTTAAATTCAATGAATTTAGACATTCTAGCTTAAGTTGACTCATTCTTATGTGCGACCTTGTTGGCCCATATGACGTTGGTAGTGGGTTAATGACACTATTTGACCTACAAGTCAGAAGTGGCCTTTAGCAAGACATTGTGATTACCCAAATCATGCAGGGATCAGTGATCCAATGCAACCTATCATATAACCCTATCACATCCCTTTTATCACACGATATCTAAATTAAGTATGAGGTATGAAATGTCATCCTCATCTTACTTGATAGTCATTTTCTTGATCTACGTTCAGACTTACAGTACAAATGGAAACCCTTCCATTCGAACACGACCATGCATTTCTCAATCTCACTCATCGAGGGGCCCAGAGATATCTCTCTATTAATTAGAGGGACAAATCTTATCTTGACCATTCATATTCTTCTACATAAATTCCACTATACCCGATCATAGCCTTTATGATCATCTGGTTAGAGATGACTTTTGACTATGCCAAAAAATAGTGTTCTTCATGTTGGAAGCTATAGTGATCTCAAGTTTAAGGGCTCAGTGACACAATTATATATAAGATACGCTTATGACTCAATCCATGTAACTATCTCATAACGGGTCGATCCATCATCTTATTCCCTAATGAGTGCCTATGATTTTGATTCGCATCTATATACATGATTAACACATAATCATCAATCAAAATCATACTAGTCTTAGTTCATCATCGTTCCTACAATGATGATCGACTAGGGATATTTAAGATAATCAATAGATTTATCCAAGGATATTATTATATAGAAGATACAAAAAATATAATAATGTAATAAAAGAAAACTCTTATTTCTTAATAAAGTACAATGTTTACAATACAATGCTTGGCCTAGGGCTCAATCTCTAACACTTATATGACACAAAATGAGCCATTTGGCAACCCAATATCAACATCTAACCAAATGAACGAATTTGCCCATAAAATTTAGCACGCATGTAGATCTTATCTAGAGCTTTTTGGGAAACCAAAGACCAGATTATTTTGAGCTCTGTGGAATTAGTTATGATTTTTCAAAGGCACTTTTCTATTGAACTGATGCAGACATTGTTCATATGGTTAGAAACATGGGTTATCTCATTCGTGGGCCAAATGATGTCTAATGCTCATGAAAGTTTTAAAAAATAAACTAGACATGATTAGCTTTCCGTGACCATTAAGATCACTCCAATTAGACCTCTAAGGAGGGAGATATGAATTTTTGAAGTTGAAGATCAATACTAGGGATGATAGCAGACCTCTGATACTGTTCCATTGATTTTTGGTAGCTAGTAGCCTCTGTTGTAGCCTGGATTTATTTTTAGTATAAAGTAGACATTTGTAGCTTTCTAAAATGGTAAGTTTTCTTGATTTTGAATTTTCTAGAATTAGTTATTATTTTTCAAATTTTAGGCATAGAATCTAGAAAACTAGTTTGAGGCTGCACCAGTATGTTGTGTATTTGCTCCCTTTGCTCAAGGTGTGGACCATTTCTTGAGCTTGTTATGAGTTTTTTTTTTTATATATTTAAATGTGAGAATGACATGGATGAGTCTATATGACCCACAGGATACTGAAAGACAAATTTTTACTCATGGAGAAATGCATTTTGATTCATGACTTCCTATGCCATTATGTTGCTTTCTATTGAGCAAGCATGAGATGAGACATGGGGATTGCATGAGTGGAGTCTTAGAATTTATGGTGTTATATTAAACATCATTTGAAAGTATAATGCATCATCATGGTACCATGGAATAAAAGCTCATGCTAGAGTACGTTTCATAGCTTAAAACACACATGCACACCTTTAAAGACAAGTCAAACATACATTTATGCATGAGGGAAAGATAAGTGGCTACCTTTGTTGCAACCACACACTTTTCCTCTTGAAAATTCTCTCCCTTCCTTGGCCTCACACACATAAAGGTGTGAAGTTTGCTTTTCTTGGCCTAAACACAATTTATGGAAGCTAATTAGGTTTTTGGATTCATTTCTAAGGCCATACATCTACTTGGAATTTTAACTTTGCCTTATGGTTCATTTATGGTTCTTAAATATACCTAATGAAGCAACACCCATCAAATGAGTTCTAGGCTTCATTTTTTCCTTTCGTATATAATTTTTGACTCCTTTTAAGGCTCTTGGAGTCATCATACAATTAAAATAAAGAATCTAACTACATGTTGCTTCCTTAAGTCATATTATAGAACCTATGACACCAATTCATTCTCGAGGCCTCCTAAATTTTTTCCAAGGTTTCCCCTCATCGTCACTCATCATATATGACTCAAAAATGGGTTTGGAAAAATTTAAAACTATCCCTAGGTACCCTAACTCTTCTAGGCTAAAACCATGCTCCTTATGGTTACTCTTAGACTTTGCTTTGTTTTCTTAGTGGAAGATGCATATGGGGAGCCTTCTAAGGATCTTAGGTGCTCATTTAAACACTCATTTAGGCCTAGGAATTATTTTATCAAATCAGATTTTGTAAGGGACACTTGAAACCCTAACTTTGGTATCTTGATTTTCTATGGTTTCTTTGTTGTTTTCTTCATATATTCATATTCTCCTTCCTTAAATTCCTAAGATTCATCCTTGGTTTAGCTAGAAATTCAAATTTCTAGGGTTAGCCATATTTAGGTTGAACCAAGGAAGAAAGGGGAGAAGAAGTAGCTACCATGTAATGGAAATTTTACCTTGTTTTTTCTTTATTTTCTTGCTTGATTCTTCTTTTCTTTGGCCTCTTCTCTTCAAATCCAAAATTTCCCCCCTATTCTTCCCTCAAAATAGACCCAATAACTTTAATAAAACCATAGGAAAGAAGGGGAAATGGAGAAAAAGAGGTTTACTAAAGAGAAAACATGAAAAAAAAACTAAGAAATCCATACCTTTCTACCTTGTATTTCTCTTTCCTTTCTCTTCCTCTTGGTGCACCTCAAACCCTAGCTATCTCCTCTGGTTTAGGGCAAAAACATTTATGTCTAAATGAGTGAGGAGGTGGGGCACCTCATATATATAAAGAGGTTTAAGAAACACTTTTCAAAAATTCTAATTTTGCCCTTTCATCTTGGCATTTTTGTTTTTAGTTCGTTTTAGCTCCTTTTTGAGAACCATCTTTTCCATTATAAAATTTAAGTTCCTCATTCAGTAAAATACCTTTGAAATCACTCAAATCATAGCTAAAACCTTCCTGAATAAATTTGTCAAAGTTCAGGTCAACTAACATTAGAAAACATCCACCAGAGGGGTTTTAACTGTCTCGGGGCTTCCCATGGTTTTCAAGGCCTCTGAGAACCCCAGAGAACTCAAAATTTTCATTTAAAAAGCCCTTCTATGAGAATTCCAAAATTTACTCAAAATTATGAAAATGCTATTACGTTTCGTCAATCTTTCGTTCAATTTCATTTCTTCATTCTAGTTTCATTTTTCTTTCCGTCTGAGCCTGAGATTCTCATTTTTAGGAGTCTAGAATGCTACTTAAATTTTTTGAGATCTTAACTAATTCATTTCAAGGGACTTGCTTTGAAAATGCATATATTTTCGTCGTTTAACAAAAACTAGATATTACATTAAACACGTACCTTAGGGAAATAGCTCTAGATCTTTCTGTCTCATCTCATTTTCTAGCTCTCAGGTTGCCTCCTCAGACGTCAGACCCTCTCAGACCACTTTCACCAGAGGGATGCTCTTATTTCTCAACTATGTCAGCTCAGCATTCACAATCCTCTCTGGTTTTGACTACATAAGAAAGATTTTCTTGTAATTGAATATGCTCATATTCTATGAGATGTGAGGGGTGTAGTAAATATTTTTTCAATTTGGAGATGTGAAAAACATTATGGATTTGGGCAAAGTTTAGAGGTAGAGCTATCCGATAGGCCATAGGTCCAAATTTTCAAAGATTTTAAATGAACCAATATACCTAGGACTGAGCTTCCTTACCCTCATAGACCGACCTACCCCAGTCACTAGAGATACTCAAATGAATACATGATCTCCAATCTCAAACTCTAATAGCTTTCTCTTCCTATCGGCATAACACTTCTACCTACTCTAGGTCGTAAGGAGTTTCTTTCTAATCAACTCTATTTACTGGGTGGTTTGGTCCACTATCTCAGGTCCTATCAGACTCCTCTCACCTAGCTCAACCCAACATAATGGAGATCTATACTTTCTCCCATACAAAGACTTATAAAGGGCTATTTGAATACTAGAATGGTAACTATTGTTATGCACAAATTCTGCTAATGGCAGATACGCATCTCAGTTACCTCTCATCTCCAAGACACATGCCCTCAACATGTCCTTTAAGGTCTGGATGGTTCTCTTGGTCTGACCATTAGTTTAGAGGTGATAGGCAATGCTAAAGTGCAACCTGGTCCCCAAGGCATGCTGTAACGACCTCTAGAAGTTCGATATAAACTTAGGGTCTCTATCAGATACTATGCTACTGGGTACTCCGTGAAGTCGCACTATCTCACGTATATACAATTGGGCTAATAAATCTAATGTGTAAGTAGCCCTAATCGCTAAAAAGTGTGTAGATTTCATCAATCTATCCACAACTACCTAGATAGCATTGTGTCAGATGATGTTCTAGGTAACCCCATAATAAAATCCATAGCTATACTATCCCATTCCATTTAAGGATATCTAGGGGTTGCAAAAACCTAACTAGTCTTTGATGCTGGATCTTAACCCTCTGGCATACTAAATATCTCGTCATATAATCTGTGACATCATTCTTCATTTCTAGCCACTAAAAAATTCTTTTCAGATCTTGATACATCTTGGTGGCTCCTGGGTAGATAGTATATTTATTCTTATATGCCTCTTCTCAATTCATTATTACTAGGTACATAGATTCTATCCTAATATATTATCACACCATCGTCAGATATCCTAAAGTCTGAGGTCCTACCTTGGGGGATCTTGCTCCTAATCTACCTTAAAAACTCATCCTCTCTCTAGGCATCTAAGATATAAGTTCTCAACTTATTCGCAATCTAGGTCTCGCTCAAATATAATCTACCTGATACCAGCTGGCAAAAGAGGTTCAAATTTCTAAACTTTTCTAGGAGCTCTTACTCCCTAATCACCATATGGGCAGCATGGATGGATTTCCTACTCAAGGCATCGACTAGCACGTTGGCCTTGCCTGGATAATATTTCAACACATAATCATAATCTTTCAAGAACTTCATCTATCTCTTCTGTCTTATTTTGAGTTTCTTTTGATCGAACAGGTATTTTAGACACTTGTAGTCACTATAAATCTCTATACTCGCATTATACAGATAGTGCCTCTAAATCTTAAGAGCAAAAACTATTGTGGCTAACTTTAAGTCATGGTGGGATAGCTCTCCTCATAAGGCTTCAGCTGCTTAGAGGCATATGCCACTACCCTAACCTACTGTATTAGCACACATTCTAACCCTTTCTTCGAGGCATCACTATATACCATAAATGGTACACTAGGGTCAAGAATAACTAGCACAGGGGTAGTGGTCAATCAGAGTTTCAATTCCTAGAAACTCCTCCACATCTATCATCCCACACAAAAGTTGTATCCTTCTGAGTCAGCCTCATGAGTGGCAAGGCCATCTGAGAAAAGTGTTGAATAAATCATCTGTAATATCTTGCCAAACTAATGAAACTCCTAATCTCAATGATTGTCTTAGGCCTATTTCACTATAACACAACCTCAACTTTATGGGGATCCACTGCGATCCTATCTCGTGAGATCACATAACTTAAGAATTTTACCTTGGCTAGCCAAAACTCGCATTTACTCAATTTGACATACAATCTCTTACTTCTCAGAGTCTCTAGGACTAATCTCAGATGCCTCTTATACTCCTCAAAAGATTTAGAGTACACTAAGATATGATCAATAAAGACCACAACAAATTTATCCAGATACAGTCTGAATACCCTATTTATCTAATCCATAAACACCACAGGCGTATTCATCAGCTTGAATAGCATCACAAGGAATATATAATGCCCATATCTAGTCCTAAAGGTTGTCTTTAAGATATCTTCAGCTCTTACTCTTAGCTGGTGGTACCCAGATCTAAGGTCTATCTTAAAGAATATAGATGCCTTAGCTAACTAATCTAACAAATCATCTATTCTAGGGAGAGGATATGTATTCTTGATGGTAATTTTATTCAATTCTTTATAATCTATACACAGTCTTAAGTTACCATCTTTCTTTTTCACAAATAACACTGAAGCTCCCTAGGGTGACACACAAAGGCAGAGAAACCCTTTCTCTAACTACTCCTCTATTTGCTTTTTCAATCTGGCATGCTCAGTGGGAGCCATCCTCTAGGGAGCCTTAGACACTGATCTAACCCCAGACACTATATCTATAGAGAAATCTATTTCTCTCTCAGGGGGTAGGCCACTAAAGTCAAAATCTTTAGGGAAAATCTCTGGGAATTTCTTAACTATCGAGATCTCTTCTATCCCTTCTTCTATCTCAGCCTAAATAGAGAAAAAGACTAGAAACCCCAGACATCCATGCTCTAAACATCTCTCAACCTGAGCAATAGTCATGAAGGATAACTTGGCCCTTATTCTAAGTATGGTCCCACAAGAAGGTATAGACATGGTATGGTGCCACAATCAAGGATGGCATTATAAGCAGTCATCCAGTTCATACCAACAATCAAATCAATGTCATGAAATGGCATACAGATCAAATCAATAGTGGTACAATAATGGTTAAACTATACAGTGACATTTAAGCGAGCATAGGAAGTAGTCACGTGGCCTCTAGTAGGTATGGTGATAGACAAATCAAATGGTAAAGTACTAATGGCCAAACCCAAACATTTTACACAGTCATAAGATATAAACAAGTGGCTAGTACCTGAATCAAACATAGTAATCACAAGAAAATCATTCACTATAAGGTACCTTGAATCAAATTGGAAGATGCACTAACCTCCTGCTAAGAAAGGGCGAACAACTTGCCCTAGGTTTGTGGCCTGAGAGGCACTGCATCTATTTGGGGGCAATTCTTGGCTATGTGCCCCAACTTCCCACACTTGAAATAGGTCATTGTAGACTATTGTTTGGATTGACTGAGTCCTTGGGGGTTGCATCTTCTTTCTTTTAGGTGGCCTCCTACTCCACCTCACCTTGCTCTTCTTTTTACTAGTAGGTGTTGAGTTGGCTCCTTCCTCTGGTCTTGGAATTTTCAATTTTGGAGCCCCTCTCTGACTAGATACTGTAGTAGTAGGCATAATATCTCTCAAATTATTTTCTATTACCCTGCTGATCTCCCCAATGGCATTGAAGTTCTATATCCTATGTAGAGTCACTTTACCTTTGATTAGGGGCTTTAACCCAATCTCAAATTGCTCACATCTCTAAGGCTCATCATCATATCTCTAGAGGTAGAAAGAATATCGAGATAACTTAATAAATATGGCCTCATATTGATCTACCATCATGTCATCGGTCTATTTCAGCCTCATAAATTGCACCTCTTTCTGCTTTCTTATTGAACTAGGAAAATACTTCTTATAAAATTGTACTAAGAAGTTTGCCTAGGTGATCTGTAAATTCTTCATCTCCATTAGAGACTTCATGCTCTGCCATCACTTGTCAACCTCTTTCTATAGCATAAAGGTGGCTTATTGAGCTTTCTACTCTGAGGTGCAATCTATTATGAAAAAAATTCTTCTCTATTTCCATCACCTAGACCTCTGCCTTGTCCGCAACTAACTCTCCATTAAATGCTGGTGGATTGTTCTTTCTAAATTGATTAAATTTTTTCTGAATGGAAAATGGAGATTGAGCTAGCTCTTGGGGAGGTGGGGGTGGAACACCGGAGGTGGAAGGCTATGGAGTACTAAAAGTAGAAGGTTGAAACTGAGGCAGAGGGGCCTCTCTCCTGGCTTTTTCCTGTCTAGCCAGGGAGTCTTGTAGCCATATATAATCATCTTATGCTGTTGTTGTATCATATATCGCTGCTGGGCTATTACATTCTCAAATCTGTTAATCCAATCCATGATAGCCCGCAAGGGATCCTTATACTCAACTTTTAGTTCTCTAGCTGGGCTGCCCCTGCCTCTACCTCCTCGAGTTTCAACCATTTTTACTGAAAGGAAACTAAAATCTTAGCTTACAAATACAATTCAAGCACATATATACAAGTATTCCACCCAAAACAACCCAAATACATCATTCAAGAGCTAAATATTGAGCAAAAGTGCCTGAACCTTTACTTTGATACTAATAAATATAATACCATATTATTTCTAACATTGATCCTCTTCTTGCAAGTGGGATTATACACTTCATCAAAGAAATCCCAAGAAAATGCATTAAAATAATCAATTAAATTATGTTGCGTAGCAAATAAATTTTTTATTTCACATCTCTGGGACACCATGAATTCACCAGAAACATTCTTTAATTATTTTCCATTCATACAAATCATAAAATTCTCAAAACTTAGCATGAACAATGGATCAAGAGTTAAAAATCCCAAAATTTCCTTCATTCTTCGCGGCTGTATAATGATAGATTTCAGGGGCAACTTTGAAAAATTATAACTAAATGTAAAAAAATCAAAATCATACAAACCATAGCTTTTTGGAAATTTCTAGGAGTTAAATTCATAGTAAAAATAAGTCCCAATCATGAAAATCTATTTGGACCACATTTGACAATAGAAAAGGCAGAGGTTGAGCTGTCTAGAAATCTGATACAGCTTACTGATATAAACTTTGGAAATTCATAATTAATTTCAAAAAATTCAATCCATGTAATTTGTACCAATTTGGAAAGCTATAGATGTTACTAGAGGGGAAAAATAGTTCCAGACCAATCCAAGAGCATTCGGACCCCGAAAATCAATCAAATAGTAACATAGGTCTGGAGGTGTGCCTATAATAGAATAGCAACTTCAAAAGTTCATATCTCCCTCTCTAGATATCCAAATGAGGTGCTTCAAATTGGCACAAGTCATTAGGAAGGTCTAAATTCTTCTTGTAAAATTTTATGGCAATTAGACATCTTTTCGCCCATGATTGGCATAGAACAAATTTTGGACCAGATAAATAGTGCACTGACCAAAAACTAGAAACTTTTTTAACTTAAAAAATTCACCAAATATTTTGTAGACCTCTAAATATTACCTACTTTAGCTTCCCAAAAAACTCTTAACAAGATCTAAATTCATGCCAAATCTCAAATCAAGAAGAGTTCATTTGAACAAAAAGTAGTGTAGCTCACCAAAATGTCCATTTTTGTTCTATATAAGGTACGAACTTTGTCCAATTGGCCTGTTTTAATGTTTGGCACCTCTAGGACAAGTTTAAAAGCATGAATATGACTTGTGTGAACTATCCAAGTAATCCCAAATCCTATGCATCTTGTTTTTGCCATTTCACATCTAATAATACACAATTAACCATAACCATACAAGAGGCAATTTTTATGATTTGATTGATTTATGGCTACATAAAGTATATATAGTATCCATTCATCATTTTACATTAGCTCATGGTCTTACATCACAAAAATAATATGTACAAGCTCACTTTGACATTCCATTACAAGTAAGGTTACATAATAGACAAAATTTAACTTCTCAAGGTTCTTGGCTTGCATTTCTTGCCCCTTGAATTCCACCTAGACATTTAAAGATGGGAAAAGTAAGGGGAATGAGATTCATGGAATCTCAATAGCTCACACACCTATTCACACATACATTCAAGGCATACATACATCAAGTGTGAAAATAAACAAGCTACTAGAACCATAAATGCTCATTTACAAAATGTTCATGCCACACTTTCACAATCAAGCCATCAAGAAGCTCTAGGGACTTTTGGTTTGCCTCACCCATTTCTAGGACTTTTGGATATGCCTTACCCTTGGCCTCACTCATCTAAGAGACTTTTGGCCTAGTCTCACCTATGCCATGAGACTTTTGGCACTTCCTCATCTACATTAAGGGACTTTTGGCATCACCTTACCCTTATGAGCCATTTTCACAATCAATAGCAAGACAACACATTGGTACCAATGCAATCTTAAGACATCAAGTGGTATATTCTCAAATCACGAGAGCACATATAAGCATACAAAGACATACATATGCATACAAGAATATAAGCAGAATGAGGTGGAGAGCTACTTTGAATTTATGCAAGGTTCCTTTGTCTTATCCTTCCCACTTTTTGGCTTCACAAGCACACCTAGGTGGGTTGGTGTTCTCTTGGCCTAAAAACCATAAACAACACACAATTACATACTTGAAGCAAGCTAAGACACTAAACTCACTCTTAAACACACACTTGGTTCCATAAGTGGCATAATGGTTCCATAAATGGCCTATTGAAGCAACCTTCACAATTCAAGCTCTAGGCTCCCATTTCTTTCCATTTCTAGGCCTCTTGGCCTCATTCAAAGTCCTTGGAGCCATCACACAATTATTTACACAAGCTTAGAATCAAGTTGCTTCACAAAGCACCATTATGGACACCATTGTCCCATCTCTCAATACATGGCTCCTAAATTTTTTCCAATAGTTTCTCCCATCTTCTAACATCATATAAAGTCCTAAACTACGGCTAGAACAAATTAAAACATCCCCTAGCCTATGGAACCTTACTTGGCCGAACCATGTACCATAATGGAGGTTCATAGAGTTCTGGATTTTTCCTTGATGGGAGAGCCACTTGGGAAGGTTTCTAGAGGTCTTAGGAGCTTAAGGAAACACTCAAATTGCCAAGAAATTACTCACACAAAATCAGATTTTTCAAAACCCTAAAGAAGCCTACACTTTCCTAACTTGATTTCTATTAGTTTTTCTTTGAATTTCTTGCCATATTCCTTTTCCTCATGGGCTAAAACCCTAGTGCCTCCCTTGTTTTTGAACAAAATGCCTCCCCTTCATATGGTTCTAGTTTACCTAAAATTATGCACGAGGAAGAAGTAGAGAGGAGAAATAATAGAATTATGAAATACCTTAGATTCAAGCTTGGTTTCAAGACTTATTCTCCTTGGTTTTCTTCTCTTCAAGCAATTCAAATTGCTTCTCCTTGTTCTGGACTCAAAATAGAACCAATTCACTTTAAGACTTGTTTTGCATTCTTTATGTATGATTGAAATGGGAGATGAGCTATTGGGATTCTTGGAATCTCATTCCCTCGTCTCCAATGTCCTAACATGCTAGGTGGACTAAGTGAGCAAGGTGATGGAAGCCATCAAGTGGGAAGATAAGAGATTGACAACCATTTGCCTAGTTTTTGCTTCTTTTTATAGCCATATATATGGCAAGTGATGTAATCCCATGATGGAATTGTTATGTAATCATATGAACATATGTAATTACCCAAATGTTTGATGTATGTATGAGTTTTAATGTCAAATAAATGGTAATATGCATTTTGGGTATAGAATGACAAGATTAAACCTATGAAATCTTGTGTATGGCATGCAGTGAGAGAGTGAGTTTTCAAATTCTGGGTTTATGCACCTTTGAGACAAGTTTAGAATGTCATTTTAGTGCATTCCCATGTGTTCAAGTGGTCATGGTTGCTTTGAAGCTCAAAATGGACCATTTGGACCCTTTGTAAGACACAAAATGAGCCATTTTGCAACCTAATGTCAAGATCTAAACAAATGAATGAATTTATCCATGAAATTTGGCACAAATATAGATCTTATCTAGGGATTTTTTGGAAGCTAAAGATCAAATTATTTGGGGGTCTATGAAATTAATTATGAATTTTCAAAATTGCCATTTTTCTATTGAACTGATACAGGTACTGTTCATATGGTCAGAAACTTGGGTTGTGTCATTTGAGGGACAAATGATGTCCAATTCTCATGAACTTTAACAAACATAAACTAGACATGATAAGCTTTCCATGGCCATTAAGATCACCCTAATTGGACCTCTGAGCAGGGAGATATGGATTTTTTGAAATTGGAGGTCAGTACTAGGGATAATAGTCCACCTCAGGTACTATTCCATCAATTTTATATGACTAGAAGCCCCTGTTGAGGTATGGACATATTTTTATCATAAAACAGACATCTGTAGCTATCTAGAATAGTAAAGAATATATGATTTTGATTTTCTTATAATTAGTTATGATATTTCAAAGTTTGTGATAGAAAGCTAAAAATTCTGGTCGAGGTTGCACCTAGTATTTTTGTGTATTCCATTCACTTGCACGAGTTTTAGGCCACTTCCTTGGATGGTTATGAGTTGTAATTGTATAATTAAATATGATAATGAGATGAATGAGTTCATATGGTCTACGAGACATCGAATAGAAATTTTATCCCTTATGCAACATAAATTTATTCAATATTTTTAATGACTTTTTCTTGAGAATTCATGTGCTTCATAGAAATAAACCTACAAATGACATGAGATGAGTCATAGAGTCATGGTGTTACAAGATGGGACATACATGGCTAGAAGAAACACACATTATGATAGGAGGCTCATGCAAAGGAGTGGTGCAGAATGTGACTTGGTTTCGGGTTCTAGGGATTGAAAGAGCAATAAATAAAGTTATGGGTTTATGGAAGGAGGAAGATTGGGAAATAGGTGGTGGAAGATGAGGCTAGGAAGGAGGAGAGCTATGAGTTTGTAGGAAGGAGAGGCTTAGGTTTTGGAGAGAAGAACTAAATCACTCATGTATTAGGTACACTCCATGCATGATTCACACATTCACGTTATTACACTCCATAGCACTAACTTCATATGAGAGTCACGGGTATGTGAGAAGGGAAGGAATGAGTAGGCCATGGGTTTAGTGAGGGAGAAACACAAAATAGAGTAGGCTTCATGTCAAACAACCAGCTTTCACATAGCCCTTTTACTCACATGATGAAGTAAGCAAATTCATCCACGTTACACATCCATGTCATTCACAGGTCAACACTCCACGTAAAAGCTCCATTTATTCACAAGCTTCCTCTATTCTCTCAATCAGGCACTAGCTCCCTCCAAACACTTACATGTTCATGGGTTTAGGTCATTTAAATACACACAAGGCTCCATTTTATGGTTAAGTATAGAATTATATTTGCTTAGGGGGCCCACTCCATATTACATACTTAAGAAAGCTCACATGAAAGATTAAAAAGGCATGGGATTCACACAAAGAAAGCATGTGAACAAGAAGAAAAAGCTTGGGTAGAATGTAAAAAGGGAATCCATCTTATCTCACTCATCCATCATCCATTCACTCCCATTCATCCCTTTTGAAGCTATAGCTCTCTACTCATTTCACTTCACCATTTTGCAATCGATGAACAATTAATTCCACCTTGTGGCTAGCTAGGAGGAAGACCTTGGATTGAAGCTTGAATCCATGGAGATTAACAAGGGATTTTGGCTAAGATTTTTATTTCATTTTACCTTTCTTTCTACACTATTTCTTGTTAATGTACTTACTTGGTTAAGTTTGTAATTGGCTATGATTGGTGTGGTTTGTAATTGATTGCTAGTTAGATATCAATTATGAGAGTAATTGATGATTAATGGATTGATTTAAGTGCTAGATTTTTCATTCTCCTTCAATTTTTCATGTATATAGTCAAGGTGTTTGATGAAATGCATGTTAGAAATTGTGTGCTCAATTGTTTGATTCAAGTACTCTTACAGTTTAATTGGTTAATTAAACATCATAGAGTGATAACTCAAAGGCTAATTTGATTAATTAATCACTCAATTCAAGTGCTCAATGTAAAGTCCCATATCGGCTAGAAGGGGCCTATGGCTAGCCTATATACGTAGGGAGAATCCTCCCCCTCACGAGCACACTTTTCCTACAGGAAAGGACAAAGCCCAACGAATCGAGAAGGCAGGGTCAAAGGCCCACAAACCAGGAAGGAAGGGACAATACTCATGAGGGCTCTGTATGTGTTGGTATTAGAGCAATCCTGGCCTATGTGTGACCCGAGGACGGGTCAGCCCAAAAGGAGGGTGGATTGTAAAGTCCCACATCGGCTAGAAGGGGCCTGTGGCTAGCCCATATAAGTGGGGAGAATCCTCCCCCTCACGAGTGCACTTTTCCTACGGGAAAGGACAAAGCCCAACAAACCGGGAAGGCAGGGTCAAAGACCCACGAACTGAAAAGGAAGGGGTAATACTCGTGAGGGCTTTGTATGTGTTGGTATTAGAGTAATAAATGTAACACCATAAATTCTAGCTCATTTTATCATATATATACATACCTCACATCATTATGTACATGAAGGTATAAGAAAAAGGGGAAAAATAATGAATTTCTTTGCATTGTGTCATACTTAAAAATTTCATTCAGTGTCACATGGACCGTATGAGCTCATACTATATATTTTCATATTTAATTACATCAATAAAACTCATTTGCATCACAAAATCATGCCCACAACTCATGGAAATTGAAATGAAGCTCAAAATAAGCAAGTATATTTTCGGCCATATTTGCCCCTTTTTCTGACCAAACTTCGAAAAATCATAATGAATTCTAGAAAAATTGAAATGATACAATCTTAGGCATTATAGAAAGCTAGGGATGCCTACTTCATAATAAAAATATGCCTAAACCATATCATCCATCACAAAAGATGTTTGACATCCAAAATGGTCCAAAGGTCAGATTGAATTCTGGAACTGATATAGAATTCTGCAGAGAAATTTGAAAATGTCCAATTAATTCTATAAAAATAAAATATATGCAAATGATATCAATCTAGAAAGTTGTGGATGTTAAATAGAGAGGAAAAATATCTCCATATTATTTTATCAAGTCCAATCTTCGAAATTCAATGGAACAGTACTTCTGGTCAATTAAAATTACTGATACTGGATAGAAATTTCAAAAATTCATATATCCCTCTCTAGACCTCCAAATGAGGTGCTTCTAGTTGGCATGAGTCACTGTGATTATCTAGTTTTTCTGTATAAAATTTCATGACAATTGGACATCGGTTGGGTCTCGTGTGATAGAAAACAATTTTGGACCAAATCAATAGTGTAGTAGACCAAAACCATAAAATTTGCCAATTTTGAAAACTCATCAAATATTCTGTAGACCTCTAAAAATTATGATCTTTAGCTTATCAAAAATATCTTAATAAGACCTAATTGAATGCCAAATTTCAGATCAAGACTAATTCATTTGGCCAAAAAATGACATAGAATTCCATTATGGTCAAATTTGGCTCCATATAAGGTACCAAACTTGCCA
This sequence comes from Erythrophleum fordii, assembly GCA_032878935.1. Classification (NCBI taxonomy): domain Eukaryota; kingdom Viridiplantae; phylum Streptophyta; class Magnoliopsida; order Fabales; family Fabaceae; genus Erythrophleum; species Erythrophleum fordii. The sequence continues at coordinate 12,791,949 of JAVQMF010000033.1, forward strand.
AATGGACTCTCCTTAGTATTGACACCTTTTGGGCAAGTCTAAAAGCATATTTAAGACTTGTATGAGCTGCCCAAAGGGTCCCAAATCTCATGCATCTCATTTTGGCCGTTCAACCCACACTTATGCATATTTGCATCATACTTCCACATTGCACATTTGGACATTACAAACTCAAATTGTATTCTAAATCTCATACATCATATCCATAGTTATAAACATCACATAATAGCATATTTATACTCAAGGTTCATAGACTATCTACATCATCATATACATCAAGATACATAAGTATGGTTCCAAAATAGCTAAAGCTAGACATATGCTTATCAATCTCCCTTCTTTATGGCTGTTGGCTCTCATTGGCATATCCACTTGGTCCACCTAGCATGTGAGATCATTGGAGAGGAGGGGATGAGATTCAAAGAATCCCAATAGCTCATCTCCCATTCAATCATACATAATATGTGCAAAGCAAGCTTTTCAAATGCATGCATGGAGGAAATGGAAATCATGGACATTTTAAAAGCAAGCTTGGCATGTGAACAACTCATACAAGACATTCAAGAGTTCACCAAGTGTTTGGATTGGCCTCACACTTCTCCTCATGGATTTTGGACTTGCCTCACCTATTCCTTAAGAGCTTTGGACTCAACCATACTTTTGGGAGCCCACTTTGCCTTTAGGAGACTCTTTACTTTATCTCAACCAAGTTCAAGAGTTCTTGGCTCATCCTTACCAAAGGGAAGAGTTCTTAGCCTCTCCACACTCAAGCAAACTTATACAAACATCATGCAATCATTTGAAAACATAACATAGCATCAGGAATCATGGCATATAAAGGCATGCTAGCATACTTTTTATAGCTTGAAAATACACATACACACATTCTAAAATAAGCTAAACACACATCTATGCATGAGAGAAGGTGGAGAGAGCTACCATGTATATACTCACACACTTTTTCCTTAGCTTTCAAGCCTCCTCTTTCGGCCACACACCCACAAGTTGGTGAAGATAGTTTCTCTTGGCCTAGATACAATTTATGGGAGTCAATTAGGTTCATGAAACACATTCTGAGGTCACATAACTAGGTGAAACACTAGATTTCTTTACAACCCCCATTATGGTCTATAAAGGCACTTAATGAAGCAACACCCCTCAAATGATTTCTAGGCCTCATTCTTTCCTTTCAAATATGATTATTGACTTCTTTTAAGCCTCTTAGAGTTATTACATCATTAAAACAAAAGGTCTAGCACCATGTTGCTTCTTTAGGTCATAATATGGAACCTACGACACCAAATCACTTTCTATGAGTTCTAAAATTTTTCCAAGGCCTCCCTTCATTTTCATTCATCAAATATGACTCAAGAATGGCCTTAGAAAAATTTTAAACTCCCCCTAGCTATGAGAACTTGCTTAGGCCGAGACTATGCATGATTTAGGGTTCCTTGGAGTGTTCTTTGTTTTCTTGAAGGAGGAAGCTTGTGGGGAGCATCTTAGGGATCTTAGAAGCTCATTTAAACTCTTAATTAGGCCTAGGAATTACCATATGAAATCAGATTTTGGAAGGTGCACACAAAACCCTAGAATTTGCATCTTGAAATCTAATGATTTTTTGATAATTCCTTTTGCATATTCTTAATTTTCACACCCTTTTCCCTTAGATTCATGCTTGGTTCTATCTAAAAATTATCTCCTCCTAGGGTTTTCTCAAGTGGGGCGAAATGGTGGAGAAGGGAACCAAAGATGACAACCATAGGAAGAGAAATTACCTTGTTTTCATGCTTTTTCTCACTTGAATCTTGTGATCTTTGAGCTCCTCTCTTCAAATCCGAATTTTTCCCTTAATTTCTCCCTTAAAATAGATTTATAAACTTCATTATAATCATAGGAAACAAATGAGAATAGAGAAGACGTTTGGAAGAGAAAGAGCATAAAAATCCATACCTTTCTACTTTGAATTTCTCCTCCTTTTCTTCCTCCTCTTGTGTGCCTCATTCCCTAGGGTTTTTCTCTAATTTTGGGCAGAACATGGTCGTGCATAATGAAGGGAGAAGAAGGGTGCATCATATATATAGGTGGGAATAAGTTACACTTTTCAAAAATTTCCATTTGGCCCTTAGTTCTTGGCATTTTTGTTTCTCCTTCATTTTAGCTCCTTTTTGAGAACTGTCTTTTCTATTATGACATTTAGATTCCCAATTTAGTAAAATGCCTTTGGAATTACTCAAATTGGAACTAAAACCTTCCCGAATGAATCCATCAAAATTTAGGTACATCGACATTGGAAAATGTCCACCGGAGGGGCTTTAGCTGTTCCGGGGCTTTCCATAGTTTTTAGGGCCTTTGAGAACCCTGGGGAACTCAAAACTTTCATTTAAAAAGCCGTCCTATGTGAATTCCAAAATTTTCTCAAAATTACGAAAATGCCATTATGTTTTGTAAGCTTTTCATAAGAAATTGTTTCTTCATTCTAACTCCATTTTTCTTTTCATCTGAGCCTGGGATTCTCATTTTTAGGAGTCTAGAATGCTGCCCAAATTTTTTAGGACCTTAACTACATCATCTTAGGGGACTTACTTTTATATCCGGTGAGTTTTGTTCGTTAACGGAGAAACCGTACGTTACGTTTCTCACATTTTTTTTGGTTTTTGGAAAACTGGATATTACATTTCTCTCCCCTTAAATAAATTTTGTCCTTAAAATTTGGAGTACACTTTCTCTTACTCTTTTCTTTTCTGGCTAACTATTTTTTTCTTTCTCTTCTTCCTGACTTTATACGCTTTCTCAGCAATTTCATTCTTTTGAATTTTCTCTTAGCCAGGGAACTTTTATTACTAGCTTTCAATAAGGGCTCTATTGCTCTTAAATACTAGCTAGTTCTTTTCATAAGGGAAAGAAATTTCTTATTTTAGAGGCCTATCTTGGGAGAGCTTACTAATCATGTCGGGTTTATGTTAACCCGCTCGCAGGATTAATGTTTTTTTTCAGTGGACTCATTTACACATTTCGGGAGGTAATTTATTTCACATCACGTCTCCCTTATCCTCTCTGAATGGCTACTTATAACATCTCATTATCTTTTCTAATCATTAGAGCCATTGGAGGTTTTTGTCTATCTGCTTACTTATTTACAAGTATCGTCCACTGTTCATCTCTGCGTTCTTTCTTACTAGCTCATCCCATGATTACAGTTCACATCTCTTTCTGTCACAGGCCTCGTATCATAACTGCTTATTGGGATTATAGCTCCTTTAAGGAGTTTCTACTTTTAATGATCCCAGTTTCTCTGTTTATTACTATATTTGTCTCTGTAGGCTTGGACTTTTTCTCACTTTCTTTGCTCATTTACAGTGGCATTTTATAGTCCCTCATTTTAATATTGATTGGCCTAACCAGTATGTTTCATACTGGTACTAAAAAGCTATTACCACTGACTACTGTTGGGCTCTGAAGGGATGCTAGCTAGTCTCACAGTTTTGCTCACTGGAGACATACTGTACTACTTACCTCATATAAAAACTGCACCTGACTCCTATCTAAATACATAAGCTAGTATGTAGGGATCTCTCTATCCCTCGGTCAGGGCTACTGTCTGCTAGGTAGTGGTTCATTTGGCTCTAACTCTGATAAGCTAATTTCTTGCTTTTCGCATCCCATATACTATGTTCATCTCTAAAGAGAGCTAGTAAATGGTTTAACTGTCTGAGTAAAGCCTTCATATCTCTACAGCAACGGTCTACCAAACTCAAGAGGTTTCTAGTCTTTGAGACAAAAGCTAACTGAAACTATACTGGTCTCTGAGACTAGCTATTCTGTAAAACTATCTCAAGCTGCCATTTCTACCAGAGATCTATCATGCTATGGCTAGGGCTCTCTATAATTTTGTGGGATCTACTGTGACCCTAGTTCTACTGCGACCTCTCAGAGCCCTGCTAGGGTCTACTGCATTATGCTGAGCCATGCTAGGATCTACTGTGATCCATCTCTGGGAGACATCAAAGCCTAAGATCACTGCATCTAATAGTAAAATACATGCTCACTAAGTCTAGTAACCATCGCTCATAATAGCTGAGGCTAAACTCAAAGGTACATCATGCTCTTCGTGCAAAGTAGGTTTTGTGTCATCTCATTCTCTAGGATCCCATCATACTAATACTAGGGAGCATTTTAATTTTCATTCATCGCTCTTCATAGGATCCTCAGATTCCCACTTCAGCCCCTTTTTCACTTGGGCTTTCTTTTCTTACTCTATTGACTTACTTACTTACATATACTCATTTTAGCCCTCCTCTCATATCCTACAGTTTTCACTATGCTCACATGCTACTGTTAAGTGCCTTAGCACTAGGGCATCTCACACACTGAGTGTGGTGAACATCTCTGGTAGGAGAGAGGGTATACACTGGTCCCTATTCATTTCATTTATATATACTATAAGAGACTCGGGCTATGCATACTGAATCTAAACATTTTCTACTGGGGATTCATTTCTAGATGCTTTTCTCATTATTCGGATATTATTGAAATCCCTTTACTTTTCCTTTCTAACTTATCTCGTTATCTAACTAACTAGGATACCTTTCAATTATCAGGACATTTTGATGATTGATGCTATCGTTTGCTACGCACTCAAGTCACATTACTACTGGGTTGGCCAAACCCAATATCATGTAACCATTGTTGCAAGCAAGACATAACATCAAACACTAATACACAAGCGCCTCATGATCGAGCTCAAAGCCACTATCGCCTGTATATTACAAGTTTCCCACTAATATAAAGTATCCCTTTCTTACTTTTCTTTATCTACCCTATTCTCGTAGGGTACTCAGGGAAAGTAGGATTATTCCTCTACTACATCTCAAGATCTCTCTGTATCACCTAGCTACTTTTACTTTTGGCAGTATCATGCTAGAGGGCATCTATGCCAAGGATAAATGTGCCTTTTTTAAGTACTCAAGCACATTAACTGAATATCTATTCTCAATATAATAGGTCCTCGGCTTGAATACTGTCATATCTGCTCTTTCTACCTTTCTTATCCTCTTACTTAGGTAAAAGGATGTTTTACTATTAGCTGTTTCTGTTGCCAATTTAGGTTTCTTTACACTCAAGAGCACCTGCATTTTCCTGGGGTTCCTCCACTTATTCACTCTCTGTAACATCAAGGGGGTCTACCTTTGCTCATACTCTTATTCTGCTCTTAGCTAGACCATCCCTTGGTAAAAAGGATTCTATTTCATATAATCCCATAAATTTTATTCTACGGCACTCTTGGCTTCTCTACATAAAATGAGGCTTGCCTTCCTCTAGCTTCCTCAAGCTTCCCTAAGGGTACTAAGACACTAACTATTTGTTTCAGCTCATTTCTACATTTAGATCAGAGCTGGGCTTTCTCTCTATTCAGCCTCTTTAGCTTCATTCCTAGGAGCACAGTATACTATTTCTAGGGCTTTGCTAACCCAGTCTAGGACACGTGCTCTCAATGTCCAGACTCTATCTTACTGAAAACTTATGCTCTACTGGGTGCTTTAATTACTCATATGCCTTAACCTTATATCCTCTTCATATTAGAGAGCTCGTCTAACTAACTATTGGACTCTTGTCTGTTTACCTCTCTAGCTCAGTTTACTCATCTAATCATTACTAAAGTGAGGGCATCTTTTTTGTAGCTAGTTTCTCAGCTCTTCCTTGCTTCCTTTATCATTATGCTTTATAGTCAGGGGGTCTATCTAGGGGAATTTACTAACCATTACTGGGTGGTTTCCCCGACTTAAAATGTCCTATCTCTCATTTCTTGATCCAAGGAGAATTTTCACCTAGCCTTCACGAGTATTGTCCCTTCCTTCTCGGTTCGTGGGTCTTTGACCCTACCTTCCTAGTTCGTTGGGCTTTGTCCTTTCTCGTAGGAAAAGTGCCCTCATGAGGGGGAGGATTCTCCCCACTTATATGGGGTAGCCATAGGCCTTTTCCAGCCGATGTGGGACTTTACATTCAATGATCCTAATGATAAGAATTAATGATTCAATATGGAGTTAAGATCTTAATCTAACATCAAATTGTTAATGTCTTGAATCTTGTGTAGTAACTCAAAATAACTTGCTATGAATACAAATAGGGACTCTTAGACCAGAACAAATGATAATTGAATTAGGATGAGAATAGTGGATACCAAGGGATAAATCCAAAGCTAATCACATGTCCATTAGTTACCTCTTAATTCATGCATTTATTTAGTTAGTAGTTAGGAACTTTATTTCAATTTAATTTAATTTAGTTTAATTAAATCAAATTCTCCTTTAATTAGATAGCTTTTAGGTTAATCTCACACTTAGAGGGCTTCTTTTAAATATTGAAATCCATTTCCAAGGGAAACGATCTAGGTTGTACCCTATGCTGCAAATCTTTTTTAACCTAGTTTATTTGAGATTACTTAACACAACCATCAAATTTAGCACCGTTGCTGGGAAAATTGGATTCTTAATTATTTGAAAAGGTTTTCTAGGTGCTTTAGCTATATTTTAGCTCTATTTTTGTTTTGTTTTTGCCCTAATTTTGGACTTGGTTTTTGGTCTTTTCATTGTTGTGTAACAATTGCTTTGCTTGTGACTTTTTGTTTGATGTGTCTAGCAAATTCTTAAACTTTTCTTTCCAAGGTTTTTAGGTGTTTTGAGCAAAAAAATTAGCTGAGCTATTAGGTGCAGTGTTTTTAGGCCAAATTCTAATGTTTATGGCACTTTTTAAATTTTTTAGTATTTTCTCTAATTTTTTAAGATTTTTTCAATTTTTTTGGATTTAGTTTCTTTATTTTTTATAAGTTTCTTTTGTATGATTGACCTATATTTTTAAGTGTTTTTTATTATTAGATAGTTGTTAGGTTCATTTGATTTTAATTTTCTTGATTTAAAGTTAATATTAGTTAATATTAGTTGTAGTTTGTTAGTGATTTGTTTTGTGCTTAAGGTAATTGTGCTTCTCATATTCTTTACTTAAAAATGGATGGCTATTATATGTCTAATCAAGGTGTCTGTAATTCTAATGCAAATGATAGGATTCTCCAAAAGATGGATGAAGCTATATCAATGCTTCATGGTATAATTAAGCAATGAAGACAAGCACAATAATACCAACAGCCATGTTACCAACCTTACCACCATCCTTATGAGGTTCACCCCAATTACATTGAGCCATACCACAATTTCCATGTGCAAGAACTAGAGTACTATAATTATAACTTTCATAAGGGATATATGCAATAAGAGCTCCAGAGAGAACCAAGTTAGGAAGAGAGGATTAGGTAATTAGATGCCTTTAATTTTCAACTCCAATAGGAGAATGAACATTTACATCTTCAAAACCAACAAATGATTGATAACCTCATGAAGGATTTGGGAGTTCAAATAAGTCAATGTATCATAAATGCTATTAAATTGAAAGAAGAACAAATTAGAAGAGAATGTATAGAGGAGGAAGAGTCTTATTCATTGAGTAATATGCTTCCATCTTCTAATACTCTGCATTCATTGAGACTGAATCTAGTTGACATGATAGCATAATGAATACTAATGCAAATGATGATGTTGCTTTTAAATTGCATGATGATGATATGGATGAAGAAATTGTTGTTGAATTCCCTGATATGATTGATTATGGTGCTGCATTAAGCAGAAATGATACATTTGTTGATGTTAACGAGTCCTTGTGTATTGATGCACTTAGTTTTTCTACCCCTAGTTGTGACCATAGTGATGATTTCATTTTTGAACCAATTGATGATGATTTTATTGAGTCTAGGTTAGTGGATAAGTGTGGGGGTGACTTAGCATGTGATAACATAATTGGTGAAATCATAGATGTAGCATGTGATAAGGATAGGAATAGTCAAACTATTAAGCAGCTTGTTATTGTTGACAATTCAGACTCTACTCTCCAATGTTTATGTAATGAATTGCATACATGTCCTATATGTGTTGAGATAGATGAGTTTCTAAGGTTTGATGATTTTGTTAAGTCCATGGATCCATTTGTCTACACTGAAATTATTGATAAGATTGATTCTACTGATCATACTAGTATTGATGAGAGCATGCATAGAGATGAGCATACTAACATTAATATTTAGAATTCTATCAATGCTTATGCTGTTGTTGACACTAGTGAGAGACTTGATTTTGTTGATGACCATTATCTGGAGTCTTGTGAGTCTACTGATATCTCTTTAGTTAGAAAGGATAGTATTTCTCTTGTTGAGAGTTCTAAACAGGTTCATGAAGTTGGTGAGCTAGTTCCTAATAATCAACAGATTCCCCCAATTGAGATGAAGTAACTACTAGATACCTTGGAGGATTTTCACTTCAAAGACTGTGAGAAGTTACAATTGAATTTTTCTATTGATGCAGTGAATTTTACTGATGAAAGTCCAGTTGATTTCATTGGTTTTGATAGATATCTAGAGGATTTAGTTTTTGATGCTTATAAGCTTGATTTCAAATTTTCTTTCTTTAGGTTTGAACATAGTAGATTTGATTTTTCTTCTTTTCTTGCTTTTAAACATGTTGAATCTGACTTTTTGAAATCACTGATGGTTGAGGAAGTCCATGCATCATTATTAAATGATCAATCAAAATGCTTCAAAGTGGTTAGACTTAAAGTTGTCAAATTAAGGAGAAATGAAGTTGTTTTAATTTTGGTTTTTGATACATATGATTAGCTAGTCTTTTACAGAGTCCTTTTTAGTTTAGTATTTTTGTTATCTTTTTTTCTCTACATTACTGTTTGTTTTGTTCTTTTTTGTAGGTAATAAATGGTTACTAGCCAGCTACATAGAAATCTGAGCCACTCTTGAGATCTTCATGCTGTTTCATCTGGTTGTACACTTTCCTTTCCACTTTTTATATTGTGTTGTCTTTTTATTAATTGGATCTTATGCTAGTATTAAGGACAATACAATATTTAAGTGTAGAAGGGGGGAGAACCATTCCATTTCATCTTTTCATTGTTTTGTTTAAAGTTTTTTAGAAAAATTGAAAATTTTTAAAACAAAAATTTGAAAGATAGTGTGATTTTTTTAAAATTTTGTAGAAGTTGCAAGTTGAGATGATTATAACTTGCATACATTTTGACATGATAAGTGATAGATCTTGTGTTTTGATTCAAGTAAAGTGGAAATGAATTTGATTTTAATGAACTATTTTGATAGCTATTAGTTGGTGAAGATTTGAGCCTTATTTGTTCATTTCTAGTGTGTATTCACCTATCATTGCTCTCACTCTAGAACTTGTCTTGATTCTTTGTTGAGACAATATTTGCATTTGCATGCATGAAAATGATAAGGCATTCCTTTCTTTTATAGCTAGTTAGCCAAATAGCCAACATTTACATGCATTTTATCTGTTGTTTAGCCACTTTAGACCTTGTTTATTTTCTTGATTGAGCCCATGGCCATGAAAAGTGAAAAAATATATATATATTTCACCTTGTTTTAAGATACCTTATGGATTTCAAAGAGCATTACATCTAAATTAAAATGGGTAAAAGTGTGTTTTGCATCAATTTAGGCCATTGTTATTAACAATTGAGGAAAGATGTTCAAAATGAAAAAAAAAAAGGATAAAAAGCAAAAGAAAAACAATGAATGAAAATTAAAAAAAATAATAGAAAGAAAGAATGAAAATCAAAGAAAGAAGTATTTTGAATTTTGTTTATACTTGTTGAAAAGAGGACTTTGAAATGCACATTTTGCCCTATCATAGGTTTCCTTTTATTGCTTTAGAGGTTTTAAGGTATCTATTGGTTTGTTTTTCCTTGATTTTTTTGTATATCCACTCATTTCATTCCTTAATCCTACTACAACCTCAAATAAAGTCCTTTTGATTTGTGCATAGCATTTGGCATAGGTGGTGGAGACTTAGAAAATAGACACACTTATGGTAATGAGGTTTTGATAGGTGAAATTTGAGTGATCTACAGTGCATTAATCACTTGAGAGTTGAGAGTAAACACTTATCCTATGTAAAGGGTTATACATTTTAATTCATTCTTTTCAAATGAAATTGCCATGGAAACCTATTATCTTGATGCAAGTGAAGTTAACTTTAATTGTTCAAGTGTTAAAGAGTTGTCATCATTCTTTATCTTGTGATTTGTACACTTTCTTTTTCATTTCCATTCTCCACTTGCCATTTTATTTCATTTTGGATTCTGAGATTTGCCCAAGAGTGCAAAGGTTTAAATGTGGGAGAATTTGATAAATGCCATTTTTATATATATTAATCCTTCTCATTTAGACTTTTTGATGATAAATTATGGCTTAATGGATGTAATTGAATAAAATTTGATTTTATTAACCTTTTTTTTTTACTTTAGGAATTAATTTACACAATTATTGAATTTTAATGCTTAAATTTCTTTTAATTAATTTTTTAAATTTTCCTACTCAATATCTTTCTATCATTTGTGCAGATTTTTTGGCAAATAGAAATTAAATGGTGGAGATTAATCTAGGAAGAATAGAAGAATGAATCAAGGGTTAAGAATTAATGTTGAAGGCAACATGTGTGTAACTTAAGGAAGGAATAAATGGGCCACATTTTTAATGGAATTTATAAAAAATAAAAATGGAAAAAAATGGGGATGGGATGTGTAACACCATATTCATTTAACTCATCTCATCTCATTTCTAGACATACTTCCTTGAATAACACAAATTCTTAAGGAAAATCCATTAAAATAATAAATTATTTTTGTGCTAGGTCATGGATAAAATTTTCATTTTATGTCTCATGGACTATATGAACTCATCTATCTCATTCTCCTATTTAATTACACACATACAACATAAAACCATCTCAAAATATGGCTAAAAACTCAAGTGTTCAGCCGATTGGTGTGCTAGTTTCTGTCATGAACGTTGAAAAATCATAACTAATTTTAGAAAAATCAAAATTAAGCATTTTAGAAAGATAAAAATGTCTACTTTATGCTAAAAATAAGTCCAGATCAAAATATGATCGTCTAGCCACTGGAAATCAATGAAATAGTACCCAAACTCATCTGGCATTATTGGTACTATCAGAAAACTTCAAAAATTCATATCTCCTTGCTCAGATATCCAATTGGGGTGATCTTAGTGGTAATAGAAAGCTTATCATATCTAATTTATGCTTGTAAAATTGCATGAGCATTAGACACCGTTTGACCTTTGAATGATATAGGAGAAGAAACTAACCATATGAACAATAATCATATAGAATAACAAAAATTTAGTAATTTTGAAAATTCATAATTAATTCCATAGAGCTCCAAATAATTTGGTCTTTAGCTTTAAAAAAAAGCTCTAGATGAGACCTATATACATGCCAAATTTCATGAGGAAATTCGTTCATTTAGTCAGATCTTGACATTGGGTTCCAAAATGGTCAATTTTGTGCCTTCTAAGGGTCTCAAATGGTCCATATTAGCTTCTAAGATATTCATTGCCACTTGGGCATGTAGGAAAGTACCAAAATAGTCTATTAAACATGTCTCAAGGGTGTACAAACCCATTTTTCCTAAACTTATACTTTCACTCCAAGGTATACACAAGAACATACAAGCTTCATCTTGCTATTCAATGTCTAAAAATTGCTATATCATTCACATGACATCAAATCTCAAATATACATCAAGTATCTATGTAATTATATATGTCCAAATGGTTATGCAACATATTCATCATAAGATTACATCATATGCCATAAAAAAGGTCACAAAGTAGACAAAATCACACACTTTCTTGTCATTCTTCCTCTTTCAAGGTTGGTGGCTTCCATTCCTTTATTCACTTGGTCCACCTAGACATGTTAGATAATGGGGAGGAAGGAATGAGATTTTAGGAATCCCAATACCTTTTCTTCCTTTCAACCATACATAAAAGGATGCAAATGCAAGTCTAAAAATGCATGCATGGTGTGACACCATAATTTCTTAGTTTATTTCATGCTATCTCTATGTCTATCATCATGCATTTCATGGAGGAATAAGAAAATAGCATAAAAATAATGAATATTTTAGCGTTATATAGCATATAAATTTTTCATTCAGTATCCCGTGGACCATGTGAGCTTATGTATCACATTCTCATATTTAATTACATAGATACAACTCATTTCCATCATTAAAAGTGGCCTACAACTCGTGCAAGGCAAGGGAATATACAAAATTTCATGATGTACCCTTGGCTAGAATTTTTCCTTTTCTATCACAAATTTTGAAAATTCATAACTAATTTTAGAAAAATCAAAATCATGTATTCTTTACCATTATGAAAAGCTATAGATGTCTACTATATGCTAAAAATATGTATAGGCCATGAGACATAACATAGAAAGCTTTTGGCATTCGAAAAGGTATAGAGGTCCAACTGGCTACTAGTACTGATACAAGTTTTTGCTACAAACTTCAAAAATGTCCAATTAATTTCACAAAAAATCAATCCATACAAATGATACCAATCTAAAAAGCTACAGATGTTAGCTAGAGGAGAAAAATAACTTTAGACATTTTAGGCATGCTCAAGACTCGAAAACCAATCAAAAAATAACCTAGGTCAGTCTGGATGCCTAATACTGGACAGAAAGTTCAGAAATTTATATCTCCCTCTCTAGACATCCAAATGAGGTGCTTCTAATTGATATAGGTCAGTATAAATTTCTCATTTCTCCCTATAAAAGTTCATGGCAATTGGACATCATTTGGCCCATGAGTGATAGAATTCATTTTTGGACCTGAGTGAACAGTACCCTGAACCAATTTCAGAATTTTTTCTAACTTTGAAAATTCATCAAATATTCCATAGACCTCTAAAAATTCTATACTTTAGCTTCCCAAAAAGCTCTCAACAAGCTCTAAATGTATTCCAAGTCTCAAATCAAAAAGAGCTCATTTGGATAAAAAGTGGTATAAGTTTTCAATATGATCAATTTTGCTCCATATAAGATACCAAATATGTCTAAATGACTTCCCTTAATGTTTGGCACCTCTTGGGCAAGTTTAAAAGCATGAATATGACTTGTATGAATTGCCCAAGTAGTTCCAAACCTCATACATCTCAATTTGGCCATTTTATATACTAATGCATCAAGTCTTCAAGAAGCTAATTTTGCCATTACATGCTCAATTTACATTCTAGTATTTACATAATACAATTTCTCATTTATACATAACATATTAACATAATTACATATGCTCAAGAGGTCATAGGTCATATACAATAATGGGTTACAACATTTGCCACTTATATGGCCTTAAAGAAGCAAATCTCATGCACTTCAATGTCATACTTTCATTTCCCAAGGTGTGGGCTCTCATTGCCTTATCTACTTGGTCCACCTAGCATGTTAGAGTATTAGAGAAGAGGGAATGAGATTTAAAGAATTTCAATAGCTTATCTCCCTTTTAATCACACATAAAAGATATAAAACAAGTCTTACAAATGCATACATTGGCATATTGACATGTGCAATCATCCAAGAGACATTTTAAACATTTGAGCAAGTCATACATAGCATACATAGGCTTGCCAAGTAAGTGGATTAGCCTCACCCATTCACTTATAGATTTTGGACTTGCCTTATCCATTTCTTTAAGGGGTTTTTAACTCAACCTTACTCTTGGGAGTCAACCTCACTTTTGGGAAACTTTTTACTTTATCTTAACTAACTTTAAGGGTTCTTGGCTCATCCTCACCATGGCTAAGGGCTCTTGGCTTCACCACACTCAAACAAACCTAAGCAAGCATAATAAACATCATTTAAAAACATAATGCATCATCATGGTACCATGGAATAAGAGCTCATGCTAGAATATTTTTCATGGCTTAAAAATACATATACACACATTCAAAGACAAGCCAAGCATACATCCATGCATGAGAGAAGGAGGAGTGAGCTACCTTGGATGCAACCACACACTTTTCCCTTGAATTTACTCTCCCTTCTTTGGCCTCACACACATAAAGGTGTGGGAATGATTCTAAGGCCACACATCTTTCTTAAACACTAACTTGGCCTATAAACCCTTTTATGATTCTGAGAATGCACCTAATGAAGTAACACCTATCAAATAAATTTTAGGCTCTATTCTTTCTTTTCATATATGAGTCTTGACTCCTTTTAAGTCTTTTGGAGTTATCACATGTGACGACCTTAACTTCTAATATCGGTAACTCTAGTTAAATACACGTTTAATAATTAAAGATCAAGGTTTGGAGTCATTATAATCAATTACATTAAGAAAATATAGGGAAATTTGAACCATGATGTTATTAGGGCCATCAATTAAACAACCATAAATGGGAACATGTAGAAAAAAGGTTTATACCATCATTAAAGGTTTGTGATTCATCTATGCATCGATTTCTACACACAAGAACCTCCCACAAGTATTCCTATATCATTTCCTAGCATTAGCATTAAAGAAATTAGGGTTTATAGGTCAAAGGTGGGAGTTTGGGGACCTCCGCACGCGACCTGGAACCTTCCCGCCACGGCTAAGTTAGGTTTTGGAGCTCAAAAACTAAGTTTTTAACCTTGCGCCGTGGCCCAGACCTTTTGTGTCGCAGCTAAGTTGCTCTCGGGAATCACTGAGTAACTTTCTTGACTTTCACCACAGCAATAGCCACAGTGAGTTGGATCTGCGCCGCGACCAGCCTACGTGGCGCCGTGGCGAGTTTTGCTACTGTATTCTCCTTAACCAATTTCCCTGACTCATGCCGCGGTGGAACCTATCGCGCCATGGCGAGGTTTCATTCTGTCACTCTCCAGGGCGATTTTTTCCACTCTACGCCACGGTGTCCCTCGCCACTGTCACTCTTTAGGCCGCGGCAAGACCTTCCTAGCCACGGCGTGACTCCCTCCTGTAGCTATATCTCTTACATTTCGTCCCCTACAGTCTAGTTCTCTTCTTAGGGACACCCTTGGACCTCTTACTCTTATATTATATGGCTCTAATGGTACTTATCTACCTTATTTACCTAGCTATTCTACCATTACCCATTTAGCATTTAGATGTGGATTTCCCTACTCATCCATGGGACTTTATGTCAGCAAATTATAAATCTCCCACAATGGTCATTCAATCACACTTTCATTAGATATTTCTTACATTAATAGTGAAGTCTATAAAGAACATATCATAGGATTACATTCCACGTTAATAGAATACAATTCCTACACTTGGCAATTCATGATGTAATGCAGCAATAGTACATGACTTGTAAACTAGTTACATTACAATTTGATAAGGCTATCAAACCTATGTGCTACCAAACCATTTAACAAGCTCTCGTTAATTTTCTCCTTGCCACTATGAGGTCCGGTCCTTGAAAATGTTAACCCACAATGGGGTGAGATATACAATCTCAGTAACAAAAGGGCAGTTTCCATAAACATGTACAAGTTAATCAATCCAATGCAATTTCATGTCATCAATACCAGAATCATCAATTCAATTTGCAAATGAACTAGTTGAACTACCAATAACTACTGTCCCATACCAGTAGTAATACATAACATGTTAATGGCCAATAACATCGGGAGAGATCCGTCCACGGCACCTACTCCGTCATGAGTACAACCAGGGCTCAATGCATTTGGGGTTTGATCATAATCCGGTGCTCGATCGAAGCACATGCACGGGTGGCAGCCACACCATAGCTCCACCATGGACTCACAAGGTCCAATTACAATAACAATCAAGTGATCAACTAGTCATTTAGCATTTTAAAATCAAGCATGTGTAACAAATAGCAGATTAACATAAGCATATACATAGAATTAGGAAGATAAGCCCAGTTACCTCAATGAAGCCAATTACTCTTCCCCTAGCTACCATAATACTCCAAATGCACACCAAGCCTATAACAAGCATAATCATCATCATTTCTAATCACAATCAAATATCCAAAGAGTTGAATTACTAATGACAGACTAGAGGTTACTCACCTAATTACTAAGGGATTTAATTTCAGATTCTAACTTTCCCACACCAGAAATTGCCATAGTTCACTCTAATTTCTGGGTAATTTCAAATGAAACCAAAGCCCATATCATAGGTCAACTATAGGGGTTTCAAACAAACAGAAAATGCATCAAAATGGGAAGTAGATACTCACTTAACAACACCCATAGCCTCAACCTCCGAAAATCCACCATGGGAAATTCCAAAATTCGCATTTCAGTCATCAAGCCCAGAAAATTCAGTTTTCCACCATTATCTCCTTGTAATCTCACCCCTCTTGTAATGACCCTAACTTCTAATAATCATAATTAAGGTTAAGTATGTGATTACTAACCATAAAATTTCAATTAGGGTTGAAAGTCATTACAACTAATTATATTCAAAAAATGTTAGGAAATTTGAACCTTAATGTTATTAGGGTCATTAATTAGGCAACCACAATTATTCAAAAGTGCAAGTGAATTTAATCATTAATAAGTAGCCTTTGATTCTCCTATCCATTAATTCCAACTCATAAAAACCTCTTACAAGTGTTTCTAAATCATTCCTTAGTATTACCATAAAAGAAATTAAAGTTTCTAAGTGAATATGAGAAATTGAGCACCTTCGCCGTGGCTAAATCTCCTTTCACCGCGGCCAATTACTCTTGGATTCAAGTCCTTACTCCTCTATAAATTTTACGCCTTTTGCCGCAGCCAAATACCCCTTTCGCCGCGGCCAAATGCCCTCTGGAACACCCCCAAACTTGTTTCCCAGGCTTAGCCGCGGCTAACATCACTATTTGCCGCGGCCAATTCCTCTCTGTTTTCTTCCCTGGCAGGTTCGCCACATTTGGCCGAGGCCAATTAATTGTTGGTCGCGGCCAATTCTTCTCTGTTTCTATTTGGCCTAGGCCAATTAAATGTTGGCCGCGGCCAATTCCCTTCTGTTCCTATAACTCCCAAAATTTTATCTTATGCTCTCCAATTCCCCCTCTAGCAACCCTCTAGGCCACTTTAACTTAGTTTGTGAAGATTTAATGTCTTTCTTTCACCTAATCTACTTAACACATCTATCATTACACATTTAAAGTTCAAATGTGGATCCTTAACCCTCTAGCTGCTATAAACTAGTGAGTTCATAGATTAATGACAGCAAATGTATTATGGTCACAAGGTGCATGAGGTCAATGCTTAATGTTCATATAAAATCAAATTACTTATCCATTACTAGCTAATTACAATCATAATGTTCAATTCCATGATAATCAAATTACATATACAATCCCTATACTTGGCAACTCATGATGCAATACAGCAATGATACAAAACTAGCAATTTAGTTACAATACATTTTGTCAAAGCTCCCAAACCTATGTGCTACCAAACTATTTAATGATCTTCCATTAATTTTCTCCTTGTCACTAAGAGGTTCAGTCCCTAAAAATGTTAGCCCACAACAGGGTGAGACATACAATCTCAGTAACAAAAGGCAATTTCCATATATATGTACAAGTCAATCAATCCAAGGCAATCTCATGTCATCAATATCAAAATCATCAATTCAATTGGCAAATGAACTAGTTGAACTACTAATGACTACTGTCCCATACCAGCAATCATACACAATATGTTAATGGCCAATAACACCAGGAGAGGTCCGTCCACGGCACCTACGCCATAATGAGCACAACCAGGGCTCAGTGCATCGGGGTCTGATCACAACCCAGTGCCCGATTGAAGCACATGCACGGGTGGCAACCGCACCACAGCTCTACCATAGACTCACAAGGTCCAATTACAATCACAATCAAATAGTCAACCAGTCATTTAGTATTTCAAAATCAAGCATGTGTAACAAGTAGTAGATTAATATGAGCATATACATGGAATCAGGAAAATAACCCCAGTTACCTCAATGAAGCCAATTACTCTTTCCCTAGCTGCCATAATAATCCAAATGCACACCAAGCCTATAACAAGCATAATTATTATCATTTCTAATCACAATCAAATATCCAAAGAGTTAAACTACTAATGACAGACTAGAGGTTACTTACCTAATTAGCAAGGGATTTAATTTCGGATTCCAACTTTTCCACACCAGAAATTGCCATAGTTTACTCCAATTTCTAGGTAATTTCACATGAAACCAAAGCCCATATCATAGGTCAACTATAGGGGTCTCAAACTAACAAAAAATGCATCAAAATGGGAAGGAGATACTCACTTAACAACACCTATAGCCTCACCTCCGAAAATCCACCATGAAAGCACCAAAATTCGCATTTCAATCATCAAGCCCAGAAAATTCAGTTTTCCACCATTATCTCCTTGTAATCTCACACAATAATAGAACCCATTATGATAATCCATCCTTAGGGCATTTTCCAACAAAGTGATACACAAAATGGAAAGGAAAAGCTTACCTAATCCTCCCTCTAACCTCCAAGTCTGAAAATCTTGCAAGGAATCACCCAACACCAAATTTCAAATTTGAGAAGAAGATGAAAATGCTCAAACCTAGAAATTAATCGGACCAAAATGAAGAGGAGGATGAGAGGGTCAAGTTATATATAACTCACCTTGGCTAAATCATCCTCTAGGAGTCAAAAATGGAGCTTCCATGTTGGTAGAACCCTAGCCTCCCTTGAACCTCCGAATTTCCTCTCTTGAGTTTCAGTAAAATGAGGAAGAGGCTGAAGAGTTAGGGTTTTAGTGGAGTTAAGTTAGGTCAAAAGATGGGTCATGGGTTGCTCCAAGTCCAACTCCTAATGGGCTTCAGATTTTTAGCTTTGTTGGGCCAGTTTTTAAATGTTGGGCTACAGAATTTTATTGGGCCAGTTTTATACATTGGGTTACTGAAATTTAGTTAGGTTTGGGCCAAGTTTGAAGGGCTTAAGGATTTGGGCCTGCACAAGGGTCATTGGACCACTTATAAAAGTCTATACAAGGTGGATCTTGGGCCTCTATCACATTAAATTGGGTTGGGTCTGCACCTAACTCATTGGGCCTCCATTAGCCTCTCATCATGATTCATTAATTTGGGCCTAGGTGTAGTTTCTATCCCAATTAATTCTCAAACCCATATTAATAATTCAGCTCTCTAAAATCTCCATTCACTTAACTTGCCCAATCATCCTATATTAATTATTCCTAATTAATCTGAATCCATGATTAACACCTTAATTAATTTTTGGTGTGTTACATTCTTCCCTCCTTTTAGAAATTTTATCCTCAAAATTAGTTATACCTTACCCAATTGATGTTGGACAATTCATCCTCATAACCTCCTCTTTGACAGCTCAAATAGTCTTACCAGAGACTAGTCCCCTCTTACTACTTTCCTGGGGAGGACGTTCTTGTCATGTTACCACTCCACTTCATAATCACCACTCTATTTCCTCTAGTTAACCTACGTCAAATGACATACCAACCCGAATATTCCATATTCTTTCTTTGTCCATAACTAAAGAGATCCTGACTAAGCCACACTTGATCATCTTATAGCAAGCTCTTGATACCTAGCTCAAATACATCCTAATTTTCTCTCCCTTCATAGCTTTTTATTTAATTCTGTTTTATATTTTCCTCCCCTCTTTTTTTTCTCTTCTTTCTCTCCTCTCTCATTTTTTTTATTGTCGTTCTAATAGCCGATTATTACATGTTCATGTTAATTTCCTTTCCTACTTAACTTCTAATCCGTTTGAGGGATAACTCCTAGATACTTTAGTTTAACTCTCCCTAATAGTTGATACCAAGAACTATAAGGGATTCCACTTAGTCAGTCGTTTTAGTATTTATTCCACTAATAGCAATATAGGTAAGTGACCTTATTTCATCATGAAGTTCTATTTGTCCTTCACTTAGATTACCCCCACCTTCTTAACCAAAATGGGTTTCACCTCTTACAGGTTCATTTAGTTTAAGTTTTCAAGTCTTACATTCAACTATCTTATAAATTATTGCACACATTATCCTCATTTATTGTCCATTAGTAGACAGTTCATTACTTCCATTAGATGTATAGAATTCCCCTTTCATCTCCAATTAGTGCCTAAGATTACTCCTTCTCATTTATTGAGATTCCTGAGGGTTAAAACTAATGTAAAGTTTGATCTCACAACTAATCTCTTGAAGGTACCCAAACACTATAGGTTCACCTTCCACATAATTGAAATCAAACATGATTCTGTCAGGTGAAAATAAACATGATATTCCAGGTCTAGATATATTTTCTAATAAGACCTGATCTCAAGGGTGAGAATACCTTGTCCAGAGCATCAAGGTAATCGATAGGACTTAGGAATGAATTTCTTTAAATCTTACTAGTCATACTTTTAGTGAGTGGTTTATTAGATAACATAATTTCCATCGCTTGCCCATAACATTAAGAATTTCCTTGTTGGCTCCTGATGATGGTTAATTATAGACAACTTGATCACCCCCCTTCAGGGGTAACCAACATAGGAAAATCCTTAATAGATCTCTTCCCTCTCCTTTTTTTTGGCACTTGCAAAGGCATTACCACAATTACATACATGTGACTCTAAAGATTACCATGATCAATAGATCCTAATGTCTCATTTTTCCTCTCAGTTGCTACAAGCTTTAGTAGTCAACTTAATGGCATCTCTACTCATTTAATGTTAACTAAACATCTCTTTGGGTTTTATGTCATTATATAGTCCCAAAGGACTGCACTTTCGTATCTTCTAACCCTAACTAAGATATTTTCATACAAGTATAGTCATTCTTCAACTAGCACACCCTTTTTTTTTCCTTTTTTTTTTTAATATTCTCTAGTTTGGAAATTCATAATAATTCCCCAAAGAGTAATAAAATAATATCTTGTCAACAAGGTTTAAGATCCTATCAACAAGATCTTGTACTCATTAATGTAAAATCCGAAACCTTGTCAATAAAGTTCTCTGATTGCAAGTACAAGGTCATTTAACCATACATTATAGCGTACAATATGAGATGGTATGATAGTTTTCATCCTTACACAATGGCCTATGCCAACCACAACTGACTCTTTCACTCCCCTAAAAGTTTTTAGGCCTCAATTTCATGCCTAACTATTGGGAGTTAAATTAACATAATAAAGAGACTCAGTGAGTCTTTTCATTGTTAAACATTCCCTAATTATCAATAGATCAAGTAGGGATTTCCAGTGAGAGAACTCAAGTGTCATTTACCACTAGTGTTTCACCCTTCCTCATCAATCATTATACTAAGGTTTGTTGTAATAACATAAGTTAGTTGCATTGATGCCCTCTCTCATTCATTTTCCCTAAGTTATTATCCTAGATTAGGGAGTTCTCTTCCAAGATTAGGGAGTTTTTCTACCACAGTAATCATTAGTCCATCTTGAATTCCCAATGTTACCTCTGCCCCCTTAATCACGCCACACGTGATACATGACAATAGAATTACCAGTGGTGGAATTAGGGTTTACCTTTTTAATATTAGCAGACAATGCTTTGCTGTGGCCATACACATGCTCATCACCCTGTGATGACTATATCTCAACCACTTGTACTCACACAGGTACAATTTTATTCTCTTTTTAGGTGGGTCTTTACCATCAAGATCTCCTTTTTACCTTCTAGGAAGAAAGTCTACTTAGCCTAGTTTAACGCCAATTTGGTGGTCAAAATTCATCAAATCATATGATAAGCAACATGCCCCACATGCCCTTAGTACCGAAGTGCTGATAAATGAGCACGTCCCACGTGCCTCTAGCACCAGAGTGCTGTAGAATCTTATCTTACACTCCCCGAGTGTATCATGCACATAAAGTGCCTCTAACCACCACCCAAATGCACGTCAACACATAGCATAAGTAAACTAAATTACACAAGAGAGAACATGCACAAGCACCCCATGCCAGTGCACCTCACCTTTATCACGCTAAAGGGTTATCTTTCCTCTTGTCATAATCTCTCTTTTTGCCTTAGTACACTAAGGGAGGAGCCTCAAAGCTCTCAAGATTCCTTTTAGAACATCATCTCCCTTAATCTCTTGCTTTAAAATCACTATACACATTTAGAAATAGATTCGACAATCCTAAGGTTTTTCTTGCCCTCTTTCTTATCATTATTAACTAAAGATGGCTTACTCACTCTAATAGTTTGAATAAAACTATTTGAAACATTCTTTAGCTCTTATCGCCCTTATTCATTAGGCCAAATTGCGGTAGCTAGGATCGAGTAATTGCATTCTCTGTTAACTGGGATCAAGCAAGTGGGTTAGGACCTCTGTACCTATAAAGTTTCAACTTTGGGGACCCTTTGAAGTCTACATAATCCTAACTCATTATGGATTGTGCATCACTTCATATATTTAATCAATCACACTTATTTACTACACACTAGTTCCATTATCAATTTCCTGATTGCAAGTAAAGTCTACATCTTACCCTTTCGTAAAGTTCTTATAACTAGTTAAGTGTTTTACTCCATACCATTGCCTTTTAAGTTCTCAACATCACTCTAGATGGCCCTTGAAAAGCTTAGAATTTCACTTAGGTAAATAATTACTACTCTTGTTATGATTAGTTGACTACTTCGATAGGCCAGTCAACTGGTCCGCCGTACCCAATTGACTTGCTTAATAAATGGCAGTCAACTGGTCATAAGCGCTATTAGTAGCTTTGTTCATCATCCTTATCAGTTACTTGGTCTCATTCATTCAGTCAACTGGTGCCTCACAGCGAGTGACTGGTGCATCTATTGCGTAGCCAGTTGGCAACAAGCCTCAACCAGTGATTTATCTAGACTGAGACCAGTAACTTAATCTCCGAAGAGAAAAAGGTAAAATTCTACTCTTTTCATTGGCATTAACAACCTCAAGTCTCAAAATTTAGCATTACTAAAGTGTTATGAGGTAAAATCTAACTATACTCTATTATTCTCTGAGATATACTTATTGTGGTAGGTGATGCTCTAAATAAGATTCAAGAAACGGTCATTTTAATCAAGCATTACAAGCTTCATATCATCATTCCTCTATACTTCCTTCCAACACATAAAGCACATCAATTATATTTTTGCCTAATTAGCTATTCTCATGAGCTAATACCATGCCAAATATGCATCATGATTGCTAAGCTTCTAGTCATAGAATTTAAATTAGAACGGTTGTCCTGAACCATTGCTCTGATACCAACTGTAATGACCCTAACTTCTAATAATCATAATTAAGGTTAAGTACGTGATTACTAACCATAAAATTTCAATTAGGGTTGAAAATCATTACAACTAATTATATTCAAAAAATGTTAGGAAATTTAAACCTTAATGTTATTAGGGTCATTAATTAGGCAACCACAATTATTCAAAAGTGCAAGTGAATTTAATTATTAATAAGTAGCCTTTGATTCTCCTATCCATTAATTCCAACTCATAAAAACCTCTTACAAGTGTTTCTAAATCATTCCTTAGTATTACCATAAAAGAAATTAAAGTTTCTAAGTGAATATGAGAAATTGAGCACCTTCGCCGTGGCTAAATCTCCTTTCACCGCGGCCAATTACTCTCGGATTCAAGTCCTTACTCCTCCATAAATTTCACGCCTTTTGCCGTGACCAAATACCCCTTTCGCCGTGGCCAAATGCTCTCTGGAACACCCCCAAACTTGTTTCCCAGGCTTAGCCGCGGCTAACATCACTATTCGCCACGGCCAATTCCTCTCTGTTTTCTTCCCTGGCAGGTTCGCCACATTTGGCCGAGGCCAATTAATTGTTGGCTGCGGCCAATTCTTCTCTGTTTCTATTTGGCCTAGGCCAATTAAATGTTGGCCGCGGCCAATTCTCTTCAGTTCCTATAACTCCCAAAATTTCATCTCATGCTCTCCAATTCCCCCTCTAGCAACCCTCTAGGCCACTTTAACTTAGTTTGTGAAGATTTAATGTCTTTCTTTCACCTAATCTACTTAACACATCTATCATTACACATTTAAAATTCAAATGTGGATCTTTAACCCTCTAGCTACCATAAACTAGTGAGTTCATAGATTAATGACAGCAAATGTATTATGGTCGCAAGGTGTATGAGGTCAATGCTTAATGTTCATATAAAATCAAATCACTTATCTATTATTAGCTAATTACAATCATAATGTTCAATTCCATGATAATCAAATTACATATACAATCCCTATACTTGGCAACTC
Organism: Erythrophleum fordii; assembly: GCA_032878935.1. NCBI lineage: Eukaryota > Viridiplantae > Streptophyta > Magnoliopsida > Fabales > Fabaceae > Erythrophleum > Erythrophleum fordii. The sequence continues at coordinate 12,816,107 of JAVQMF010000033.1, forward strand.
ATGATGCAATACAGCAATGATACAAAACTAGCAATTTAGTTACAATACATTTTGTCAAAGCTCCAAACCTATGTGCTACCAAACCATTTAATGATCTTCCATTAATTTTCTCCTTGCCACTAAGAGGTCCGGTCCCTAAAAATGTTAGCCCACAACAGGGTGAGATATACAATCTCAGTAACAAAAGGCAATTTCCATATATATGTACAAGTCAATCAATCCAAGGCAATCTCATGTCATCAATATCAAAATCATCAATTCAATTGGCAAATGAACTAGTTGAACTACTAATGACTACTGTCCCATACCAGCAATTATACACAACATGTTAATGGCCAATAACACCAAGAGAGGTCCGTCCACGGCACCTACTCCATAATGAGCACAACCAGGGCTCAATGCATCGGGGTCTGATCACAACCCAGTGCCCGATCGAAGTACATGCACGGGTGGCAGCCGCACCATAGCTCTACCATGGACTCACAAGGTCCAATTACAATCACAATCAAATAGTCAACCAGTCATTTAGTATTTCAAAATCAAGCATGTGTAACAAGTAGCAGATTAATATGAGCATATACATGGAATCAGGAAAATAACCCCAGTTACCTCAATGAAGCCAATTACTCTTCCCCTAGCTACCATAATAATCTAAATGCACACCAAGCCTATAACAAGCATAATTATTATCATTTCTAATCACAATTAAATATCCAAAGAGTTAAACTACTAATGACGGACTAGAGGTTACTTACCTAATTAACAAGGGATTTAATTTCAGATTCCAACTTTTCCACACCAGAAATTGCCATAGTTTACTCCAATTTCTAGGTAATTTCACATGAAACCAAAGCCCATATCATAGGTCAACTATAGGGGTCTCAAACTAACAAAAAATGCATCAAAATGGGAAGGAGATACTCACTTAACAACACCTATAGCCTCACCTCCGAAAATCCACCATGAAAGCACCAAAATTCGCATTTTAATCATCAAGCCCAGAAAATTCAGTTTTCCACCATTATCTCCTTGTAATCTCACACAATAATAGAACCCATTATGATAATCCATCCTTAGGGCATTTTCCAACAAAGTGATACACAAAATGGAAAGGAAAAGCTTACCTAATCCTCCCTCTAACCTCCAAGTCTGAAAACCTTGTAAGGAATCACCCAACACCAAATTTCAAATTTGAGAAGAAGATGAAAATGCTCAAACCTAGAAATTAATCAGACCAAAATAAAGAGGAGGATGAGAGGGTCAAGTTATATATAACTCACCTTGGCTAAATCATCCTCTAGGAGTCAAGTATGGAGCTTCCATGTTGGTAGAACCCTAGCCTCCCTTGAACCTCTGAATTTCCTCTCTTGAGTTTCAGTAAAATGAGGAAGAGGCTGAAGAGTTAGGGTTTTAGTGGAGTTAAGTTAGGTCAAAAGATGGGTCATGGGTTGCTCCAAGTCCAACTCCTAATGGGCTTCAAATTTTTAGCTTTGTTGGGCCAGTTTTTAAATGTTGGGCTGTAGAATTTTATTGGGCCAGTTTTATACATTGGGTTACTGAAATTTAGTTAGGTTTGGGCCAAGTTTGAAGGGCTCAAGGATTTAGGTCTGCACAAGGGTCATTGGGCCACTTATAAAAGTCTATACAAGGTGGATCTTGGGCCTCTATCACATTAAATTGGGTTGGGTCTGCACCTAACTCATTGGGCCTCCATTAGCCTCTCATCATGATTCATTAATTTGGGCCTAGGTGTAGTTTCTATCCCAATTAATTTCAAACCCATATTAATAATTCGTCTTTCTAAAATCTCCATTCACTTAACTTGCCCAATCATCCTATATTAATTATTCCTAATTAATCTAAATCCATGATTAACACCTTAATTAATTTTTGGTGTGTTACACCTCTAACCTCCAACTCCGAAAATCTTGCAGGGAATCACCCAACACCAAATTTCAAATTTGAGAAGAAGATGAAAATGCTCAAACCCAGAAATTAATCACACCAAAATGAAGAAGAGGATGAGAGGGTTAAGTTATATATAACTCACCTTGGCTAAATCATCCTCTAGAAGTGAGAAATGGAGCTTCCATGTTGGTAGAACCCTAGCCTCCCTTAAACCTCTGAATTTTCTCCCTTGGTACTCCTTCCATGCTAGGTCGAGGCTACGCTCCAAGATGGTGCCAATGGAATTGTTTTGATTTCCTTGGTGGGAGAAGCATATAGGAGCCTCTCTTGGTTTCTTAAAAACTCATATGGACTCTTAAATACATTAATTTATGGCTAGAACGCTTCTTACAAACCAGGGTGCAACTAAAATCCTAGCTTTTCTATCTTATAATTTCATGGTTCTTTCTTTGTTTCCTTTGCATATTCTTATTCTTGTCACTCATTTTCCTTAGATTCATCCTTGATTTGGTTAGAAATTCAACTCCTCTTAGTGATCCATATATGGGACAAAAAGCTTAAGAAGAGGAACAAGAAAGAGCAAGCATGAAAGTAGCAAAATACCTTATTTTCCTAGCCTTTCTTGGATGCTTCTTCGTTTGCTTGGATTCTCCTCTTTAAATTTAAAATTTCCCCTCTTGGTTTAACTTCAAAATAGACCCAAAAGCTTTAATAAAACTATGGGAAAGAAGAGAAGAAGGAGGAGAAGGGATTTACTAAAGAGAAACTAAGAAAATCCATGAATTTCCATACCTTTTAGTTGATTATTCTTCTCCTTCTTTCTCCTCCCTTGCGCGCCTCACTCTCTAGGTCTCTTCTTTATTTTAAGGTAGAAATGAAACCAACAGGGTGCAACTAAAATCCTAGCTTTTCTATCTTACAATTTCATAGTTCTTTCTTTGTTTCCTTTGCATATTCTTATTCTCGTCACTCATTTTCCTTAGATTCATCCTTGATTTGGTTAGAAATTCAACTCCTCTTGGCTATCCATATATGGGACAAAAAGCTCAAGAAGAGGAACAAGAAAGAACAAGCATGAAAGCAGCAAAATACCTTATTTTCCTAGCCTTTCTTGGATGCTTCTTCCTTTGCTTGAATTCTCCTTTTGAAATTTAAAATTTCCCCTCTTGGTTTAACTTCAAAATAGACCCAAAAGCTTTAATAAAACTATGGGAAAGAAGAGAAGAAGGAGGAGAAGGGATTTACTAAAGAGAAACTAAGAAAATCCATGAATTTCTAAACCTTTCAGTTGATTATTCTTCTCCTTCTTGCTCCTACCTTGTGCGCCTCACTCTCTAGGTCTCTTCTTTATTTTAGGGTAAAAATCAAACCAGTCAAATGAGGAGGAGAGTGGGGCATGACCTATATATAAGGAAGGTTTAGAAGTTGTTTCCAAAAATTCCATTTATGTCCTGTAAACTTGGCATTTTCATTTCTAGTTTATTTTAGCTCCTTTTTTAGAATTGTCTTTTGAATCATAAAATTTAGGTCCTTAAACTTATAAAATACCTTTGGAATCACTCAATTTGAAGCTAAAACCTTCTTGAACCAAAAAGTCAAAGTTCGTGTTAACCAATATTAGAAAACGTATACCGGAGGAGTTTTAACTGTACTGGGCTTTCCCATAGTTTTTAGGGCCTCTAAAAACCCCAGAGAGTTCAAATTTTTCATTTAAAAAGCCCTCATATGAGTATTTTAAAATTTACTCAAAATTACAAAAATGCCATTACGTTATGTAACAATTTTGTTAAATTCTGTCTGGTTATTTTAGCTCCTGTTTTAGGGCACTTTTGCCCTCCTAATTTCATTGCTTAATATCTAGATCATTATTCTAAATTTTTTAGACCTTAACCAATTCATTTAAGAGGACTTACTTTTGAAACGTATTTGTTTTTGTTGTTTTTATGAAAACTGCACATTACATGTTAAATCATATATGAGGAGCTCTCTTGCTAACACGTGCATAGCATTTTGATTAAACAAGAAGCATAGCATTCTCTCTCACAAAATCCACATAACATGCATGGGCTTTTTTTTTGTTTTCCCACATGGTTGGCATTGCTCTAGCTCACACTTTCATACATAAATCATTCACACACTCAAACATGTAGCTTTCACCTTGTCACAGAAACACACACAGAGGTTAGCTCACTCTCACATTACATGAGCATAAAAACATTCATGTCACACTCTCACAAAGGCTTCTTCCACTCATTCAAGACACATGTCCAGGACACATGCTCCTCCACATAGCAAGATGGAGGCTGGAAGAAACACATATTACGATAGGAGGCTTGTGTAAAGGGGTAGTGTAGAACATGACTTAGTCTTAGGTTCTAGGGAATAAAGAAGCAATAAATGAAGCTACGAGTTTATGGAAGGAGGAAGACGGGGAAATAGGTGGTGGAAGATAAGGTTGGGAAGGAGGAAAGCTATAAGTTTGTAGGAAGGAGAGACTCAAGTTTTGGAGAATAGAATTGAATCACTCATGTACTAAATACACTTCATGTATGATTTACATATTCACGTTATTACACTCCATAGCACTAGCTTCATATGAGAGTCATGGTTTTATGAGAAGGGAAGGAATAAGCAGGCCACAGGTTTAGTGAGGGAGAAACACAAAATAGAATAGGCTTCACGTCAAACAATGAGCTTTCAAACAGCCTTCTTACTCATACGATGAAGCAAGCAAGCTTATCCATGTCAGACACCCACGTCATTCATAGGTCAACACTCCACATAGAAGCTCTATTCATTCACAAGCTTCCTTTATTCTCTTAATCAAGCACCAGCTCCCTCCAACACACTTACACGTTCACAGGTCCAGGTCATTTAAATACATACGAGGCTCTATTTTCTAGTTAGGTATAGAATTATATTTGTTTAGGGGGCCCACTCCATATTACATACTCAAGAAAGCTCATGTGAGAGATAAAAAAGGCACGAGATTCACATAAAGAAAGCATGTGAACAAGAAGAAAAAGCTCAGGCAGAACATAAAAGGGGAATCCATTTCATCTCACTTATCCATCATCCATTCACTTTCATTCATCCCCTTAAAGCCGTAGCTCTCCACTCATTTCACTTCACCATTTTGTAGTCTATGAACCACTAATTCCACGTTGTGGCTAGCTAGGAGGAAGACTTTAGATTGAAACTTAAATCCATAGAGACTAGCAAGGGATTTTGGCTAAGATTTCTATTTCATTTTACTGCTTTTTCTACATTATTTCTTGTTAATGTACTCACCTGGTTAAGTTTGTAATTGAATAAGATTGGTGTGGTTTGTAATTGATAGCTGGTTAGATATCAATTAAGAGAGTGATTGATGATTAATGGATTGATTTAAGTGCTAGATTTTTCATTCTCCTTCAATTTCCTATGTATGCAGAGAAGGTGTTTGATGAAATGCATGTTAGACATTGTGTGCCTAATTGTTTGATTTATAGACTCCTTGGAGTTTAATTAGTTAATTAAACATCCTAGGGTGATAATTTAGAGGCTAATTTGATTGATTAATCACTCAATCCAAGTGTTTAGTGATCCTAATGATAAGAATTAATGATTCAATGTGGAGTTGAAGTCTCAATCCAATATCAAATTGTTAATGTCTTGAATCTTGTGTAGTAACTCAAGATAACTTGCTATGAATACAAATCGGGACTCTTAGACCAGAATAAATGATAATTGAATTAGGATGAAGATAGTGGATACCAAGGGATAAATCTAAAGCTAGTCACATACCCATTAGTTGCCTCTTAATTCATGCATTTAATTAGTAGTTAGGAACTTTATTTTAATCTAATTTTAGTTAGCTTAATTAAATCAAATTCCCTTTTAATTAGGTAGATTTTAGGTTCATCTCACACTTAGAGGGCTTCTTGTAAATATTAAAATCTATTTCCAAGAAAAATGATCTAGGTTGTATCCAATACTGCAAATATTTTCCAACTTAGTTTATTTTAGGTTGCTTAACACAATCATTAGTCTTTGATGCTTAACTTTCACCCTCTAACACACCAAACATCTAGCCATATAGTTGGCTATATCATTTTTTATTCCTAGCCATCAAAATATTCTTTTCAAATCCTGATACATCTTGGTGGCACTTGGATAGATAATATACTTACTCTTGTGTGCCTCTTCTAAAATTCTTTCTTTTATCTCAGTTTGGTTTAGCAGACAAATCTTATCTCGATATACTGTCATACCATCTTTAGACACCCTAAACTCTGAGGCTCTACCTTGGGAAATCGTACTCCTAATTTAACTCTAAAACTCATCTTCTCTCTGGGCATTTCTGATCTCGGTTCTCAAATCATTCTCTATCTGATTTTCACTTAAAAATAATCTACCATATACCATATGGCATGAGATGTTCATATCTTTAAACTTTTCTATGAGTTCCTATTCTTTAATCATCATATAAGTTGCATGGATGGATTTTCTACTCATGGCATTAGCCACCACATTGGCTTTGCCTGGATGGTATTTTAAGGTATAATCATAATCTTTTAGAAATTTCATCCATCTTCTCTATCTTATATTCAATTCTTTTTGATTAAATATATATTTTAGACTCTTGTGGTCACTATAAATTTCTATGGTCACACTATATAGATAATGCCTTTAGATTTTCAGGGCAAACACCATTGTAGCTAACTCTAAATCATATGTGAGATAATTATCCTTATTGGGCCTCAACTGTCTAGAGGCATATGCCACTACTCTACCCTGCTACATCAACACACACCGTAACTCTTTTTCTCGAGGAATCACTATAAACCACAAGCAATTTACTAAGGTCAGGTATAATAAGTACAAGGGCTATGGTCAATTGGAGTTTCAATTCCTAAAAACTCCTCTCACATCTATCATCTATATAAAAGGTGTTTCCTTCCTAATCAGCTGTGTTAAGGGTAAGGCTATATGAGAAAAGCCCTAAATGAATCGTTAGTAATACCCTGCCAAATCTAGAAAGCTCTTAACCTCAGTGACGGTCTTAGGCCTATCCTACTGACATAACTTCTACTTTATAGGGATCAATTGCAACCCCCGCCTGTGATATCACATAACCTAAGAATCTCATATCGGTTAGTCAAAACTCACATTTGCTAAGTTTGGCATACAATTTCTTATTTCTTAGGATTTCTAGAACTATTTTCAAATGTCTCTCATGCTCCTCAAATAATCTAGAGTATACTAGAATATCATTAATGAACACCACAATAAATTTATCTAAGTATGGTCTGAATGCCCTATTCATATAATTCATAAACACAGCTAGTACATTTGTCAGACTGAATCGCATCACTAGGAACTCATAATGGCCATATCTAGTTCTGAAGGCCATCTTTAAGATGTCTTCAACTCTAACCCTGAACTGATGGTACTCAGATTTAAGATCTATCTTAAAGAATATTGATACCCCATCTAACTAGTCTAATAATTCATCTATTCTTGGGAGAGGATATTTATTCTTGATGGTAATCTTATTCAACTCTTTATAATTTATACATAGTCTTAAGCTCCACATTGGCCTTACTTGGATGGTATTTTAAGGCATAATCATAATCTTTCAAAAATTTTATCCATCTTCTTTATCTCACATTCAATTTCTTCTGATCAAACAAGTATTTTTAACTCTTATGGTTACTATAAATCTACACTATTGTGCCATATAGAAAATGCCTCTAGATTTTAAGGACAAACACCACTACAATTAGCTTTAAACTATGTGTGAGGTAATTTTACTCATGAGGCCTTAACTGCTTAAAGGCATATGCCACTACTCTATTTTGTTGCATCAACATATATCCTAACCCTTTTTTCAAGGCACACTATAAATCACAAATGGTTTACTAAGGTTAGGTATAATCAATATATGGGAAGTAGTCAATTGGAGTTCCAACTCTTAGAAACTCCTCTCACATCTATCATCTTATAGAAAAAGTGTTTCTTTCTTAGTTAGCCTCATCAGTGGTAAGGTTATTTGAGAAAAGCCTTATATAAACCGTCTATAGTATCTTACCAAACCTAGAAAACTCCTAACCTTGGTGATGGTTTTAGACTTATCCCACAGTAACACAACCTCTACTTGATGCCAATCAACTACAACCCCTGTCTGTGATATGACATGACCTAAAAATCTTAACTTAATTAGCCAAAACTCACATTTGTTAAGTTTGACATACAATCTCTTATTTCTTAGAGTTTCTAGGACTATTCTCAGATGTCTCTCATATTTCTCAAATGATCTAGAGTATACAAGGATATCATCAATGAATATCATAACAAATTTATTTAGATACAGTTTGAAAACTCAGTTCATATAATCTATGAAAATAGTCGACGCATTCGTTAGTCCAAATGGCATCACTAGAATCTCATAATACCCATATCTAGTCTTAAAGGCTATCTTAAGACGTCTTTAGTTTTAATCTTTAATTGGTTATACCCAAATCTAAGATCTATCTTAGAAAATATGGATGCCCTAGCTAACTAATCTAGTAAATCATCTATTCTCAGAAGATGATATTTATTTTTAATGGTAACTTTATTTAATTCTCTATAATTTATACACAATCTCAGGATACCATCTTTTTTTTTGATAAATAAGATAGGAGCTCCCTAGGGTGACACACTAGGGTATATAAACCCTTTCTCTACTAACTCTTTAATATACCTTTTTAGCTCTACTAGCTCAATGGAGCCATCCTATAAGGAGCTTTAGACATTGGTCCAGCCCTAGGCACTATGTTAATAAGAAATTCTATCTCTCTCTCAGAAGGTAAGTGAACGGTTGTGTTGCGCAACCTCAAAATAAACTAGGTTAGAAAAGATTTATAATTAATGGCACAACCTAGATTATTTCTCTTGAAAATGGATTTCAATGTTTAATTGAGTTTTTTAAGGGCAAAAGGAAATCTAAAAGCTACCAAACTAAAGGGGGATTTGATTGAATTAAACTAATTAGCTTAAATTTAAATTGAATTAAAATTCTAACTACTAACTAATTTGCATAACTTAAGAGGCAACTAATGGACTTGTGACTAGTTTTGAAATTATCCCTTGGTATCCACTATCCTTATCTTAATTTAATTATCATTGGTTATGGTCTAAGAGTCCCTATTTGTGTGCATGGCAAGTGATCTTGAGTTACTACTCAAGATTCAAGAAATTAGTAATTTAATGTTAATTGAGACCTTAACTCCTATTAAATTACTAATTCTTGTGATTAAAATCTTTGAACACTTAAATGAATGGTTAATCAATCAATTAGCCTTTGAATTTTTACCTTAGAATGTTTAATTAATCAAACTCCAAGGAAATCTCAAATTAGACATTCAAGCATTCAATCTCTCATATGCATTTCATCAAATACCTTGATTGCATACATGGATAATTGTAAGAAGGTGAAAATCCAACACTTAATTCAATCCATTAATCATTCAAATACTCCCTAATTAATGTCTAACCAGCCACTAATTATAAACCACAGCAATCTTAGTCAATTACAAGCTCACCCAAGCTAAGTATAAGAACAAAAATTGATGTAGAAAGAGAAAAAATAAAATAGAAATCTTAGCCCAAAATCCCTTGACAATCTCCTTATATTCAAGCTTCAATCCAAGGTCCTCCTTCTAACTAGCCACAAAAGAGAATTAGGGCTTTATGGGGTAGAGAATGATGGAGGAAATGGGTGGATGATGGCTATGGCTTAAGGGGATGAAATGGAGTGAATGATGGATGAATAATGTGCATGGATGAATGGATTAGATGATGTGTTGATAGTCCTCATTTTTAGCTACTACCCAAGCCCTTCTTTTAATGATGATGTGTTACTTCTATGCTTGCCCAAGCTCCTTCTTTAATCCCCCCTCATATGCTTTATTTAATCTCCCTCATATGGTTTTCTTCATGCCTCCTTCAATCTAAGCTTCTCTTATTCTTTTTGTCTCATGTTCTATTCACATGTCTTCCTTTTGGTATATAAAAGAAGCTCGCCCTCATGGTAGTTTCCTTTAACCCCGAGACTCTCCTTTGTGCCAAACTCCCAGCTCATATACTTGTTAGTGTATGGGGCTACTGCATTGTAACGTGTTCTGCATCTATTATTTTGGAGCTATTTCTCTCTTGCTCTTCCTAACCCATAGCTTCAATCTTTACTTCTGCTACTACCCAAGTTTGAGTGAGCTTGATGATTGATATCGTGGCCTACTTATTCCTTCCCTTCTCACTTACTTTCTTTCTTAAAATTCCTAACCCCTTTCCATGTGACTTCTTAGACATGAGACTCACTATCCAGCCCATGAGTGTGTTGAATGAAGTGAGCTAAATGTAGTGCGTGTCTTCGTGCTTCCTCATGATGTGGGTTAATGTGTAATGCTTCCTCAGCTGCTGTGTGTGTTTGTCAACATATGCTAGATGTGTCATCGTAAAGCTCATGTAGGTGATCTGGTGTGTGTCATGTATGGTTGATCTAAACTTATAGTACCTCCTCAATCATGTGGAATGTGCTCTGGTGCAACCTATGACCTGGTGCTTACATGTGTGAGGGAATGTGATTTGGTGAGTGTGGTGACTAACTTAGAGTTACATGGAGTGGGTGCATGCTTCTTGTAAATTAATGTGTATGTGGGAGTTATGTGGCTGAGCTCGTTGTGGAAGTGCTGTGTGTGATGACCTATGAGAGTGATGTTAATGTTGTGACTGGTTGGAGCTGCTTCTTATGATGTTTGTGGAGCTACATAGATGTATGACTTGTATGGGGTGCATGAAAGATGAATGATTCTAGTAACCCGTGCACAACAGCCATGCTTCCATGTGATCATCTTTCTTTCCTAGTTTTATCTTCCACATGCGTTGATGTCATTGTGCAGCTCTTTCCACATGCCATCAATTCATCTTCATTTTAAATTCCTTTTTCCCATCAAAATCAGCACAATTAAAAGAAAATTTTTTGTATGAAATTTTTCAAAATTATTTAAAATAAGATTTATGCAATAAGAACCCAAAATTGTGCAATTGAATTATTAGAGTGCAAAAATGACTATTGAAATAAAATCTCATCTAATTGAAACTCATTAAGCCATATTTTATCATTAAAATATCCAAATTAAAGGGAAATAAGATGTAGAAAATTGGCATTTATCGGTAGGCCACTAGAATCAAAATCCTTAGAGAAAACATTTGGGAATTCTCTAACTACAAAGGTCTCCTCTATCCCTTCCTTTACCTCTCAACTTGTATAGAGAAAAAGACTAGAAACCCTTAGCATTTATGCTCTAAGTATCTTTTAGCCTAAGTGGTGGTTGAAAAAGATAATTTAGTCTTAGTACTAGGTATGGTCCCATAAGCAGATAAGGTAATAGTTTTATATTCACAAAATCAAGTACAATGTTATTTACAGGCATCCAATTCATGCCAACAATCAAATCAATATCATGGAAGGGCATACAGATCAAATCAATGGTAGTATAACAATTATTAAATTATATTGTGACATTTAAACAAACATGGTAAATAACTATATGGCTTCTAGTGGAGGTGGTAACAGATAAATCATAAGGTAAAGTACCAATGACCGACCCAATTTCCTCACACAGTCATAAGATATAAAGAAGTGACTAGCATTCGAATCAAACATAGCAATTACAGGAAAACCATTCACTATGATCATACCTTTAATCAAGCTAAGGAATGCACTAGCCTCACACTAGGTAAGGGCGAATACCCTGCCCTGGGCCTATGGTTTGGGTAAATGTGTTATCTCTATTTAAGGGTAGTTCCTAGCTATGTGCCCTGGCTTCCCACATTTGAAACATGTCACTGTGGATGACTGGGTTTTGTTAGTTTGTATCTTCTTGCCATTTTATGGCTTTCTACTCCACCACACCTTGCCTTTCTTTCTATTACTAGGTGCTATGCTGACATTGTCCTCTAGTTTCAGTCTTTTTTATTTTGGAGCCTCTCTATGGCTAATTCTAGCCACAACTGGTAAAATATCACGTAGGTTATTCTTTATCACCTTGCTGATCTCCACACTAACATTAAATGTTTTGATTCTCTGTGGAGTCACTCTATCTCAAATCAAGGGCTTCAATCCCTTCTTAAATCTCTTACATCTCTAACTCTTATCATCATATTTCTAAAGATAAGAGGAGTATCGAGATAGCTTTATAAATTTAGCCATATATTGGTCTACAAACATGTCATCAATCTGCGTTAATCCCATAAACTCCATCTCTTTTTTATCCTTGATAGAGCTAGAAAAATACTTTTCATAAAATTCTACTAGGAAGTTCTCCTAAGTAATGGGGATGTTCTTCGTCTGCATAATGGATTTTGTGCTACGCCACCATCTATCTACTTCCCTTTCTAGCATAAATGTGGTGAGCAAAACCTTTTGTTTTGATATATAGTTCATTACTTTAAAAATCTTTTGAAGCTATATGACTTATGCCTTAGCTTTATCTGCATCTAGTTCTTCATCAAATAAGGGTGGACCATTCTTCCTGAATTGATTTAGCAACTTCTGACTTGATACTTAAGCTTTAATGGCTCTTGAGAGGGTGTTAGTGCATTATTAAGGGTGAGTGGTTATGCTTGAGGGGCCTCTTTTCTCATCTCTCCTTGCCTGGCTAGGGCATCTTGTAGTTGCATTATCATTCCATGTTGTTGCTATATCATAGCTTGCTGCTGGTATAATCTATCCATAATAGTCCTTAAAGGATCCTTGGTTTCAACCTGCTTAGCCCTTACTAGCCTACCAGTCTTAATATTCACCATCTTGTTTGAAAATAACCATAAACTCAGTATACAATTACAATTCAACAACATACATATTCATTCTAACTCATTTCCTAACGAACACACCATAAGCACAGACCATTCAAGCAATTCAAATTCCAAACACAAAGCTAATTTGCTTGAACCTTTACTCTAATACTAACAAATGTCATACCATATTATAACAACACTCAATTTACATTTCAAGAGGCTTAGAACATCCATTTTCATCTATTTAACACTTTTAGCAGTGGAAATAATCAACATTAAAGGTGCAAATACTATAATTTAGCCTAAATGCACCATTTTAAGTTCCCAATTCCAAAATTCATCTTAATATATTTGCTCAACCAGAAACATCACAAAAAGAAGCAAGGAATTTTGGCTTTTAGGCATGCATCAAAACTAGCACAAGTTGCATTCATTCTTATGCATCCATAATTTTGCCACGAACTTTAAAAATTTAAATCAAGCTAGAGAACTCCAAATCATGCAAATGAAGACTTTTTGGAAAGCTTATGACATAAGCTACAAGTTGTAAAAATTTCAGATTAAAAAAAAATTCATTTGAGCCATAAAAAACTAATAGAACAATACCACTATTAGAATTTCGTGCATATGAAGACCTAAAACTTCGAGTATGCATATCTTGAGCTACACATCCAAATTGTGTGATCTTAGTGGCTATGGAAAACTTATAATGCCAACTATTTGTTTGTAAAATTTTATAAGTATTAGAGTTCATTTGGCCCATCAAATATATAGAAAACCAAAAATGACTAAATGAATAGTACACAGGAAAATTTGTATAATTTAGCCAAATTTAAAAATTCATAATAAATTCCATAGAGCTCCAAAAATTATGTTCTTTGACTTTGTAAAAAGCTCTAAATGCCTGCCAAATTTCATGCCAAAATTCATTCATTTGGTCTAGTTTTGGTTTAAGGGTAAAATATAGCTCAAAATGGTATCAAAATGGCATCAAATAGTCTAAACTGGCTTCTTACATAAATTGTGACCATTTGAGCACGTCCAAAGCCTGAAATATAATATGTGTGACTATCTCATATAGTCCAAATCATCATGGAACTCAAAATTACTTTCTTACTTAGCTTTGCACACACACTTTCCATGGCGCATGCATACAAAAAATTCATATTCTTGCACATATGGCTCCAAATATGGTACATACATCATAATCTCATACCTTTACATATGTGAGAAGGTTTACATTACATAAATAACATATATAGTCATACTTTGACATTAAGTTATATAATATCAAAAATCATTGTCAAAGAAACATAATTCAAGCTTCTTAGCCTCTATTCTTTGCGCCTTAAGAGTTCCTTAGACACAGTTAAATACAAATGGGGGAGAGTGAGATTTAAAGAATCCCAATAGTTCAATCATCCTTCAAGTACACTTATATGGCATGTTGTCATGTCAAAGAAGGCAAGCATACATCATTAGCAATCAAGCATGAAACATAATCATATTTATGAAATCAAATGGATACATGAAAGTCAAAATTAAGCTCTAGGGACTTTTGGTCTAGTCTCAACCAATTATTTGGGACTTTTGAATTAATCTCATCCATTTTAGGGAGTTTTAACTTAGCCTCACTCATTCCATGAGACTTTTGGCCTTATTTAATCCTTACTTAGGCACTTTTGGCATAACCTCACCCATTATGAGCTACTCATAATTCAAATGCATTCTAAGAAAAATAATGATATCATAACATCAAGCCAATGGAAATAGGCATATTTCATAGTTCAAACATACATACAAGCAATTAATGACAATCAAACAACTAAGATAAGCATACAAGAATAAATGAAGAGCTACATTTCTTAAGAATGCATAAAGTTCTTCCTTGGTTCTCTAGCCTTTCTTTTCAACCTTACACACACACTTAGGAGAGACTTGATTTGCTTGGCCTAAACACATCAAACAATATACAAAGTTATCAATGGAACCATCTCTAGCCTCACATAAACCTTACACAAGCCCATTCTAGCTTATGGTATCCATATGGCTCCATTTAAAAGCATAATGAAGCAACTAATATAATTTATCATCTTGGCTCCAATTTTTCACTTAATCTAAGTCACATGACTCCATTCAAATTTATTAGAGTCATCACAAATTCAAATCAAAGAGCCTAACACTAGGTTGTTTTTTTATGCATAATGGAACCCTAAACTTTCAACTTTTAAAATATAGTTCCCAAATTCAAACCAATAATTCTTTTGGTATTTATAATTCATATCTAGACTAGCTTTATCGTTAGAATAAAAAAAATTTTCCCTAGGTGCCACATACACTCATTGGCTGAGACATGCACAAGATTGCCACCTATGGAGTTTTGTTAATTATTTTTCGGTAATGGCACTCATGAAGCTTCTTAGGTCTCTTATGAACTCAATTATACTTTTGCATATGCTAAATTATCATTAGAAAGCTTCATAAATCCCTAGGTGTAATCAAAACCATAATTTCCATAACTTGCTACCAAATGTTTCTTTTGAGTTTTATTTGTTCCATGTGATTCTCTATGCTTCAAAACCCTATTTTTATCAAGTTTGGATCAAAATCAAAACTCGCTACATGGTACCTTAGTTTTAGCCAAAATGGAAAACTCCATGGAAGAACCAAGAAAGCAAGTTATTCAAGATGAAACTTACCTTGTGTTGCTTCCTTGTTAAATGGTGTTTGGTAAAGAAAATATTGTTTACTCACAGTTGTAACACTAGCTAAGATTAGTGAATTTTTGCTAGTTTGTAGTATAATACCTACTAGGTCATCTGTCACAGAGCTATTAATCAAATTAATTAGTTTAGGAATGACAAAACTAGAATTATGATGATTGAGAGTTTGAATATAAAGTTGCACTAATTAAACTAAATAGTAAATCAATTAACAAAAATAAAACGAAATGAAATTCAATTAGAATGATGCGTAACCAATCTAGAATTCTTCCCTTGATATTTCCCTATCCTTGTCACCTAAAAATATCTCTAATTTAATTTTTAATCCTCTGGTTATTTTCAATTAATATTTCTAAACTAGCGTTCAAGAATTTAATTGGTTCATATTGCTAATTAGAATGCAACCACACTTCTATCAACAACATGAAGCCAAAACTATTTCATACTTAACTAAAGACTCACATAGAATCCTAACGTGGTTCAAAATAAATTTATTTGATTAATTAACCAATTGAATCAAAACACATTCTCAGATAGATCAAAAAAATCAGAATTAATGCTGTGACGACCCTAGCTTCTAATCATTTTAATTAAGGTTAAATACGTGATTAATAGTCATAGATTTGGGTTACAAGGCATCACGACCAATTACATTATGAAAATATGGGGAAACTTGAACTTTAATGTGATTAGTGTCATTAATCATACAATTACAAGCACTTATGTTCATAAGGGAAATAAACATTTATTTATAAGCCTTTGATGCTATTACACATCAGTTATAACTCATCTCAATGTCTCTAAATCATCCCTTGAGCTTACCATATGAAAGACCAAGATTTCCTAGCCAATATAAGGGTTTCAGGATGTTTGCCACGGCCAATTTCCCCCTAGCTGTGGCCAATTCCCCTCGGCTTCATCTCTCACATCGTTATCACCGCAATGAGTTAGACCTTCATCGCGGCCAACCTACATGGCGTCATAGCGAAGAAGCCTACTGGAACTTCCCTCCTTCGCCTCTCGTTATTGGCCGCGGCCAATACCTCATTTCACCATGGCCAATTCCTTTCTAAAATGCCTGGCTCCTTTTCACAAAAGTTTGCCGCGACCAATTCCCTCTTTCGCCACGGTGAATTTTCCTCTGGACAACTCCCAGTTTAGCCTTACACATTTTGCCACAGCTAAGCCAATTACACATTTCACAGTGGCAAATTCCTCTCTGGCACTCTTCCTAGGCAACTTTGCCTTTATTGGTCGCGACTAACTCTATTTTAGCCGCAGCGGAACCCCTTCTAATCCTACAACTCCCAAGATTTCACCTCATGCTCTCCAATCTCCCTCCAATATCACCCTAAGGCCTTTCTACCTTAATTTATGCAACTCTAGTGGTAATTAAGTACCTTAATTACCCAGCTAATCTATCATTACCCATTCAAAATCCAAATGTGGATCCTTAACCCTCTAACCACCATAAACCAGTGAGTTCATAGATCAATGACAGCAATTGTATTTTGGTCACAAGGTGCATGGGGCCAAAGCTTAATGTTCATATAAAATCAAATCTCTTATCCATTGTTAGCCAATTACAAACATAACGTTCAATCCCATGATAATCAACTTTACATATACAGTCCCTATGCTTGGCAACTCATGATGCAATGCAGTAATGATACAAAACTAGCAATCTAGTTACAATACAATTGACAAAGTTCCCAAACCTATGTGTTACCAAACCATTTAATAAGCTTCCATTAATTTTTCTCCTTACCACTAAGAGGTTCGGTCCTTGAAAATGTTAGCCCACAACGGGGTGAGATATACAATCTCAGTAATAAAAGGGCAGTTTCCATATACATGTACAAGTTAATCAATCCAATGCAATTTCATATCATCAATACCAGAATCATCAATTCAATTTGCAAATAAATTAGTTGAACTACTAATAACTACTGTCCCATACCAGCAGTAATACATAACATGTTAATGGCCAATAACACCGAGAGAGGTCCGTCCATGGCACCTACTCCACAATGAACACAACCAAGGCTCAGTGCATCTGGGTTTGATCACAACCCGGTGCTCAATTGAAATACATGCACGGGTGGCAGCTGCACCACAGCTCCACCATGAACTCACAAGGTCCAATTACAATAATAATCAAGTAGTCAGCCAATCATTTAGCATTTCAAAATCAAGTATGTGTAACAAATATCAGATTAACATGAGCATATACATTGAATTAGGAAAATAATCCCAATTACCTTAATGAAGTTAATTACTCTACCTCTCGCTACCATACAAATCCAAATATATATCAAGCCTATAACAAGTATAATTATCATCATTTCTAATCAACAAATTAGATATCCAAAGAGTTGAACTGCTAATGATAGCCTAGAGGTTACTCACCTAATTACCAAGGGAATTAATTTTGGGTTCCAACTTTCTCACCCCAAAAACTGCCATAGTTCATTCCAATTTCTGGGTAATTTCACATGAAACTAAAACCCATATCATAGGTCAACTATAGGGGTCTCAAACTAACAGAAAATGCATTAAAATTAGAAGAAGATACTCACTTAACAACACCCATAGCCTCTCCTTCGAAAATCCACCATGGAAGCACCAACAAGTTTCAGTTTTTGGGTGGAAGATGAAAATGCTCAAAACCAAAAACTAATCAGAGCAAAATGAAGAAGAGAATGAGAGGGTCAAGTTATATATAACTTAGCTTAGCTAAATCATCCTCTAGAAGTGAGAAATGGTGGAGAAATGTAGAAAAACCCTAGCCCCTCTTCTCAAGTGCGAAAATGGCTTTTCCCTTCTACAAAACCAAATGTTTTGCTCTTCTAAATGGGTGTGGCTACTGAACCTTTAGGGTTTTTAATGAGAAATCATCCTCTAGAAGTGAGAAACGGTGGAGAAATGCAAAAAAACCCTAGCCCCTCTTCTCAAGTGCGAAAATGGCTTTTCCCTTCTACAGAACCAAATGTTTTGCTCTTCTAAATAGGTGTGGCTACTAAACCTTTAGGGTTTTTAATGAGAAATAGGCTGACACATTAGCCCAAGGTCTAATTGGGCTCATTTCTAGTGGTTGGGATATGGTTTAATGAATGGGCTGTAGGAAATTTAGAGCTAAAAGTGGGATGTGCTGACCCAATGGCCCAATTCCTTATAGGTTTAAATTTTTATGCTTGTTGGGCTGAATCTCATGAGTTGGGCTTCAGAGTTGTAGTTGGGTCAGGCTAAATTTCAAGAGCCAATCTAATTTGGGTCTACATAATGTGTGTTGGGCTAACTCACATAAATTGGGTCTTGGGCCCCTATTATACTAAATCAGATTAGGCCATTACTAGGCAATTTCTCTTGGCCCAAGTCCCATGATAAGGAGTTAGGTTTACACCAAACAATTATTGGGCCTCTATAAATCCTTATATATGGCTTATTCAAATTAAATTTTGGGCCCCAATTAAGCTTTAACCCAAATGAAATCTTAAACCTATATTAATAACTTATTTCTCTGTAAATTTTCGTTCATATAGGTTACCTAATTATTCCATAATAATTATTCTTAATTATTCTAAATACATTATTAACACCTTAATTGATTTTAGGGTGTTACCAATGCAACAAAAATTATTTAACCATAATGATAATAATTACATGAAAACAAAGAGAACAAAAACAAAATAATTCTAAAATTAAAATCAAAACCAAAGTTCTATATAAACTTTGGGTTGATCACGAAGAAAATTAGAAAGCCATGAAAAAGAAGAAAACAAGAGTGGGAAGTAGAGAAGATGGATTGTGTTCTATAGTGACATGTTCTCTTTAAATAGATGATGTTGCCTTTTTCCTCAAGAAAAATCCAAGGGCTCAGATGAGTTGTGCGCAACTAACTATCTAGAATTAAAAGAAATCCCATACTAATCTAGACGTAACAATAAAATAATATCTAAATCTTTTTGTAGCTTAATAAGATAATATCCAAATCCTTTTAGGAATCTTCTAACCTACAAAATACAAATAAAACTAATTAGGCCTCCATTGGATAAATATAATAAAAATGCATTTAAAGTCCATTAATATAAATTTAGCCCATTTAATATAAAATAAGTCTAAAGTCATCTAATTAGCCAGTATGAATTATTAATAAGACTAAATATGAGAAATATAAAAATAATAATGTTGAAATATTAGTGGTTCTCAAGCTTCTAAAGTTTTCTCCAAACTCTTCCTTCTTCTATTGAACTAGCCACAAATAACCACCATTCAAAACTTTAAAACTATGAGAAGAGAGAGGAGAAAGAGGAGAAGAACTTTAGTGAAGAGAAAAGCATAAAAAAGAAGTAAAATCTTACCCTTTTTGGCTTTGGTTTCTTCCTCTTTACTTCCTCTTTGGTGCGCCTATGGAGCTTGGTTCTGGTTCTGTTCTAAAGCATATTAAAGTCAGTTAAGATGAAGGGAGGAGGTGGGAAATGATATAAGAAGGGAGGGAGGCCTAACTATAATAATTTAAAATTTTCAACTATGTCCCTAAACTTTAGTTTCTATGTTCAAGCTCATTTCAATTTCTTTTTGAGAACTATCTTTTTCATCATAAAATTTAAGTCTTTTAATTCATAAAATACCTTTGGTTTCACATTAATTGAATTCAAAACAACCCCAAATGATCTGATCAAAGTTTTGGTCAATCAATAACCTAAAATGTACACAGGAGGGATTTTAACCATTCTAAGAATTACTATGGTTTTTAGGGCATCTGCAAGCCCCGAAAAACTTAATTTTCTAATTTAAAGCTCCCTCCTTTGAGTTTTCAAAAAGTTACCTGAAATTAAGAATTTGCTACTACGTTATTCCTTTAATTTGTTGAGCCATTTTGACTCTAATTTTCGGTTAGCTTTAGGCTCTTACCCATATTTTTAGATGTTCTAATCAATATTCTAATATCAATTAGCCTCAATTTACTTTGCTTTAAGGTATTCCTCTCTCATTTTATCCAGTTTAGTTTAGTTTCTAGAAAATTGGGTATTACAGATTTCATTTTGGGACTATCTAGGTTAAAAAGAGAAATGGATCAAATATTTGTAGTTATTGATAGATTTTCTAAAATGGCTCATTTCATTCCATGCCATAAAATTGATGATGCGACATATATTGCTGATTTATTCTTTAAATAGATTTTGAGACTTCATGGTGTTCCTAAAGGCATTATTTTTGATAAAAATGCAAAGTTTCTTAATGATTTTTGGAAGTTCTTATGGGAAAAGCTTGGCATTAAATTATTGTCTTCTACAATTTGTCATCCACAAACTAATGGTTAAATTAAATTTGTCAATAAAACTTTAACTCAATTGTTTCAAACTATCATTCAAAAGAATTTGAAGAATTGGAAAGATTGCTTGCCATTTGTTGAGTTTCCATATAGTAGGAGTGTTTATTCATCTATTGACTTTTCTTCTTTTAAAAAAGTTTATGGTTTTAATCCATTGACTCTGTTGGATTTAATACCATTGCTTATTGATGAGAAAGCAATTCTTAAAGGGAAAAGGAAAGTTAAATTGGTGAAGCAACTTCATGAGCATGTCAAGTAGTAAATTGGAAAGAAAAATGAGCAGTATGCATCCAAGGCAAATAAAGGAAGGAGGCGTGTTACTTTTGATCCTTATGATTGGACCATTCCAAGTTCTTAAGGAAATCAATGACAACTTCTATAAGATTAATTTGCTTAGTGAATATAATATTAATGCTACTTTTAATGTTGTTAATTTATCTCCTTTTAATGCAGGTGAAGATTTGAGGATGAATCCTTTTGAGGAGAGAATGGATGATGCAAATCATGGGATGAAATTAGTTAGCTCAAAAGAACAAGCTAACTTAAAAGCATCATCTGCTAATCTCGAACAAGTTAACTCAAAACTTTTAGATTATCCTTTGCATCTTTGAGTTAGACCTATCACAAGGGCTAGGCTAAAAGACTTAAAGATGCATTGAGTAGACTTATTCAAGAAACTTACACTAAGAAAAATTTTCACAAATCTGATTCTAGCATTAATTAAGGTGTTCTCAATATTATTTGGGCTAAAGATGGAGTTAGTGGAGCTATTTTGAGTTAGAACATTGCAAATTAAAGATCTAGGACTAAAGATCATACATGTATTGACTCATTTAGGCCTAAATAATGTTATTATAGGCTTAATATGCTGAATTCTAAAAGCTTTATGTGTTTGGAAGAAAATTAAAATTAACTTGGTAGATTTTTATTTCCTTTTCAATTTTCAAGAAAACTTGACTATTTTGAATTCTGAATTCTTAGGTCATTAAGTTAGGATTATGTAGTTATTTTCCCTAGTTTTCCTTTTAGGTTAATAAAAGGTAGATTTTGACTTACGCTGTATAAACATATATTCTACCTCCATTTGTAATTAGATTGGATGAATGAATGAAATTTTAATTTTGGAGATTCCAAACTTAAGAGTGGATTCTTTTTAAGGTTCTTCATAGGACTAATAGACTTATCAAAGCTTGATCAACCTCGTGCATTTTCCAACACTCGAGATCCTTGTTTGTCCATACTTAAGGGTTCTAAGTGGATCACCATACCTTTGTTTAGCTTTCTTGGGTTGCGTATATTATAGCATTGGTTATGAGTTTGAGAGATCTAATCCTTGAGGGTTCACACACAATAGTGTTAATGTTAGAAAGGGAAGCTTTTGAGGTGGGCTTATACATCAAAATTTAATTAAGTATAAGTGTAGTTTGATGGATAAGCTTATACAATATAGTACTTGCACTAAACAATTGATAAACTTATAGTATCTTGTATTAACTTATCCAATTAAGCCTAATACAATATACTAAATAGGTCCATATGTCACAATGATTAAGTAATGGCTACTCCATCTTGAAAGTTATATATTCAAATTTTGTACATGAGGTGATGTTTGAGGGGAATAGACTATTATTGGGCCAAGATTTGGATAGCCCAATAACATCAAATGGGCCATAAGTTTGATGATAACAAAACTAAATTATTTAAGTCTCAAGCCTATAATTCACATTAGCCCATTACATCTTAATTCATTGAGCCCACTTAATTTAAAGCACATATAA
This sequence comes from Erythrophleum fordii, assembly GCA_032878935.1. Lineage (NCBI taxonomy): Eukaryota > Viridiplantae > Streptophyta > Magnoliopsida > Fabales > Fabaceae > Erythrophleum > Erythrophleum fordii. Next base: position 12,838,675 of record JAVQMF010000033.1, read on the forward strand.
GAAAAGTTCATTTGAAGTTAAGAGAAGGCATGTGTAACATCCCAAAATTAGTTAAGAAAAATTTTGAAAATTTCAAACTTAATTTAGGGTAAAAAGGAAATTATTGTGGAAATTAAGAAAAAATATGGAAAATAGAAAATTTCAAGAAAAATGATTATTTGGGGCATTATTTTGGCAAATGATAATTATTTAGTGATTTTTAGTAGAAAATAAATTCAATTGTAGAATTTATATTTATTTAGGCAAGATTGATTAAAGGAGTTTTGAAAAATTTAACCTAGAGCCTAATAATTACTTTGACTTTGCTAAAAATCATTTATAAGAGTCCAAACTAAGTTATAAGTAGAAACTCAGCCTATTTAGACTTAACAGACTAAAGCCTCATACCCAGATACAAGCAAATGGACTAAAATACCCCTAGGTCAATCTAAGCCCTCACTTAATCTCATTAAAATGCTAAACCTTCCCATTTCACGATGAAAAACATGTTGGATAGCAAGGGAAAGGGTGAAAATGCAAAAGAGAGAAGAGAGGCATGATTCTTCACCTCTGGGCTTCAGTCTGCAAGAAGACATGAGATTTGGCCAAGGTGAGTGAAGAGAAACTTGTTTTACTCATATTCCATTATATTTTGAATTGAACAACTTGTCATTTGGAGGTTTTTCATCAAACCTTAGGTGGTGAAAATTAGGGATTTTGACTCTTCCTTAATTTTTGACCTTGTAGGTTAGTGAAGTTGTTGGGCAAGTATTTTCCTTGTTCATACTCAAATTTCATCCCTTAGATTAATTTTCACTTAGTGGCTATCACATGTTCAAAAATTCAAGTGTTGGAAGTGACCCATTGTGAATTCAAGTTTTTTTAGCCTCAAATTAGTACCATTAACTATAGGAAGATTAGGTAAGTGTCTTCCACCATTTTGTGATATGTATCTATTAAGATTTCATCATGTGGGCTGATTTGCAAAATTTAAAGGGAAGTGATGACTCATTGTAGCTTGGTCAAGTGAGTTCAAATTGGTGCTTTAAAACTCTTAAGAGTTTGGATATTCATTGGGTAAGTGTTTCCTTTTATTTTGTAATGTTAAAGTGTGAAATTTCACTACATAGATTGATTTTTTGTATAGGTTGTGCATATATGCGAAAATTCTAATATGTGAGGTGACCTATTGGTTGTTCTTAGTTGTTATAGCTTAAATTAGTATCTTTAACTCTTTGAAAGTTTGGGTGAGTGTTTTCTACTAGTCCTTGTGTGATGACCCTAACTTCTAATCATTGTAATTAAGGTAAAATACGTGATTAATTACCATAAATTAGGGTTATAAGACATTAAGACTAATTACATTTGGGAAATGCAGGGAAATTTGAACCTTAATGTTGTTAGAGTCATAAATCAAATAATTACAAGCATTCATGTACACAAGGGAGATAAACACTCATTTCTAAGCCTTTGATTTTATTGCTTATTAATTCCAACACACAAGAATCTTCTACCAATGTTTCTAAGTCATCCTTTGAGATTACCATATGAAAAACCAAGATTTCTTAGCTAATATAAGGGTTTCAGGACATTTACTGCGACCAATTTCCATTTAGTCATGGCCAATTCCTCTCGGGTTCACTCCTTACATTGTCACTGATATCGCCGTGGTGAGGAAGCCTCCTGGAACCTACCTCACTTGCTTCTCGCTATTGGCCGCGGCCAATTCCTCTTTTTACCGAGGCTAATTCCTCTCTGGAACGCCCGACAAATTCTCACAAAAGTTCATTGTGACCAATTCCCTTTTAGCCATAATGAATCTGGACAACTCCTAGTTTTGCCTCTCACATTTGGTACTCTCCCTGGGCAACTTCGCCTCTATTATCCGCGGCCAAATGCCGTCTGATCTTATAACATCTAAAATCTTGTCTCATATTCTCCACTCTCTACCTAGGGTCTTTCTAGGGCCACTCTCCCACTTATTATAAGCTTTTAATAGCATTTATCTAGTTGATTTACCCTTGCCATTATATCATCACCCATTCCACATTTAAAAGTGGATTCTTCTACTCATTCATAGGTCTTATATCAGCAAATTTATAAATTTCTCACAATGGTTATTCAATCATGTTTTCATTGAATAGTTCACACATCGCTAGCTCAAATCCACAATCAATATATTACATGATTTCATTACTTAAATAGTCAATTAAAACATAGGTTTACAAACTATAGTAAGTGTCATAAACTCATACATCCATCAACAACTACTATGAAGCCTATTTCTCATTAATTACATTCTATATTATCAAAATACAAACTCCTACACTTGGCAATATAGATACATGATGATGCTATACAAAGGTTAACAAAATTAGCATCTACTCTATTCCACTCAGACTAAGTGTAGCTTCCTCCACACATGGCTAGAGCTTATGGATTTTCATTCACTTACTTCCCCTTATCCTTACTTGAAGAACCTTCACCTAAAATTATAATCCCATGAAACGGGATGAGATGCAAATCTTAGTAACTAGGGCAAATTCCATCATACATTCTAGTTTAATTAACATATATGCATAATTTCACATAAGCATCAGAAAACATACCATTCATATCAGTAAATGAAACAATTAGGCTATCATGATTACTATCCCATACTAGCAATCATATTTTCACATGTTAAAGGTCAATAATACTAGGAAAGGCCCGTCCACGGCACCTACTCCCCATTGAGCACAACTGGGGCTCAGTGCATCTGGGGTTTGATCAACCCGGTGCTCGATCGAAGCACATGCACAGGTGGTAGCCGCACCACAGCTCCACCATAGACTCACAAGGTCCAATCATAATACAATATGTAATGTCCAATTTTCGTTAAACGATGGAAATGGGCACGTTTTCAAAGCAAGTCCCCTGAGATGAATGATTTAAGGCCAAATAAAATTTGGATAAAATTTTAAAATAGAAAATGAGGATTTGAGCCTTGAGTTGCCTAGAAATCAGGGTCGGGGTGATTCAAAAAATTTACCAAAAGGCCAGTGGCATTTTCGTAAATAAATGTACTTTTCAGAAAACATACAAAAGGGCTTTTTAAATGAAAATTTTGAGTTCTCTGGGGTTCTCAAAGCCCATGAAAACCATGGGAAGCCCTGGGACCGGTAAAGACCCTCCGGTATGATTTTTCCAATGTCGAGTGACCCGAACTTTGACCGATCCATTCGAAAATGTTTTAACTTCGATTTGGGTGATTCCAAAGGCATTTTCCTTAATTGGGAACCTAAATTTTATAATGGAGAGACGATTCTCAAAAAGGAGTTAAAACGAAGGAGAAATGAAAATGCAAAGTATGAAGGGCAAAGTTAAAATTTTTGAAAAAGTCACTTTTCCCTACCTATATATAGGTGGTGATGCCTCACACTTGCCTTCATTTCTCTTTAGATTTTTCAACCCCAAACCAGAAGAAAAACCTTAAGGGAGAGGCACCAAAGAGAGAAAGAAGAAGGAGGAAGAAAACCAAGCTTAAAATATGTTTTCATGGTGATTTTCCTTGCTTTTCTTCATCCACACCTCCTTTCCTCCCTTCTCCTTTGTTTCCTTAGATTAAAATGAGGTTTATAAATCTGATTCAAGGGAGATATTCAAGGGAAAGTTTGGATTTGAAGAGAGGAGCTTGGAGAAATCAAGATTCAAGCCAAACTAAGCAAGAAAACAAGGTAAAAATGCATCCTATGGTTCATATCTTCCATGGCTCTTCTTCTCCATTTCAACCTAGCCTAAGATGTAACATCCCAAAATTAATTAAGGTGTTAATCATGGATTTATATTAATTAGGAATAATTAATATGGGATAATTAGGCAAGTTAAGTGAATGGAGATTTTAAAGAGATAAATTATTAATATGGGTTTGAGATTTAATTAGGATAGAAACTTCATCTAGGCCCAAATTAAATTGAGTAGGCCAAGGTTAAGATTAATGAAGGCCCAATAATTATATGTGCAGACCAACCTTTTTTTTATTGTGAGACTTGGCCTAAGAAAGAGCACCTAGTAATGGCCTAATAACCCTTGTGCAGAAACAAATCCTTGAGTTCCTCAAACTTGACCCAAACTTAATTAAAATTCAGCAGCCCAATACATAAAAGTTAGCCTAACAAGCAAAAATCTGAAGCCCATTTGGAGTTGGACCTTGGAGTAACCCATGACCTATCTTAAACCCAACTAAAACCTTAACACTTCATCCTCTTCCCTATTTTTCTGAAGCATAAAGTAGAAAATTAGAGGTGTGAAGGGAGGCTAGGGTTTGGGGCAAGAATTTCATATTTTCTCACATTTAGAGCAAGATTTAGCCAAGGTAATAGTTATATAACTTAATCCCCTCATCTTTCTCTTTAATTTAGCCCGATTAGTTTTCATTTGGAGTATTTTCACCATACCCAAAATTTGAAATGTGGTTGTTTGGTGTTTCTATGGTGAAAATTCGTAGGTTGAGGCTAGGGCTGACATTAGGTAAGTATAAACCCTCCATTTTGATGCTTTCTTTGCTAGTTTGAGACTCCCATAGCTGATTTATAATATGGGTATTAATTTTGTATGAATTTGCTTAAGATTTTAGGTGAAATATTGAGGTTTCTAGTAGAGGACACTTTAATCTGAATTTGGAACTTGTAATGGCTGGGTAAGTGTTCCCTAGGTAGTCATTAGCATTTTAAATTCTTTGGGTACTTGTTGCTACTATAAATGATGAATTAAAGTAGTAATTTTATGATGCTATGGTTATAGGGGGATCTTTGTACCATTAGTGGCTGTTGCAAATTTATCTACAAGTGAGGTAACCGGGTTTACATTAATTCCATGCATATGTCTATTTTGATTTCATATTTGCTATACATAATGATTTGAAATACTAAATAAATTGGTTGGCTATTTATTGTGTTGTAATTGGACCTTGTGAGTCTATGGTGGAGCTGTGGCACGGCTGCCACCCATGCATGTGCTTTGATCGGGTACCGAGTTATGATCAAACCCCAGTTGCACTGAGCCCTAGTTGTACTTAATGGGGAGTAGGTGCCATGGACAGGCCTCTCCCAATGTTATTGGCCCTTAACATTTAAAAATATGATTGCTAGTATGGGATAGTAATCATGATAGCCTAATTGTTTCATTTACTTATATGATTGATATGATTCTAATGTAGATTTTGATTCATGCATATATGTTAATTGAACTAGATTATATGATGGAATTGCCTTAGTTACTGAGATTTACATCTCACCCCGTCTTATGGGATTACAATTTCAAGAGAAGGTTCCTCAGGTAAGGATAAGGGCAAGTAAATGGATGAATATCCATAAGCTAAGGTCTGGTGTAGGGAGCTACACTTGGTCTGGGTGGAATAGAGCAGATGCTAAATTTTGTTAACCTCTGTATAGCATCATCATGTATCTGTATAGCCAAGTGTAAGAGTCTGTATTTTGATAATAAAACATGTACCTGTTGAGAAGTAGGCCTTACTTTAGTTTGGTATTTGATGTATGGATTTATGATATCTGCTGTGAGCCTTGTTGAACTATGATATGGTTTACTATTGAAAATGTAATCTTTGAGATATTGATATGAACCCTTAATGTATGGAACCCCCACTAATTGTGTATCAAATGATAACTGCTGATAGTTTATGAATTCCTGCTATTGTTACTATACAAACTTGCTGATGGAGGGTAATTAGAGAAAAGAGATTGACCCTTAAGTCTTGAACTAGTAAAGATAGGTTAGCTAGATAAATTAGGCTAATGAAGGCTATTTGAGCCCACAATTAAGGTTGAGGGGCCCTAGGGTGTTATTAGAGGGAGAGTGGAGAGTATGAAACAAGAATTTAAGAGTTGTAGGACCAGAAGGCAATTCGCCGAGGCTAAAATGGAGTTAGCTGTGACCAATAGAGGCGAGGTTGCCCAGGGAGAGTGCCAGAGAGGAATTTGTCGTGGCAAAATGTGTAATTAGCTGCGGTAAAATGTGAGAGGCAAAACTGGGAGTCATCTAGAGGGAAATTCGTCGTGGCGAAAAGGGGAATTGGCCACGGTGAACTTTTATAAAAATGAGTCAGGCATTCCAGAGAGGAATTGGCCACAGCAAAATGAGGTATTGGTCGCGGCCAATAGCGAGAGGCGAGCGAGGGAGGTTCCAGAAGGCTTTTTTGTCGCGGCCCCATGTAGGTTGGCCGCGGTGATGGTCTAACTCGCCGCGGCGATATCAGTAACGAAGTAAGGGGTGAAACCGAGAGGAATTGGCTGCGACTAAAGGGAAATTGGCCACGGCAAACATCCTGAAACCCTTATATTAATTAGGAAACCTTAGTTTTTCATATGGCAATCTCAAGGGACGATTTAGAGATATTGGGATGAGTTATAATTGATGAGTAATAGAATCAAAGGCTTATAAATAAATATTTATTTCTCTTATGAACAAAAGTTCTTGTAATTGTATGATTGATGACTTTAATCACATTAAGGTTCAAATTTTCCTGTATTTTCATAATGTTATTGGTCGAAATGTCTTGTAACCCCAACTTATGATTATTAATCACGTATTAAACCTTAATTATAATGTTTAGAAATTAGGGTCATCATATAAGAACTATAGGAAGATCTGATTTTCAAGCCCAACCAAGCATGATTCTTAGGTATTTGAGGGAAAGGAATAAGAATATGCAAAGAAAACTATGAAATAGGCATTAGGATTCAAGGTGCAAAACCTAGAGTTTCTAGTGCACCTTTCAAATTTTGAATTTGTGTGATGCTTCCTAGGTCTAGGTTAGAGTATAAATGAGTTCTTGAGACACCAAAGATGCTCCCCACAAGCTTCTCCCTTTAAGAAAACAAAGAAAACTCTATGAAGCCCAAAACCTAGGCATGTCTCGGCCAAGAAGAGTTCTAGGTGTGGGGGAGAGTTTTAAATTTTTCTAAGGCCATTCTTGAGTCATATTTGATGAATGAAAATGAGGGGAGGTCTTGGAAAAAATTTAGAACTCATGGAAAGTGATTTGGTGTCTTAGGTTCCATAATATGACCTAAAGAAGTAACATGGTGCTAGGCCTTTTGTTTTAATGATGTGATGACTCCAAGAGGCTTAAAAGGAGTCAAGAATCATATTTGAAAGGAAATAATGAGGCCTAGAAGTCATTTGAGGGGTGTTGCTTCATTAGGTGCCTTTATGGACCATAATAGGGGATATAGAGCAATCTAGTGTTTTACCAACTGATGTAGCCTTAGAATATGTTTCATGGACCTAATTGGCTCCCATAAATTGTATCTAGGCCAAGAGAAACCATCTCCACCAAATTGTGGGTGTGTGACCAAAAGAGGAGGCTTGAAAGCTAAGGAAAAAGTGTGTGCTGGTATACAAGGTAGCTCTCTCCACCTTCTCTCATGCATGGATGTGTGTTTAGCTTATTTTAGAATATGTGTATGTGTATTTTAAAACTTTGAAAAGTATGCTAGCATGCCTTTATATGCCATGATGCTTGATGCCATATTATATTTTCAAATGATTACATGATGTTTGAATGAGTTTGCTTGAGTATGGAGAGGCCAAGAACTCTTCCCTTAGATGAGGATGAGCCGAGAACCCTTGAGCTTGGTTGAGACAAAGTAAAGAGTCTTCCAAAAGTAAAGTGGGCTCCCAAGAGTATGGTTGAGTCCAAAGCTCTTAAAGAATGGGTGAGGCAAGTCCAAAATCTAATGAGGAGAAGTGTGAGGCCAATCTAAGCACTTGGTGAGCTCTTGGATGTTTTGTATGATTGATTCACATGCCAAGATTGTTTTAAAATATGCATGTCTCACATTTTCACCATGTATGCATTTGAAAAGTTTGCTTTGCACATATTATGTATGATTGAATGGAAGATGAGCTATTGGGATTCTTTGAATTTTATCCCCTCCTCTCCAATGATCTAACATGCTAGGTGAACCAAGTAGATATGCTAGTGGGAGCCAACAACACTAAAGGAAGGAGATTGACAAACTTATGCCTTAGTTTTAGCCATTTTGGATCCATACTTATGTATCTTAATGCCTATGATGTTGTAGATATATTATGAACCTTGAGACATGCATAAATATACTAATATGTAATGTTTATCACCATGCATATGATGTATGAGCTTTAGAATACAATTTGAGTTTTGAATGCCAAAGTGTGCAATGTGGAAATTTGATAAAAATATGCATAAGTGTGGGCTGAATGGCCAAAATGAAATTCATGAGATTTGGGACCATTTGGGCAGCTCACACAAGTCTCAAATAGGTTTTTAAACTTGCCCAAAAGGTGCCAAGACTAAGGGAAATCTATTTGGCAATTTTGGTACCCAATATGGAGTCAAAATTGACCATAATGGAACCTTATATCACTTTTTGGCCAAATGAGTTAGTCTTGCTCTGAAATTTTGCATGTAATTATGCCTCATTGAGAGATTTTTGGAAAGCTAAAAAACGTAATTTTTAGAGGTCTAGAAAATATTTGATGAATTTTCAAAGTTGGAATTTTTTATAGATTCTGGTATGTGCACTGTTCATACTGGCAGTTTTGTATTTTGTGTCACCTGATGGACAAATGGTGTCTAATGCTTGTGAAATTTTATGTACATAAACTAGAGGTCATAAGATTTCTGTGGCCCCCAGGATCACCTCATTTGGAGGTATGAACAGAGAGTTATGCATTTTTTAAGTTGGCTATCAATAGTAGTGGTGCCCCAGGAGTTTAGTTACTGTTCCATAGGATTCTAATGGCTAAATGTATCTGTTTCATTCTAGAACTATTTTTAGAATCAATTTAAAATTCGTATCTTTCCAGAATGACTGAATATGTGTGATTTCAATTTTTATGAAATTAGTTATGAATTTTAGAAGTTTGTATTAGTAATCTGAACAGCAGCCCAGGCAGCCAGTGACCTCAGTAGATTTTCAAATGTCAAAAGTCCTCCATAATGAGTTTTATGATCTAAGCATATTTTTAGTGTGAATTAGACATCCTAAGATTTCCATATTAATCAAGAAGACATGTTTTCTATTTTTCTAGATTTAGTTATGATTTTTCAAAGTTTGTCCAAGGAAGAGGCCAATTCTGGCCGAAAATAAACTCCTATTTTCCATGCCTCATTTCGGTTTCCATGGGTTGTAGGCATGTTTTTGGGATCTAAATGACTTGTAATGATGTAATTAAATATGAGAATGCATAACATGAGCTCACAAAGTCCATGTGATACCGATTGCAAATTTTTAAGCATAGCGCGACGTAAATAAATCCATTATTTTCGTTCCCCTCTTTATATGCTCTTATGGAAATAATGAAGTGAAGCTTATGAATGTCATGAAATGAGCTAGAATTTATGGTGTTATACAATAGATAGCCAACTGATTCATTCAGCATTTCAAATCATTCATATACAACAAATATGAAATTAAAGCAGATATATACATAGAATTAATATAATCTCGGTTACCTCACTTGTAGACAAATTGGGAAGCTACAACAATACCAAAATCCTCCTAAAAGCACAATATCATAAAATGATCATTTTTATCAGTCCATTACTATCTCATTCATCATTTGTGGCAATAACCCAATGCTCAAAGAATTAAGTTACCAATAGTTACCTAAGGGATACCCACCAAATCACTAAGAGCTTCAAATTTCAGATTTTGCCTTCCCTAAACCAAAAACATCAATATATCACTCCAAATCATAGGAAAATTCGCATAAAATTAATGCCCATACTATAAGTCTACTATGGGGGTCTTAAACCAGTAGGAAATGCATCAAAATGAAAAGTTTATACTTACCTAATATCAGCCCTAGCCTCAACCTATGAAATTTCATCATGGAAACCCCAAGCAACCATATTTCAGCTTTTGGGCATGGTGAAAATACTACAAATGAAAAACTAATCGGGCTAAAATGAAGAGAAGAAAGAGAAAGGGATTAAGTTATATAACTATTACCTTGGCTGAATCTTGCTCTAGAAGTGGAAAATGGTGGATTTCTTACCCCAAACCCTAGCCTCCCTTCAAACCTCCGAATTTCTCTTTTGTGTCTTTGTGTTTTGCAGAATAAGGGGTGGTTAGGTTAGTTTTTAGGGTTTAAGTTAGGTTTTCTATGGGTTATGGGCTGCTCCAATGATCCAACTCCAAATGGGCTTCAGATTTAAGCTTGGTTGGGCCAGCTTTAAGGTGTTGGGTTGTAGAAATTTAATTGGGTTAGACTAAGTTTGAAGGACTCAATTGATTTGGGTCTACACAAGGGTTATTGGGGCAACTATAAGAGCCTATAAAAGGTAGATCTTGGGCTTCTATCACATTGAATCAGATTGAGCTTGCACCTAACTTATTGGGCCTTCATTAACCTCTTATCATGATCTTCTATATTAATTTAGGCCTAGGTGAAGTTTCTAACTCAATTAAATATTAAACTCATATTAATAATTTATCTCTCTAAAATTCCCATTTACCTAACTTGCCTAATTATTCCATATTAATTATCATAATTAACCCAAATCCATGATTAACACCTTAATTAATTTTGAGGTGTTATACCTTGATGAAATTGATTGATGATCATAAATCTCTTTCATTAATGATGGTTAAATAATAGTGACTACACATGTCTTAAACTTGATGGCTTTTTAGGATATGTTGGTAGATAGAAAAAGAGTGATTAAGCTTTATTGAGATAACCAGGGATTAATTCCATGAATATGTGTATTTTTATCATGTATTTACTTGTACATGTTATTTTGATTACTAAAAGCTAGTTTTGATTGCTAATTGTATAACCTAGATTGTGTAACACCATAATATATTAACCCCATCTAGCCTCCCTCTGGGCTCAATTCCATATGATTTCCAAAGAACCATTACAAACGGTGGCATTTTCCTACTATAAAAATGGGGTTCAACCACTCATATTTTGCCCCGTAGGTCCCGTGAACCTATCATTCATATTCTTAACTCAAAATCCATTTATATGACTCATACATATCATAAAACAAGTCATAAGTCACGGATATGAAGCCAAAAACCAAGAAAGTGCATTTTCTTAAATGGACCCAAAAGTCATATTTTTGGCTCTAATTTGAAAAATCATAACTAATTAGAGAAAAATGGGAATCTAGCAAACCATAGCTTTTTGAAAAGCTCTAAGTGCTATCTTTACAGTAAAAATACTTCCCAACCACAATCTCAGTGTTTGGATCATGTTTGATATCGAAAATGAGACAGAGGTCCGACTGTCCCTGTTTCTGGCGCAGCTTACTGTCATGGACTTTGAAAATTCATAACTAAATCCAAAAAACTCCAATCTGGGCAAACTATACCAATTCAGAAATATACAGATGTCTACTAGAGGAAAAAAATAAGTCCAAATCAGTTTAGTAGCCCTTAGACCTCGAAAATGGATGAAACAGTAACGGAGGTCGGATGGCTTCCCTGATGCTGATATAGAACTTCAGATAGTTTGTTCTCTCTCTACAGACCTCTGATTTAGGTGATTCCAGTTTATATAGGTCACTATGGGTGTCTAGTTTATGTATATAAAATTTCATGACATTTGACCACTGTTTGGTCTATGAATGACATGGATTTCTTTTCGGACTAATGAAACAGTACCATGACCAAACCATCAAAATTTCCCAATTTCAACAATTTGCCAAATATTCCTTAGACCTCCAAATATTACCCACTTTAGCTTCCCAAGAAGCTCTCTACAAACTCTAGAGGCACGCCAAATTTCATAACAAGAAAAGCTCGTTTGGTCATACTTTGATGGAGCTCACAAAATTGACAGTTTTGGCACCCAAAAGGGTTTAAATGGGTCCAAATGGCCTCACAAAATTGACGGTTTTGGCACCCAAAAGGGTTTAAATGGGTCCAAATAGCCTCCTACATGTTCTAGCAACTCATGGATAAGTTTAAAAGCATAAAAATAGTATATATGATATGTCCAAGTGGTCCAAATCATCATACATTTCAAACTCACTATGCTACGGGCTAAAATACACTATCACATACAAGTCACAAAAAGGGCAAAACCCACATTTGCATTACTTTGGCTATCTACACAGTTTATACATCATGTTTCCTTACATTTATACTTGTTACAATATGTACATCTCAAAAATAGAAGATGCATATTCATTTTTGGCACCTCTTTACATCAAAAGAGTCAAAACAAACTAAAATTCATCTAATATTCTCCTAGGCTCCTTGGTGTGCACTTGATTCTCCTTGAGCTCCACCTAGCATGTTAAGTTAGAAGGGGAAGGGGTGAGATTCATGGAATCTCAGTAGCTCATGCACTCATTCAAGGTAGCAATCAAGGCATATAACGAGTCAAAGTATGTAAATAAGCATCTAACCATTCACAATCATACAATACATGTTGTACATGCCATAAAAAACCATATTTATGCCACAAATGAGCTCTAGGGACTTTTGGTCTAGCCTCACCCGAGTTTAGGGAATTTTGGATGGCCTTACCTGAGTTTTAGGGACTTTTGACTTGACCTCACTTGGTTATGAGACTTTTGGCCTTGTCTCACCCATCTCAAGGGACTTTCGGCTCTACCTCACCCATCTTAAGGGACTTTCGGCACTACCTCACCTGAGCAATTCTCACAATCCAACACACAAGCACATTAGTACCGATGCATCAAAGCAATAACATATGGCATATCTCACACAATAAGCATATACACAAGCATACAATGACCATTACATCCAAGAATACAACAAGAAAGAGTGGAGAGAGAGCTACCTTATGAGTCAACACAAGATTTTCCTTTCAATTCCTCTTCTCCCTTCTTGGTTTCACACTCACACCTTGATGGAAATGCTTCTCTTGAGCCTAGACACAACAAAAGCATGGAATTACTCTCTCATAACTCAACAACTCTTAGGAGTTCTTCAGAGCAAACCTTGCTAACATATAAGAACCTAGGGGTTCTCTCTCTCTCAGAATGTCACTAACTCTTCCTCTCTCTCAAGCTCTCATGGTAGTAGAATCATCATATTCAAGGAAAACAAAGAAGTTCAAGAGTGTTTTCCATTTTCCCTCTTCTGACCCATGCCTAAAACCCCACTAATTTCACAAGCAAAACCATAGAAAGAAAGGGCAAAGAGAGGAGATCAAGATGCTAAGAAGAAAAGAGAGAAGCTTGCTTACCTTTACTTTGTTCTTCCTCCTTCTCTTGGTCTCTCTCACTCTCCACACCTCTTTTCTCTCCTTGGGTCGAAGTCTAGGGTAAATAAGAGAGAAATAATGGGTTGGGACGCTTCAAGAAGTCAAAATCTCACTTTTTACTCTTTTCCGGACTGACCCTCGCTATAGCAAAAATTAACCTTCGCTACGGCGAGCTCGTATCAGTTACCTTCGCTATGGCGAGGTGTAACCTTCGATACAGCGAGTACGTATCAGTTCCAGACCTCCACTTTTGCTATGGCGTATGCTATGGCGAGCAACTCCTTGGTTTTTGTATGGAATGCCCGCACTCGCTATAGCTAGAAGCATTTTCGCTATAGCGAATAGCTACTCTCACTATAGCTAGACCATTTCTCGCTATAGCGAATAGGTACATTCGCTATAGTTAGGCTATCTCTCACTGTTGCGAGAAGGCTTAGAAAAATTTTTGAATTTCGAAAATTTTCAGCTTTTTTCTTTCTTTTACTTTTCCTTTTTTTTTTTCTGGTTGTTATAGATTGTGATTGTGTCCTTGTACATGAAGTTGTGAACATGCTTCCACTTATGTATTGTGTCATGATCATGTACCAAATCATGATCATACTATTGTTAATGAACCAAGCTGTGATAGTGCTCAATAGGATGCTTATGCCGTGATCATGCCCCTCCCTTAGTCATTAGTGTCTTAGCATTATAGATAATACAAAATTTTTATACCATGTTACTCATTTAATAATAATTAATTAAACTTACACTTTCGACAACAAAATTTACCATTATTAAAAGCCTTAAATAATCTAATTGTACACAAATAAAGATCTTCATTATTTTATTCACCAAATTCATTCTAAACAAGTTTGTTATGCTTAGGATATCGCATAAAGAGACATGGAATTCATGGGTTGGTTCATATGCAAAGTTTGACCATTTTAACACATAATATGGGCCAAATTTTAAAAAATCATAAATTGAGCTACATAATTTTTATTTACCCAAACTCAGTGGTCATAGAAAGTTTATAATAAAGGCTAACAATTGTAAAAATTTTAGGCCAAAATAAGTTCATTTAGTCCCTCAAAAACCCCCAAAACAAAATCTAACCACATGAATAATAAACTAGTTTTGCTGCATAATTCAGCCAATTTCAAAAATTCATAAAATATTTTGTAGAGCTCTAAAAATTATTCTCTTTAGCTCTATGGAAAGCTTTCAATGTACTCTAAATTCTTGTCAAATTTTAGCTTATGATTCATCCATTTGATTTGTTAGTAGCCTAAGTAGAGACTAGTTAAGATTAATATATTATGGTGTTACATTTTTTGTATCAGAGCAAAGGTTCAGGTACTTTTGCTTGGTGTTAGGCTTTTGAATAGTGTGATTAGCCTATGTTTGGGGTGAATTGCCATGGAAGTGTTAACATATATATGCATTTGTTCTTGTGATACAATTGTGAACTGAGGTCTGAGCAAAGAGTTATGCATTTTTGAAGTTGGCTGTTAGTAGTAGTGGCGCCCTAGGAGTCCAATCACTATTCCATAGAATTCCAATAGCTAAATTTATCTCTTTCAGTTTGGAATTATTTTTAGTATCAAGTTAACATTTGTAGCTTTCCAGAATACCAAATATGTATGATTTTGATTTTTACAAAATTAGTTATGAATTTTAGAAATTTGTATCAGTAATCTGAAACAGTAGCCTAGGCAATAGTGACCTCAGTAGTTTTTCAAATGTAAAATGTCTTCCCCTTATTGATTCATGAATTGAAATATTTTTTACCATGGGGTAGACATCCAAAGCTTGCTGTAATGGTAAAGCTTATTGAATTTTGATTTTTTTGAATTTAGTTATGAATTTCCGAAGTTGTGATAGAAAAACTGAAATTCTAACTATGGCAAATCCGTGGGAATTAATGTGTTTCACCCAATTGTATGAGTTCAAGCAACTTTCTTAGATGGTTTTGAATTGTATTAGTGTAAATAAATATGAGGATGTGCTGTATGAGCTTACATGGTCTATGTGATATCGAATGGAATTTTTATACATTACACATCGCGAAAATATTTATTATTTCTATTACCTTTTCCTTGAAAGCTTGTATAATTCTTGAAAATGAGATACCTAAAGGCATGAGATGAGCTAGAAATGATGGTGTTACATTTATTGGTATCAGAGCAAAGTTCCAAGCTCTTTTGGATTGGATTTGGCTAAGATACCAAGCTCTATTGGTATCTTAGCCAAATTCAATGCGTATATTATGGATGACCAAGACCCATCCCCGAAGTGGAAACTAGATCCACTTTGCCAGGAGTTCTAGGGTCACTTGATAAATCAGCATCTAAGAAAAGCATAAATCACAATAGAGTGATAAATAATTTTCTTAGTAACATAGACAGGATCAATACCACATAATATCCATGAAGCAGAGTCAAGTACAAATATTAACGTGCGGCAAGAAATTTAACAGCAAGACAGTTAATTTATTGAACAATATAAATAGAGAGATATACTTATTAGTAATATCTAACATGAATACGAAATAGCAAAGTGAACAGGCATATTACTTTTAAAGATAGAGCATGAATGAACACAATTTATCTCAATGTAATTAATATTCAGCAGTTGCAAGGTATTCACGAACTTTCTACATGCATAGAATATAGGGCATATAGCAAACAACATTCATTCCCTTTTTGACCATTAGGCCTTGGAGACCGCCAAGCTCAATACCCAGATCATGTTGCACTGGCTTTGACAGGCTCAATATATAACACCATAAATTCTATCTCATTTCATACCAATCATAAGCTTCACATCATTATTCCCATGAGAGCACATGAGAAAGGGAATGAAAATAATGACTTTATTTGTGTCACATGGACCGTGTGAACTCATACTATACATTCTCATATTTAATTACATTAAAAAAACTCATTTTCATCACAAAATCATATCCATAACTCGTGGAAACCAAAATAGAGCATGGAATATGAAGGTTCATTCTCGGCCAGATTTGCTCCATTTTCTGACCAAATTTTGGAAAATCATAACTAAATCTAGAAAAATCAAAATCATGCAATTATGGTCATTATGGAAAGCTCTAGATGTCTGTTTCACAATAAAAAAATGTGCAGATCATAAATTCATCACAAAGGAAGTTTGACATCCAAAATTGTCCAAATGTTCAACTGAAACCTGGAAATGTCACAGAATTCTGCAAAAAACTTTGAAAATGTTCAATTAATTCAAAAAAATATAATCCATGCAAATGATACCAATATGGAAAGATGTGGATGTTAACTAGAGGGAAAAAATATCTCTAGATCAGTTCATCAAGCCCAGACCTTGGAATTCAATGAAACAGTACTTCTGGCCGGGCAAAATTACTGATACTGGATAGAAACTTCAAAAATTCATATCTCTCTCTCTAGACCTCCAAATGAGGTGCTTCTAGTTGGGACAAGTCATTGTGATTATCTAGTTTATTTGTATAAAATTTCATGGCAATTGGACACCATTGAGCCTTATGTGACAGAATGCAATTTCGGACCAAATGAATAGTGCCACAAACCAGAAACCATGAAAATTGCTAACTTTGAAAAATCATCAAATATTCTGTAGACCTCCAAAAGTTATGATCTTTACCTTTGCAAAAATCTCTCAATGAGGCCTAATTGCATGCCAAATCTCAGATAAAGACTAACTCATTTGGCTAAAAAGTGACATCTAGCTCCATAATAGTCAATTTTGGCTCCATATAGGGTACCAAAGTTGCCAAATGGTTTTCCCTCGGTTGTAGCACCCTTTGGGCAAGTCTAAAAGTATATTTAAGACTTGTTTAAGCTGCCAAAATGATCCCAAACCTCATGCATCTCATTTTGGCCATTGAACCCACACTTATGTGCATTTCTATCATGCTTCCACATTGCATAAGTTGGCATTACATACTCAAAATACATGCTAGAGGTCATACATCATATTCATACATTTAAACATCACATAATATCATATTTATACATATCTCAAGGGTCATGGTATATTTACAACAACATATACATCAAGAAACATAATTATGGTTCCAAAATGGCTAAAGCTAGGTATATGCTTGTCAATCTCCCTTCTTCATTGTTGTTGGCTTCCTTCATCATAATTACTTGGTCCACCTAGCATGTTAGAGCATTGGAGAGGAGGGGATGAGATTCAAAGAATCCTAATAGCTCATCTCCCATTCAATCATACATAATATGTGCAAAGCAAGCTTTACAAATGCATGCATGGAAAAAATGGAAGTCATGGACATTTTAAAAGCAAACTTGGCATATGAACAAATCATACAAGACATTCAAGAGCTCACCAAGTGTTTGGCTTAGCTTCACACTTCTCCTCATAGATTTTAGACTTGCTTCACCCATTCTTTGAGAGCTTTGGACTCACCCATACTCTTGGGAGCCCACTTTGCTTTTGGGAGACTCTTACTTTGTCTCAACCAAGCTCAATGGTTCTTGGCTCATTCTCACCAAAGGGAAGAGTTCTTGGCCTCTCCACACTCAAACAAACTCAAACAAACATCATGTACTCATTTAGAACCATAACATGGCATCAAGAATCATAGAATTTAAAGGCATGCTAGCACACTTTTCATAGCTTAAAAATACGTATACACATATTCTAAAGCAAGCTAAACACACATCCATGCATGAGAGAAGGTGGAGAGAGCTACCTTGCACACAATCACACACTTTTTCCTTGGATTTCAGGCCTCCTCTTTTGGCCACACACCCACAAATTGCTGGAGATGGTTTCTCTTGGCCTAAATACAATTTATGGGAGCCAATTAGGTTGATGAAACATATTCTAAGGCTACATAACTTGCTTAAACACTAGATTGCTCTATAGGCTCCATTATGGTTCATAAATGCACCTAATGAAGCAACACCCCTCAAATAATTTCTAGGCCTCATTCTTTCTTTCCAAATATGATTTATGACTCCTTTTAAGCCTCTTGGAGTCATCACACCATTAAAACAAAAGACCTACCACTATGTTGCTTCTTTAGGTCATAATATGGAACCTAAGGCACCAAATCACTTTCCATGAGTTCTAAATTTTTTCCAAGGCCTCCCCTCACTTTCATTCATCAAATATGACTTAAGAATGGCCTTAGAAAAATTTAAAACTCTCCCCCACTATAAGAACCCTCTTTGGCTAAGACTATGGGCCTCCTTGACCTTCTTGGAGTTCTCTTAGTTTTCTTGAAGGAGGAAGCTTGTAGGGAGCATCTTAGGTATCTCAAGAACTCATTTAAACTGTTAATTAAAACTAGGAAATATCATACAAAATCAAAATTTGGAACGTGCACATAAAACCCTAGAATTTGTATCTTGAAATCTAATGGTTTTTTTATAATTCCTTTTGCATATTCTTAATCTCCACACCCTTTTTCCTTAGATTCATGCTTGGTTCTGCCTAAAAATCATCTCCTCCTAGGGTTTTCTCAATTGGGGCGAAATGGTGGAGAAGGGAACCAAAAATGACAACCATAGGAAGAGAAATTACCTTGTTTTCATGCTTTTTCTCACTTGAATCTTGTGTTCTTTGAGCTCCTCTCTTGAAATCCGAATTTTCCCCTCAATTTCTCCCTTAAAACAAATTTATAAACTTCATTATAATCATAGGAAACAAAGGACAATGGAGGATAAGAGGTTTGGAAGAGAAAGAGCATGAAAAACCATGAAAATTCATAACTTTCTACCTTGAATTTCTCTTCCTTTTCTTCCTCCTCTTGTGCTCCTCATCCCCTAAGATTTTCCTCTGGTTTTAGGTAGAACTTGGTCATGCATAATGAAGGGAGAAGAAGGGTGCATCATATATATAAGTGGGAGTAAGTTACACCTTTCAAAAATTCCCATTTTGCCCTTCTATCCTGACATTTTTGTTTCTCCTTTGTTTTAGCTCCTCTTTGAGAGCTGTCTTTTCTATTATAAAATTTAGATTCCTAATGTAGTAAAATGCCTTTGAAATCACTTAAATTGAAGTTAAAACCTTCTTGAACAAATCTGTCAAAGTTCAGGCACACCGATATTGGAAAACATCCACTGGAGGGGTTTTAACTGTCCCAGGGGCTTCCATGGTATTCAAGCCCTCTGAGAACCCTAGAGAACTCAAAAATTTCATTTAAAAAGCCCTCCTATATAAATTCCAAAATTTGAATTACAAAAATCCCATTACGTTTTGTAAGCTTTTCGTAAGAAATTATTTCTTCATTTTAGCTCCTTTTTTCTTTCCATCTAAGCTTGAGATTCTCACTTTTAGGAGTCTAGAATGCTTTCCAAATTTTTTGAGACCTGAACTATCTCATTCTGGGGAACTTCCTTTTGTATCCAGTGAGTTTCATTCGTTTATAAAAAAACCATACATTACGTTTCTCATATTTTCTCTCGTTTTCAGAAAATCGGACGTTACATAATACCGAGATCATGTTGCACTGCCATGACATAATAGGCTCACCCCTGCTTCCTTTACTGAGGCGTCCCCCAGTGGGTACCCAAGAAAAGTCATATAAAATATCACAATAATATGTCATCCAAGCCATTATTTGATCAAGGCATATAGGTATATTTGGGAAAGAATTGCCTTGCACAACTCTATGCATAAATAATCTCGATAGCATGATAGCGTATTAGAGTCTGAAAATTAGTGGTTTAGGTATTTTTAAATATCTTTAAGATTGGACATCCAACACAACAACAGCTACCTAATGGCCAACTCTGGTACATACAGGGCTCATCCCCTGGATAAGGCTACTCCGCCATATATATATTGGTTAGTCCTTTACCAAATAACCTATACTTATAGAATCAAGAAGTAAACATCATATTATCTATGTCAAGAAATCAGACAGCATATCAGTACAGCAAACAGTGCAATTCTAGAACACATGTTATCACATATTCCATTCTTGACATAATGCTATGTAATTTTCCAACTATCATAAATGGGCTCCAAAATTCAGAAAATAAATATCAGCATAATCCAGATAGCATTTAGAACATATTATACCACAACAATCATGTAAAACATATCAAATAACATCAGGGAAAATTCAAGAACATCGTGGTCAACACTTTTTCTCAAGAATTTGACTTTTTCATATAATGATCTATAAATTACCAAAATTTCACCATTGGCCTTATATATATATATATATATATATTTTATGTAGATTAGCCAATTTTAGCTAGATTTAAGAAAACTCTTCCTAGGTATATGTACATGTGTTGGCCGAATCTATGCATCCAAGAAGACATATGAATTTGCTTCATTTTCATGTCACCAAATAGCCACACATACATATTCAAGGATGATAAATAAAAGCCCTCAATCAATTTCTAGAGATTTCATATGTATATTTTTCTCAAGTTAAGATTCTAGGGTCCTTTGCTAATTTCTTCATGACAATCAAAGTTGTATTAATCTTCCTCTTCCTTGGGCTTTCTTCCATCACTTCCCCCTTTATTTCCTCTTCAATTTCTCCCATGGCATCTTGAAATACAAAGCTTCTTGATTTTCCTGTATATAGAATTAAACTAATATATCGAGAGAATAAGTAGTCTTTATGTAAAACTATATGTTTCTAACTCATTTTATACATATTTGCATGCTTACATGAAACATTCTATGAAGGAAGTGAGAAAAATCTATCAAAATAACATATTTCTTTATATTGCGTCGTGTATAAAAATTCCATTCAATGTCACATGGACCATGTGAGCTCATACAACACATTCTCATATTTAATTACATGAATATAACTAATTTTCATCATCAAAAGTGGCCTACAACTCATGGAACTAGAAGGGAAGCATGAAATGCATATATATAATTTTGGCCAGATTTGCCCTCATTTCTATCACAACTTTGGAAAATCATAACTAATTCTAGAAAAAATCGAAATCATGCATTCTTGCCCATTTTAGAAAGCTACACATGTCTAATTTAGGCTAAAAATATGTCTAAACCATAACATCCAACACAGAGGATGTTTGACATTTGTAAATGTCAAGAGGTCAAGCTGTCCCCTGGTGCTGTCATAGCTTTCTGCAAAAAACTTTGAAAATATCTAATTAATTTTACAAAAATCCAATCTATGCAAATGATATCAATCTAGAAAGCTGTGGATGTCAGCTAGAGGGCAAAAATAACTCTAGACTAGCTCAGGCACACAAAGACCTCGAAATTCAATCACACAGTAACAGAGGTCGACTGAAATTCCTGATACTGGATAGAATCTTCAAAAATTCATATCTCCCTCTCTAGAACGAGTGTGGATGTCTAGTTTCTCTGCATAAAATTTCATGACAATTTAACATCATTTGAGTCCTGTGTGACATATTTCATTTCAGAGCAGTATGAACAGTGATATGACCAAAACTAAAAAATTTGCCAACTTTGGAAATTCATCAAATATTCTATAGACCTTCAAAAATTATGTTATTTAGCTTCCTAAAAAGCTCTCAACAAGCTCTAATTACATGCCAAATCTTAGATTAAGAAGAGCTCATTTGGCTAAAAAGTAACATAGGGTTCCATTATGGTCAACTTTGGCTCCATATGAGATACCAAAGTAACCAAATGGCTTTCCCTAGGGTTTGGCACCTTTTGGGAAGTCTAAAGGTATGATTAAGACTTGTATAAGCTACCCGAATGGTCCCAAACTCCATGCATCTCATTTTAACTATTTCATCCACACATATGCATAATTATATCAAACCACCAATGAAGCTAATTTGCCACCACATACCCATTTCACATTCTAATGACTATAAATCATATTCTCTTATTCATACATAGCATAATATCATAATTACACATGTCTAAGAGGTCATAGATCATATACATCAAGGGGTTACAACATTTGACATCATTATAGTTTTAAAAAGCAAACACTAAGCATGTTGGTGTCGAACTCTTCTCTTTAAGGTGGTTGGCTTCCATCACCTTGTCCACTTGGTCCACCTAGCATATTAAATCATTAGAGAGGAGGGAATGAGATTTAGGAATCCCAATATCGTATCTCCTATTCAATCATACATAATAGATGCAAACAAGTCTCATAAATGTATGTATGGTCATGTAGACATGTGCAAACATTTAAGAAACATTTTCATCATTTAAGAAAGTCATACATAGCATACAAAGACTTGCCAAGTGGCCTCACCTAATTTCTTGTGGATATTAGACTTGCCTCACCCATTCTTTAAGAGATTCTTGGACTCAACCATACTCTTGGGAGCCCATCTTGCTTTTGGGAGACTCTTTACTTTGTCTCAACCAATCTCAAGGGTTCTTGGCTCATCCTCACCATGGCTAAGGGTTCTTGGCCTCACCATACTCAAGCAAGCCTAAGCACACATCAAAAACATCATATAAGAGCATATTGTAACATCATAGCTCCATGGAATTAAAGTCATGCTAGAACACTTTTCATGGCTTAAAAATACACATACATACATTCAAAACAAGCTAAGCACACATCCATGCATGAGAGAAGGTGGAGAGAGCTACCTTGTACACAATTACACACTTTTTCTCTTGAATCCAAGCTCCCCTTTTCAGCCACACACACACAAAAGTGTGGGGATGGTTTCTCTTGGCCTAAATACAATTTATGGAAGCCAATTAGGTTCATAAAATTAATTCTAAGGCTACAAAATTTGCTTAGACACCAGCTTGGGTTATAACCTCATTATGGTTCCACAATTACATCTAATGAAGCAACACCCCTCAAATAAATTCTAGGCTCCATTCTTTCTTTTCAAATATGATTCTTGACTCCTTTTTAAGCCTTTTAGAGTCATCACACAATTAAAACCAAGTGCCTAACTACATGTTGTTTCTTTAGGTCATAATATGGAACATTAAACACCAACTCACTTTCTATAGGTTCTAAATTTTTCCCAAGGTCTTCCCTCACTTTCATTCATCATATATGACTCAAGAATGGGTTTAGAAAAATTTAAAACTCTCCCTAACTACACAAACCCCTTTAGGTCGAGGCTATAGAGAAAATGGGGTTTCTTGGAGTTTGCTTTATTTTCTCAAGGGAGGATGCATATGGGGAGCCTCTTAGGGATCTTGAGAGCTCATTTAAACTCTTATTTAGGCCTAGGAATTATCATACAAAATTAGATTTTATAAGGTGCAATTGAAATCCTAGAAATTGCATCTTGAAATCGAATGGGTTTTTGTTAATTTCCTTTACATATTCTTAATCTCCATACTCTTTTTCCTTAGATTCATCTTTGGTTCTACCTAAAAATCAAGTCCTCTTAGGGTTTCTCATGTTAGGCGAAATGAAGGAGGAAAGGAACCAAAGGTAGCAACTATAGGAAGAGAAATTACCTAGTTTTCTTGCTTTTTCTCACTTGAATATTGCTTTCTCCAAGCTCCTCTCTTCAAATCCGAAATTTCCCCTTAATATCTCCCTTAAAACAGATTTGAAAACTTCATTTTAATCAAAGGAAACAAAGGAGAATGGAGGAGAGGAGGTTTGGATGGAAGAAAGCATAGAAAACTACCAAGAATCCATACCTTTTTCTTGATTTTTCTCCTCCTTTTCTTCCCCTTCTTGTGAGCCTAAGAGAGTAGATCATATTCTATATTTTGGGCAGAAATTTCGTGCTTAAGAAGATGGGAGAAGAAAGGAGAAGTGTGTTGGAGCTTCTAGAAACACACTTTTTCAACAATTCTAATTTTATCCTTCCATAATGGCAATTTCATTTCGCCTTCATTTTAACTGCCTTTTGAGATTTGTCTTTTTCATTATAAAATTTAGGTTCCCAATTCAATAAAATTCCTTTGGAATCACTCAATTTGGAGCTAAAACCTTATCGAACGAACTAGTCAAAGTTTGGGTCAACTGATATTGGAAAACATCCACCAGATGAGATTTAACTGTCCTGAGGCTTCCCATGATTTTTAGGGCCTCTGAGAACTCTAGGAAACTTAAAACATTCATTTAAAAAGCCCTCCTATATGTTTTTCTAAAAGTTTCACTTATTTACAAAAATGTCATTACGTTTCGTCAATTTTTGTCACAATTTTGTTTCTTCATTCTAGCTCTGCTTTTCTTTCCATCTGAGCCTGGGATTCTCATTTTTAGTCTAGAATACTTCCTAAATTTTTTAGGACCTTAACTACATCATTTTGAGGGGACTTCCTTTTGTATCTGATGAATTTCGTTCGTTGACGGAGAAATCATACGTTACGTTTCTCACATTTTCTTTTGTTTTTAGAAAAATCGGATGTTACATTTTATGGGTAAGAAGTGAGTTGATTTGGTCAATCTATCTACAATGACCCAAATGGCATCATGTCTTGACTGGGTTCTAGGTAGCCCCATCACAAAGTCCATAGATATATTGTCCCACTTCTACTCAGGGATTTCTAGAGGTTGCAACAATCTTGAAGGCTTTTGATGTTCTATTTTCACTTTTTGGCACACTAAACATCTAAACACAAATTTAGCTATATCTTTCTTCATTCCTGACCACCAATACAATTTCTTAAGATCATGGTACATCTTTGTAAATCTAGGATGAATGGTATATTTACTTTTATGAGCTTCTTCTAAAATTAATTTCCTTAATTCTCCACTAGGCACACATAATCTATCTTGAAACATTATAGTTCCATCTTTAGCTTTAGTGAACTCAGGTTGTCTACTATGATTTTGTAAGGTTATATCAAATTCTTGGCCTTTTCTAATCTGGTTCCTCAAATCACATGAGATTTCAAGCTTACTCAATCTATAACCTTCGGGTGACTTAGTGAGAGATGTAAGGAAATCTCTAATTTGCTCAATCAAATTCATCTCTTTTACCATTAAAGGTGATATATGTAAAGACTTCCTACTCAAAGCATCTGCCACTACATTGGCCTTTTTTGGGTGATATTTTAACTCAAAGTCATAGTCTTTCAATAATGCCATCCATCTTCTTTGCCTCATATTGAGTTTCTGTTTAAACAAATATTTAAGACTTTTATAGTCATTAAAAATTTGAAAAGTTGCCCTATATAAATAATTTCTCCAAATTTTCAAGGCAAACACTATGGTTGCTAATTCTAGGTTATGGGTAGGGTAATTTTCTTCATGGGGTCTCAATTGCCTAGAAGCGTAAGCCACTACTCTCCTATCTTGTATTAGCACACATCCTAACGTTTACCTTAATGCATCACCATATACTTCAAAGGTTCCTAAAGGATCAAGTATGGTTAACACTAGAGTAGTGGTTAGTTTTTCATTTAAAGTCTGAAAACTTTGCTCACATTCTATGGTCCAAATAAAAGGATTTCTTTTTCTAGTTAACTTGGTCAAAGGTGAAGCTATTTGAGAAAATCCCTTTATAAATCTATGATAATACCTAGCTAATCCTAAGAAGCTTCTAATTTTCAGTGACAATCTTTTGTCTTTCCCACTTAAGCATAGCTTCTACTTTACTGAGGTCAATTGACACACCTTGATTAGAGATCACATGGCCTAAAAATTTCACTTTAGGCAACTAAAAAACACATTTTTCTAATTTAACATACAATTATTTTTCTTTAAGAATCTGCAAAACCATTTTTAAGTATCTTTCATGTTCTTCTTTGCTTCTTGAATAAACCAGGATATCATCTATAAACACTAGCACAAATTGATCCAGGTAAGGTTGGAAAATTCTATTTATGTAGTTCATAAACACTGTAGGTGCATTGGTGAGCCCAAATGGCATTACCAAGAACTCATAATGACCATATCTAGTTCTAAAAGTAGTTTTAGGGATATCTTCTTCTCTTACTCAAATTTGATGGTATCCATATTTTTTAAGTCTATTTTGGAAAAGATAGAGGCTCCTCTAAGTTGATCAATTAGGTCATCTATTCTTGGAAGAGGGTATTTGTTCTTAATGGTTATCTTATTCAATTGTCTATAATTGATACATAACCTAAGGCTCCCATCTTTCTTGGGCACAAACAGCACTAGTGCGACCCAAGGTGAAACACTAAGTCTAATAATTCATTGACTTGGCTTTTTAGCTCTTAGAATTCAAGAGGAGACATTCTATAAGGAGTAATGGAAATTGGTCTTGTTCCAGGTAAAAGGTCAATGGAAAATTCTATTTCTCTCTTAGAGGGTAAACCTGGAATTTCATCTAGAAAGACTTCAAAAAATTCATAGACCACAGGAATTTGAGTCATCTCTATTTTGACCTTTGATGAATTCAAGAGGGAAATTTCTACATTTATTAAATTATCTTCCTTTCCATAGGAATTGGCAGAGATCTTTGGAAGAATGAAAATAGTCTTGTTATGATAGTTAAGGGTAACATGGTTAACAAATAGCCAATCCATTCCCAAAATGACAGCAAGATCAATCACAGGCAAACAAAATAAGGTCAACCATAAAATCTTGTCCACAAACATGAATAGGACAATTTCGGCAAGCATGGAATGTGATAACCTTTTCATTAGGGGTAATCACAGTAAGATCATAGGGTAAAATCGAGGTAGAAAGTTGCAAATTCCTTACACAATCTACAAATATAAATGAATGGGTAGCTCCAGAATCAAACAATATAGGTAAAATATTATTTTTAATATAGCATGTACCTTGTATCAATCTAGACGACTGAGCCACATCTCTTTTATCTAAGGAATAGACTCTCCCTAATGTTGTGGTCAGGTAGGATTTTGCTCCTTTTTCCATTGTGGACAATTTTTTATGAAATGCCCTATTTGACCACACTTATAACAAGTAAGAGGTCCTAATGAGCATGACTTACCATAATGTTGCTTCCCACACCTTTTACATACCATGGTATTATTAGATTTGAGTTGATAAGGGGCGGGTTTCTTCTCATTTCGTGAATTCTTAAGAAAAGGTTTGAAAGGTCCTCCCTTCTTTTTCCACTGATTACTTTTAAATTTTTCAGCCTTATCTTCCTTTAGGGTTTTTGCTACTACCTTACACTGATTCACCAACTCTGGATAGTTCCTTATCATTAGTGGGGACATGACCTTTTTCATTTCTATCCATAGTCCTGACTCTAATTTCTAACACTTCCAAGATAGGAGGAGAACTTAGATAATTCTTCCAATTTTGCCAGATATTGTTCAAAGGTCATATTTCCTTGGACTAGCCTAAGGTATTCTATTTCTTTATCATTGCGAATTTCTTCAAGAAAATATTTTTCATAAAAGACTTCCTAAAAAATCGCCTAAGTAATAGGGGTACGTTGGCTTTCCAATAATTATCTAGTACTTCCCCACCAATGTTCAGCATCCCTAGAAAGCATATAAACTACAAATGTTACTTTTTGTTCATATGAAAAATCCTAGTACTTCGAAAGTTTTCTCCAATTCCCTTATCCATTCGTCAGCCTTTTCTAGGTCAAAAGCCCCAGTGAAGGTAGGAGGTTTAGCCCTTATGAAGTCCGACCACCCTTGTTGGTTTGCTATTTCTTCTCTTCTTTCATCCTTATTTCTTCCATTTCCATTTTGACCATTATCTTATAGGTGTTGCAGGATCTGATGCATAGCAGCGGCCTACTTTTGAATAGCTAAGGCTAATCCTTGCAGAGTTTCATTAGTACTATTTGAATTTCTATTAGCAGTTTGTCGAGTTGTCATGATTTTCTTGTTTACATAAGTAAATATTATTGAGGTGATCAGGCTCAACGGTGAAAACAAAAAAAATACAGCACCCTTGTTTATAATAGTACTGATTTAATTAGCATACAGGTAAGGAAAACTAGTAATCTCCTATTTGTACACTAACCCCTAAACAAAGTTTAGCCTTAACTTTTTTCGGACTTCACCTAGATCGATCTCAGTAACCATACCTAAAGGCACCGATAAATTGACCTGCTCTGATACCATAAATGTAACGCCTCTTTTAAATACCCATCTTTAGCTATATCTATTTTGAAGGATTCCTTATTTGAGTTTAATTACTTTTTCTATTTTAATTATTCTTTCATAATAAATCTAATTAATGGCATAGCAGACTTTAAAATAATGGAAATACACTGTAATTCATACAAACTAGTTTAAGAGTTCCCCTATAAGGGAACGAGGTCATACAGGTCACATCACGTAACAAGGGGATCTATCCTATAATTATTCAAATAGAAAATCCCTAGATAACAAAAAGACCAAAAAGGTTAGTCCCCTATATTCACAAAAGGGTCAATGTCAATGGCTGGGCCTCTGTTCATGCAAACAGAGGAGCAGGAGGGTCAACTCCATCCACTGGGAATGTGTGGGACTCCAGCTCTCCTGGGGACATAAAATATACCGGTATGGTACGAACAACGTCATCATAAGATATGATGCGTATATTATGGATGACGAAGACCTATCCCCGAAGTGGTAACTGGATCCACTCTGCTGGGAGATCTAAGGTCACTTGATAAATCGACATCTAAGAAAAGTATAAACCACAATAGAGTGAGAAATAATTTTCTCAGTAACATAGACAATGCAATACCGCATAATATCTATGAAGAAGAGTCAAGTAGAAATATTAACGTGCGGCAAGAAATTTAATGGCAGGACAATAAATTTATTGAATAATATAAATAGATAGATATACTTATTAGTAATATCTAATGTGAATACGAAATAGCAAAGTGAACAGGCATATTACTTTTAAAGATAAAGCATGAATGAACAAAAAATTTATCTCAACGTAATTAATATTCAGCAATTGCAAGGTATTCACGAACTTTCTACATGCATAGAATACAGGGCATATAGTAAATAACATTCATTCCCTTTTTGACCATTAGGCCTTGGAGACCGCCAGGCTCCATACCCAGATCATGTTGCACTGCCATGACATAACAGGCTCACCCCTGCTTCTTTTACTGAGGCGTCCCCTAGTGGGTACCCAAAGAAAGTCATATAAAATATCACAATAATATGTCATCCAAGCCATCATTTGATCAAGGCATATATGTATATTTGGGAAAGAACTGCCTTGCACAACTCTGTACATAAATAATCTTGATAGCATGACAACGTATTGGAGTCCAAAAATTAGTCGTTTAGGTATTTTTAAGTATCTTTAAGATTGGACATCCAACATAACAGTAGCTACCCAATGGCCAACTCTGGCACACATAGGGCTCATCCCCTAGATAAGGCTACTCCGCCATATATATATTAGTTAGTCCTTTACTAAATAACCCATACTTATAGAATCAGGTAGTAAACAACATATTATCCATGTTAAAAAATCAAACAGTATATCAGCACAGCAAATAGTACAATTTCAGAACACATGTTATCACATATTCCATTCTTGACATAATGCTATGTAATTTTCCAACCATCGTAAATGGGCTCCAAAATTCACAAAATAAATATCAACATAATCTAGATAGCATTTAGAACATATTATACCACAACAATCATGTAAAACATATCAAATAACATTAGGGAAAATTCAAGAACATCATGGTCAACACTTTTTCTCAAGAATTGGACTTTTCATATAATGATCCGTAAATTACCAAAATTTCACCATAGGCCTTATATTTTTTTATTTTATATAGATTAACCAAATTTAGCTGAATTTAAGAAAACTCTTCCCTAGGTATATGTACATGTGTTGGTTGAATCTATGCATCCAAGAAGACATGTGAATTTGCTTCATTTTCATGTCACCAAATAGCCACACATACATATTCAAGGATGATAAACAAAAGCCCTCAATCAATTTCTAGAGATTTCATATGTATTCTACTTTTTTCTTAAGTTAAGATTCTAGCACTCCTTGCCAATTTCTTTTTAAAAATCAAAGTTGTATTAATCTTCCTCTTCCTTGGGCTTTCTTCCATCACCTCCCCCTTTATTTCCTCTTCAATTTCTTCCATGGCATCTTGAAATACAAAGCTTCTTGATTTGTAGAAAATTGCCAAGATTAGGAATTTTCTTGAATCACATGAATCTATAAGCCATATATATAATTTCTCCATCTTTTCTTGGCTAGAATCCATGGAAACAATAAAATTTCCCATCTCCTCATGCCATGGATGAAATTTAGAGAGAAAGAGAAGAGAAGAATTCTTGGAGAAAAATAGAAGAAAAACCAAGAAGTATAAAGGCTATCTATGTTACCTTAGTTCTGCAGTGTTTGATTTCCTCGACAGCTTTTCTTTCTTTCTTCCTTCTCCCTTTTCTTCTTCCTTAGCCCGAGCTCCTTCGCCTTCTCCTTCTCTTTGTCTTGTCCGAATTTAAGGTGTGTATTTTGTGTGTGAGAATGGCATGAAAGTGTGTGTGTGGCATATATATATATATATATTAGTTATGAATGGTTAAGATTTAATTAACTTTAAGGTGGAAGATCTTGGCCTTTAGATTACATGAATGGTCAAGATTAAAGGCCAAGATCTAACCTTGAAATAAGATATAAAATGTTGGCCTCAGAATTAGATCAAAGGTTGTGATTTGATCTTGAAAAGGTGAAGAAATCTAAGCCATTAGATTGCATCAACGGTTTAGATCGCATCACATTTTATGGATAAATATTAGCTATTGGATTACCCTAGTTACTTTTTCATAAAGTGTGAAGATAAGGTTGCATTTAATGCCACTTAAGTCAGCATCTATGTCATGCTGAACTCAGCAGTAACTTTTTCGTAACATGTGAGATTTGTAAGATTTGCTGACACAAGCTTGTACAATCGCTTTGTAGTTCATGTAGCTTCTAGAATTTTCTTCCAACTTCTAGCTTCTTCTTCACATATGGTCCCATATCATCTCTCTCCTTTCTACATGGCACCACATCAGCACCTTCCCAGCTCCTTGGTGCCACGTCAGCTCTTCCCCGGTTAGACTTACAAAATTGCCACTGTTTTCCTAAGTTTTTCATAATGCATTTTCTAAGTTCCTTGTTATATTTTAATATTATTTAGCCCTTTGTGGATCCCTTTTAATGTTTCCAACCATATATTTAAATATTATTTATTCCCCTAATATTTTATTATTTTAGGGTCCAAATGACCATTTTGCCACTATTAGTGATATGACAGACAAGCACCTCTGTTCGTTTTTTGTTATATCTTCTCATTAACCCTATATTTTTGGATTTTGTCACTACTACCTGGTAGATTTTTCTGCATAAAATTTCCTGATACAACTAAAACGGGTTTAGGGTTTTAGTTCGTCTTTGTTTAAGCTTATAATCGTTTTGGGTTATTTTCTAGCCCTAACGAATCTAGAACTTCATGCAATGAATTTTATAATTTTATATGCATTATTTTCTAATTATTGATACATATATTGGACTAGTTCTAAATTCCCCTTCCTTCTAGAAAAATTATCAAAGTTTGTCCTGGTGATAAATGACAATTTTGCCCCTAAACCCCTTGAACCCCCTAAAATCTCAAAAATTCCTATGGGTTCTATTCTGCTTATACTTTTCATATACGAAGTTATTTCATTCAAATTCTTTTTTATTAAAGCTGAATAAATTCAATACATAAAATACTAAATAATTAGAAAATCCTAATTTTAGGGATGTTACACATATTTACTAGAAGATTCATATGGCTCTTTTTATAGTTTCATAATGTACTCAATGAAGCAACCTTAAGAAAACATCATCTTGGCTCCATTCTCTCTATCTATTTATGATTTTTAACTCTATTTAAACCTCATGGAGTCATCACACAATTAAATCAAGGAGCCTAGCTAGGTGTTACTTCTTTAAGCCATAATATGGAACATATAAGGCCATCTCACTATCCATGGCTTCTAAAATTTTTCTAAGGTTTCCTCTCATCCTCTTCCATCATACATGACTCAAAACTAAGTTTGGAACAATTTAAATCTACCCATAGGTGCCTTGAACCCTTTAGGTCGAAGCATATACTCTTCTTGGCACTTTCAGAGTTTCTTTTCTTCCTTTAATGGGGGAAGCATGTAGGAAGCTCTCTTGGTGTCTTAGGAGCCTATATGAACACTTAAACATTATTAAATATGGCTAGGGTTCATGGTAGAGTTTAAGGTACAGTCAAAATCGTAGCCTCCCTATCTTGTAAATCCATGGCTTTTACTTAAATTTCTTTGCATATTCTCATTCTCCTCCCTTAAATTCCTAGAATTCACCCTTGGTTCTGCCCAAAATTCAAGCCCCCTTGTAGCTACATACATGGGGCAAAATAGGGAGAAGAAGGGGGGAGGAGTAGCTACAATGGGATAAAGATTTTACCTTGTTTCCTTGACTTTTCTTGCTTGCTTCTCACTTTCCTTGGCCTCCTCTCTTCAAATCTGAGTTTTCCCCTTTGTTCTGCCCTCAAAATAGCACTAAAAACTTTAAGAAAACCATAGGGAGAAATGGGAGAAGGAGGAGAAACATGTTGCTAAAGAAAGATCTTAAAATTCCATGAAAATTCCTACCTTTTCCTTGCCTTTTCTCCCCAAAGTCTCTTCTCTTGGTGTGCCTAAAGCTGGCTCTCTTCTTTGGTTTTGGGGCAGAATTAGGTTTTTCAAGAAGAAGGGAGAAGAAAGGAGAAATATAAGGAGGGTTCAAGAAGCTTCCATTTTTCAAAATTTCAATTTTGCCATTCATTCTTAGCATTTTTGTTTCTACTTTGTTTTAACTCCTTTTTAAGAATCATCTTTTCCATTATAAAATTTAGGTCTTTAATTTAATAAAATGTCTTTGAAATCACTCAAATTGAAGCTAAAACCATCCCGAATAGATCTGTCAAAGTTCTAGCTCACCATTGTTGGAAAACATCCACCAGAGGGGCTTTAGCTGTCCCGAGACTTCCAATGGTTTTTAGGGCCTCTAAGAACCCTGAGAAACTCAAAAATTTCATTTAAAAAGCCTTCCCATGAGAATTTGAAAATTTTCTCAAAATGACGAAAATACCGTTATATTTCGTTAACCTTTCGTTACATTTTGTTTTTTCATTCTAGCTTTATTTTTCTTTTCCATTTAAGCCTGGAATTCTTATTTTTAGGAGTCTAGAATACTATGTAAATTTTTACCTAAT
Organism: Erythrophleum fordii; assembly: GCA_032878935.1. Lineage (NCBI taxonomy): Eukaryota > Viridiplantae > Streptophyta > Magnoliopsida > Fabales > Fabaceae > Erythrophleum > Erythrophleum fordii. Next base: position 12,871,926 of record JAVQMF010000033.1, read on the forward strand.
CTAATTCATTTTGGGGGACTTCCTTTTGTATCTGGTGAATTTTGTACATTTACAAAGAAACCATACGTTACGTTTCTCACGTTTTCTCTCATTTTCAGAGAACTAGATATTACATTTCTCCCCCCTTAAATAAATTTTATCCTCAAAATTTGGGGTACACTTTCCTCGTACTTTTATATACTGTGGTTAACTGCTCTTTTCTTTCCCTTCTTCCTGGCTCTATACATTTCTCTCAATGATTTCACTCTTTTGACTTTTCTCTCAGCCAGGAAATTTTCATTACTAGCTCTTAATAAAGGCTCTATTATTATAGAGTATGGGCTAGTTCTTCTTATAAGGGAAAGAAATTTCTGACTCTAGAGGTCTATCATGGGAGAGTTTACTAATCATATCAGGTTAGTCTTAACTAGTTTGTAGGGATTAATGTTCTTTTTAGTGGACTCATTTATATATCTAAGGAGGTAATTTATTTAATATCCATTTTCCTGTATCCTTTCCCAATGGCTTCTCATAAAATCTCATCATCTTTTTCTGATCATTATAGCCATTGGAGATTTCTGTCTATCTACTTACTTATTTACATGTACCGTCCACTGTTCATCTTTGCGTTCTTTCTTACTAGCTCATCTTATGATTCCTCATATCTCAATTGCTTACTGGGATTATAGCTCCTTCAAGGAGTTTTCATTTTTAATGTTCCTAGTTTCTTAGTTTGCCATTATATCTGTTTCTTTAAGCTAGGACTTTTCCTTACTCTCTTTGCTCACTTAAAAGTGGGCATTTTGTAATCCCTTATCTCAACACTGATAGGCCTAACATATGTTTATCATACTAGCATCAAAGAGCAACTACCACTGACTACTATTGAATCCTGGTGGGATGCTAACTATACTCACAGCTTTAATCACTGGAGGCATACTTTACCACTTATCTCATGTAAAAACTGCACTTGATCCCTTTTTGAATACATAATTTAGTATGTAGGGATCTCTCTATCCCTTGGTCAGGGCGAATATCTACTGGATATTGGTCCATCTAACTTTAACTCTAGAAAGCTACTTTCTTGCTTTCCTTATCGCATCCTATGCTCATCTTTCAAGAGATCTAGTCAGTGGTCTAATTGTTGGAGTAAAGCCTTCATATCTTTGTGGCAATAGTCTACCAAACTTAAGAGGTCTCTAGTAACTAAGACAAAACTATTTGTGACTATACTGGTCTCTGAGACTAACTACTTTATAAAAACTATCTCAGGCTTTCATCTCACTGAAGAACTATCATACTATAGTTGGGGGCTCTTTGTAACTATGTGGGATCTATTGTAACCCCTAAGTCTACTACGACCTCTTAGAGCCCTGCTAGGTTCTACTATAACTTGCTGTGCGATACTAAGATCTACTGCGATCCATCTCTGGGAGGCATCAAAGCTTAAGATCACTGTATCTGACAGTAAAACACATACTCACTAAGTATGGTAACTATTGCTTATAATAATTGAGGCTAAACTCAGAAGTACATCATACTCAGAAGTACATCATGCTCTTCGTGCAAAGTGGGTTATGTGTCATTTGATTCTCTAGGATCCCATCATACTGATACTTAGGAGCATTTTAAATTTTTATTCATCACTCCTCATGGAATCCTTAGGTTCCCACTTTAGCTCTTTTTTACTTGGGCTTTCTTTTCTTACTTTTACTAACTTACCTTGCTTCATTTATACATGTCCTATCTTTCCTCTCATATCCTACAATTTCTGACTCTGTCCACATTTTGCTTTTAAGTGCCTTGGCACTAGGGCTTTTCACACACTAAGTGTAGTTAATATCTCTGGCAGGAGAGAGGCTATACATTGGTTTCCTCTCATATATTTACATGTACTATAAGGGACTCAAGCTATGCATACTAAACTTGTGCTATCTGAATCTAAATATTCTTTACTATTAGCATGTTATTTTCTATATTATTATTTTTTACTAGGGATTCCTTTCTGCATGTTGTTCTTATCATTTTGATACTACTAGAATCCCTTTACCTCTCTTACTTTTCTTCATCTACCCTATTCTTGTAAGATGCTTGTGGAAAATAAGATTCTTCCTCTACTTCATCTTGAGATCACTTTACATTACCTAACTATTTTTACTTTGGGCACTATCATGCTAGAAGGACAAGTGTGCTTTCTCAAGTACTTAAGCACATCAACTAGATCTTTATTCTTAATCTACTATGTCCTCAGCTTGAACACTATTATATATTCTCTCTCTTTTACCTTTACTATCCTTTTATTTAAGTAAAAAGATGCTCTACTACTGGCTGACACTATTGCTAGTTCGAGTTTCTTTACGCTTAAGAGCACCTACATTTTTCCTGGGTTCCTCTACTTGTTCATTCTCCGTAACATTAAGGGGGTCTACTTTATCTTATACTCTTGCTTTTCTTTTAACTAGACCGTCCCTCGGTAAGGAAATTCTATTTCATGAAATCCTACGAATTACATTTTGTGGTGCTCTCGGCTTACACTCTTTTTCTGCATAATGCAAGACTCACCTTCTTAGGCACTCTCTAGCTCTCTCGAGTTTCCCTGAGGGTACTAAGGCACTAATTTTTTATCTTTGCTCATTTCTATGTTCTGATCAAAGCTAGCCTTTCTATTTGTTTAGCCTCTTTAGACCCATCCTCAAGAGTATACTAATTTTAGGGTTCTATTAACCCAATCCAGGACACGTACTCTCAATGTCTAGATTCTATCTTTCTGAAGACTTATGCTCTATTGGGTGCTCTAATCATTCACGTGCCTTAACCCTATATTATTCTCATATTAGGGAGCTTGTCTAATTAACTATCAAACCTCTATCTATTTACTTTGCTGAGCTCAATCTACTCATTTAATCATTACTAAAGTGAGGGTATTTCTTCTGTAGCTAGTTTTTCTACTTTTCCTCGCTTCCTTTATCATTATACTCTAAAATTTAGGGGGGTCTATGTAGGGGAATTTGCTAAGCACTACTAGGTGGTTTCTTTAGCTCAGGGCATCTTATCTTCTCTTTCTTGATCTAGGGAGAACTTTCACTGAGCTTTTAGTTAAATTAATGTCTCCTTTTACATTGTATTTTCTTCTACACATCTCACCTAGATGATGCTACTGGTCATTTCCTATAGGCTTCAGCTTATACTTAATCTGAGCTGCCTATTTCATCAGACCTATAGCTTACAATAACTTAGTGCTTTCTAAACTATCCTCATTCTCTTCTAAGCCTTTATCACTAGGCTAATTATACTCATCTTTAGGCATTACCCATGAGGTACCCTTCTGGGGCACTCACTATATTCCTCACTATTAGTAGTCTCACCTTATATAAATTTCAAGGCTACATTAACATCCTGTCATTCAGTATTTTAGAGGATACTATCCTAAGTTGGAGTTAATGCCTTAAAGGTGTGTCTTAACAACATTATTGTCCCTGCATCTAACTTCTATAACATTAAGTCCTTTCTCAGTCTTAATTGCTAGGCCTACTGATTTCTTCCTAATCTTTTGTGACCATTGACTACTCTTTTTTTTTTTTTACTAATACTAGGTGTTCTTGTTCTCTTTAGATTGACTGATCCCTTATCAGTTCATTTCTCAAGTTGGCTAGAATATGACTAACAAGGCATTTGTAACACCATATATTTTTAACTCATTTCATACTAATCTCATGCCTTAAACCATGTTACTTACACAAGAGGTAAGAAAAATAGTATTAAATAATAGATTATTTTTGCATTGCGTCGTGTTCAAATTTTTTGTTTGATGTCCCTGTAACATCCGGTCCCTCCATAAATGTGAGAAACGCAATGTTCAGTTTCTCCGTAAACGACAGAAATGGGCCAGATACAAAAGGAAGTCCTTGAAATAGAAGGAATTGGGGCCAACTAAAATTATGATAAAATTTTAAATATTAGAAAATAAGGATTTGAGTCTTGAGTTGCCCAGAAATCAAGGCCAGAGTGATTCGAAAAATTTGTCAAAAGGCCAGTTGCATTTTCGTAAATATGATGCACCCTTCTCCTCCCTTCATTATGCACAACCATGTTCTGCCTAAAACCAGAAGAAAACCCTAGGGGATGAGGCTCACAAGAAGGGGAAGAAAAGGAGGAGAAATCAAAGGCTTAAGGTATGGAAATTAGTAGTTTTTCATGCTCTCTCTTTCAAACCTCTTCTCCTCCATTCTCCTTTGTTTCCTATGATTAAAATGAGGTTTATAAATCTGATTCAAGGGAGATATTTAAGGGAAAGTTGGATTTAAAGAGAGGAGCTTGGAGAAATTAAGATTTAAGCTAAACTAAGCAAGAAAACAAGGTAAAAATGCATCCTATGGTTCATATCTTTCATGGCCCTTCTTCTCCATTTCGACCTAGACTTAGATAGCCCTAAGGAGTCAGATTTTTAACCAAACCAAAGGTGATTCTTAGGTATTTGATGGAGAGGAATAAAAATATGCAAAGAAAACTAAGAAATAGGCATTAGAAATCAAGATGCAAAACCTAGGGTTTTAGGTGCACCTTCTAATTTTTGAATTTGTATGATGCTTCCTAGGTCTAAGTTAGAGTATAAATGAGTTCTTGAGACACCAAAGATGCTCCCCACAAGCTTCTCCCTTCAAGAAAACCAAGAAAACTCCATATGGCCCAAATGGTGTCTATGTCTCGGGCAAGAAGGGATTGTGTAGGTGGGGGGAGTTTTAAATTTTTTTAAGGCCATTCTTGAGTCATATTTGATGAATAAAAGTGAAGGGATGCCTTGGGAAAAATTTAGAACTCATAGAAAGTGATTTGGTGTCTTAGGTTCCATATTATGATCTAAAGAAGCAACATGGTGCTAGGCCTTTTGTTTTGATGATGTGATGATTCCAAGAGGCTTAAAAGGAGTCAAGAATCATAATTGAAAGGAAAGAATGAAGCCTAGAAAGTATTTGAGGGGTGTTACTTCATTAGGTGCATTTATGGACCACAATGGAGCTTATAGAGCAATCTAGCATCTAAGCAAATTGTATGGTCTTAAAGATTGTTTCATGAACCTAATTGGCTCCCAGAAATTGTATCTAGGCCAAGAGAAACCATCTACACCAATTTGTGGGTGTGTGGCCGAAAGAGAAGGCTTGAGTCCAAAGGAAAAAGTGTGTAATTGTGTGCAAGGTAGCTCTCTCCACCTTCTTTCATGCATGGATGTGTGTTTATCTTGTTTTGGAATGTGTGTATGTGTATTTTCAAGCTATGAAAAGTTTGCTAGCATGCCTTTACATTCCATGATTCTTAATGCCATGTTATGTTTTCAATGACTATATGATGTTTGTATGAGTTTATTTGAGTGTGGAGAGGCCAAGAACTCTTCCCTTTGGTAAGAATGAGCCAAGAACCCTTGAACTTGGTTGAGATAAAGTAAAGAGTCTCCCAAAAGCAAAGTGGGCTCCCAAGAGTGTGGTTGAGTCCAAAGCTCTCAAGAATGAATGAGGTAAGTCCAAAATCTATTAGGAGAAGTGTGAGGTCAATCCAAACACTTGGTGAGCTCTTGAATGTTTTGTATGATTGATTCACATGCTAAGTTTACTTTTAAAATGTCCATGTCTTCCATTTTTCCCATGCATGCATTTGCAAAGCTTGCTTTGCACATATTATGCATGATTGAATGGGAGATGAGCTATTGGGTTCTTTGAATCTCATCCCCTCCTCTCCAATGATCTAACATGATAGGTGAACTAAATGGATATGCTAATGGGAGCCAACAACACTAAAGGAAGGAGATTGACAAACTTATGCCTTGATGTTGGCCATTTTGGAACCATGCTTATGTATCTTAATGTCTATGATGTTGTATATGTACAATGAACCTTGAGACATGCATAAATATACTATTATGTAATGTTTATCACTATAAATATGATGTATGAGCTTTAGAATACAATTTGAGTATGAAATGCCAAAGTGTGCAATGTAGAAATTTGATAGAAATATGCATAAGTGTGGGTTGGATGGCAAAATGAAAAGCATAAGGTTTAGGACCATTTGGGCAGCTCACACAAGTCTTAAATATGCTTTTAGACTTGCCCAAAATGTGCCAATACCAAAGGAAGACTATTTGGCAAATTTGGTACCTCATATGGAGCCAAATTTGACCATAATGGAATCCTATATCACTTTTTGGCCAAATGAGCTAGTCCTAATCTAAAATTTGGCATGCAATTAGGTCTCATTGAGAGATTTCTATAAAACTAAAGATCATAATTTTTGGATGTCTACAGAATATTTGATGATTTTTCGAAATTGGAAAATTTTATGGATTTGGTCTGCTGCACTATTCATTTGGTCTGAAATTGTTTTCTATCACATGAGGCTCAAATGATGTCTGATTGCCACAAAATTTAATACAAAGAAACTAGGAAATCACAGTGACTCATGCCAACTAGAAGCACCTCATTTGGAGGTCTAGAGAGAGAGATACGAATTTTTGAAGTTTCTGTCCAGTATTAATGATTTTGCCCGACCAGAAGTACTGTTCTATTGAGTTCCGGAGTTTGGGCTTAATGAACTGATCTGGAGATATTTTTCTCTCTAGTTAACATCCATAGCTTTTTATATTGGTATCATTTGCATGGATTGGATTTTTGTGAAATTAATTGGACATTTTCAAAGTTTTCTGCAGAATTCTGTGACAGTTCCAGATTATAGTTAGACCTTTGGACAATTTTGGATGTCAAACATCTTGGGTGATGAATATCATGATCTAAGAATATTTTTAGTGTGAAGTAGACATCCTAAAATTTCTAGAATGAGTAAGATTACATGGTTTTAATTTTTTTAGATTTAGTTATGATTTTTCAAAGTTTGCCCAGAAAAGAGACCAATTCTGGCCGAGAATGCTCTTTAAATTTCCATGCCCCATTTCGGTTTCCATGGGTTGTAGACAACTTTTTATGATGAAAATGAGTTGTAATAATGAAATTAAATATGAGGAAGTATAGTATGAGTTCACACGGTCCACGTGACACCAAATGAAATTTTTTAGATATACCGTAATGCGAAAAAGTCTATTATTTTCATCCCCTCTTTCATATACTCTTATGGGATTGATAATACAAAGCTTATAAATGGTATGAAATGAGCTATAATTATGGTGTTACATCCCGCAAACCATGTTAGCTCATGTATCACATTCTCATATTTATTTACATAGATACAATTTATTTTCATCATCAAAAGTGGCCTATAACTCGTGGAAAGCAAAGGGGAGCATAAAACTTATACTTGTATTTTCAGCCAGAATTTTGCCATTTTTATCACAAATTTTGGAAAATCATAACTAATCCTAAAAATTTCAAAATCATTAATTCTTGGCCATTCTAGAAAGTTACACATGTCTACTTTATGCTAAAAATACTTCCAGACCATGAAATACAACACAAAGGAGGTTTGACATTCAAAAAATTCCAGAGGTCTGGCTGTCCACTGGTACTGTCATAGGTTTTAGTAGCAAGCTTAAAAAATGTCCAATTAATTTCACAAAAATCTAAACCATACAAATGATACAATCTAGAAATCTGTGGATAAGGAAAAAATAATTTAGACCAGTTTAGGCATGCCTAGACCTCGAAATTCAATCAAATAATACCTGAGATCAGTTGGGGCGCCTGATACTAGACAGGAAATTTAAAAATTCATATATCCCTCTTTAAATATCCAAATAAGGTGCTTCCAGTGGCACAAGTCACTGGGAATGTTTAGTGTCTTTGTATAAAATTTTGTGACAATTGGATATCATTTTCCCCATGAGTGATAAAATTTAATTTTGGACCAGTGCTACAGTACCAATGACCAAAACTAGAAAAATTCCCAACTTTAACAATTCGCCAAATATTTCACAGACCTCCAAAAATTACTAAATTTAGCTTCCTAAAAAGATCTCAATATGATCTAGATGTATGCTAAGATTTTAGACTAAGAAGAGCTTATTTGGAAAAAAAGTGACATAACCTCATGAAATGGTCATTTTCACTCCCTATCAAGAGTCACTTTGGCCTAAATGGCTTCCTCTTGAGTTTGGCACCTCTTAGGTAAGTTTAAAAGCATAATTATGACTTGTGGGAGCTGCCCAAGTGGTCCTAAATCCCACACATCTCATTTTGGCCATTCAACATCTATTAATACACTAAACACACATGCCATTCAAGGGTCCAAATACATAATCTCATTGATTTAATGCTACATAAAGTTTACATAGAGTCTATAGATCATATTACATGCGCTCAAGGTCTTACATTACCAAAAATAATATGTATAAAGCTTCTTTGACATTTCATTACAAGTTAGACTACAAAATGAATAAGGTGTAGCCATTTAATGTTCTTGGCTTGCATTTCCTTGGTTTTGAACACCACCTAGACATTTTAAGAGTGAGGGGGAAAAGGGAGTGAGATTCCAAGAATCTCAATAGCTCACACACCCATTCACATATACATTCAAAACATACAGACATCAAAATCACAAGTGTGCAAGGATAAAGTGTGTTATACTACATTTCCATGCCACATTTCCACATTAAGCCATTTTCATGTCCTAGGGACTTTTGGTTTTGCCTTGCCCTATTTTTAGGACTTTTGGATTTGCCTCACTCTTGGCCTTGGGACTTTTAACCTAGCCTCACCCATCCAAGGGACTTTTGGTCTAGTCTCACACATGCCTTGAGACTTTTGGCACATCTTCACCCACTTTAAAGGACTTTTGGCATCACCTCACCCTTGAGAGCCATTCTCATAATCAATGGCATTCAAGATAACACATTGGTACCAATGCAACCTCAAGACATCAAGTGGCATATTCTCAAATCACAAGAGCATACACAAGCACATAAAAACATACATATGCATACAAGAATGCAAGAGAATAAGGTGGAGAGCTACCTTGGATTTATGCAAGCTTTTCTTGACCCTTTCCTTCTCTCTTTTCGGCCTCACAAGTGCACCTAAGAGATGTTCTCTTGGCCTAGCCATCATAAACAACACATAATTACACGCTTAAAGCAAGCCAAGACACTAAACTAAAGCTTAAACCCACATTTGTTTTGAACTTGGCATTATGGTTCCATAATTGGCCTAATGAAGCAACTCTTGCATTTCAAGTTCTAGTCTTCATTCTCTAGTTTTTTCTAGACTTCTTGGACCCATTTAAGGTCCTTGGAGCCATCACACATTCAATTGCACAATTGGAAAACTAAGTTGCATCACAAAACATCATTATGGACACCATTGCCCCATCTCCCAATCCATGATTCCTAAATTTTTCCCAATGGTTTCTCCTATCTTTTGACATCATATAAAGTCCCTAACCAAGGCTAGAACAAATGAAAACACCCTCTACCCCATCCATCCTAGCTTGCCCAAACCTATGAGCAATAATGGGGTTCTTAGAGTTTTAAATTTTTCCTTGATGGGCGAGCCATTTGGGGAGGTTTCTAAAGGTCTTACGAGCTCAAGGAAACATGTAAATAGCCAAGGAAACATTCACACAAAATCAGATTTTGTAAAACCCTATAAAACACTACCTTTTCTAACTTTTTTTCTATTGGTTTTTCTTGGAATTTCTTGCCATATTCCATCTCCCCATGGCCTAAAACCCTTGTTCCTTCCTTGTATTTGGACAAAACATCCTCCCCTCCTTTGGCTCTATTCTTGGCCGAAATGCACACAAAGGGAGGGGAAAGAGAAGATGCAACAAAAAGCAAAGATTACCTAGGATTCAAGTGTCTTTCTCCTTGGTTCTCTTCTCCTTGGCAAATTCAAATTCTTCCCCTTCTTTCTAGACCAAAAACAGAACCATTCATCTCAAATAAACCATGAAAAGAGAGAAGGAAAGGAGAGGAACAAGATTGGAGGAAGATGGAGCATGAAAATCTACAAATTTCCTTACCTTTTCCTTGATTTTTCTCCTCCTTTTCTTACCCTTTTGGTACACCTAAAAAAGTAGATCAATTTTTGTATTTTAGGCAGAAAATTTCGTGCTTAAAAAGGTGGAAATAAAAAGGAGAAGTGTGTGGGAGTTTCTAGAAACATACTTTTCCAAAAATTTCAATTTTGTCCTTTCGTAATGGTAATTTCATTTTGGCTTTGTTTTAGCTCCTTTTTGAGAACTGTCTTTTCTATTATAAAATTTAGGTTTCCAATTTAATAAAATGCCTTTGGAATTATTTAATTTGGAGCTAAAACCTTACCGAATGACTTTGTCAAAGTTCAGACTTGCCGACGTTGGAAAATGTACATTGAAAGGGCTTTACTAGTCCTGGGACTTCCCATATTTTTTGGGGCCTTTGAGAACCTTTTCTAACTCAAAAATTTCATTTAAAAAGCCTTCCTATGTGTTTTTCCAAAAGTTGCACTTATTTACAAAAATGTTATTACATTTCGTTAGTTTTCATCACAAATTGTTTCTCCATCCTAACTCTGTTTTTCTTTCAGTCTAAGCCTGGAATTATCATTTTTAGGATTCTCGGACTCCACCCAAATTTTTTGGGACATTATCTAGGTCATTTTAGAGGACTTGCTTTTATACTGTTTATTTTGTCATTTTACAGAAATTACGTTCATTATATCTTCCACCGCCTTAAAATAAATTTCATCCTCGAGATTTAAATACATACCTTAGGGAAATAGTTCTAGATATTTTTATCTCATCTCATTCTCCAGCTCTCAGGTTGCCTCCTCAGACGTCAGACCCTTCTAGACCACTTTCACCAGAGGGATGCTCTTATTTCTCAGCTATTTTAGCTTGGCATCCACAATCCTCTCTGGTTTCACTATACAGGAAAGATTTTCCTGCAATTGAATATGCTCATATTCTATGACATGTGAGGGGTCTAGTAAGTAATTTTTCAGTTAAGAGACATGAAAAACATATGGATTTGGGCTAAGTTTAGAGGTAAGGCTACCCAGTAGGCCACGGGTCTAATTTTCTAAAGGATTTCAAATGGACCAATATACCTAGGGCTAAGCTTCTTTACCCTTATAGATCGACCTACCCCAGTCACTGGAAACACCTAGATGAATACATGGTCTCCAATCTCAAACTTTAATGACCTCCTTCTTCTATTGGCATAACTCTACTGTCTACTTTAGGCTGTAAGGAGTTTCTTTCTAATCATCTCTATTTGCTGGGTGGTCTAGTCTACTAATTCAGGTCCTAGTAAGCTTCTCTCACCTAGCTCAACCCAACATAATAGAGATAAACATTTTCTCCCATACAGAGCCCTATAAGGGGCCATTTGGATACTAGAATGACAGCTGTTATTATAAGCAAACTCTGCTAGTGGCAGATATGCATTCTAGTTACCCCTCGTCTCTAATACACAAGCCCTCAACATGTCCTTTAGGGTCTAGATGGTTCTCTCAATCTGAGAATCTGTTTGGGGGTGATAAGTAGTGCTAAACTGCAACCTGGTCCCTAAGGCATGCTGTAACGACCTCCAGAAGTTCGATGAGAATCTGAGGTCTTTATCGGATACTATGCTATTGGGTACTCCATGAAGTCACACTATCTTAGGTATATACAATTGTGCTAATCTATTTAGTGAATAAGTAGCCCTAATCACTAAAAGTGTACGGACTTCATCAATCTATCTACAACTACCCAGATAGCATCGTGTCCCGAGGATGTCCTAGGTAACCCTATAACAAAATCCATAGCTATACTATCCTATTTCCACTCAAGGATATCAAGGGGTCACAATAACCCAACAGGTCTCTGATGCTCTATCTTAACCCTCTAGCACACTAAACATCTCGCCATGTAATCCATGACATCATTCTTCATTCCTGGCCACCAAAAATTTCTTTTTAAATCTTAGTGGCCCCTGGGTGGATAGTATATTTACTCTTATGTGCCTCCTCTAAATTTCTCTCTCTCAAATTATTATTACTAGGCACACAGATTTTATCTCGATATACTATCACACCATCCTTAAATATTCTGTAATCTGAGGTCCTACCTGGGAAATTTTGCTCCTAATTTGTCTTAAGAATTCATCCTCTCTCTGGGAATTTAAAATTTAGGCTCTTAACTCATTCTCAATTTGAGTCTCACTTAAATACAATCTACCTAGTACCAGTTGGCAAGAGAGGTTCAAATTTCCAAATTTCTCTAAGAGTTCCTGCTCCCTAATTATCATATGGGCAATGTGGATAGATTTCCTACTCAAAGGATCAGCCACCATATTGGCCTTACTTGAATGATATTTTAATACATAATCATAATCTTTTAGGACTTCCATCCATCTCCTCTATCTTATATTGAGTTCCTTTTGATCGAATAGGTATTTCAGACTCTTGTGGTCACTATAAATTTCTATACTCGCACTGTATAGATAGTGCCTTCAAATCTTAAGAGCGAATCCTACTACAACTAACTCTAAGTCATATGTGGGATAGTTTTCCTTATAAGGCCTTAACTATTTAGAGGCATACACCACTACCCTACCTTACTGCATCAACACACATCCTAACCCTCTCCTCAAGGCATCACTATACACCACAAATGGTAAACTAAGGTCAAGAATAACTAGTACAGGGGTAGTGGTCAATCAGAGTTTCAACTCTTGGAAACTCCTCTCACATCTATCATCCCACACAAAAGGTGTATCCTTTCAAATTAGCCTCGTGAGTGGTAAGGCCATTTGAGAAAAGCCCTGAATAAATCATCTGTAATATCCTGCCAAACCAGGGAAACTCCTAACCTTAGTGATAGTCCTAAGTCTATCCCATGATAACATTGCCTCAACTTTATAGGGATCTACTGTGACTATGTCTCGTGAGATCACATGACCTAAGAATTTCACCTCGGTTAGCTAGAACTCACATTTACTTAGTTTAACATATAATCTCTTATCTCTCAAAGCTTCTAGGACTAATCTTAGATGTTTCTCATACTCTTTAAAAGATTTGGAGTACACTAAAATATCATTAATAAAACCACCATAAATTTATCTAGATACGGTCTGAATACTCTATTCATATAATCTATAAACATAACGGGCGAGCTCGAATGGCATCACAAGGAACTCATAATGCCCATATCTAGTTTTGAAGGCCATCTTTGGGACATCTTCAGCTCTCAGCTTTAGCTAGTGATACCCAGATCTAAGATCTATCTTAGAAAATACTAATGCCCCAGTTGACTGATCTAACAAGTCATCTATTTTAGAGAGCAGATACTTATTCTTGATGGTAACTTTATTTAGTTCTCTATAATCTATACACAATCTCAAGCTACCATATTTCTTTTTCACAAACAACATTGGAGCTCCCCAGGGTGACACGCTAGGGCGTATGAACCTTTTTCCCTAGTAACTCCTCTATCTATTTCTTTAACTCAGCAAGCTCGGTGGGAGCCATCCTATAGGGAGCCTTGGACACTGGCCTAACCCCAGGCACTATATCTATAGGGAACTCTATCTCTCTCTCAGAGGGCAGACCACTAAAGTTAAAATCTTTAGGGAAGACCTCTAGGAATTCTCCAATTATCGGGATCTCCTCTATCCTTTCTACCTTGGCTTGAATAGAGAAAATGACTAGAAACCCTTGACATCCATGCTCTAGGTGTCTCTCAGCTTGGGTAGTAGTCATAAAAGATAACTCAGCCCCTGTCCTAGGTATGGTCCCATAGGATGGTACAGATATGGTTTGGTGTTCACAATCAAAGATAGCATTATTAGCAGTCATCCAGTTCATGCCAACAATTAAATCAATATCATGAAATAGCATACAGATTAATCAATGGTAGTGTAGTAATGGTTAAACTATACAATGACATTTAAGCAAGCATTGGGAGTAATCATATGGCTTTTAGTGGTAGTGGTGACAGACAAATCCTAAATGTCTCACACAATCATAGGATATAAATGAGTGACTAGCACTCAAATCAAATATTGCAATCATAGGAAAATCATTTACTATGAGCGTACCTCAGATAAGATTGGGAGACATACTAGCCTCCTACGAAGAAAGGGCAAACACCCTACCTTGGGTCTGTGGCCTGGGAGGAGGCGGTCTGAATAAAGGTGCTGAATCCACCTGGGGATAGTTTCTGGCAGTGTGCTGTGGCTTCTCACACTTGTAGCACGTCATCGTGGATTGCTGTGTGGATGACTAAGTCCTTTAAGGATGTACCTTTTTTCTTTTCAGTGGCCTCCTGCTCTACTGCACCTTACTCTTCTTTTGATGCTAAAAGGTGCGAAGCTGGCTCCTTCCTTAGGAGCTCAAGGAAACATTCAAATAGCTAAGGAAACATTCACATAAAATCTGATTTTGCAAAACCCTAGAAAACACTACACTTTTCTAACTTCTCTTTTATTGGTTTTTTTTTAAATTTCTTGCCATATTCTATCTCCCCATAGCCTAAAACCCTTGTTCGTTCCTTGTATTTGGATAGAACATCCTCCCCTCCTTTAGCTCTATTTTTGGCTGAAATGCACACAAAGGGAGGGGGAAGAGAAGATGTAACAAAAAGCAAAGATTACTAAGGATTCAAGTGAGCTTTCAAGTGTCTTTCACCTTGGTTCTCTTCTCCTTAGCAAATTTGAATTTTTCCCCTTCTTTCTAAACCAAAAATAGTACCATTTATCCATGAAAAAGAGAGGAGGAAAGGAGAGTAACAAGATTGGAGGAAGATGAAGCATGAAAATCTACAAATTTCCTTACCTTTTCCTTGATTTTTTCTCCTCCTTTTCTTCCCCTTTTGGTACACCTAAGAGAGCAAATCAACTTCTGTATTTTGGGAAGAAGATTTTTTACTTAAGAAGGTAGAAGAAAAAAGCAGAAGTGTGTGGGAGGTTCTAGAAACATACTTTTCCAAAAATTCCAATTTTATCCTTTCGTAATGGCAATTTCGTTTCGGCTTCATTTTAACTCCTTTTTAAGAATTGTCTTTTCCATTAGAAAATTTAGGTTCCCAATTTAATAAAATACCTTTGGAATCACTCAATTTGGAACTAAAACCTTACTAAATAACTCTATCAAAGTTTAGGCTTGTCGACATTGGAAAACATACACCAGAGGGGCTTTACTGGTCTCAGGGCCCCCATAGTTTTTGGGGCCTCTAAGAACCTTAGCTAACTCAAAACTTTCATTTAAAAAGCCCTTCTATGTGTTTTTCCAAAAGTTACACTTATTTACGAAAATGTCATTAAGTTTCGTTAGTTTTTATCACAAATTATTTCTCCATCCTAACTTTGTTTTTCTTTTCGTCTGAGCCTAGAATTATCATTTTTAGGAGTCTAGGACTCTATCCAAATTTTTTGGGACATTATCTATGTCATTTTAGAGAACTTACTTTTATACAGCTTATTTCATCATTTCATAGAAATTACGTTTGTTACAGCATTCATACTGCTATTCACCGTGACTAATTAGCCTCGGGTTTATCCTAGTTTCCTATCTAAGTATTGGTTGTGGCTAACTTCTTAATTGGCTGTGGTGAGCAATTCTCTGGATTGCCTTGCTATTTCATCGAATAATTGCTAGCGGCTAAGTAGTTAATTGGTCGTGGCTTGTAACACCATAGATTTCTAGCTTATCTTATGCTATCTCCATGTATCACATCATGTAGTTCATGAAGAAGCAAAGAAAAATGGTATGAAGTAATGAGTTTTCTTGCGTTGCACTATGCATAAATTTTTCTTTCAAAGTCCCATGGGCTATATGGACTTATGTATCACATTTTCATACTTAATTACATAGATATAACTCAAATCCATCACCAAAAGTGGCCTAGAACTCGTGCACATGCAAGAAACACACAAAATATCATAGTGTAGCTTCAACTAAAATTCTATAGTTTTTGTCACAAATTTTGAAAAATCATAACTAATTTTAGAAAAATTGAAATCATGCATTCTTTACTATTTTGGAAAGCTATAGATGTCTAATTTATGTAAAAATAATTCCAGGTCATGGAACATTAAGTAGAAGACATTTGACATTCAAAAAGCACCCAAGGTCTCAGCTGTCTGGGCTACTATCATAGCTTACTGTCATAAATTTTGGAAATTCATAAGTAATTATAAAAAAATCCAAAATCATGCAAATTTAGTCAATCTAAGAAGTAACAGATGATAAATTTAAGAAAAAATATCTTCAAACCACGCCAAGACCATCTGGGAATTGAATTATGATGGAATAATACTAGAGGTCCAGTGGCATTACTAGTATTGACATTAAACTTTAAAAATTCATAACTCTCTACTCAGACCTCCAAATGAGGTGATCTTGGTGGCCATAGAGAGCTTATAACCTCTAGTTTATGTTTGTGAAATTTGACAAACATTGGACACTATTTGGCCATTAGATGATATAGAATACTAAATTGACCATATGAACAGTACATGCACTAGAACAGCAGAAAAATCCTAACTTTGAAAATTCATAATTAATCCTATAGAGCTTCAATTTTTTTGCACTTTACCTTCCCAAAAATATCTTAATGAGCCCTACATGTCTATAAAATTTTATGGAAAGATTCATCCATTTGGTTAGTTTGTACCATAGGGTTCCGATTTTGTCATTTTCATGGTCTTAACTAGCATCAAAGTGTCCACATTTGCTTCCTAAGCTTGTGTGGCCACTTGAGCACGTGGGATTGCACCAAAATGACATTTTAAACTTGTCTCAAAGGTGCACAAACCCAGAATTTGGAAACTCACACTCTCACCCCATGCCATACACCAATTTCCATAATGCTAGTCTTACCATTCTATGTCCAATTTGCATTATAACATTCACATATCATAAATTCTCATTTTTGCATGATTATACAATAATAGATTACAACATTTGCTGCTCATATGGCCATAAAGAAGCAAAATCCATGCATTTTAATGTCATACTCTCATCTTTCAAGTTGTTGGCTCCCATTACCTTATTCTCTTTATCCACCTAGCATGTTAGAACATTAGAGAGGAGGGAGTGAGATTCATGGAATCTCAATAGCTCATCTCCCTTTCAATCACATAAAAAATATGCAAACCAAGTCTTACAAATGCATGCATGGACATATTAGCATGTTTAATCTTTCAAGAGATATCTTTAACATTTGAACAAGTCATACATAGCATATATAGGCTTATTAAGTAAGTGGATTAGCCTCACCCATTCACTTGTGGATTTTGGACTTGCCTCACCCATTTCTTTAAGAGGTTTTTGACTCTACCTTACTCTTGGGAATCAAACTCACTCTTGGGAGACTCTTTACTTTGTCTCAACTAATTTCAAGGGTTCTTGGCTCATCCTCACCATGGCTAAAGGGTTCTTGGCTTCCCCACACTCAAGCAAATCCAATCACATCTATTAGACATCATTTGAAAGCATAATGTAACATCATGGCACCATAGAATAAAAGCTCATACTAGAATACTTTTCATAACTTAAAACACATATACACACATTCAAAGACAATGTAAACACACATTTATGCATGAAAGAAGGTGGAGAGAGTTACCTTGGTTGCAATCACACACTTTTCTTCTTGAATTTGCTCTCCCTTCCTCAGCCTCACACACACAAAGATGTAGGATTTATTTTTCTTGGCCTAAACACAATTTATGGAAGCCAATTAGGTTCATGAAGTTAATTCTAAGGCCACATATCTTCTTGAAATACTAACTTGGTCTATTAACCCCTTTATGGTTCCAAGAATGCACCTAATGAAGCAACACCTATCAAATAAGTTCTAGGCTCCATTCTTTCCTTTCATATATAATCCTTGAATCCTTCTAAGCCTCTTGGAGTCATCACATAATTAAAACAAAGAGCCTAACTACATGTTGCTTCTTTAGGTCATATTATGGAACCTAAGACACCAATTCATTCTCTAGGCCTCTTAAATTTTTCCCAAGGTTTTTCCTCATTTTCATTCATCATATATGACTAAAAAATGGGCTTGGAAAAATTTAAAACTCTCCCTAGGTGTCCCATCCCCTTTAGGCTAAGACTATGTAGCATTTGGCCTTCATAGATGTTTGCTTTTTTTTCTTGATAGAGGATACATATAGGGAGACTTCTAGGGATCTTAAGAACTAATTTAAACATTTATTTATACCTTGGAATAATTACATCAAATAAGATTTTCAAGGGAACCTATGAAACCCTAAG
This sequence comes from Erythrophleum fordii, assembly GCA_032878935.1. Taxonomy (NCBI): domain Eukaryota; kingdom Viridiplantae; phylum Streptophyta; class Magnoliopsida; order Fabales; family Fabaceae; genus Erythrophleum; species Erythrophleum fordii. The sequence goes on from JAVQMF010000033.1 coordinate 12,890,087, forward strand.
TTTGCCACCTTGAAATCAATGGCCTTTTCTTGGATTTCTTTCCATATTCTCACCCTCTTTCCTTAAATTCATAGAATTCACCCTTGGTTCTGCCCAAAATTTAAGCTTCTTGTAGCTACTTATATGGGGCGAAATAGGGAGGAGAAGGGGGAAGGAGTAGCTACCATAGGATGGAGATTTTGCCTTGTTTTCTTGTTTGATTCTCACTTTCCTTGCCCTCCTCTCTTCAAATCCGAATTTTCTCCTTTGTTCTTCCCTTAAAATAGATCCAAAAACTTCAATAAAACCATAGGAAAGAAGCTTGAGAGGAGAGGAACAAGTTTGGAAGAAGAAAGAGTATGAAAATCCATGAAATTCCTTACTTTTTTCTTGCTTTTTCTCCTCCTTTCTTCTCCTCCATGGTGCGCCTAAGAGAGTTAGTGTTTTCTCTGGTTTTTAGGTAGAATAGGTCGTGCAAATGAAGGGAGAGAAGAAATAAGAAACTTAAAGAGTGTTCAAGAAACTTCCACTTTCTTAAAAATTCTAATTTTACCCTTTGTTCTTGGTATTTTTGTTTCTAACTCATTTTAGCTCTTTTTTTTAGAACTATCTTTTCTATTATGAAATTTAGGTTCTAAACTTAGCAAAATACCTTTAGAATCACTCAAATCAGAGCTAAAACATTCCCAAATGAATTTGTCAAAGTTCGGGTCAACTAACGTTAGAAAACATCCACTGGAGGAGTTTTAATTGTCCCGAGGCTTTCTATGATTTTTAGGGCCTCTGAGAACCTCGGAGAACTTAAAAATTTCATTTAAAAAGCCCTCCTATTTGAATTCCAAAATTTGCTCAAAATGACAAAAATGCCTTCTAGAATCTCATTTTTAGGAGTTTAGAGTTCTTCCCAAATTTTTTGGGACTTTAACTAAGTCATTTCGGGGGACTTCCTTTTGTATTCGGTGAATTTCATATGTTTATAGAGAAATCATATATTACTTTTCTTATGTTTTCTCTCATTTCAGAGAACCGAATATTACACAACTAACTGCCTCTGATTGGCTTACTTTTTCATGAATTGAAATTTCATCTTTATTTACAAACTCAAGCCTCATTGCCTCCATATCTAGCCCGTCATCAAGCTAGAGGGTTCCACCTCTTACTTCGTTCATGCATAACTAACTGTCACCTCTAGGCTGTCAGGGCTCTATGGAGTGTAGCTTGTAACTTAACTTCTGGTCTAAGGGGATTAACCTTTTAGGTTTTGAAACTCATCAAAACATTTAGATGTTGTGGCTAGGGGGTAACTATTTTTCTCACTTCCTCTTTAAACTAGTCTGTGTAGCCGCAGTTTCATCTCATACTACGCTGTGTCACTACTTATCTTTGCATTAATTAAGACATCTTATAATGGTTTGAGTATGACCATCAGGGAGAATTAGGCCTCAAATACTTTCTCTAGCAAGCCTCTTCATATCAATGGACCACTTTTCATCGTTCATACTTAGGGCTCACTATTGATCCTGGCAAGCTATCATATCTCATCAAGCTCTAGTTGTCGGATCTCTTAGCTTTGCTCAAGCTATTCTAGAGGCCACCCTTTCCTGGTGTTCACAACCTACTCCAAGACCATCTTACATCTTACTTATCATGTACATAGCCATGAACTACTTCCATACACCCAAGATGTCTCATACAAGGCTTTACATAACTATACAAACCTTTATATAACCTTGTTGCCACATCCTGAAGCCAAATTCAATTTAAGAAAGCTTAGAACTTCACTCTGATACCATTAAATATAACACCATAATTCTAAGACTCATCTCATATCATATATAGGCTTATTTCCATGAAACACATGAATTAAATTACATTATGTCATGGGTAAATTTCTCATTCGGTGTTCCATGGGTCATATGGACTCATCCATATTATTCTCATATTTAAATACAAAAATAAAACTCATAACTGGCTCAAGAAGTGGCCTATACCTCGAGCAAAAGGAGTAGATACACAAAAGACAATAGTGTAGCTTCAGACTAGTTTTCTAGATTCAGTGCCTGAAATTTGAAAAATCATAACTAGTTGTTGAAAAATTGAAATTAGGCACACTATACCCTTCTGGAAATCTATAGATGTCTAATTTGTGCTAAAAATAAATCCAAATCAAAAAGAGGCTGCTAGCCACCAAAAATTGATGGAAGAGTACCAGAGGTCGATTATCATCACTAGTATTGACCTCCAACTTCAAAAATTCATATCTCCCTACTCAGAAATCCAATTGGGGTGATCTCGGTTGAAATGGAAAGCTTATCATGTCTATTTTATACTTGTAAGAGTTTATAAGCATTGGACATTATTTGGCCCATGAATGACATAGCCCAATTTTCTAACCATATGAATAGTATTTGCATCAGTTTAGTAGAAAAAATGAAAACTTTGAAAATTCATAATTAATTTCACAGAGCTCCAAATAACCTGGTCTTTGGCTTCCTAAAAAGCTTTGGGTAGGACTATATGTGTGCCAAATATCATGGGCAAATTTGCTCATTTGATCAGATCTTGACATTAGGTTGTAAATTGGCTCATTTTGTATCATCAAAGGGGTTCAAATGGTCCATTTCAAGTTCTAGGGTGACCATGACCACTTGAGCACATGAGAATGCACCTATAATGACATTCTCAATTTGTCTCAAAGGTACATAAATCCAAAAATAAAAAACTCAATCTCACCCCATGCTATACATAAGGTTTCACATGCTTGAACTTGCCATTCGCTACTCAAAATGTACATTACCACTCATTTGGCACTAAAACTCATGCATACATCAATCATTTGGGTAATTACATATCTTCATATGATTACATAACAATTTTATCATGGGATTACATCATATGCCATGTGTATGGCTACAAAAGAGACAAAACTACGTATTTTAATACACCATTCACCACCCAAAATGCACATTACCACTCATTTGGCACTAAAACTCATGCATACATCAATCATTTGGGTAATTACATATAGTCATATAATTACATAACAATTTCATTATAGGATTACATCATATGCCATGTGTATGGCTACAAAAGAGATAAAACTAGGCTTTTTCATACACCTTAATATCAATCTTCTTCTCCTTAACTTGGTGGCTTCCATTACCTTGCTCAATTGGTTCACCTAGCATATTAAAACATTAGAGAGGAGGGAATGAGATTCAAAGTATCCCAATAACTCATCTCCATTTCAATCATACGTAAAGTATGTAATACAAGCCTTGGAAATGCTTGCATGAGTATATTGACATATGTGGGCATTTAAGAAACATTCTTAGCATATAAGTAAATTATACATAGTATACATAGGCTTGCCAAGAGAGTGCATTAGCCTCACCCATTCACTTATAGATTTTGGACTTGCCTCACCCATTTTCTCTAAGAGTTTTTTACTCAACCTTACTCTTGGGAGTCAACCTCACTTTTGGAAGACTCTCTATTTTGTCTTAACTAAGTTCAAGGGTTCTTGGCTCATCCTCACCATGGCTAGAGGGTTCTTGGCTTCTTCATATTCAAGCAAACCAAGGCAAGCACATAAAACATCATCTGAATGCATAAACATCATCATGGTACATGGCATATGAAATCATGCTAGAACACTTTTCATGCCTTAAAACATACATGCACACATCCAAAGATAATATAAGCACAAATTCATGCATAAGAGAAGGTGGAGAGAACTACCTTTACTATACAAGCACACTCTTTCCTTAAGCCTTAAGTCCTCTCCTTTGACCTCACACACACAAGGAGGTGGAGATCATTTCTCTTGGGGTAGACACATCATATGGAAGCCAATTATACTCTTAAACTAAGTTCTAAAGCTACACATTCACTAGAAAAGCTAGGTGGTTCATATGGCTCTTTTATGATTCCACAACGCACTCAATGAGGCAACCTTAAGAAAATATCATCTTGGCTCCATTCTCTCCATCTATTTATGATTCTTGACTTTATTTAAACCTCTTGGAGTCATCACACATTTAAATCAAGGAGCCTAACTAAGTGTTGCTTCTTTAAGCCATAATATGAAACATATAAGGCCATCTCACTATCCAAGGCTTCTAAAATTTTTCTAAGGCTTCCTCTCATCCTCTTCCATGATATATGACTCAAAACTAGGTTTGGAATAATTTAAAACTACCCCTAGGTACCTTGAACCCTTTAGGCTGAAGCATATACTCTTCTTGGCACCCTTGGAGTTTCTTTACTTCCTTTGATGGAGGAAGCATGAAGGAAGCTCTCTTGGTGTCTTAAGAGCCTATATGAATACTTAAACATCATAAAATATGGCTAGGGTTCATGGTAGAGTTCAAGGTGCAATCAAAACCCTAGCCTCCCTATCTTGCAAATCCATAGCTTTTACTTAAATATCTTTGCATATTCTCATTCTCCTCTCTTAAATTCCTATAATTCACCCTTAGTTCTACGCAAAATTCAAGCCCTCTTATAGTTACATACATGGGGCGAAATAGGGAGAAGAAGGGGGGGAGTAGCTACCATGAGATAAAGAGTTTACCTTGTTTTCTTAGCTTTTCTGACTTGTTTCTCACTTCCCTTGGCCTCCTCTCTTCAAATCAAATTTTTTCCTTTGTTCTGCCATCAAAATAGAACCAAAAAATTTGAGAAAACCATAGGGAGAAAGGGGAGAAGGAGGAGAAACATGTTGCTAAAAAAGGAGCTTAAATTTCCATGCAAATTCCTACCTTTTCCTTGCCTTTTCTCCCTCCAAAGTCTCTTCTCTTGGTGTGCCTAGGAGCTGGCTCTCTTCTCTAGTTTTTGGGCAAAATTAGGTTTGTCTAGAATAGGGGAAAAGAAGGGAGAAATATAAGGAGGGTCCAAGAAGCTTCCATTTTCTAAAAATTCTAATTTTGCCCTTTGCTCTTGGTATTTTCATTTCCAGTTTATTTTAGCTCCTTTTTTAGAACTAAATTTTCCATTATGAAATTTAAGTCCTCAATTTAATAAAATACCTTTGGAATCACTCAAATCAACGCTAAAACCTTCTCGAATGGATATGTCAAAGTTCAGGCTCACCGTTGTTGGAAAATATCCATTAGAAGGGCTTTAGCTATCCTGGGGCTTCCCATGGTTTTTCAGTGCCTCTGGGAACCCTAGGGAACTTAAAACTTTCATTTAAAAAGCCCTCCTATGAGAATTCCAAAATTTGCTCAAAATGACAAAAATGCCCTTACGTTTTTCAACCTTTCGTTACATTTTGTTTCTTTATTCTAGCTCTGTTTTTCTTTTTGTTTGAGCCTGGGATTCACATTTTTAGAAGTTTAGAATGCTATGTAAATTTTTTAGGACCTTAACTAATTCATTTTGGGGGACTTCCTTTGGTATCCGGTGAATTTTGTACATTTACTGAGAAACTGTACGTTAAGTTTCTCATGTTTTCTTTTATTTTCAGAGACTTAGATATTACACTAATCTATGTGGATTTAAATGTACAACAACCTCCACTTGATCATTTTTCTCAATAGTGGAAAAAATATTTGAGATCTTTACATTTAATGGGCATAGCTAGTTGAATCAAAGCTAATATATTTCTTCCAATGCTGATTTTCTTATTCCTTTTCAACTTCCTCTTATGTGTACATAGCTCCTTAATAAACTTCACATATTTTGGAATCTATTTGATTGCTTCTAAGAAAGGGATATTTACTTTCACTTTTCTAAATATCTTTATAATTTCCCTATCCAATTTAGCCTCTGCGATTTTCTTGGACTATGTAATTCTATTGGGGGATGGAAGGCTGGTGTATGTGGAATTCTTTCCCTTTTCTATGATGTTCTTACTTTGGATTGAAAGGGGATGCTATTCTCTATCACTTTCTTTTTCTTGCAGCACTTCTATTGAAGGTGTGATAGGCCCATTCACTTGCTTACTGCTCCTCAAAGTTATTACATTAACATTGCCTCTTAGGTTGGTCACGGGCTATAAGGGTAATTAGCCAGAACCTTAACTTCTCAACTCATTCATATTTGTTGCAAGTTGGCCAATATGGGTTTCCAAACTCTAGATTGTCATCTCTATTTGCTCTTGGAATTAGATTGTATTTGTTGCCAATTGCTTCACAATGTCTTCAAGATTTGGTTCTGACTTTTCATTTGTCACATGGGTTATCTCAAAGGCTATTGGTTGCTAGGGCTAAGAGCATTGAATTTTTGTTGCTGTTGGTTAGACCCACTACCATATCTAAAATTTTGATGATCTCTCCATCTAGGATTGTATGTTGCTATATAAAGGTCATATCTATTATGTTGTTGCTATTGTAAAGGTTTACCAGGGAAAATGCTAGCACATGATTCTATATTACCTTGCAACTATGGACAGTGATCTATGGCATGCGTGGTTTGTAATATCCCATTGATCTAAAAGTTTTAAACTAAGGAGATTATAAAATGATGTCCTCTAAATCGAATGATTGGAGGCTAAATAAAATTAAGGTGATAATCTAGACATTAAAAAATTAAAATACAAGGTTAAAGATGCCCAAAAACTAGAGCCAGAATAGCTAAACAAAATTAGATGAAAAGGCCATGGTTGTAACATCCGATTTTCTGAAAGCGAGAGAAAACGTGAGAAACGCAATGTATGGTTTCTCTGTAAATGAATGAAACTCTTCGAATACAAAAGGAAGTCCTCTGAAATAAATTAGTTGAGGCCCCACAAAATTTGGGAAGCATTCTAGACTCCTAAAAATGAGAATCCCAGGCTCAGACAGAAAGAAAAATAGAGCTAGAATGAAGAAACAAATTATGACGAAAGGTTAATGAAACATAAGAGCCTTTTCATCATTTTGAGCAAATTTTATAATTTTTATAGGAGGGCTTTTTAAATGAAATTTTTTAGTTCCCTACGGTTCTCAGAGGCCCTGAAAACTATAGGAAGGTCCAGGATAGCTAAAGCCCCTCCGGTGGATGTTTTCTAAAGTTGGTGCACCTAAACTTTGATGAATTTGTTTGCGAAGGTTTTAGCTCCAATTTGAGTGGTTCCAAAGGCATTCGACTAAATTGAAAACCTAAATTTCATAATGGAAAAGACAATTCTTAAAAAGGAGCTAAAACGAGTTAGAAACGAAAATACCAAGAATGAAGGGCACAATAGAAATTTTTGAAAAGTCTTGCTTCCTCTACCTATATATAGGAGGTATCCCATCTTCCCCTTCATTTAACCTCATATGTTTCTACCCTAAACTAGAGAAGGAAGCCTTAGGATGAGGCACACCAAGAGGAGGATGAAGGAAGGAAAAAAACAAGGTAGAAAGGTATGGATTTTCATGATTTTTCATGCTTTCTCTCTTCCAAACCTCTCCTTCTCCATTCCCCTTTTGCTTCTTATAATTATATTGAAGTTTATAAATCTGCTTTAAGGGGGAAATTAAAGGAAAAATTTGGATTTGAAGAGAGGAGCTCAAAAAAGACAAGATTCAAATCAGAAAACAAAGAAAAATAAGCTAATTTCTTCTTCCATGGTTGCTATCCCTTGCTCCCCTTCTCCACCCATTTCGCCCCACTCAAGAAGACCTAGGAGGGCTTGGTTTTTAGGCAGAACCAAGGGTGATTCTTTGGAAAAAGGGTGTGGAGATTAAGAATAAGCAAAGAGAATTAACAAATAACCATGAAAATTCAAGATACAAAGTCTAGGATTTCATATGTTCCTTGTAAAATCTTATTTGATACCTTAATTTCTATGCCTAAATGACAGTTTAAATGAGCTCCTAAGATCCCTAGAAGTCTCTCCATGTGCTTCCTCCATCAAGAAAACAAAGCAAAGTTCAAAGAGACCATAAAGCTTCCTAGTCTCGGCCTAAGGGTGTTGAGTACCTAAGGATAGTTTTAATTTGTTCCAAGCCCATTTTTGAGTCATATATGATGAATGAATATGAGGGGAAGCCTGGGAAAAAATTTAGGAAGCCTAGAGAACGAATTGGTGCCTTAGGTTCCATAATATGACCTAAAGAAGCAACATGTAGTTAGGCTCTTTGTTTTAATTGTGTCATGACACCTAGAGGCTTAAAAGGAGTCAAGAATCATATTTGAAAGGAAATAATGGAGCCTAGAATTTATTTGATGGGTGTTACTTCATTAAGTGCATTTTTGGAACCATAAAGAGGTTTATAGGTTAAGCTAGAGTCTAAGTAAGTTGTGTGGCCTTAGAATTAATTCCATGAAACTAATTAGCTTCCATAAATTGTGTTTGGGCTAAGAGAAATCATTCTCACACCTTTATTTGTGTGAGGCCAAAAAAGGGAGAGAAAATTTAAGAGAAAAAGTATGTGCTTGCTTCCAAGGTAGCTCTCTCCACATTCTCTCATGCATGATTGTTCACTTTACTTGTCTTTGAATGTGTGTATGTGTATTTTAAGCCATAAAAATTGTTTTAGCATGAGTTCTCAGTCCACAATACCATGATGGTATGTTATGTTTTTAAATGATGTTCATGATGTTTGTTTTGGTTTGCTTGAGTGTGGTGAAGCCAAGAACCCTTAGACATGGTGAGGATGAGCCAAGAACCCTTAAAATTAGTTGAGACAAAGTAAAAAGTCTCCCAAAAGTGAGATTGACTCCTAAGAGCAAGGTTGAATCCAAGAATCTCTTAAAGAATGGGTGAGGCAAGTCTAAAATCCACAAGTAAATAGGTGAGGCCAATTCACTTGCTTGGCAAGCCTTTGTATACTATGTATGACTTTTTCAAATGCTAAGAATGCTTTTTGAATCGTTGCATATGTCCATATGCCCATGCATGCATTTGTAAGACTTGTTGTGCATCATTTATGTATGATTAAATGGGAGATGAGCTATTGGGATTCTTTGAATCTCATTCCTCCTCTCCAATGATCTAACATGCTAGGTGGACCAAGAGAATTAGGGAAAACCATATGAGAAATGAAAGCTTGACACTAAAGTACATAGATTTGGCTACCTTAAGGCTTTATGAATGATGATTAATGTAATCTATTATTGTATGAGACTCATGACCTCTTGAACATGTATGATTATGTTAATATGGGATGTGTAAATGAGAGATTATGTTATGTGACCATTAGGATATATATTGAGTATGTAATAGCAAATTATGCTTCTTTAAAGTTTGATGTAAGTATGTACAAATGGAAGTGGAATGGCCAAATTGAGATGCATGAGGTTTGTGACCACTTGGGTAGTTCATATAAGTCATATATATATTTTTAAACTTGCCCACGAGGTGTCAAACATCAAAGGAGACCATTTGGACATCTTGATACCTCATATGAAGTAAAATTTGACCTCTTTAGAACCCTATACACTTTTTTGTCCAAATGAGCTCTTCTTGATCTAAGTTTTGGCATGCAATTAGATATTTTTGATAAGCTAAAGAATAGAATTTTTAAAGGTCTAGAGAATATTTGATGAATTTTCGAAGTTGGCAAAAATTCTGGTTTAGGTCTGATGTACTATTTAATTGGTTCGAAAATGATTTCTGTCACTCAGGGCCCAATGATGTCCAATTGCTACAAAATTTTATAGAGAGAAACTAGACACTCCCAATGACTTTTGTCAACTAAAAGCATCTCATTTGGATGTCTAGAGAGGGAGATACGAATTTTTAAAATTAGGCACCCAAATTGACCTCAGGTAATGTTTGATTAGATTTTGAGGTTTAGATGTGCCTAAATTGGTCTAGAGTTATTTTTTCCCTCTAGCTAACATTAGTAACTTTTCATATTTGTATCATTTTCATGGATTGGATTTTCATGGAATTAATTGGAAAGTTTTGAAATTTGCTGTAGAAACCTATGATAGTACCAGTAGACTACCAGACCTCTGGACCTTTTGAATGTCAAACGTCTTTTATGTTGTGTTTCGTGGTCTGAAACTATTTTTACCATAAATTAGACATATGTAGATTTCCATAATGTCTAATAATGAATCATTTTGATTTTTCTAGAATTAGTTATGATTTTTCAAAATTTGTGACAAAAGTGAGGAAATTATGGTCGAAAATGCATATGTCCCCTTTGGTTGTAGGCCACTTTTTTTTGATGAAAATGAGTTCTATCCATGTAATTAAATATGAGAATATGATACATGAGCTCATATGGTCCACATGACACTGAATAGAATTTTTATACTTGATGCAACGCTAAAATATTCATTATTTTTATGCTATTTTCTTGGATCTTCCATGAAATGCTTGATGTTAAACATAGAGATAGTATGAAATGAGCTAAGAAATTATGGTGCTACATTTATTGGTATCAGAGCAAAGTTCCAGGCTCTCTTAGATTGGATTTGGCTTGAGGATGTAGCAATAGGGCTATGTAAATGCTTGAATGGATAGGTAAAGTCTTATATGAGACATGTTGGGTGTATGAATATAGTTTGTGGCTTTGTTCATGATGAGTAAGTTGTATGATGGTCTTAGAGTAGCTAGTGGATACCGAGAAAGTTTGGCCTCTATAATAGTTTGAATAAAGTTAAGGGATCCGATGGCTGGAGCTCTATGAGATGTGATAACTTGCCAGGATCAATGGCAAGCCTCAGGTATGAACAAAGAGGAATGATCTTGTTAATAGGAAGAGGCTTGCTAGTGAGAGTATGTGAGGCCTAATTCTCCTTGGTAGTCATACTCAAACCATTCCGAGATGTCCTTCTTAATGCAAAAACAAGTAGTGATGTAGCATGGTATGAGATAAGACTACGACTGCACAGAACCAGTTTATAAGGAAAGTGAAACAAAAAGTCACCCCCTAACCACAACACCCAAATGTCTAGATACGTTTTAGAGCCTGAAAGGTTAATTCCTTTAGGCCAAAGGTTTGAGTTATAAGCTACACTCCTTAGAGCTTTGACAACCTAGAGATGATAGTTAGTTATGTATGAACGAAGCAAGAGGTAGAATCCTCTAGCTTAATGACGGCAAGATATAGAGATAATGAGGGTCGGGTTGTAGTTAAAAAGATGAAAATTCAATCCCTAAAAAAGCAAGCCAATCAAAGGCCGTTAGCCACGGCCAATTCATTACTTAGCCATGACCAATACTTGATAGAAAAATTAGGGTGAACCTGAGGCTAATTAGCTACGGCAAATGATATGTTAGCCACAACGGATGGCAGTATGAAAGGCCTTATTGGTCATATTCACACCAACTTGAGAAATGAACTGATAAAGGATCAGATGACCCATAAAAAGTGGGAACCCCTAGTATAAGTAGAGAAAAAGAGTAATAAATAGTCACAGAAGATTAGTAAGAAATCTGTGGGCTTAGTAGTTGAGATTGAGGAAAGCAGTCAACCCAGATTAGGTTAGACACAAGGATGATAAGGTTGTTGAGACCCGCCTATGAGGCGTTGACTCCAACCTAAAATGTTAACCCTGTGAATATTGTAACGGGCTAGTATGATGAGTTAAGACCATATAGATACGGTCAAGAAAATCTTGTTAACTGGGTATTGATTTTTGCATTGCAATATATGAGATCTTGTTGACAAGATCCTAGACCCTATTCATAGAATGTTAATGTAGCCTTGAAATTCACATAAGGTAAGGCTACTAACAGTGAGGCACATAGTGAGTGGCCTAGAAAGGTGTACCTCATAAGTAATATCTGGAGATAAGTATGAATAGCCTAATAATAGAGGCTCAGAAGAGAATGAGGATAGTTTAAAAATGAGAGCACCATTTTTTCTTTTTTTTAATTCTTTTTTTTCTTTTCTTTTATATTCTTTTTTTTTTCTTTTTTTCTTTTTTTTTCAAACATGTAATAATCACAATTAAGATTCAAATATCAAATTGCACTCAATCCAAAAATCAATTTAATCCAGTAATTTCCAGTAATTAAATTCCTAAACCAATAAGCTAGACCTAGTCAAATCAATAAAGGAAATAATGCTGAATTTAAAAGATTGAGCAAAGAAATTTTTATCCAAATTGGTGAGGAGATGTGGAGCTTAAATCTGCATCTAGGAGAATCCTATCTTTAGCTAGCCACCAAGGTAATTTAAGCTGCCATGGAGATTTTAATCGGAGCAAAATTGATAAAATGAGCTACAGCCATGGATGATTCAATGAGAAATGCTTCCTCCCTCGTTCTTGGAGCTCTCTCGCATTTTCATGTTGTCTCTTCTTCTTTCCAGCTCTAGCACACATTTTTCCTTCCTTTCTTTTTTTTTTTCTCACGTGTTGCTCATATGATCCTTTTAATCTCTAGCTCTCTCCCATCTTTATTCATGCTCTTTCACGTCAACCTTTGGATGAAAAGGTATTGATGAAATGTAGCATCTGGATGTAATCTTCTCTGGATGGGTCAATTGATCCATAGATTCTCCTCTCCTTGCATGAGTAAATCTCACACTCCTTCACGTGCTTTTCTTGCTAGGGTTCTTAGCTGCTTTTGACGTGGATGAATTGATGCATGAGCTTCCTTCGTGATTCTACATCAGCCACATTCTGTCCGTGTAAGCTCCTTGTCATTTCCTCACGTGGCTTGCATACAATTCATTTAAATTTGCCCACATGATCAGCTGCTTGTTCCTTTTTTTTTATTGCTCATAGCTTTACTTGCATCAATTTCCACGTGAGATTCTTCATTTAAACTTAGCTCCAGCTCCTCCTCTAACTCATAGCTAGCTCTCCTAGCTCCCTCCAAGTATTTCTTTTATTATTCTCAGCCTCTTCCCATAAACCTGTGGAACTTCAACTCGTTGCATGCTATGTGGATGGATCTATTTTTCTCTTTCTCCATGTTAGAACTAAGAAACTTGAGCTTCTTAACTCGTGGCTTCATTTTCCATTCAAACCAGAACCTATATCCCCTATTTTTGCTCCACATAACCTTCTTTATACAGCTCGTGTTGCTGTCTAGCTTGCCTTCAGCTCTCTTCTTTGAATCCAAACATAGCTTCTTCTTCTCTTTGATTCATCCACTCCATTGTCGACCTCACTTCCACGTTGGCTTCCTCTATTTCTGCTCATATGCAACTTCTGTAACCATCCCATGTCATGTTCAATTCCTAACTCTTGCTTCATGTTGCTCGTGGCTTGCTTCGTTGTTAAGCTCCTTTAACTCTTCCTTGTGAGCTTCTTCCTTTGTGTTGCTTACTTATTTCTTCAAGTAGTGTTCCCCAACTCATTCCACGTGTTTCTCTTTCCAACTTAGCTTTTTCATTTCCTTCCATGCATTTCTCTCTCCACGCTTTAAACCTGTAGCATGTGTGTTAATGAGAGGTTCCTTTAGTGTGTTTGTTCTGCTCCCAGATGAAAGAGTGTGTTGTTGACTTCATGAGACAACCCAAGCCTTCTTCATGTTTCTTCTCCTTACATAAAACTTATGCTTCCTTCTCTATTTCAGCCACGTGCATATGTGTCTTGTTTCATCACACAAATCTCTATTCCATCTTCTCTCTTCATTCCCTTGTGAGTTTCCTCTCCCTTTTGCTCGCATGCATGTGGCTATCTCATGCTTCCTACTTCTTTTCCAATCCAGAACATCATCCACATTTCTTTCCATATAAAGCTCTGTTCTACCTCGTGTAGCTTCTTGCTCCATCCAACCAACTCATGGCTCTTTCTTCATGAGAACATGTGAAGAGTGTGGACTGGTGCTACGTGGAAGAACCCATGTGCCCTTACATGAATGAGTGAATGACGTGGGGCCTCCCCCTTGAATGTGAAAAGAATTCCTAATTGTGTTTATTTTGCTCTTGGTTCTTCATTTCCTCCAACTGTACATATGAAGTCTTCATCTCTTCTTCAATTCACTTTCTATGCAAGCTCCAATTTTCATTGAAAATCTGCATAAAAAGAATGGAAAAGATGAAATAGAAATATTCACAAAATTCATTTAAAAAGATTTATGCATTAAAATTTCATAATTTTGCAGTTAAATTCCTAAAGTGCAGAAAATGGCGACAAAAATTAATTATCTACCTAAGTAAATCCATTAAGCCTTATTTAACCATTAAAAAGCTTAAGCTAAGGAGAATAAAATATATAAAAACCATGCTTATCAAAAGCACTAAGTTATCGTGAGCCTATAAGTTAATAGGGGCTTATAGTAAGCTACAGGTCTGATGAGATAGCTAGCCCAGACTAAGCATAAGTTAAAGCCTAGGGGAGATGACCAGTAACATCGTTCCAAGTCCAATGTGTAAATGAAAGGCTTAGTGAAAGTTCTCCCTAGACTGAGAAAGGAAAGATAAGATGTCCTAAGTTAGGGAGACCACTTGGTAGTGGTTAGTAAATTCCCCTAGATAGACCCTCTGAGTCATAAAGTACAATGATAAAGGAAGCAAGGAAAAGCTGAGAAACTAGCTCCAGAAGTGATGCCCTTGCTTTAGTAATGACTAAATGCATAGACTAAGCTTAGAAAGGTAAATAGATAAGGGTTCGATAGCTAGTCAGACGAGCTCCCTAATATAAGAATAATGTAGGGTTAAGGCATATATGTAATTAGAGCACCTAGTAGAGCATAAGTTTCTAGTAAAGTAGAATCCGGACATTGAGAGTACGTATCCTGGATTGGGTTAGTAAAACCCTAAAATTAGGATACTGTGCTTCTAGGGATGAGGCTAAAGAGATTAAACAGAGAGAAAGCTTAGCTCTAATCTGAACATAGAAGTGAGCTGAGATAAACAGCTAGTACCTTAGTACCCTCAGGAAAGCTCGAGGGAGTTAGAGACAGCTCCAGAAGGTGAGTCTTATATGATGCAGGGAAGAGTGTAAGCCAAAAGTGTCATAGAATGTAATTCCTGAGGTTACAGTTAATAGAACTCCTCTTACCGAAGGATGGTCTAATTAGAAATAAAGCAAGAATATGAGAAAAAGTATACTTCCTTAATGCTACAGAGAGTGAGCAAGTAGAGGAACCCAAGAAAAATGCAGGTGCTCTTGAGCATAAACGAACCTGAATTGGCAATAGAGATAGCCAGTAGTAGAATATCCATTTTCTAAGTAAAAGGATAATAAAGATAAAAGAAAGAGAAGATATGATAGTCTTCAAGCCAAGGACATAAAAGATCAAGAATAAATATTCAGTTAATGTGTGTAAGTACTTAAGAAAGCACACTTGTCCTTGGCATAAATGCCCTTATAGTATGATAATGCCTTAAGTAAAAATAGACGGGCAATGTATAGTGATCCTATTTTCCTCGAGTATCCTACGAGAATAGGCCAGATAAAGAAAGGTAAAAAAGGAATACTTTAGATTATTGGGAAACTTATAATATACTAGCTCTGAGCTCAGTCATGAAGCGTTAGTATATTTGTGTTTGATGTTAGGGTTTACTTACAATAGAGGCTACATGATATTGGATCTGGATAACCTAGTAGTAATGTGGCTGAAGTGCATAGCAAATGACAACATCAATCACCAAAGTGTCCTGATAATTGAAAGGTATCCTAATTAGTTAAAGAATGAGATAAGTTAGAAAAGAGAAGTAAAGGGATTCCAAGAATACTAAAATAATAAGAAAAGCATACAAAGAGGAATCCCCAGTAGAGAATGTTTAGATTCAGATAGCATGAGTTCAGTATATATGATCTGAGTCCCTTATAGTACATGTAAATGAAATAAGAAGGACCAGTGTATAGCCTTTCTCCTGCCAGAGATGTTAGCCACACTCAATGTGTGAGATGCTTTAGTGCTAAGGCACTTAAAAGCATAAGGTGGGCATAGTTAGAAATTACATGATATGAGAGGAAGGTTAGAATGAGTACACGTAAAGTAAGTTAGTTAATAGAGTAAGGAAAGAAAGCCCAAGTGAAAAAAGGCTGAAGTGGGAATCCAAGGATCCTGCAAGGAGTAATAAACAAAAATTAAGATGCTCTTAAGTATCAACATGACAAGATCCTAGAGATTCAGAAGACATTGAACCTACTTTGTATGAAGAGCATGATGTACCTCTGAGTTTAGCCTCAGTTATTATGAGCGATGGTAACTGACTTAGTGAGTATATGTTCTACTATCAGATACAGTAATCTTGAGCTTTGACATCTCTCAGAGATGGATCACAGTAGATCTTAGTATATCACAATGGGTTATCGTAGATCCTAGTAGGGCTCTGAGAGGTCGCAGTAGACCTAGGGGTCACAATAGATTCTACAAAGTTATAAAGAGCCCCAGTCATAGCATGATAACCCTCTAGTGAGATGACAGTCTGAGATAGTTTTTACAAAGTATTTATTCTTAAAGACTAGTACAGTTTTAGTTAGCTTTTATTTCAGAGACTAAAGATCCTCTAAGTCTGGCAGACCATTGCCACAGAAATATAAAGGCTTTACTCAGATAATTAGACCGCTGACTAGATCTCTTGAGAGATGAGCATAGTGTAGGGGATGAGAAAAGAAAGAAATTAGCTCTCCAGAGTTAGAGTATGATAAATTACTGCCCAGCAGATAGTAGCCCTGACCGAAGGATAGAGAAATCCCCCATACTAGCTTATGTATTCAGAAAAGGGTCAGCTGTAATTTTTACATGGGGTAAGTAGTACAGTATGCCTTCAATGATCAAACTGTGAGTATAGCTAGCATCCCGCCAAAGTTCCGTAGTAGTCAGTGGTAGTCGCTCTTCGGTGCCAATATGAGACACACGTATTAGCCTTATTAGTGTTGTAATAAGGGATTATAAAATGCCACTATAAGTGAGCAAGGAAAGTAAGAAAAAGTCCCGGCCTACAGAGGTAGATATAGTAATAAACAAAGAAGATAAGATCATTAAAAGCAAAAACTCCTCAAGAGAGTTGTAATCCCAGTAAGTAATTAAGATTTGAGGCCTATGATCGAAAAAGATGAATTTTAATCATGGGATGAGCAAGTAAGAAAGAATGCAGAGATGAACAGTGGACAATTGATGGGTCTGTATCATACAACCCTCAAAATAAAACTAGGTTGGATATTAAATACAATATAGGGCACAACCTAGGTCATCTCCTTTAGAAATGGAGTTCAATACTTAATTGAGTTTCTAAGTGTTAAAGGATCCTAAAAGCTATCAAATTTGGGGGGTTTTTTTTATTGAATTAAATTGAGTAAAATAAAATTGAATTAAAATCCCTAATTGCTATCTAATTGTATGGTTATGGTTGAATGATGGGCTTGTGACTAGCTTTGGAATCGTCCCTTGGTATCCACTATCCTTATCCTAATTTAATTGTGATTAATTCTAGTCTAAGAATCCCTAATTGTGTCTATTGGCAAATGACCTTGAATTACCACTCTAGATTCAAGAACCTAGCAATTTGATGTTAATTGAGACCTTAACTACCATTAAATTACTAATTCTTATGATTAAAATCTATGAACACTTGAATTGGATAATAAATTGATCAATTAGCCTCTAAATTAACACCCTATGATGTTTAATTAACTAACCAAACTCCAAGGATCCTTAAATCAAACAATTAAGCACACCAATTCTCACAAGCATTTTATCAAACACCTTAGATTGCACACTTGGAAAATTGTAGGAAAATGAAAATCCTACACTTAATTCATACAATTAATCAGCCAATATCTCTCCTAATCAATGTTTAACTAGCCATCAATCATGAACTATATCAATTTCAATCACTTACAAGCTTAACCAAGCATATAAAATAATTAAAATTGGTATAGAAAGAGAGGAAAATAAAATGAAATTCTTAGCCCAAAATTTTGATTCTATTCTTGGATTCAAGCTTGCACCAAGGGTCTTCTTCCTTGCTAGTCACTGATGGAGATTAAAGCTTCATTTGAAGGGAAGGAGATGGAAATGAAGAAGATGGCATGGAGAATGGCTGTGGACAAAGTGAATGAATGACAATGGAATGGACGTGTGAATCTCATGATTGGAATGAAGCATGGAATATGATGATGGATGGATCTGATGGCGTTGGATGAATGGCATGATGAATTACCAATGAATGGCCTAGATATAACGTTAATCCTCCTCTGCTTCTAGCCTCCTTTCACGTGCTCATTTATTCTGTCCAAATGTATTCTCTTTTACTCCTCTCACATGCTTTCTTTCAATGATTCCACGTGCTTGCAACTCACTCTTTATCCTACAGCCTTTGGATGAATAGATACAAATGAATGGAGCCCGATGAATGATGTATTCTGCCCAGTTTCAGCCTCTCTCCCACACTCTCCCTCACGTGGCTTCTTCCTTCTTTTATTATATTATTATTATTTTTAATCAGTGGACCCCACCTTCTTTCATTTGTTGCTCTTCATTTCCATGTGAAACCTTCTTCTCTTCCTTCCATGAGCTTCTTTAATCATTCTCGTGTTCTTTTGAAGTGTTTTGCATGTTAGCTTCATATAGAACCTTCATGAGTGTAAAAGTGTGGTTTGCATTTTATTTCCTTTATAATATTCCATATGAGCTCCATTTTTTATTATTTTTCCTTTTCCAACCCATAGGATCTCTTTCGTTCTACTTGTGTTGCTTTATTCATAGCTTTCTCACGTGACTTCTATCATACATGCTTCTTCTTTGCATTTTGATTTAGCCAGCTCCTCTGCTTAGTCTTTCGTTCTCACTTTTGCATGTGTGTGTTTGTTTCTGCTTGCTAACCTTTAGCTTCCTTGTATGAGTTTTTTTTCCTTTGTTTTGCTCACATTCCACGTGTAACTTCATGCTGCCTTCATCACAAGTCTGTAGCTTCCCTCAATTTTTGCTATACGTTGAACTCATGGTTGACTCTTCTTTTTTCTAGAGCTTCCAGCCCAAGCCAAAATCTTGTGTGCTGCTACTCTTCTTTGTTTACTTCAAGTGAGGGAAGGGAACCTATGCAAGTTGCTGCATTATACGTGGAGCTATGGGAACATGTTGGATGAGTGCATGAGTGTGTGTCTTCCACGAGAGAAATAAATGAACTGGAGCTTGCTTCATGTTGCTTAACTTGAGAGTGCTTCATTCAACTCGTGGCATTCCTTCTTCACACTCAAGCTTAATACTTTCTTGCTTCATTCTTGTTCCTTCATCTTGTAATCACATTCTCCCCTAGCTTCCTTTCATGCATCCTCATATACCTTCTTTTCATTCATTTCTCTTCTCCACGTATGAGTGTGTGATTGCTACATATGGAGCCACATGTGGAAGTCCATCCCATGTATGAAACTAAGAAAGCCCAATGATTCTATACACCAAGAAAGGAATGAAAAATTAAGTAGGAAACTCTAGAAAATTATCTATAGAAATTTATGCATTAAAAATCCAAGATTTTGTAACTTATTTTCTAAAATCCAAAGAATGGCTACTAAAATCAAATTCCAATTAATTAAACCTTTAAAGCCATATTTTGTAATCAAAATGCCTAAGTTAAGAGGATTAAAATGTATAAAAATCATGCTTATCAATAGTATAAATAAATAAGTAAATAGACAAACAGAAACCTTTGATGGCTATAATGATCAGAAAAGATGATGAGATGTTATGAAAAGCCATTGAGAGAGGACATGAGAGATTTAATATGACATAAGTTACCTCCTGAGATGTATAAATGAGTCCACTAAAAGAAACATTAATCCTGTGAATGGGTTAACATTAACCCGATATGATTAGTAAGCTCTCCCAAGATAGGTCTCAAGAGTCAGAAATTTCTTTCCCTTATGAGAAAGAACTAGTTAGTATTTTATAGAAATAGAGCCCTTATTAAGAACTAGCAATAAAAAAATTCCCTAGCCAAGAGAAAACTCAAATAAGTGAAATCACTAAGAAAAAGTGCATAAAGCCAAGAAGAAGGAAAAGGAAAGAGTAAGAGGAAAGCATACCCTAATTTTCAAGGACAAAATTCTTTTTAAAGGGGGAGAAATGTAACATTTGGTTTTCTGAAAACAAAAGAAAAAGTGAGAAACATAACGTACAGTTTCACCGTAAACAAATGAAACTTACTAGATGCAAAAGGAAGTCTCCTGAAATAAATTAGTTAAGGTCTCAAAAAATTTAGAAAGCACTCTAGACTCCTAAAAATCAAATCCCAGGCTCAGACAGAAAGAAAAAAAGGAGCTAGAATAAAGAAACAAATTTGAATGAGAGGTTGACGAAACATAAGGGCATTTTCGTCATTTTGAGCAAATTTTGGAATTCTCACAGGAGGGCTTTTTAAATGAAAGTTTTAAGTTCCCCAGGGTTCTTAGAAGCTCTAAAAACCATAAGCAGGCTCGAGACAACTAAAACCCCTCCGGTTGACGTTTTTCAATAATGATACACCCAAACTTTGACAGATTCGTTTAGGAAAGTTTTAACTTTGATTTGAGTAATTCTAAAGGCATTCTACTAAATTGGGAAACTAAATTTCATAATGGAAAAGATAGTTCTAAAAAGGAGCTAAAACAAGTCAGAAACAAAAATGCCAAGAACGAAAGGTAAAATGAGAATTTTTGAAATGAAGGAAGGAAGAAAACAAGGTGGAAAGGTATGGATTTTCATGCTTTCTTCCATCCAAACCTCTTCTCCTCCATTTTCCTTTGTTTCCTTTGATTATAATGAAGTTTATAAATATGTTTTAAGGGAGAAATTAAGGGGAATAGTCGGATTTGAAGAAAGGAGCCTAAAGAAGACAAGATTCAAGTGAGAAAAGCCATGAAAACAAGGTAATTTCTCCTTCCATGGTTGCTACCCCTTCCTCCTCTTCTCCACCCATTTTTCCCCATTTAAGAAGATTTAGGAGGGCTTAGTTTTTGAGCAAAACCAAGGGTGATCCTTAGGAAAAAGGGTGTGGAGATTAAGAATATGCAAAGAGAATTAACAAATAACCATGGAAATTCAAGATGCAAATTTTAGGGTTTCAAGTGTTCCTTACAAAATCTGATTTGATCTCTTCATTCTTATGCCTAAATGAGAGTTTAAATAAGCTCCTAACACCCTAGAAGTCTCCCCATGTGCTTCCTCTATTAAGAAAACAAAGTAAATTTCAGGGAGACCATAAAGCTTCTTAGTCTCGACCTAAGGGTGTTGGAGTACCTAGGGATAGTTTTAATTTGTTCCAATCCCATTTTTGAGACATATATGATGAATGAATATGAGGGGAAACCTTGAGAAAAATTTAGAAAGCCTAGAGAATGAATTGGTGCCTTAGGTTCAATAATATGACCTAAAAAAGCAACATGTAATTAGACTCTTTGTTTTAAATGTGTCATGACTCCAAGAGGCTTAAAAGGAGTCAAAAATCATATTTAAAAGGAAATAATGGAGCCTAGAATTTATTTGATGGGTGTTGCTTCATTAGATGCATTTTTGGAACCATAAAGGGGTTTATAGGTTAAGCTAGAGTATAAACAAGTGTGTGGCCTTAGAATTAATTCCATAAACCTAATTGGCTTCCATAAATTGTGTTTGGGAACAAAGAAATCATTCCTACACCTTTGTGTGTGTGAGGCCAAGAAAGGGAACATTAATTCAAGGAGAAAAGTGTATGTTTGCTTCCAAGATAGCTCTCTCCACCTTCTTTCATGCATGATTACTTGCTTTACTTGTCTTTAAATTTGTGTATGTGTATTTCAAGCCATGAAAAATATTCTAGCATGAGCTCTTATTCCATGGTACCATGATGATGCATTATGTCTCTAAATGTTGTTTATGATGTTTGGTTGAGCATGGTGAGGCCAAGAACCCTTAGCCATGGTGAGGATGAGAAAAGAACCCTTAAGATTGGTTTAGACAAAGTAAAGAGTCTCCCAAAAGTGAGGTTAACTCCCAAGAGGAAGGTTAAGTCCAAGAACCTCTTAAAGAATGAGTGAGGCAAGTCTAAAATCTACAAGTGAATAGGTGAGGCTAATCCATTTGCTTGGCAAGCCTTTATATGGTATGTATGACTTGTTCAAATGTTAGAATTGCTTCTTGAATGTTTGCACATGTTCATATGCCCATGTATGCATTTGTAAGACTTATTTTGCATCTTTTATGTATGATTGAATGGGAGATGAGCTATTAAGATTATTTGAATCTCATCCCTTCCTCTCCAATATTCTAATATGCTATATGGACTAAGAGAGCTACGGAAGGGAAGCCAACCACATGAGAAATAAAAGCATAACACTAAAGTGTTGGAATTTTGTTATTTTAAGGCCATTTGAATGGCAGGTGTTGTAACCAATGGTTGTATAGGTCCCATGATGATATGAACATGTATAACTATATTAATGTATCATGTATAATTGAGAGCTAAAGTTGTATGAATGGAAATGCATATTTTAGTCTTGTAATGACAAGTTTGTATTATGGAAGTATATGTATAAATATAAGTGGAATGGCCAAATTGAGATGTATGAGGTTTAGGATCATTTGGACAGCTCATACAAGTCATATTTCTGCTTTTAGACTTGTCCAAAAGATGCAAACACCAAAAAAAGCCATTTGAACATTTTGATATCTTGTATGGAGCAAGAATTGACCATTTTAGAACTCTATACCACTTTTTATCCAAATGAGCTCTTCTTGATCTAAGATTTGGCATGAAATTAAAGGTTATTGAGAGCTTTTTAGGAAGCTAAAGAACATAATTTTTAGAGGTTTAGAGAATATTTGATGAATTTTCAAAGTTGGCAAAAATTCTAGTTTTGGTCTAATGTACTGTTCACTTGATTCAAAAAATGAGTTCTATCACATAAGGCTCAAATAATGTCCAATTGCCACTAAATTTTATATGAAGAAGCTAGACATTCATATTGACTTGTGCCAACTTGAAGCACCTCATTTGGAGGTCTAGAGATGGAGATATGAATTATTAAATTTCTATCCAGTATCAAGCGCCCCAACTGACCTCAGGTATTGTTTGATTGGGTTTTGAGGCCTAGGCATGCCTGAAGTAGTCTAGAGCTTTTTTTTCTCTAGCTAACCTCTGTAGCCTTCCAAATTGGTATCATTTTCATAGATTGGATTTTTTTGGAATTAATGGGATATTTTTTAATTTTGCTGCAAAAACCTGTGACAGTACCAGTGGATAGCCAGACCTCTGGACTTTTTCAGATGTCAAACGTTTTCTATGTTATGTTACATGGTCTGGACATAATTTTAGAATAAATTAGACATGCATATCTTTCTATAATAGGCAAGAATGAATTATTTCAATATTTTCTAGTATTAGTTTTGATTTTCCAAAATTTGTGACAGAAATGAGGGAATTTTGGCTGAAAATGCATATATGTATTTTATGCTCCCCTTTGATTTCCACAAGTTGTAGGCCACTTTTGGTGATGCAAATGAGTTGAATCCATGTAATTAAATGTAAGAATATGATACATAAGTTCATATGGCCCATGGGGCTCCAAAGGAAAATTTTATACGCAACGTAACACTAAGAAATTCATTATTTTAATGCCATATTTCTTACTCTCTTATGGATTGCATGATATGAGACATGAAAATAGTATAAAATAAGCTAAAAATATATGGTGTTACATTTATTAGTATCAAAGAAAAGTTTCATCTTCTCTCGAATTGGATTTGGCTTGAGGATGTAGCAATAGAGTTATGTAAAGGGCTATATAAAGGCTCGAATGGATAAGTAGAGCCTTATATGAGACATTTTGGGAGTGTGAAGATAGTTTATGGCTTGTTTCATGATGAGTAAGTTGTAGAATGGTCTTGAAGTAGTTAGTGGACATCGAGAAAGAGTGGCCTATAGAGTAGCTTGAGTGGAGCTAAGCATAAGCAAAGTTAAGCGATCTGATGGCTAGAGCTTGATAAGTGGTGATAGCTCAGCGAGATGAGTAGCAAGCCTTAGATATAGATGATGAGAAATGATCTTATTGATAGGAAGAGGCTTGCTAGAGAGAGTATGTGAGGGTTAATTCTCCCGGGTAGTCATACTCAGGCTATTCCGAGAAGTCCTGCTTAATACAGAGACAAGTATTGATGTAACGCAGTATGAGATGAGACTGCAGCTATATAGAACTAGTTTAGAGGGGGATGAGAAAGAGAGTTACCTGCTAGCCATAACACCCAAATGTCTATATAAGTATTAGAGCTCAAAAGGTTAAGTCCCTTAGGCCAGAAGTTTGAGTTACAAGCTACACCCTTTAGAGCCCTGACAGCCCGAAGGTGATAATTGGCTATTCATGAATGAAACAAGAGGTATAACTCTCTAGCTTGATAATGCACTAGGTATAGAGGCAATGAGACTCAGGTTAGTAGCTAAAGATGAAAATTCAAACCCTAGAAAAGTAAGCTAATCAGAGGCCATTATCTGCAGCCAATTCATTACTTAGCTGTGGCCAATACTTAGACAGGAAAACGAGGGTGAACCAGAGGTTAATTAGCCATGGTGAATGATATGTTAGCTGTGATGAATGGTAGTATAAAAGCCTTGTTCATCATATTCAGGACAACTTGAGAAATAAACTAATAAGAGGTCAGATGACCCATAGGAAGCAGGAACCCTTAGTATAAGTAGAGAAAAGGGTAGTGAATAGTTACGGAAGATTAGTAAGAAATCTGTGGGCCTAGCAAATAAGACTGAGAAAAGAGCTCAGCATAGAGAAAGTTAGGCACAGAGATGATAAGGTCATTGAGACTCGCCTTTAACGCATTGAGTCTAACCTAGGGTGCTACCCTGTGAGACACTGAATGATAGCATGTTAGTATAGCCTTGAAATAACGTAAGATAAAACTACCAGTAGTGAGGCACATAGTGAATAGCTTAGAAAGGTGTACCTCATAGGTAACACCTAGAGGTAAGTATAAGTAGTTTAGTAATAGAGGCTCATAAAAGCAAAAGGATAGTTAGTAAGCTACAGGCCCAATAAGATAGCTAGCCTAGGCTGAGCATAAGCTAAAGCTTAGGGGAGATGACTAATAGCATCGTTCCAGGTGAGATATGTGAATAAAAGGCTCAGTGAAAGTTCTCCTTAGATCAAGAAAGAAAAGATGAGACATCCTGATGTCGAGGAAACCACCCAGTAGTGGTTAGCAAATTCTCCTAGATAGACCGCCTTGAGTAGTAAAGTATAGTGATAAAGGAAGCGAGAAAGAACTGAAAAATTAGCCACATAAGAGATGTTCTCGCTTTAGTAATGATTAAATAAGTAAATTGAGCATAGAAAAATAAATAGATAGGGGTCTGACAGGTAGTTAAATGAGCTCCCTAATATGAAAATAATATAGGGTTAAGGCACGCGAGTGATTAGAGCACCCAGTAGAGTATAAACTTTCAGTAAGATAAAATTCAGACAGTGAAAGTATGTGTCCTAGATTGGGTTAGTAAAAACCTAGAGATAGTATACTGTGCTCTTAGGGATGAAGTTAAAAAGACTAAATAGAGAGAAAGCCTAGCCCTAATTCAAACATAGAAATGAGCTGAGACAAATAGCTAGTGCCTTAGTACCCTCAAGAAAGCTTGAGGGAGCTAGAGACCACCCCAAAAGCAAGTTTTATTTGATGCAGGGAAGAGTGTAAGCCGAACGCCATAGAATGTAATTCCTGAGGTTATAGGTAATAGAACTCTTCTTACCAAGGGATGGTCTAGTTAGAAATAAAGCAAGAATATGAGAAAAAGTATACCCCCTTCATGTTACAGAGAGTGAACAAGTAGAAAAGCCCAAGAAAAATGTAGCTTCTCTTGAGCGTAAAGAAAAACCTGAATTAGCAATAGAGATAGTCAGTAGTAGAATATCCTTTTTTTTTCTAAGTAAAAGGATAATAAAGATAAAATAAAGAGAAGACATGACAGTATTCAAACCGAGGACATAAAAGATCAAGAATAAATATTTAGTTAACATGCTTGAGTACTCAAGAAAGCACACTTGTCCTTGGCATAGATGCCCTTTTTCCATGATAGTGCCTGAAGTAAAACACAATCGAGCTATGTAGAGGAATCTTAGGATGAAGTAGAGGAAGAATCCTATTTCCCCTGAGCATTCTAGAGAATAGGGCAGATAGAGGAAAGTAAGAAAGGAATACTTTAGATTGTTGGGAAACATGTAATATACTGGTGATAGTGGCTCTGAGCTCAGTCATAAAGCACCAGTGTATTAGTGTTTGATGTTATGGTTTGCTTGCAACAGAGGTTACATGATATTGGGTCTGGCCAACCTAGTAGTAATGTTCCTTAAGTGCGTAGGAAATTACAACATCAATCACCAAAGTGTCCTAATAATCAAAAGATATCCTAGTTAAAGAACGAGATGAGTCAGGAAAGAGAGATAAAGGGATTCCAGTGATATCATAATAGTAAGAAAAGTATGTAGAAAAGAATCCCCAGTAAGGAATGTTCAGATTTAGACAGCATGAGTTTAGTGTGTATGATCTAAGTTCCTTATAGTACATGTAAATGAAATGAGAAAGGATCAGTGCATAGCCTCTCTCCTCCTAGAGATGTTAGCTGCACTTAGTTTGTGAGATGCCTTAGTGCCAAGGCACTTAAAAGCAGAACTTGATCATAGTTAGAGATTATAGGATATGAGAAGATTAGAACGAGTACACATAAAGTAAGTAAATCAATAGAGTAAGAAAAGAAAGCCTAAGTAAAAATGGGGCTAAAGTGGGAATCTAAGGATCCTATGAGGAGCGATGAACAAAAATTAAGATACTCCTAAGTATTAGTATGATGGGATCCTAAAGAATCAGATGACACAGAACCCACTTCACACGAAGAGCATGTACCTCTGAGTTTAGCCTCAGTTATTATGAGCAATGGTAACTAGAGTTAGTGAGTATGTATTTTACTATCAAATATAGTAATCTTAGACTTTGACGTCTTCCAGAGATGGATCGCAGTAGATCCTAGCATAACATAGTACGTTGTAGTAGACCCTAACAGGGCTCTGAGAGGTCACAATAGATCTAGGGGTCATAATAGATCATATAGAGCTACAAAAAGCCCTACCTACAACATGATAGTTCTCTGGTGAAATGACAGACTGAGATAGTTTTGCAGAGCAATTAGTCTCAGAGACCAGTACAGTTTTAGCTAGCCTTTATCTCAGAGACTACAGACCTCCAAAATATGGTAGACTGTTGCCACAGTGATATGAAGGCTTTACTCAGACAGTTAGACCACTAACTAAATCTCTTTAGAGATGAGCATAGTGCATGGGATAAGGAAAGCAAGAAATTAGCTTTCCAAAGTTAAAGCTAAATAAACCACTACCCAATAGACATTTACCCTAACCGACAGATAGAGAGATCCCCATATACTAGCCTATGTATTCAGAAAGGGGTCAGGTGCAATTTTTACATAGGATAAGTAGTACAATATGCCTCCAGTGATCAAAACTATAAGTATAGCTAGCATTCCAGTAGAGCTAAGCAGTAGTCAATGGTAGTAGCTCTTTGGTGCCAGTATGAGGCACACATGTTAGGCCTATCAATGTTAAAATAAGGGACTATAAAATGCCACTGTAAGTGAGCAAAGAAAGTGAGGAAAAGTCCTAGCCTATAGAGGTAGATATAGTAGTAAATAGAGAATCTGGGATCATTAAAAGTGAAAACTCCTTAAAAAAGTTATAATCCCAGTAAGTAATTGAGATTTGATACCTGTGATCGAAAGAAATGTGAATTGTAATTATGGGATGAACTAGTAAGAAAGAATGCAGAGATGAATAGTGGACGATACATGTAAATAAGTAAACAAACAGATAGAAATCTCCGATGGCTATAATGATCAGAAAAGAAGATGAGACTTTATGAGAAGCCATTGAGAAAGGATGCAAAAGACTTGATACAAAATAAGTTATCTCCCAAGATGTGTAAACGAGTCTACTAAAAAGGATGTTAACCCCCACATACGGGTTGAAACTAATTAAATAAAATTAATAAGTTCTCCCAGGATAGGCCTCTAGAGCCAGAACTTCTTTGCCTTATGAGAAGAACTAGCATGTATTCTATAACAATAGAGCCCTCACTAAGGACTAGTAATGAAAATCCCCTAGCTGAGAGAAAATTCAAATGAGTGAAATTGTTGAGAAAAGCGTATGGAGCTAAGAAGAAGGGAAAGAAAAGAGCAGTTAGCCAGAATAAAAAAGAGAAAGAGAAAGGTATATCCCAAATTTTGAGGATAAAATTTATATAAAGGGGGGAGAAATATAACATCCAGTTATTTGAAAACGAGAGAAAATGTGAGAAACGTAACATACGATTTCTCTGTAAACGAATAAAATTCACAGGATACAAAAGCAAGTCCCCCAAAATGATTTAGTTAAGGTCCCAAAACATTTAGGAAGCATTTCAGACTCCTAAAAACGAGAATCCCAGGCTCAGACAGAAAGAAAAACAAAGCTAGAATAAAGAAACAAATTTAAATGAAAAGTTGACAAAATATAAGGGCATTTTTGTCATTTTGAGAAAATTTTGAAATTCTCATAGTAGAGCTTTTTAAATAAAACTTTTGAGTTCTCCAAGGTTCTCAGAGGCCCTAAAAACCATGGGAAGGCCCAGGACAGCTAAAGCCCCTCTGATGGACTTTTTTAACATCGGTGCATCTAAATTTTGACGGATTCATTCAAGAAGGTTTTACCTTTGATTCGAGTGATTTTAAAGGCATTATACTAAATTGGGAACCTAAATTTCATAATGAAAAAGACATTTCTCCAAAAGGAGCTAAAATGAGTTAGAAACGAAAATGCCAAGAACGAAAGATGAAAATTTTTGAAAAGTCTTATTTCCTCCACCTATATATATGAGGTGTCCCATCATCCCCTTCCTTTAGCCTCATATGTTTCTACCCTAAACTAGAGAAAGAATCCCTGGGATAAGGGGCAATAAGAGGAAGATGAAGGAAGGAAGAAAACAAGGTAGATAGGTATGGATTTTCATGCTGTCTTCCATCCAAACCTCTTTTCCTCAATTCTCCTTTGTTTCCTTTAACAATAATGAAGTTTATAAATCTATTTTAAGGGAGAAATTAAGGGAAAAATTCGGATTTGAAGAGAGGAGCCCAAAGAAGACAAGATTCAAGTGAGAAAAGCCATGAAAACAAGGTAATTTCTCCTTCTATGGTTGCTGCCCCTTGCTCCTCTTCTCCACCCATTTTTCTCGACTTAAAAAGACCTAGGAGGGCTTGGTTTTTGAGCGGAACCAAGGGTGATTCTTAGGAAAAAGGGTGTGGAGATTAAGATTATGCAAAGAGAATTAATAAATAACCATAGAAATTCAAGATACAAATTCTAGGGTTTCAAGTATTCCTTATAAAATCTGATTTAATCTCTTAATTCCTATGCCTAAATGAGAGTTTAAATGAGTTTCTAAAATCCCTATAAGTCTCCCCATGTTCTTCCTCTATCAAGAAAACAAACCAAAGTCCATGGAAGCCCATTTCCTTCATCGTCTCAACCTAAGAGGGTTTGCATACCTAGGGTGAGTTTAATTTTTTCTAAGCCTATTTTTGAGTCATATATGATGAATGAATATGAAGGGAAGCCTTGGAAAAAATTTAGGAAGCTTAGAGAATGAGTTAGTGCTTTATGTTCCATAATATGACCTAAAGAAGTAACATATAGTTAGGCTCTTTATTTTAATTGTGTGATAACTCGAAGAGGCTTAAAAGGAGTCAAGAATCATATATGAAAGGAAAAAATATAGCTTAAAATTTATTTAATGGGTGTTGCTTCATTAGGTGCATTTTTGGAACTATACAGTAGTTTATAGGTTAAGTTAGCGTGAGCAAGTTGTGTAGCCTTAGAATTAATTTCATGAACCTAATTCACTTCCATAAATTGTGTTTAGGTCACGAGAAATCATTCCCACACCTTTGTGTGTGCAAGGCCAAGAAAGGGAGCATTGATTCAAGGAGAAAAGTGTGTGTTTGCTTCCATAGTAGCTCACTCCACCTTCTCTCATACATAATTTTGCTTTACTTGTCTTTAAATGTGTGTATGTGTATTTCAAGCCATGAAAAATATTCTAGCATGAGCTCTTATTCCATGGTACTATGATAATGCATTATGTTTCTACATGTTGTTTATGATGTTTGTTTTGGTTTGCTTGAGCATGGTGAGGCCAAGAACCTTTAGCCAGGTTGAGGATGAGTTAAGAAACCTTAAGATTGGTTGAGGCAAAGTAAAGAGTCTCTCAAAAGTGAGGTTGATTCTCAAGAGCAAGGTTGAGTCCAAGAACCTCTTAAAGAATGGGTGAGGCAAGTCCAAAATCTACAAGTGAGTGGGTGAGGCTAATCCACTTGCTTGGCAAGCCTTTGTATGCTATGTATGATCACTCAAATGTTGGAATTGCTTCTTAAATGTTTGCACATATTCATATGCCCATACATGAATTTGTAAGGCTTGTTTTGCATCTTTTATGTATGATTGAATGGGAGATGAGATATTGGGATTCTTTGAATCTCATCTCCTCCTCTTTAATGTTCTAACATGGTAGGTGGACCAAGAGAACTAGGGAAGCAAAGCCAACCACATGAGAAATGAAAGCATGACACTAAAGTGTTTGAATTTGGTTATTTTATGGCTATATGAATGGCAGGTGTTGTAACTAATGGTTGTATAGGTCCCATGATGATATGAACATATATAACTATATTAATGTATCATGTATAATTGAGAGCTAAGGTTGTATGAATGGAAATGCATATTTTAGTCATGTAATAGCAAGTTTGTATTATGGAAGTATATGTATAAATGTAAGTGGAATAGCCAAATTGAGATGTATGAGGTTTGGGATCATTTGGGCAGCTCATACAAGTCATATTTATGCTTTTAGACTTGCCTAAAAGGTGCCAAACACCAAAAAAAGCCATTTGGACATTTTGGTATCTTGTATGGAGCAAAGATTGACAATTTTAGAACTCTACACCACTTTTTGTCTAAATGAGCTCTTCTTGATCTGAGATTGGTCATGTAATTGGAGCTTGTTGAAATATTTTTGGGAGGCTAAAGAATATAATTTTTAGAGGCCTATAGAATCTTTGATGAATTTTCAAAATTGGCAAAAATTTTAGTTTTGGTCTGATGTACTGTTCACTTGGTCTAAAAAATAATTTCTACATACAGGGCTCAAATAATATCCAATTGCCACAAAAATTTACATGGAGAAACTAGATATTCCTCATGACTTGTGCCAACTAGAAGCACCTCATTTAGAGTTCTAAAGAGGGAGATATCAATTTTTAAAAATTCTATCCAGTATTAGGCACCCCAATTGATCTCAGGTACTATTTGATTGGATTTCGAGGTCTAGGCATGCTTGAACTGGTCTGGAGTTATTTTTTCCTCTAGCTAACATATGTAGCCTTCCAAATTGGTATCATTTACATAGATTAAATTTTTTTGGAATTAATTGGATATTTTTGAAATTTGCTACAGAAACCAGTAACAGTACTAGTAGACAGCCAAACCTCTGAACATTTTTAGATGTCAAACATTTTTTGTGTTGTGTTACATGGTCTAGACATAATTTTAGCATAATGTAGACATGTGTAGCTTTCCATAATGGCCAAGAATGCATGATTTTGAGTTTTCAAGAATTAGTTTTGATTTTCCAAAGTTTGTGACAGAAATGAGGAAATTCTAGCAAAAAATGCATATATGTATTTTATGCTCCCCTTGGATTTTCACGAGTTGTAGGTCACTTTTGGTGATGCAAATGAGTTGTATCCATGTAATTAAATATAAGAATATGATACATGAGTCGATATGGCCCACAAGGCTTTAAAGGAAAATTTTATACATGACGTAACGCTAAGAAACTTATTATTTTAATGTTATATTTCTTACTCTCTTATGGATTGCATGATATGAGATATGGAAGTAGTATGAAATAAGCTAGAAATATATGGTGTTACAAGGCCAATCCACTTGCTTGGCAAGCCTTTGTATGCTATGTATAACTTTTTTAAATGCCAAGAATGCTTCTTGAATGGTTACACATGTCCATATGCCCATGCATGTATTTGTAAGACTTGTTTTACATCATTTATGTATGATTAAATAGGAGATGAGCTATTGGGATTCTTTGAATGAAAAATGAGAGCTTGACACCAAAGTGCATGGATTTGGCTATCTTAAGGCTTTTAAACTTGTCCAAGAGGTGCCAAACAACAAAAGAGACCATTTGGATATCTTGATACTTCATATGAAGCAAAATTTGACCACTTTAGAACCCTATACCACTTTTAGTCCAAATGAGCTCCTCTTGATCTGAGTTTTGGCATGCAATGAAAGCTTGTTGAGAGCTTTTTGGGAAGCTAAAGAATAAAATTTTTAGAGATCTAGAGAATATTTGATGAATTTTCAAAGTTGGCAAAAATTCTAATTTTAGTCTGATGTACTGTTCACTTGGTCTGAAAATGATTTCTATCACTCAGGGCTCAAATGATGCCCAATTGCCACGAAATTTTATAGGGAGAAACTAGACACTCCCAGTGACTTGTGCCAATAAGAAGCACCTCATTTGGATGTCTAGAGGGAGAGATATGAATTTTAAAATGTTTAACCCAGTATCAGATGACCAAACTGACCTTAGGTATTGTTTGATTGGATTTCGAGGTCTGAAAGTGTCTAAACTAGTATGGAGTTATTTTTTTCCTCTATCTAACATCTGTAGCTTTGTAGATTGGCATCATTTGCATAGATTAGATTTTTTAGAATTAATTGAATATTTTTGAAATTTGTTATAGAAACCTGTGATAGTACCAGTAGATAGTCAGACCTTTAGACCTTTTTGAATATCAAAGTCTTCTATGCTGTGTTTCATGGCTTAGACATATTTTTAACATAAAGTAAACATATGTAGCTTTCCAAAATGGCCAAGAATTTATTATTTTGATTTTTCTAGAATTAGTTATGATTTTCCAAAGTTTGTGACAGAAGTGAGGAAATTCTAGTCGAAAATGCATATATATGTTTTATGCTCCCCTTTGGTTTCCACAAGTTGTAAGCCACTTTTTTTTATGGAAATGAGTTGTATCCATTTAATTAAATATGAGAATATGATACATGAGCTCATATGATCCATATGACACTAAATAGAATTTTCATACGTGATACAATGCTAAAATATTTATTATTTTTATGCTATTTTCTTAGATCTTCCATGAAATGCTTGATGTTAAACATAGAGATAGTATGAAATGAGCTAAGAAATTATGGTGTTACAATAGTATTTTGGTAATTTTAGGCAACTTTTAGAAAACTCAAAGAAAGAATTTTTAAATGGGAAAATTGAGTTTCTTGGGATTCCTAGAAGCCCTAAAAACTATAAGAACCCCTAAAATAGTTAAAACCCTTCCGGTTTGCATTTTAGACTGTTGGTTGACCATTAATTTGATCAATTTATTTGAAAAGATTTTAGATTCAATTTGGATGAAATAAAAGGTATTTTATGAATTAGAGGACCTAAATTTCATAATAGAAAAGACAATTCTTAAAAAGAAGTTAAAATGAGCCTAAATAGAAAAAACCAAATTTAAGGACAAAATGAGAATTTTGAAAAAGTGCCTTAAACTAGCCCCCTATGTAATACCATCACTCCACAAACCTCATACCATAACAATCAAAGCAAGCCATACATAATTACATAACTTTAGCAAGCTTAGCATCGGAACACACATATATGGACACTGAAATCCATCATTTTTAACCATAAGAGTCATTTAAATTTTCCTCAAATCATTTTCATCCATATCATACCCCAAACAAATCAGAAATAACTCATTTTAGAGCTTGCAACACAGATCAAAAGCTCATATATAAGAATTTCCACGTTTTCATCTCGGGTTATAGGGTAGTTTACTGATGCAAACTTTGGAAACTTATAATTAATTCTAAAAAAATCAAAATCAAGTATATGATAGCTTCCTATAAAGCTTTAAATGTCAATAAAAATCATTCTAAACCATGAAAACATTAATTAGACTATGAAAGACAATGGAATAGTACCAAAGGTCTAGCTGCATCCAGATACTAACCATTAACTTTAATAATTCGGTTTTCCCTCTATAGACCTCTAATTGGGGTGCTCTCAATTGCTACAAAAAAATTATCATGTCTAGTTTATACCTTTAAAATTTTGTGAGTTTTGGATTTCGTTTCTCCCTATGATGACATAGAAAAAGAAACTGACCATATGAATAGTAACTTGACCAAATCTATATAATTGTCCCAATTTTGAAAATTCATAATTAATTCTCTAGAACTCCAAATAATGTGGTTCATAGCTCAACAAAAAGCTCTAGATGAGACCTATATTCATGCCAAATTTCAAGCTTAAATTCGTCCATTTGGTCAGCTTAGGGTATAGGGTGCAAAAATGAGAATTTTAGGCATCATTTGGGGTCAAAATGAGCTCAAATGCTCTCCTACCTTAACCATGACCTCTTGAGCATGTGAGAAATGTTAAAAACAGCATACAAGACTTGTCTAAGAGGTCCAATTACTCATGCAACTCAAGACCACTTCCTCACTTGCTCTCACGTGCAAGATTACACAAGCCCAACTAAGCACATGGATGTCAAAAACATACATACATACACAATTGGTTCTAAAATCCTTTCATTCATCATAAATACATGAATTTACATATGTTCAACCATTTACATCATACATACAACTCTTGTAAATTAATCTTGTCATTCAAGTACCAAAAATCCCTATTCTAGTGTCAAACTCTTCACTTCAAGCCACATTACCTTTTCCACTTGGTCCTTGAGCTTCACCTCGGCAAAAGTAAATGTGTGGGGGAAGGAGTGAGATTTAAAGAATCCCAATAGTTATTTTACCCTTTCAAACATACATATATGATGTAATTACAAGTCAAAGGATGCAAGCATGTTATGAAAGCTTCTAGAATCATGCATAGCCATAAATCTTATGTCAATCAAGTTCAAATAACTCAAACATGGGCTCTATGGGTTATAGGTTCAGCCTCAACCACATTCTTAGGACTTTTATATTTGCATCACTCTTTTTTTAGACTTTTGCCCTTGTCTCACCCAATTTTAAGGACTTTTGGCTCCTCTTTACCCTTCTCAAGGGACTTTTGGCCTTACTAAGCCTATTCAAGCCATTTCACAGTAAAACAACTGCATAGAACAAGTCAAGGAACTAAGAATATAATCCAATGGCTATAAATATTTCACAATTGTCAAACACACACACACACCTAAGCAATCCAAGATAAGCAATGAATCAAATAATGCATAGGAGAAAGGTTAGAAAGCTACCTCAAGCTAGAAATCACTAACTTTCCCCTTGCCTTTCTCTTGCTTCCTCTTGGCCAAGCACACATAATGGGCATGTTCTTGATTCGCTTGGCCTAAACACATTAAATGAGAGACAATTCAAACCTTGAAACCAATTCTAGGTTCATAAAACTCTAAGCTAGCTCACTTGGTCTTAAAATGCTAATATGGTCTATACATAGCATAATGAAGCAACCACTTGAAATCATGGTCTTGGCTCCCAACTCTTATTCTTTTTAGGTCATATGACTCTATTTAAACTCATAGAAGTCATCATAAACTTAATCCAAGAAGCCAAAGTCTAGGTTGCTCCTTTATGTCTAAATGGAACTTAAACTTTCATCTCACAAACCAAGCTTTCTAAATTCAATTCATTGGTTCCTCTAGCATCTATAATTCATGTCTAAGCCTCTTTTACCCTTGGAATTAAAAAAACTCTCCCTAGGTACCTTGAAGCACTTAAGGCCTAGACACACACCATAAGAGAGCCCATAGAGCAAGTTTAATCCATGTATCTTACCTTAATTCTAAGCTTTCCAAAGCTTCCAAGACTCCTTTTAATTTCTCTTTTTCCTACTGAATTAGACTTGGATAAACCTCAATACAATCATCAAAATCATGGGAGAAGAGAAAGGAAAGAAGAGAACAAGGCTTGGAAAGGAGAAAGCAAAAAAAAGCTTGAATTTCTTTCCCCCTTTTACTTAATCTTTCTTCCCTTCTTCCTCCCTTCTTGGTGAGCTAGCAAGGGGCTCTTTTAGCTCTATTTTCATACCAACAAAGCATCTATTAAGGCTAAAGCAAGTGGCTGGACATTTTAAGAGGAAAGAAGGTAAAGTTAACATACTTTTTTACTTTTTAAATTAGTCCCTAAACCATGGTTTCTCCATTTGGCCTCAATTCAATTCCTTTTCAAAATCCATCATTTCCATTATAATATTTAGGCTTTTAAATTTATAAAATATCTTTGGTTTCACTTAAAACAGATTTAAAACCATTACAAATTATTTGGTCAAAATTTCAGTTAACCCTTTGCCAATATTGCTCACAAGAGGAATTTTAACTGTTCTAGGGGTTCTCATGATTTTTAAGGCCTATGAGAACCCTAAAATGTTAAATTTTTTTTGTTTAAAAAGCACTCTTGTGAGTTTTTTTTGAAATTTCCAAAAATTATGAAAATACCCTAACTTTCTTTCACAAATTTTCCTGGCTCATTTGATTATCATTGGATGCTTTGTGTGTATGCTTGAACTATGAAATATGCTTGTAGCCATTGAATTCATGTTTGGTACCATTATGCTTCTTGAAACATGTTTTGAATGCAAGATGGCTTGAATGGGTGAGGTTGTGCCAAAAGTCCCTTAGAATGGGTGAAGATAAGCCAAATGTCCCTAAGAATGGGTGAGACAAAGCCAAAAGTCTCAAGAAAGAGTAAGGCTAAGTCAAAAGTCCCTAAAAGTGGGTGAGGCAAATCCAAAAGCCCTAAAGAATTAGATGAGGCTAAACCAAAAGCCTTTAGAGCCTAAGTTTGACTTGAACGAGTTTATGTGACATGAGAATATGCTTATTTATGTTTTAAAAAGGCTTTTATTGCATGCTTTCACTTCTTGACATGAAAATGTGCCATGTATATATGCTTGAAAGGGTAAAAGAGCTATTGGGATTCTTTGAATCTCATTCTTCCATATATTATGTCTAACCATGTCTAGGTGAGGCACAAGGAGTAAGAAATAAAAGCCAAGCATCTTAAAGCATGAAACTTTGATAATGGAATAGGAATTTATGTATTTTGATGTCAAAGTTTGTATCTATATGATGCATATGAGATGTAAACACTTGGGCATGTATAAAAGTATATGATTATGATGTATGAATCCAATTTGGAACCAAATGTATGCTTATGTGAGAGTTTAACATTCCAGAGCCTTAATACATATGTATATAAGAACAAGTAGGAAGGTGGTTTTTAGATGTATGATGATTTAAACCATTTGAATACTTCTATATGCCGTGCTTATACTTTTGGACATGCTCAAATGGTCATGGTATGAGTAGAAGGCCATTTGGTG
Source organism: Erythrophleum fordii (assembly GCA_032878935.1). Taxonomy (NCBI): domain Eukaryota; kingdom Viridiplantae; phylum Streptophyta; class Magnoliopsida; order Fabales; family Fabaceae; genus Erythrophleum; species Erythrophleum fordii. Next base: position 12,927,285 of record JAVQMF010000033.1, read on the forward strand.
TACTTTGACCCTATTATGGTCCCAAATTTTGCCATATTTTTGGCCTAAATAACAAACTAACCAAATGGATGAATTTGTGCGTGAAATTTGGCAAGCAAATAGGTCTCATCTAGAGCTTTTCATAGAGATAAAAAGTACTATTTTTTGAGCTTTAGATAATTTGTTATAATTTTTCAAAGTTGGCCAAATTATGCAGGAACTATCAGTGTTACTATTTATATGGTCAGTTTGCTTTTTTATGTCACTCAGGGGGCAAATGAAGTCCAATGCTCATGAAATTTTAAAGCATATAGCAAAAATTATAAGCTTTCTATAGCCATTGAGAGCACCTATTTGGAGCTTTGTAGAGAAAGAAATGAATTTTTGAAGTTTCTAGTTTGCTGCAGAATAACCACTGAACCCCTAAGTACTATTCCATAAGTTTTCATAGGTCAAACGTGATTGTTTTGATCTAAAATTTTTATGGCTGCTAGGTGACATTATGAGCTTTTGTGAAAGATATAGGTTGCATGATTTGGATTTTTTTTAGAATTAGTTATAATTTTTCAAAATTCATATCAAAATATGGAATGTATGAATAAATGCAAGATGCAATTTTGTGTTATATGCTTGGGACCTGAATTTTGAGTTTTAAATTGTGATATTTCTAATTGAACAAATGTGTTAAGAATAGACAATAAATTTGATAAGCTCACATGGTCCATTAAGCTAAGAATGAATTAATTTAGGTTTCAATGGCGTAATTATCCACTGTTAAAGGTGTTATTTTGATGAAAATGAGTGTTATAAGCCAATTATCTCATGAGTTGAGACTCATATAGATATGGTGTTATATGGTTAATGAACAAATGCCACACAAAGGTGTAAGGATTTGTTAGGGTTATCTTTGCCAAAGTGCTAGTTGTCTGACCATGGAAGCCAACTCCTTAAGTTTATTTTTCATTCTTTGTTGATCCATATGAGTGGCATAGATTTCGTTTACACCTTTGGTTGGTGTGTTTATTCTAGTGCCAAATTGTTGCGGATTTTATACTATATTTGCAATAAGGTCTATGGTAGTAGTTGGGGTTTTATTAACCAATGCTCTACTTACAGCTACATCAACTATACTTCTATCCACGGTTAGCAAGCCTTCACAACAGTATTGAATTAAAAATTGGTCATTGATTTGATAGTGAGGACAACTTACACACAGTTTCTTAAACCTCTCATAGTACTCATGTAGTGTTTCTCCATTCATTTGTCTAATATCACTAATCTCCTTTTAAATGGCAGTAGTTCTTGAGGTTGGAAAGAATTTCTCCAAAAACACCCTCTTCAATTCATTCCAGGAAGTGATGCACTGAGGTTGAAGATAGTAAAGCTAATCCTTAGCTGCCCCATCCGATGAGAAGGGAAACGGTCTAAGCTTAATGTGCTCTTCTAAAACTCCTTATGGCTTTATGGTAGAACAAACCACATAGAACTCTTTGAGATATTTGTGAGGATCCTCACCTGTAAAACCATGGAACTTTGGAAGCAAATGTATTAATCCATATTTAAGTTTAAAAGTAGCATCAAGTTCAGGATATTAAATATACAGTGGCTAATAATTAATGTTAGGTGCAGCCAATTCTCTAAGAGTCCCATCATTATTCCTATTACCAACCATATCTACTACATCAGAATCAAAATCAAAATCCAAATTCAATTCACAATTACTTTGTATGTTATCTATTGTCTTAAAAGCCAACTCAATAACCACAGCTTCTTTAATTTTACGCTTTCTAAGTTGTGCATGAAAACTCCTATCAATCTTTAGATCAAACTCAACCAAATCTCTATTGGAGGATCTTGTTATACACCAAAAATGAAGTAAAATGAAAGAAAACACCTAAAAATTACCAAAATAAATTCTAAAAAATTAGAAAAATCATTAAAAATCAAAGGAAAAAATACTAAAAAATTGAAAAAGTGGTCTAAACGATAGAATTTGGCCAAAAAGTGGCCTAACTCGCATTGTAGCACAACTCTTAATCTCCACAATACCTAGAACCTATGTACCAAGTTTTAGCTCAATTGGAGTTAACCACCCCTTATGTCGATATTGCCCAGAACAATCACAAAGCACTAAAAACTGGCAACAAACACTAAGTAAAAATGCTAAAATCAAAATTGAAACCAAGGAACTTCTTGTTCTAATTGATTATGATCAGTTGGCTCCCCAATAATGGCACCAAAATCTTGGTAAAGAAAATACTATTCACTCATAATTGTCAAACTAGCCAAGATTATTGAATTTTCACTGGTTTGCAGTAAAATGCCTATTAGGTTGTCTCCCATGGAGCTATTAATCAAATCAATTAGTTTAGAAATGACAAAATTAAAATTGTGATGATTAAAGGTTCAAATATAAAATTACACTAATTAAACAGAATAACCAAATCAATTAACAAAGACAAAAATGAAAATCAATTAGAATGATATATAACTAGTCTAGAATTCTTTCCTTGATATTTCCTTATCATTGTCATCTAAAAACACCTCTAGTTATTTTTAATTAATATTCCTAAACTACAGTTCAAGAATTTAATTGGTTCACATTGTTAGTCATAATGCAACCGCGCTTTTGCCAATCATATGAAACCAAACTATTTCACACCTAACCAGAAATGCACGTAGAATCCTAACGTGGTTCAAAATGAATTTATTTGACTAATCAACTAATTAAATCAAAACATATTCTTAGATAGCTTAAACAAATTAGAATTCATGCAACAAAAATCATCTAACTAGAATGATATGAATCACACGAAAAGAAGGAGAATAAAAACAAAATTCCTCTGAAATTAAAATCCAAACCAGAGTTCTATATAACTATGGACTCAAGTTCACTATCAGGCTCAGACTATAGATCGATTATAAAGAAAAATTAGAAAGCCATGAAAAGATGAAAAGAAGAATGAGAAATAAAGAAGATGGAAAGTGTTCTATGGTGACGACTTCTCTTCCTTATGACGTTACCTTCTTCTTTAAGAAAGGTTCAAGAGATAAGATGGATTGAAGGCATCCAACAGTCCAGAATTTTTCACATTAAAAGAAATCTAATACTAATCTTGAAGCTACAAAGCCCACATCTTTGGCCTAATAAGAAAATATCCAAATCCCTTTAGTGGCTCATATAACCTATAAAACACAAATAAGACCAATTGGGCCTTTGTTAGAAAAATATAATAAAAATTTTATTAAAATCCATTAATCTAAATTTAGCCACTTAATATAAAATAAATCCAAACTCATTAATTTAGCCACTATAAATTATTATTAAGACTAAATATGAGGAATGTAAAATATAATAATGTCGAAATATCACCCCTATTGCCACAAAGGCACATATTCTACTTCTTTACGAAATAAGTTATGTTACATAAGGCATTGTCACTTCCTTCCAACCAATCATCCATGGTGTAGAAATAGGAGGGCATTCAATGGGAAAGTTGAACATTCATTTACATCCTCTCCTTTAACCAGTGATAAAGCACTTATGCAACTCCAAATACTAGGCAATGTAAGTTTTGGGAAAGGTCAAAAGCAAAAGTGTTACCACACTAATGATGCATTCAATTAGAGGAAAAAAAGTATTTTCTTCATACTACTCTTATGCTTCGACACAATCTTGTTGTTATGCATATAAAAAAAATATGCCTAATAACTAGTGTCCATGTTGATGGGTGTGGTTAGAAAGACCAAGGATAAACTGAAGAGTCAATACGACTTGGTTGATTTAAGGATTACACAACAGTTGTGTAATATTCAGTCCTTTGAAAATGTCAGAAAATGTGAGACATTTAGTTTCTCTGTAAATGTACAAAACTCACAGGATACAAAAGGAAGTGTAACACCATAATTCTAAGACTCATCTCATATCATATGTAGGCTTATTTCCATGAAGCATGAGAATTTCTCAAGGAAAAGCCATAGAAAACACAAGTAACTTGCATTACGTAGTAGAGAAAATTTTCATTCAGTGTCCTATGGACCATATGGATCATCCATCACATTCTCATATTTAACTATACAATTACAACTCATAAAAAGCTCAAGAAGTGGCCTAGAACTCGTGCATGGGAAGTAGATACACAAAAATCATAGGTGCAGCCTCAAGTAGGATTTTTAAATTACTATCATAAATTTTGAAAAATCATAACTAATTCTAGAAAAATCAAAATCATGGGTGCTTTACCACTATGGAAAGATAGAGATTTCTAATGTATATTAAAAATATGTCTATACCATAACAGTGGCTGCTAGCTACCAGAAATTGATGGAATAATCCAGAGGTTGACTGTCATTATTGGTACAATTCTCTAAATTCAAAAATTCATATCTCTCTGCTCAGAGGTCCAATTAGGGTGATCTTAGTGGCCATGGAAATATTATCATGTCTAGTTTACGCTTGTAAAATTTCATGAGAATTGCACATCATTTGGGCCATGAATGGTAGAGCCCAAATTTCTGACCATGTGAACAGTGTCTGCATCAATTTAGTAAAAAAATGCCAATTTGGAAACTCATAATAAAATTCATAGAGCTCCAAATAATCTGGTCTTTAGTTCCCAAAAAGCTCTGGATAAAGATCTACATGTGTGTCAAATTTAATGGGCAAATTTATTCATTTGATTAGATCTTATATTGGGTTGTGAAATGATCACTTTTAAGTCTTACAAAGGGTCCAAATGATCTAATTTAAGTTCTAAGGCAACCATGACCACTTGAGCATGTGGGAATGCACCAAAATGACATTATAAAATTTTTTCAAAGGTGTATAAGCCCAAAAATTGAAAATTCACTCTCTCACCCCAAGCCATACATAAGAATTTACAAGTTTAGTCTTGCTCCTCAATGTCGAAAATGCACTATATCATACATATAACATTAAATCTCATTTGTACATAATATATTTGCATAATTACATATGTTCATAAGGTTATGGGACAAATACAATAATGGATTATAACATTTGCCACTCATATGACTATAAAGAAGCAAAATCAAGGCACTTTGATGTCAATCTCTCATTTCCCAACTTAGTAGCTTCCATTACCTTACTCATGTGGTCCACCTAGCATATTAAGACGTTGGAAAGGAGGGAATGAGATTCAAAGAATCCCAATAGCTCATCTCCTTTTCAATCATACATAAAATATGCAATTCAAGTCTGAAGAATGCATGCATGAGCACAATGAAGAATATGAGCATTCAAAAAGCATTCTTGGCAATTGAATAAGTCATATATAGCATACATAGGCTTGCCAAGTAAGTGGATTAGCCTCAACTATTCTCTTATGAATTTTGGACTTGCCTCACCCATTTTCTCTAAGAGGTTTTGACTTAACCTCACTTTTGGGAGACTCTTTACTTTATCTTAACCAATCTCAAGGGTTCGTAGCTCATCCCCACCATGGTTAAAGGGTTCTTAGCTTCTCCACACTCAAGCAAACCTAAGTAAACATATTAGGCATCATTTGAAAACATAATGCAAAATCATAGTACCACGGAATAAAGGCATATGCTAGAACACTTTTCATGGCTTAAAACACACACACACATTTAATGACAAGTTAAGCACACATTCATGCATGAGAGAAAGAGAAGTGAGCTACCTTTGTTGTAACCACACACTTTTTCCCTTGGGAATGCTCTCCCTCCCTCGGCCTCACACACACAGAGGTGTGGGATTTGTTTCTTTTAGCCTAAACGCAATATATAGAAGCTAATTAATCCTTGGAATCATTTCTAGAGCTACATATCTTTTTTAAACACTAACTTGGTCTAATAGTACTTTTACGGTTCCAAAATGCACCTAATGAGGCAACATCCATTAATTGAGTTCTAGGCTCCATTCTTTCCTTTCATTTATGATTTTTGACTCCTTTTAAGCCTCTTGGAGTCATCACACAATTAAAACAAGTAGTCTAACTAGGTGTTGCTTTTTTAAGTCATATTATGGAACCTATAATGCCATCTCACTTTTTAAGGTTTCTAAAATTTTTCCAAGACTTCCTCTCATCCTCTTCCATCGTATATGACTCAAAAATAGGTTTGGAACATATTAAAACCACCCCTAGGTATCCCAACTATGCTAGGCTGTGGCTATGGAGCATAAGGGTACCAAGGGAGTTTGCTTTATTTTCTTGATGGAAGATCCATGTGGGGAGCCTTCTAGGGATCTTAGGAGTTCATCCAAATACTCATTTACACCTAGAAATTATTGTATCAAATCAGATTTTGCAAAGGATAGTTGAAACCCTAACTTTGCTATCTTGATTTTCCATAATTGCTTGTTAATTCTCATTACATATTCTTATTCTCCACACTCCATTCCCTAAGGTTCACCCTTGGTTCTGCCCAAAATCCATGTCTTCTTAAAGCTCTCTAGGTGGGACGAACCAAGGAAAGAAGGGAAGAAGGAATAGCTACCATAGAAATGAAGATTTACCTTATTTTTCCTTAATTTCTTGGTTATTTCTCACTTTGCTTGCCCTCCTCTCCTCAAATACAAATTTTCCACCTCTGTTCTACCCTTAAAATAGATCCAAAAACTTCAATAAAATCATGGAAAAGAATGGAAGGTGGAGGAGAAGGAGTTGTTAAGGAGAAAGCATGAAAAATTAAGAAAATCCATACCTTTTACCTTGTTTCTCTCCTTCCTTTCTTCTCCTCTTGGTGCACCTCAAACCCTACCTCTCTCTTTTAGTTTAGGGTAGAAAAAAATGTGGGTAAATGAATAAGGAGGTGGGGTGTGACCTATATATATAGGTAGGTTTAAGAAATACTTTTCAAAAATTCTAATTTTATCCCTTTATCTTGGCATTTTCGTTTCTGGTTCATTTTAACTCCTTTTTAAGAATTGTCTTTTCTATTTTATGTCCTCAATCTTATAAAATGCTTTTGGAATCACTCATTGGAGCTAAAACTTTCTCGAATGAAAGGGTCAAAGTTTAGGTCAACCAATATTAGAAAACATACACTAAAAGAGTTTTAACTGTCCCAGGACTTCTTATGGTTTTCAGAACCTCTGAGAACCCTAAAGAACTCAAAACCTTCATTTAAAAAGCCCTCCTATGAGAATTCTAAAATTGGCCCAAAGTTACGAAAATGCCATTATGTTTTGTATCTATTTCGTTACTTTTTGTCTTATTATTTTGGTCTTTATTTTAGGGTACCTCTAGCCTCCTAAATTCATTATTTAATGTCTAGATCATCATTCTAATTTTTTTAGGCCTTAACCAACTCATTTTAGGGGATCTACATTGAAAACGTATCTGTTTCCTTCATTTTAAGAAAAACCAGACATTACAGGAAGTCCCCTAAAGAGAAGGATTTAAGGTCTAATAAAATTAGAATTGTTCAAGATTTTAAGTGATAATGATCCAAGGCTAGAGGTTCCTTGAAACCAAAATTAGAATAACTAGATAGAATTTAACAAAAATGCAACGTAACATAATGGCATTTTTCTAATTTCAGGAAATTTTTAGAATACTCACGGGACCTCTTTTTTAAATGGAAAATTTGAGCTCTTCTGGCTTTTCGAAGGCCCTAAAAACCATAAGAAATCCTAGGATAGTTGAAACCCCTCCGGTGTACGTTTTCTAATGACGGTTGACCTAAACTTTTACCTTTTTGCTCAGGAAGGTTTTAGCTCCAAATTGAGTGATTCCGAAGGCACATAAGATTGAGAACCTAAATTTTATGATGGAAAAGACAGTTCTAAAAAAGGAGCTAAAATGAACTTAAAACAAAAATGCCAAATTTATAGGACATAAATGAAAATTCTTTAGAACAAATTTCCTTCCTTGGACTTTATAAACCACAACCCATTATTCCTTATGTTTAAGCCACATTTGCATCTACTCAAACTAGAGAAAAGACTAAGGGAGAGAGGCGTACAAGAGAAAGGAAGAAGGAGAAGAGAAACAAGGCAAAAAAGATATAAATTTCATGGAATTTCCTAGTATTCTCTTTAGTAAGTTTTCTCTCCACTTTCTCCTCTTTCTTTCCATGGATTTATTATAGCTTTTGGTTTTGTTTTGAGCTTAGACCAAAAAGGGAAAGTTTGAAATTTGAGAGGAGGACAAAGGTAAAAGGAAATGCTCTTGAGAAAATCTTGAATTCAAGGTAAAATCCTTAATTTCCATGCTTCTTCTTCTTGTGTGTTTCACCTCATGTATGGGCAACCAAGAGGGAATGAATTTTGAACCAAATCAATGATGAATCTTAGGAATTAGAGTGTGGGGAATGAGAATATGCAAAGGAAACAAAGAAAGAACCATGATTTTTAAAGATACATAACCTAAGGTTTTAGTTGCACCTTAGTTTGTAAGATGAGTTCTAGCCATAAATCAAGATGTTTAAGAGTCCATATGAGTTCTGAAGACATCAAGGAAGCCTCCCACATACTTCTCCCATCAAAGAAATCAAACAAACTCCATTGGTGTCATTTGAAAGCATATACTCACCCTAAAAAGGGTTCATGCACCTAAGGAGTGTTTTAATTACTTCCAAGCTTAGTTTTGTATCATATATGATGGGAAAGTATGAAAGGAAGCCTTGGAAAAAATTTACAAAGCCTAGAAAGTGAGATGGAGGTATAGGTTCCATACTATGAGTTAAAGAAGCAACATGTGGCTAGGCTCTTCAAATTCATTTTGTGATGGCTTCAAGAACTCTAAATGGAGTTAAGAACCACAGATAAAAGGAAAGAATAAAGCCAAGATGTAACACCCTAAAATTAATTAAGGTGTTAATTATGGATTAGACATAATTAAGAATAATTATTATGGAATAATTAGGCAAACCATGTGAATGAGAATCTAGAGAGAAATAAATTATTGATATGGGTTTGAGATTTAATTAAGTTAGAAACTTCATCTAAAGGCCCAAATTAAATTAAATAGGCCATGGTTAGAAACTAATAGAGGCCCAATGATTATAGATGCTGACCCAACTTCTTATTGTGAAACTTAGCCTAAGAAAGAGACCACTTAGCATTGGTCCAATTGGGTTTAGTGAGGTAGAGGCCCAAGACCCTATTTACACAAACCCTTATAATTGGCCCAATATTCCTTATACAGGCCTAAACTAAATGAACTTTTAAAATTTGGCCTAACCTAACTATTGTGACGACCCTAATTTCTAATCCCGATAATTAAGGTTAACCACGTGATTAGTAATCATAAATTGAGGTTACAAGGTATTATGACCAATTACATTATGAACATACGAGGAAATTTGAACTTTAATGTGATTAGAGTCGTCCATCATACAATTACGAGCACTTATATTCATAAGGGAGATAAACATTTGTTTATAACCCTCCAATTCTATTACCCATCAATTATAACTCATCCCAATGTCTCTAAATCATCTCTTAAGATTACCATATGAAAAACCAAGGTTTCCTAAGTATTATAAGTGTTTCAGCATGTTTGCTGCGGCCAATTACTTTCTGTTTTATCCCTTTCTTCATCATTATCGCCGCGGCGAAATGGCGAGTTGAAGCTTCGCCGCGGCCAACCTACATGACACGTGCGGCGAAGAAGCCTCCTGGAACTTTCTCGCTCGCCTCTCTATATTGGCCGCGACCAATTCCTCCTTCCGCCATTGCCAATTCCTCTCTGGAATGCCGAGGACATTTTCCTAAAAATTCACCGCGGCCAATTTCCTAATTTTTCGCAGTGAATTTCTCTCTGGATGATTCCCAGTTTGACCTCTCACATTTCGCCGCGGCCAATTGATATTTCGCCGCAGTGAATTCCTCTTTGGCACTCTCCCTGGGCAACTTCGCCTCTATTGGCCGCGGCCAACTCCTTTTTAGCCGCGGCGAAATGCCTTTTGGTCCTACATTTCGAAAATCTGGACTCATACTCTCCTTTCTCCCTTCAATCTCACCCTAGGGCCCCTCTACCTTAATTGTGGAGCTCAAATAGCTTTCATTAGCCTAATTTATCCTGCTAATTTATCCTCTCTAATTCAAGATTCAATGGTCAATTTCTTTTTTCTAATTACCCTATATCAGCAAGTCCAGGGAATAACAACAGCACAATTAATGCACCATTGACATTTAACATTAGATACACTTTCCATTAGAGGTTCCATACATCAGTGATTCATATCAATATCTCAAGGTTACATTCCCAAATGGTAAGTCATATCATAAGTTTAATAAGGTTTACAA